>OY740812.1:32338717-32938717 GCA_963514005.1 Raja brachyura
TTATAATTGTGATGCTGGCAGTTGTGGAAGACCAGTCGTTGACTTTGATTCCAGGGAGAGTGATTTCTGGACATTCATGTTATCAAAGTGCAGGAGGATGATGTTGGAGTGGAAGAGAACCTGGGATCTTGTTGAATGGTTTAAAAGAGATGGTCTTGGCATCATGTTTGGCACGGACATTGTGGGCTGAAGGGTCGGTTCTTGTGCTGCACTGTTCGATGTCCCACAGATATACAATGACGGAGATTTCAAAGATTCACTTTGAGTGAATCTCCCCATTCTGCTCATAAATGATCTACCGCTTATAAAACCTCGGGATCATGTGATAGGAGTAGAATGAGACCATTCGGCCCATTGAGTCTGCTCCACCGTTCAATCATGGCAGATCTCAACCCCATTGTCTTGCTTTCTCCGCATAACCTTTAACATCCATGATTGTAAGCATATGACTGCCCACCCCTTACCAGTTTTGGTTTTGCTGGGACATGTGTCCAGACATTTATCCCTGACCTTCGGTGCCAAACACACTCTTACTTATGTTCTGAGATAAAAAAGATATAAATGAGGAAGAAGAGGATTAGAGAGTAACTGAGAGATGGGTCTGGTCTCAAGCATGCGTACCTATCTCGAAGAGATGTTCCCAGTTTGATTGACGTTTCTTCCCCATTGTCCTCTTCCAGTGACTGATCCGGGGGGCACTTCTCTTCCATTTGGATTTGACCCTGTGGAGCAAGTTGGGTATCAGCCTGTTGCCGTGACGATGCGGAAGAGCATGGTGGCAAGGCCTGGTCATTGGACTGTTGCCACGGCGGCGAGGACTTCCCATTGGACTGTTGCCATGGCGGTGAGGGTTTGCTCTCTGCCTGTTGCCATGGCGGTGAGGGTTTGCTCTCTGCCTGTTGCCATGGCGGTGAGGATGGTGGTGTCGCAAAAATGTCCTGCGGCCATGGCTCCAATTTGTCAATGTCTGTGATAATTAAGACATTGTTATTAATAATAATAATTATCAACATTATCATTGATATCATTATATGATATTGTTTAGATCAGAGCACCGTTTACATTAGCACAATAACAACTGGAAGGTCAGCAAGTTAACAGCGGATGTTGAAACAAATATATAATGAAGTTGGCAATCTTTCCATTATTGTTTCATTTTAATTTCAAAGCTCTTCTCATCTTCCTCCCCCACCCTTGCCCCACTGGAAGCAATGTTCACAAAGCAAAGCCAAGATAGTAGCAAGGTTGTCAGACCATTGGAAACTGAGCCGGGATCAGTCTTCAACCAAAGTCAATGGCCAAATGCTCTTTAGCAGCAAGATCTCTATCCAGGAGGAATCTGGAGATTGGATCGCTGCACGTACTAACTGGGAGGTAGATCAAGTTTTGAACCATCAGGGAATTGAAGATGAAGGGGAACTGACACAGAAAAGGTGATGAGGTCTGGAGTAGATTGGCCATGGTCATGTTGAATGGTGAGATAGTCATAAGGGGCCGAGTGGCCTCTTGCAGCTCCTATTTTCTTGCTTTCTTGAGTTCTCTTAATTGGCATTAGGAAGAGGAGCCCTGTCTTGTATTTGCCCAAGATCAAACTGACAAAATAATTTAACATGAGGAAAAATTCAACTCAAATTCATGCCATCCCAAGAAATCTCCATCTGCTGTTCTGCCCGATTGTTCCTTACATTATATGATGACCTTCAGGGCATGATACTGTTGGAGAGCACAGGGATCATGAGCTAAGCAATGTTAAGTCCTGCAGGTTCCCGCAGTTGGAGCTCCCAAAGTCAGCTTCCAGCAGAGGCCTCTAACTCCTCGATTTTTGGCTGCAGTGCCGACGGAGATACGATACGGAAAATAAATGGCATCTCCGTCAAGGTAAGAGATTAAGAAAAAGTTTCCCCCAAACTTCCTCCCCCACCCCCCACATAAAATAAGCTAAAGAACACTAAAAATACATTTAACACATACTATCAAACAACAAAGAAGGAAGGGACGAGACACACTGTGGCGAGGCAGCCATTGCTGGCGGCAAATTTGCAGACAAGTTCATAAGTGGATAAGTGGTTAGCAACATTGGCAAGACCAAGCATAGACTCAGCGACCATTTCACTGAACACTTATCTTCGGTCTACCAAGCCTACTGGATCTCCAGGAAAGGGGAGTTATCCACTTTCTGTCCTGGGCCAACAATTGGCCAATCAGGGAATCTCCTTGCTTGAGGACATCTGTTGCAGCCCTGATTTGACCTGGTATCTTTTCACTTCCAGTCCTCCCACTCCCCCCCTCCCCCCCAATAATCAGTCTGAAGAAGGGTCCCGCCTAAGACGTCAACTATCCATGTTCTCCAGAGGGCTGCCTGATCTACTGAGTTACTTTGTGTCTCTCTTTGAACATAAATGTGGATGGATTGGTTAGTACGTTTGCAGACAACACCAAAATGTATGGAGTTATGGACAGTAATGAGGTATACAGTGCGATATCGATCAGCAAAATAAATAGGTGGAGAAATAGCAGATGGAGGTGAATCAGAGCACGTGCGAGGTGTTGCACTTTGGGAGGTCAAATAGAGTCATAGAGTGATAGAGTGATACAGTATGGAAACAGACCCTTCAGCCCAACTTGCCCACACTGGCCAACATATCCAAGCTGCACTAGTCCCAGCTGCCAGAATTTGGTCCATATCCCTCTAAACCTACAAGAAACAAATGCAAGAGAAAAGTATCCAGATAATGATAAGACTCTGAACAACATCAATGTGCAGTTGGATCTTGGGGTCCAAGTCTATAGCTCTCTGAAAATGGAAACACGAGTAGGTAGTGGTAAAGAAGGCCTTCATTAGTTGGGGCATAGAGTATGTCAGGAAGTCATGTTGCAACTTTAGAGGACATTGGTTTGGTCACATTTGGAGTGCTGTGTGCGGTGCTGCACGCCACATTACAGGAAAGATGTCGAGGCTTTGGAGAAGCTGCAGATAATATTGAACAGAATATCCAGGATCAAAGCCGTGTCTCTGGCCTGTAAGGCAGCAACTCTACTGCTATGCCACTGGGCCGCTCCTTTGGCGCTAGCTCTCATTCTTGTGTGGAGTTGGCCTGAGCTCAGTATTCCCTGCTGGTAGATTTACACAACGTTGACCTCCAGGTTCAGGAACAGCTTCTTCCCTGCACCGACCAGGCTACTGAATACTACAAACACCAAGAAAACTCCAATCTATGAACTGTCTTGAAGATGGACACAATGTAGTGGAGTAACTCAGTGTGTCAGACAGCATCTTCTGGAGAAAATGGATGGGTAATATTTCAAGCCGGGACCCTTCTTCAGACTCTGGTCTTGGTTGCACTAGGGACTTTGGGCTTTTGTTTTGATTTACACTAATATTGTTGTTTTATTTATTAATATATTTTTTGCTTGCATATTATGTTATTCATGACCACTGTGTTAACGGACTTGTAATGCTGCTGCAAGTAAGATGAAGGGTCTCGACCTGAAACTTCACCCATCCTTTTCACCAGAGATGCTGCCTGACCCGCTGAGTTACTCCAGCACTTTGTGTCTATCTTAAGCATGTCATTCTTCTGTTTCAGTACATATAACAATTAAAGACTCGGGCGATTCCCTGGGGTGGGTGGGGGCTGTGAGACAGCTGCCCTGCCAGCAGCGTGTTCATCATTTCTACTTTTTTTTGTTGCGTCTAATGTTAGTTTAGGTGCCTCTTGGTGTGTCTTATGTGGAGGGTGGTGGTGGGGGGAAAGGGGGAAACTGTTTTTAGTCGCCTCCTCCACGGTGAGGAGGCGACTAAAGGAGACTACTTCAATGTTGCCTCCCTTGCGGCCTAATAGCTTGGATTGGAGCGGCCTTTCCTGGAGTCAGGCCCAGACCTTCAGCAGCAGGCGCAGCGTGGACTTTCCATCGCAGAGCAGGCAAACCCTTGCCCGGGGTCGCCAGAGAGGAGTGCTCCGATCATTGGCCTGGTGACTCGCATCATGGGGCTGCGGTCTGCGGAGCTTCTAGCCACGGGCGTGGCGTGGACTTACCATCCGGAGCCTGGATTCGCTCGCTGAGGATCCCTGGAGAAGAGCTCCGACCGCCGGCTTGCGGCCTATAACATCCTGAAGCCGCGGATTCCGGTAGGAAAGTGCCGATTCGGGCACTCCAACGTGTTCCACCGCCCCGACGTCGGGGTTTCAATCATCCTGACGAGAGTGCTGTTCATCGGGCCGTCGGTAGCAGTGACTACAGAGGGTTCATGGCCCCGACCACGGGTGGACAAGGAGGAGCCTGACTCAACTTTGTTGCCTTCCACCACAGTGAAGAATGCTGTGGTGAATGATTGTGTTACATTTTTATTGTGTATTGTGTGTTTTTGTAAATTGTACCACTGCTGGCAAATTCATTTCACTGTGCCTTCGGGTGTATGTGATGAATAAAACGGACTTTGGAATGAAGCCTGTCACCTTCACTCCTTGCTAACTATGAAAACACCATCAGAAGCCTCAATATATTCACTTCTCCCCAACCCAAGCTTGAAGACCGGACAGGCTAGGCAGGGAGAGCCCATCTGCCATAGGTTTCCCTCCACACCAGAGAGCAGTGGTTCTTGCACATAAATGGCTGCAGCTCCCACCGTGACCCAAGAGTCAAGTGTGTTTTATTGTCATGTCCCAGATAGAACAAGGCAATTTGCAGCAGCACAATAGAATATGTAAACATAGTACACTGTTCAATGTGTCGGAAAGAACTGCAAAAGCTGGTTTAAAACAAAGATAGACACATAAATCTGGATTAACTCAAACTGCAGAAGCTGAAGAAGGGTCTCGACCAGAAATGTCACCCATTCCTTCTCTCCAGAGATGCTGCCTGAACTGCTGAGGTACTCCAGCGTTTTGTGTCCACACTGTTCAGTCTTGACCTCAGGTGTTCTGTGTGGAATGTACGTGTTTTCCCCCATGATCACATGGGTTTCCTGAAGAGTTCTCCACACTTCCCCCATGTCACATCGGCTATTAGGCTAATGGCCACTGTGATTTACTAGTGGAGGTGGCTGCTGGGAGGAGCAGGCAGTGTTAATGGGCATGTGTGGGAATAAGTTACAGAGAATGATGGAGTGGGCTTGAGCCGGCACAGACATGGGGGGTCAGGTTACCTTCTCCAATGCCATAAACAAACATGGAAACGTCTTCAACAGAGGCTTATGCTGGTCAAGACGTTCTACGATACGATACGATGGAACTTTATTTATCTCAGGGGGGAAATTGGCCAATCGATGGGTGGTGAGTGGGTGGGTGACAATAGCACATTCCAAACTAAGCTAGGTTAATTGGCACTATAAAAGGATTAATACAAATGAACAAATGGACAGCATGGACTCAGTGGGCCAAAGGGCCTGCTTCTGTGATTCACTCCATCATTCTATGACTCCAAAAAATAATCAGCATTAAAATAGTGAAGCAATAAGCAAAGAAATCATGATACTTGCCCACTGTTTCTTTCTCATCGTGGACTTCCAGTAGTTCACTGGAGTTTTGTTCCTCGGAGAGATCTTTCTCAATTGGTCTCCTTTCATCTCCCATTCCCTGCGGCTCCTCAGTTGCCCCAGCAAGGCCTGTGTTCTGTATCTCCTTGGTTGCCCCGGCCATGCCAGCGTACTGTTGCTCCTTGCCTGCCTCACACAGAGCACTTGGAACAGAGCTGCTCTCTGCCATTACGCTGGCCACACGCTCCCCACGCCGTTCCCACAGATTGCAACTCTCCAGATGTCCATCTCTCTGCTCATCAAGACTCTGTGTTCTCAATATTCCCTTAATGTTCTTGGCCATCCCTCCAGTCTCCTCATTGGCTTCTTCCCAGCTGCCCTGAATGCTGGTGAATGGCAGAGCCACCGTGGTCTCAGGCTCCAGCTTCTCCCCCTGGTCAACAAGGTGTACAACATGTGACGGTGTTTCCACTGACGTGAGAGGTACTTGTGAGTTGGGCAGTGATTGAGGACGTTGTTTCAATTGTTCCTGGAACTGAAAATACAATGGTTACATTAACTACTGCATGACTGATAAAGTGGAAGACATTTGAAGATTGGTTAGCCACAATCCAAGGCTATTTGGCTTCTATTATAGATTTCAGGAGATGAGATGGAGTGCAAGAGAATCACATGAACAAGTCCACCACCAATGATGGCCGCCACCCTTGGTTTTAGAGCCATGCCGTATTGTCCACTTTGAGGAGCAACAGAGGTCACGGCCTTGGGGGGGCGGGGATACTGGCCTGTAAAGTTGGCCACGGAAGTCGGCTGTGGGAACGGATCAGCCAGCTCTAGCCGGGCCGGAGTTCCAGAGCCCCGGCTGCAGGGGGCAAATTCAACCCGCTGACCAGAGTGGGCCACCACGTGAGGTCAAGATCGGCCGCCTCACAAAGCCGAGGCGCCGCATTTTCGGGGAGACGTCTGAGGGAAATTTCAAGTGTGCGGTGGACCTTGCATCTGTAAGGAGGTAGACAATTTAAATTGGTACAAAATGGCACCATGTGTTGGAGCAACTCTGTGCTTCAGGGAGCAGCTCTGGAGAACATGGTCAGGTGATGTTTCGGGTCGGGACCCAGACATGAACCACATGGAGGTGAAGTTTATGAATAAGATTATTGGCCAAGTATTCACATACAAGGAATTTGCCTTGGTGCTCCGCCCACAAGTGACAACCTGACATACAGTGACAGTTAGGAATGACACATAAAACATTAAACATTCATAATAAAACATTATTGATTAAACATGTGGATGAAATAAAATACCAAAAAGAGGCTACAGATTTTTGGTTATTGAGTAGAGCTACTACTCGTGGAATAAAGTTGTTTTTATGTCTGGCTGTGGCAGCTTTGACAATCCGGAGTCGCCTTCCAGATGGAAGTGATTCAAAGAGTTTGTGGCCAGGGTGCAAGGGGTCAAAGATGATCTTGCCCGCTCACTTCCTGGCCCTTGCAGTGTACAGTTCATCAATGGAGGGAAGGTTGCAGCCAATAATCTTCTCAGCTGGGGGTTACACAAAAAGCTGGAGAAACTCAGCGGGTGCAGCAGCATCTAAGGAGCGAAGGAGATAGGCGACGTTTCGGGTCGAGACCCTTCTTCAGCATCTCCTTCGCTCCTTAGATGCTGCTGCACCCGCTGAGTTTCTCCAGCTTTTTGTGTAACTCTCGATTCTCCAGCATCTGCAGTTCCTTCTTTAACAATCTTCTTAGCTGATTGGATAATTCGCTGCAGCCTCCGGGTGTCGTGCTTGGTGGCTGAACCAAACCAGACCATGATGGAGAAGGTGAGAACAGACTCTACGATGGCCGTGTAGAATTGGACCATCATTGCCTGTGGCAGATTGTGCTTCCTCAGCTGCTAGAGGAAGTACATCCTCTGTTGTGCCTTTTTGACTGTGGAGTCGATGGTAGTTCCCCATTTAAAGTCCTTGGAGATGATGGTTCCCAGGAACTTAAAAGACTCCACAGATGTGACTGTGGTGTTGTTGATGGTGAGTGGGATTAGGGGAGGGGGAGCTCTCCTAAAGTCTACAATCAATTCCACCGTCTTAAGAGCATTGAGCTCCAGGTTGTTGCGATGGCACCAGGACGCCAGCTGTGACACTTCCTGCCTGTAGCCAGATTCCTCCCAATCCTGGATCAGTCCAATCAGGGTTGTGTCGTCCACAAAGTTGAGAAGCTTGACAGAGGTGTCTGTGGAGGTGCAGTCGTTGGTGCAGAGAGTAGAGGAGAGGAGAGAGTACGCAGCCCTGCGGTGCTCCTATGCTGAGGGTTTGTGGGTCCGAGATGGGTTTTCCCAGCCTCACATGCTGCTTCCTGTCTATCAGGAAGCTGGTGATCCACCGACAGAAGGGTTCAGGCACAGTTAACTTGGAGAGTTTGGAGTGTAGTAGCTCTGGCACAATGGTGTTGAATGCAGAGCTAAAATCCACAAACAAAATCCATGCATAGATCACCTGGCGGTCTAGGTGCTGGAGGATGAAGTACAGGCCCAGGTTGACTGCATCATCCACAGATCTATTGGCCCGATATGCAAACTGCAGAGAGTCCAGCAGGAGGTTGGTGATATTTTTCAGCTTGGCCAGCACAAGCCAAGTTTCGAGAGTCTTCATGACTACAGAGGTCAGTGCGTCAAGCCTGTAGTCATTAAGACCAGTAATCCTTGCCTTTTTGGGTAAACACAAACCACATTGACATAGTGCAAACGTGATATTTCTGTCCAATTTTCGAATTTCAATTTAAATTTGGGCTAAATTTCACAACCCATGGGTATATTGGTCTTAATTCTGAACTCTTTGTCAACCTGTTTCAAGTTTAGTTTAGTTTAGTTTAGTTTAGTTGAGAGATACAGAGCGGAAACAGGCCCTTCGGCCCACACTAACACTATCCGATACACACTAGGGAAAATTTACAATTTTACCAAGCCACTTAATCTGCAAACCTGTATGTCTTTGGAGAGTGGAAGAAATCCAGTGATCCTGGAGAAACCCCACGCAGGTCACAGGGAGAACGTACAAACTCCGTACAGACAGCACCCTTGGTCAGGATCGAACCCGGGTCTCTGGCGCTGTAAGGCAACAGCTCGCAACAATTTGCAAAAGGGATCTTGGAATGCCAGGCCTCAGCAGGCATGGCAGCTTAAGTGAGGAGGCAGGGAGCGTAAGAGGACAGGAATTTAATTTCACAATTTGGTCAGTGAATTTGTTGAAGTTGTTTAGCAGCAGTCTGCTCTGACATGTTGCTCACAAGTGGAAACAAATGCTGCCCTTGCTGCAGATAGTGCAAACGTGACATTCCTGTCTGATATTAGAATTCCCCTCATCCATACTCACTCAGGGAAAAACAAGGGATGTTTGTGATGGGGGGCTGCCTGACCCTCTGAGTTACTCCAGCACTTTGTGAATTATTTTGCAAATCAACATCTGCAGTTCCTTGTGTCCACAGATATCCCTCCCTCTGCGGCCTACAAGAACAGGCCTGGATTCTCAGACCTCGGGACTCGATGGTGAAGGAAGGTGAGACTAAAAGGTTTGTGTATCTGTGGAATTCTGTGTCACAGAAGGCAGTGGAGGCCAATTCACTGCATGTTTTCAAGAGAGTTAGATTTCGCTCTAGGGCTAAAGGAATCAAGGGATATGGGAGAAAAGCAGGAACGGGGCACTGATTTTAGATGATCAGTCATGATCATATTGAAGGGCCGAATGTCCTACTATTTTACTGTTTTTTCAGTTTCATCTTTCCTCGGACTTTACCGTGCACTAAACGTTAGTCATGTTATTTCCTTTATCTATATAGTGTGACTGGCTCGATTATAATCTTTCCGCTGACTAGTCAGCACGTAACAAAAGCATTTGACAATAAACTAATCTCAACTCAAAACGCAACTCAAAAGTCCGTTCCTTCAAAGCATTTCTTGCGGACAAGGAGCTGCAGACACCTTTGGGTCCCTCGGGTTCTGAAGAAGGGTCCTGACCCAAGGGTCACCCGTTGAGTTACTCCAGCACATTGTATCATTAATTGTAAACCAACATCTGCAGTCCCTCGTGTCTACAGACACCCCTCTCTCTGCGGGGAACAGAACATGCCTGATTCCAAGGACCGGGTGAAGTCTCCCCTCTCTCTTGGGATCAGATCCTCGAGGTTTGAGCGAGGAGCCGGCTGCTGGGCCTGAATGATGCTGAAACTCTCAATGACGCTGGTTTCTGGGCAGAGATCCGTCACTGATAGCCTGCAACATGTCTTCAGCAGCGTCTCTCTGCTGGCCCCACCACCACCTGCATATTTCACTCTCCCTCACCTTCATTCTCCATACCCCTTCCATTTCTCTGCAATTTAAAACACACTTGTTATCTAACATTTCCTCAACCTGTTGAAAAGTCTTTAACCTGGAAAATGCCTCAAGTTTTTCATTCTCTACACAGGACTCATTATACAGTTTTACAGTTGGCCACAGCAAGTAAACATTATTTTCTAACTGAACAATGTCCACTATGCCCAGCCTGCAGTGGTGCACTGCTGTATAGAAACATAAACAATAGATGCAGGAGTAGGCCATTCGGCCCTTCGACCCAGCACAGCCAATCAATATGATCATGGCTGATCATCCAAAATCAGTTCCCCGTTCCTGCTTCTCCCCATATCCCTTAATTCCATTAGCCCTATGAGCTATGTCTAACTCTCTCTTGAAAACATCCAGTGAATTGGCCTCCACTGCCTTCTGTGGCAGAGAATTCCACAGATTCACAACTTTGGGTGAAAAAGTTTTTCCTTATCTCAGTCGTAAATGTCCTACCCCTTATTCTTAAACTGTGACCCTGGACTCCACCAACATCAGGAACATTGTTCCTGCATCTGGCCTGTCCAATCCATTAAGAATGTTATATGTTTCTGTAAGATCCCCTCTCATCCTTCCAAATTCCAGTGAATACAAGCCCAGTCGATCCATTCTTTCATCATATGTCAGTCCTGCCATCCCGGTAATTAACCTTGTGAACCTATGCTGAACTGCGTCAATAGCAAGAATGTCCTTCCTCAAATTAGCAGACCAAAATTGCACCCATTCCTCTAGGTGTAGTCTGTCTCACCAGGACTCTGTACAACTGCAGTTGGACATCCTTGCTCCTATACTCAACTCCTCTCGTTATGAAGGCCAACATGCCATTTGCTTCCTTCACTGCCTGCTGTACCTGCATGCTTACTTTCAGTGACTGATGTACAAGTACACCCAGGTGTCATTGCACCTCCCCTTTTCCTAATCTGTCACCACTCAGGGTCTCGACCCGAAACGTCACCCATTCCTTCTCTCCAGAGATGCTGCCTGTCCGCTCAGTTACTCCAGCATTTAAACCAGCATCTGCAGTTCTTTCCTACACCATTCTGATAATAATCTGCCTTTGTGTTCTTGTCACCAAAGTGGATAACCTCACATTAATCCACATTATACTGCATCTGCCAGGCACCTGCCCACTCACCCAACCTATCCAATTCACCTGTAGCATCATCCTCGCAGCTCACACTGCCACCCAGCTTTGTGTCATCGGCAAACTTGGAGATGTCACATTTAAACTGTTCTGCATAACAGAAAATGACCCTTCGGACCAACTTGTCTATGCCAACCAAGATGCCAATTTAAGCAAGTCCCCTTGCTCACTTTGAATCTATGTCCCTCCAAACCTTTCCTCCTCTGCATCTGTCAATATAATGTTTAAATGTTGTTATTGTACCTGCTTCGACCACTTCCTCTGTCAGCTTGTTCCATCCTTCTTTGAAATACAGCAGCTTAGCCGGCATGTCAGCTGAGTAGTAAGCCTGAAGCCCACAGAAGCTGGCAGGTTAATGTGTCAATCAGCCACAGAGCTTAAGCAGATACAGCAGCTGATTGCAGCCAGCCCAAGCTCCCTGGCTTTTTAAGTTTCTCCAGTTGTCAGACAAGCCATACATAGAATGCTGCCCTTGCGTGTAGCTATTGACACATTGATACCGCGCTGATTTAGGAGTTCCAACTGCATGATCTGTGTGGCCGAGCGGCAACAACGAGAGTAAAGGGGCTGTCCCACTGCGGTGACCTAATCCGCGAGTCCTGACGAGTTTGCCCTCGACCCATACTCGCAGCATGGTCAACACGAGGTCTTTGTAACTCTCCTTCATGCTCGAGGGTAGTCCCCGTATACTCAAGGCCTCAGCTAGTTCACGGCGTATGTTTCAACGTTGAAAAATGCCCACAAGTAAAAAAGGTTGCCATGGAAAAAATCGATACTTTTTTTACTCGTAGGATTAGTCGATGTAGTTCGTAGTTGGTCGGCATGTTAGTCTAGGTAATCGAGGGTAGTCAAAGGTAGTCGTAGATAGTCTTCAACATATTCGAAGGGAAGTCGAAGGAGGTCGTCTTCATTCTCCACTATTTGGTGTCCAATTTTCCTGAAGCTGGTCTTCAGCATGGTCTAAGGAGGTCTTCAACATGACATTTTTTCAAACTCTCCTAAACTCTTCGAAACTCGCCAATTAGGCCGCCGCAGTGGGGGAGCCCCTTAAGTGAGCACCTCCCCATTAGCTTCACTGCTGGTTTCTGGACAATTAGTCAGACATTATTTTCAACTAAAAGTTGACAGTGATACAAGGTTGCCTGCAGGAAGCAAGTGAGAGTGTGGGGGATATACTGGTTCCCAAAACTTGCTCTATCTTCCTCTGGCCACATTTGCATCAAGAGCAGCTTTAATTTGATCAGTTATACAACCCAGTCTCAGACAGGCAGCACCTCATCTGATTCTCATCAGTTGTATGTTTAAGGAAAGAACAGCAGATGCTGGAAAAATCCAAGGTAGAAAAAAAGCTGGAGAAACTCAGCGATTGAAGCAGCATCTATGGACCCCCCCCTCCCCCCCCGCCCCCCCTCCACCCCCACATCAGTCTGAAGAAGGGTCTTGACCCGAAACGTCACCCATTCCTTCGCTCCACACATGCTGCCTCACCCACTGAGTTTCTCCAGCTTTTTGTCTACGCTCATCAATTGTATAGTTTACCATAAATTGAACAAACATATGTGTTAAAGCCATCTACATCTTGACACACTGCAACAGACAACGATACACCTACATTACCTGAAAGGAATGAGTTGCTGTGATCCTTGTCAAGAGTCATCACGGCTTGAAGTTGCAGCCATGGTACAGAGCTGATCCTCATACCTCCTTTATGCAGCACACTCAATCATCTCAGCAAACTCATTCTTCACAGCTCATTCGCCACTCCCCTTCCAAGTCATTGCCTCTGTCATGCCCTCACAGAGCTCAAAGCTGAACATGTCAGAATCTGACGTTCTTCCCCGTGATTTTCTAAGAACTGGCAGTGAATCCAGCCCTTTCAGCAAAAGCACGGATCAGATTACCTCGCTGAAGTTAAAACTTGCTCAGACACAAAACACCTTTGCAGAAAGTCTTGCACAAACACACCAAACCTTCCCAGCTGTGGTTCTGCTGCATGTTCGCTGTGGGCTCAGTAGGACTTGCTCTGAGCCAGTGACAGAATGAATGACAAATGCCGCTGTAGGTAGGGAGTGGTGGAGACGCCCATCAAATGAGGGGATATCACCCCAGGGGCCCACACCAGTGGACACAGTGCCGGGTAGAAAGACATTACTGTGAACACTACCAAATATGACGCTAATAACCTTATAACAATTACAGCACGGAAACAGGCCCTCTCGGCCCTTCCAGTCCGTGCTGAACATTTATTTTCCCCTAGTCCCATCTACCTGCACTCAGACCATACCCCTCCATTCCCTTCCCGTCCATATACCTATCCACTTTACTTTTAAATGTTAAAATTGATCCTGTGTGGAAGATCATTCCACACAGCCACCACTCTGTGAGTAAATAAGTTCCCTCTCATGTTACCCCTAAACTATGTAGGAAGGAACTGCAAATGCTGGTTTAAACCAAAGATAGACAACAGACAATAGGGGCAGGAGTATACCATTGGCCCTTCTAGCCAGCACTGCCATTCAATGTGATCATGGCTGATCATTCCCAATCAGTATCCCGTTCCTGCCTTCTCCCCATATTCCCTGACCGCTATTTTTAAGAGCCCTATCTAGGTCTCTCTTGAAAGTATCCAGAGAACCTGCCTCCACTGCCCTCTGAGGCAGAGAATTCCACAGACTCACCACTCTCTGTGAGAAAAAGTGTTTCCTTGTCTCCGTTCTAAATGGCTTACTCCTTTTTCTTAAACTGTGGCCCCTGGTTCTGGACTCCCCCAACATCAGGAACATGTTTCCTGCCTCTAGTGTGTCCAAGCCCTTAACAATCTTATATGTTTCATATATACACGAAAAGCTGGAGTAACTCAGTGGGTCAGGCAGCATCTCTGGAGAAAAGGAATAGGTGATTTAGCCTCTGAAAATGTTGGAAGAATTTTTGCTGAGTTCTAATTTTGTTGATATTTTTTATTATGAATAAAGTTTATTTTGATAATTTAAATCTGTAGTTGCTCTCTGTCGCCGGCCTCTGTCACGGGCACCATTAGGGAAGGGACACTCTCTCTTACTTGTGTCTTAGTTTGGTTGAGAGGTACAGCGCGTAAACTTTGGCCGATCTAGTCCGCGCTGACCAACGATCCCCGTCCACTAGCGCTATCCTACACACACTACGGACAATTTACAATCTTTTACTGAAGCCAATTAACCTAAAAACCTGTAGGTCCTTGGAGTGTGGGAGGAAACCGGAGCACCCGGAGAAAACCCACGCGGTCACATGGAGAACATACAAACTCTGTGCGGACAGCACCCGCAGTCAGGATCGAACCCGGGTCTCTGGTGCTGTAAGGCAGCAACTCTACCACTGCGCCACCGTGCTGCCCGTGTTCCCCAGCCTCCGTGACCGTACATGAGTTCAGAGACTCTGAAGGGATCTGTGTGATTTTTTTTTTAAAGAATGTAACTTTAATATTTTTATTGATTTGCAAATGATGTAATTTGCTGTTAAGTAAATGTACTTATTTAATTTTAATATTTTATTTATTATTTTAATTTCTTCTAACTACTTACAACAATTGTGTATATCTATAAATGGATTATGGAGTATGGTTATGTGCAGGCATTTAGGAGTTTAGCACAGGCATTGTGGGCCGAAGGGCCTGTTCCTGTTCTATGTTCTATGTTCTATAAATGTCCTGATTGTCAGAGGTATTTAAACATTATTAAAGTTGGAGTATTAATTAAAAGACACTCAAATGACTGCTAATACTCAAATAATTAAGGAAATGACATGAAAGCAGAAACTGAAGAGTAGTCCCATGAGTTTTGATGTGAAGACAAGGCTCCGTCTCTAGCCCAGCAGCCCCCACTGAGTCTTCTTCACATTCTCACTGCTACATATGGAAGATGATGAGATTAACCCCTACATCTGCCCCGCAGTGAGTACAGCAGGAAGAAACCATGGGCTGTGAACGGAAGCACCTTATTGAAACCATCCCCTATTCCCTTCCCTCATATTGAATCCATCTTCTATTCCATTCTATTACTAAATCTGCCCTCTTTTGCCATTCTAACCCTGAACTAAGCTTGCGTCCCTCCCTTGCACGGAATCCTTCCCTTATTCCTGACTAGTCTGTAAAAGGTTTCTGACCCGAGGCAGCACCTATTCTTTTTCTCCAGAGATGCTGCTTACCTGCTGAGTTACTCCAGCATTTTGTGTCTATCTTTGGTATAAACCAGCATCTGCAGTTCCTTCTTTCACAAATCCAGATCCTATCACTTGTAATAAATCCACTCCACTCTCCAGCACTAAGATCACATGGGGAATAGATAAGGCGAATGCACAGGGCCCTTTACCCAGAGAAGGGGAATCAAGAACCAGGGGACAGGTTTAAGGAGAGAGGGCAAAGATTAAATAGGAACCTCAGGGGCAATTCTTTTTATACAGAGTGGCGGGTGTGTGGAATGAGCTGCAGGATAGGTAGTTGAGACAGTTACTATAATAACATTTAAAAGACATTTGGACAGGTACATGGATAGGATATGGCCCATATGCGGGCAGTGCAACTAGTATAGACGGGGCATTTTGGTCGGCAGGGCAAGTTGAGTCAAAGGGCCAGTTTCCGTGCTGTATGACTCTATGATCTACACTAAACTCTCCAGCATGAGACACTTCGCCAGGCGGCACGGTGACGTGGCATTAGAGCTGCTGCCTCAGAGCCCCATAGACCCAGGTTTGATCCAGACCAAGGGATCTGTGTGCAGTTTGCACATTCTTCCTGTTGGGGCTTCTGTAAATTGTCCCTAACATGTAGGACATAGAACAGTCTGAAAAAGTGTCTTGACCCAAAACATCACCCATTCCTTCTATCCAGAGATGCTGCCTGTCCTGCTGAGTTACTCCAGCATTTTGTGTCTATGTTTGGTTTAAACCAGCATCTGCAGTTAAAACCAAACCTAGTTTGAATGGTTGATTGATGGTCAGCTTCAGACTCAGTGGCCCAAAGGACTGTATATCTAAACTCTAATTTAGACATACAGCATGGGAATACGCCTTCAGCCCAGAGTCCATGCTGACCATTGATCATCCATCCACTAGTTCTATGTCATCCCACCTTCTCATCCATACCTGCACACACGGGGCAATTTTCATAGGCCAATTAACCTACAGACCCGCACATCTTTTGGATGTGGTAGGAAACCGGAGCACCCGGAGAAACCCACAGGGAGAACATACATACGTGGGCGGGCGCGACTCACGTTACAGCGGTCCCTACAGCCTGTCTGTCTTTTTTTAAAAAAAATTCTAGTTAAATGTAGTTGTTCGTGTTTTTTTTGTATTGTCTCTAATTGTGTATATGTGGGGGGTGGGGGTGGGGGTGGGGGTGGGGGGTGAAAACTTTTAAATCTCTTCCCTGCACGGGCGACCCGACCTTTTCCCTGTCGGGTCTCCGTTGTCGTTGGGGCCTAGCACCGTGGAGCGGCCTCCGATCGGGAGGACCTGGGGGCTCCAGTCGTGGGGCTGGCCGGCCTCGGAGTGTGGGGAGCGGTGGTGGCTCGCCACTGCGGCCCGACCCCGGAGCTCCAGCTTCAGCTCCAGCTACAGCTGCAGACCGGTGGACTGTCGGGATATCGGGAGCTTGCGGGTCCGGGTGGGAGACCACTCTCCAGAGCTCCCGCAACACAGCTTCTCCAACCCGTGTCGCGGGGTTGGAGCGACCCGGAGCGAGGCCGTACATCGCCCGGCGCGGCTCTAATGGCCGTGGGACTTAACACCGCCCGCCTGGGGCTTCGACCTCGGGATTGAATTGGTGCGGGGGAGAGAGAAGACTTTGCCTTCCATCACAGTGAGGAGGAGATTCACTCTGATGAATGTTTGTGTGATTTGAATTGTGTGTTTTTTTTATGAATTGTTCTGTTTGTATGGCTGTAGAAACGGAGTTTCGTTCGAGCCTCTCTGAGGTTCGAATGACAAGTAACAAAAATCAAATTAAATGCAAACTCCACACAGACAGAACCTGTGGTCAAGATTGAACCTGGGTCTCCCGTGTTAGCACTCTTCTACCCCAAACTGAACTTGTTGTTACCCCTTTGCAAACCTGCTTCCCTGGGCTAATCCTGCCCTTGCTCTCCTATTCCAAGCGAAACTTTGTACTAAAACCATCTCCAATTCCATACTGAACCCAGCTCTTTTCACCAGTACTAACTCTCAGCTCTCTATTGACAATACATCATCTTCCCAAAGCTGTATTCATTGCCCATTGCCCACTAAACACACATCTGGAATCCCATATTAGTCTCAGCTCCAGCCTCCAACGTTCTATGGAACCATTCCCCACTCCATGCACTGAACAAATTCCACTTTTGCATTTTCCAGTCAGGAATAGAATATTTGCTTAAAACTTGTGAAAGGGTTTTGCTTCTACAACCTGTTGAATCAAGTATTGAAGTCTGTTTGCTGCTTGGCTTCACGCATAAATCAAACATACACCAGACAATTTAAAGACATAATCTTTGGCCTCTGGCATTGACAGAATGGTTGCTTAGCTTGACATTATATTTTACCATTGTCCTTGTCTGTTTCCTGCCTCGCACCAGCCGTTACGTACTCCTTTTAAATAAACATGAGCTGGGAATGAACCATTTCTTGCAGTGCACCTCAATGGACATCTTCAGTGGGCACTTGAAATCTAACCCAGTATGGTGTGGCTGATCAAGTGCACGGGCCATCACTGCGGGCCCATTCCATCCACACTTTGCAACAGGGACCAATAGTGAGAGGAGTAATGCCCACTGTGGTAATCGTCTATACATTGATAGCTTTGGCACCTTAACCAGATCTTAGACATCTTCAGCAGAAAACCAGTATCGTCACCAGATAACCAGTATCTTCACCAGATAACCGGCATCTTCACCACATACTGGGCAAGGGCCAACTGCTCTGAACATTGAGCTTTGATAAACGGGTTGTACAAAAGTTCTCATCAACAAAGTCTGGTAAAGGAGATGAGAACATGACATTCAAGACTTTAAGTAAAGTGTGACATGTTTCAGTAACATTTATGGGTGGATAATTGCACAACACTCAGACTGTTGAGGTCCCTTCAACGTGACAGAACAATACTGCCGGTTTCTGTGCTCTATGATCTACTGTAAACAGCAAGTAGCAACATTGAAGTGAGAGTAATGATTACCAGTGGGACTTCACTCATGGTGACGGGCTGGGTGCGATAGCGGATTCCTTTTTGCCTGCGCTCGCTTGCCCCTTCCAGCTGGGGTGCTTTGTGTGGTATCGGCTGGCACAGGCTATCGAACAGGGCCATCTTCTGACTCAGGCTCAGTTTGGAGTTCTCGTCCACTCTCTCCTCCACTTCCTGCGATTCTGCGCCGGCCTCCGGTCCACTCACGTCCACCGCCCTTGGCGTGCGGGCCCTGGGTAGACTAAAGGTTTACAGACGTCACAACACAGAGCCATTCAAGGGAAGAACAGACAGTGATTGCCACATGATGAGACCAGCCAGCCCTCGTGCTGCTCTGACTGCCAACCCCATGGTGTGTTTTACATCTTCACTCCTCACCCAACTCAACCATCCAGCAGACTTTAGATCATCCAATCTCACCCTTCATATTTAGCGTGGAGAATCTCTGGAAGTATCTAACCAGGTGAGTGGATCAACGGGGAGGAGTTAAAGGGGAGATAGATGAAGAAGATTTTGAGGAAGCGGAGATTTCAGGGCTATTGAACACTGGCACTGGAGAGGAGTTAACGTCTACCCCAGATCACCAAAGACCACACGGGCTGTCAGGGCCAGTTTGAGCGGCCAGGTCGACAACTGATGCTCAACTGGTCACACTCACTAGGGTTGTATTCCACTAACTAAGACAACTAAGAGATGATCTTATGGAGGGATTTGAAAGGTAGGAAGTGCGAAACTAAAGATAGATACAAAATATTGTGCAACTCAGCAGGTCAGGCAGCATCCCTGGAAACCCTTCTTCAGAGTGAAAGTAGAGGTGGGGGTTGGGAATAAACTGGAGCCAAGCTGTTTATTCATAGTCAAAAACATGACACTGTACCAAAAATCAAAAATATGTGGATGCTGCAAGTCAGAAAATGTTGGGTACACCGTCATATCAGGCAGCCACTATAGAGAGGGTAACAATTAATGTTTCAGGTCACAGTCCTTCATCAGATGATTAAAATGTGAAGGTGATACAAGGAACTGCAGATGCGGTTTACAAAAAGAGAAGTGCTGGAGTAACTCAGCAGGTCAGGTACATCTCTGGAGAAGATGGGAAGGTGATGCTTTGGGTCAGGACCATTCTTCAGACTGTCAGTAATCTCACACCACTGCCGTGACATTAACCTCAATCAGTAAAGCTACCTCACCTACTCTTTTACCCGCACCTTTATCTCTCCCGTAGCGCCCGAAACCTGGAACATTAAGCTGCCAGACCCGTCCCTTGCTCAGCCAGTTTCCGTAACGGCTACCACATTAATCCACCTTACCCGAATTAAAATGAATGCAATTCAATTCAACAATCCTTCCTCACTATTCCAACATGTGCTGTCCCCTGTGTCTCCATTTTATTGCTTCAGTGTGAACTTTTGTCAGAATATGGCAGCATCTCTGGAGAACATGGAGAGGGGACGTTTTGGGTCGGGACCCTTCTTTCAGGCTGATTGTTTGGGGATGGGGGAGTGGCGGGGGGGAAGGACAAAGCCTTGCAAGTGGTAGATGGATACAGGTGGGCTAGAGGGAAGAGACGAGATGGAAAATCATATATGTATATATTCTATATATAACCAAAGGAAGGTTGTTTGTAGGTTATTTACTAAAATTGCAGAATTCAATGTAAGTTTGTATGCTAGGACAGGAATATCAGTGTGGGAATGGGAAGGGGAGTTAACATGATTAGTAACCAGCAGGTCCAACAAGCCTTGTCGTACTGAGCCCAAGTGTTTAGTGAAACGGTCACAAAGTCTACCCTTGATCTTGCTGAGATACGGGAAAACGCATTAGAAACACCGGATGCAGTAGATGAGGTTAAAATGTTAACTCTGTTATTCTCAAATCTCACAAACTCCATTCATCTCCTGGGACCCATCAATGATTTTATGATCTGGAGCAGAGAATGATCTTTGACACACGGGTTGATCATCAATTTCCATGTCAGTGGGCTTTGCCTGGCCACGGGCACTCCTGGAACAACATAAGACCCAAAATAACACCTATCCATATTCTCCAGAGGTGCTGTCTGACCCACAGATGTACTCCAGCATGTTGTGGCTTCTAGTCTCATTCTCACTGTGTCAAACTCCAAGCACAAAAAGAACAAGCAATTGTATTGATATTGAAGATAGACACAAAGTGCCGGAGTAACTCAGTGAGTCAAGCAACTTCTCTGTAGGAAAAGGTTGGGCGATGTTTCGGGACGGAACCCTTCTGCAGGTATAGGTATTTAGTTTAGAGATACAGTGCGGAAACAGGCCCTTCGGCCCACCGAGTCCGCACTGACCAGTGATCCCCGCACATTAACATTGTCCTACACACACCAGGGACAATTTATAATTATACCAAGCCAATTAACCTACAAACCTGTATGTTTTTAGAGTGTGGGAGGAAAACGAAGATCTCGGAAAAAAACTCACCCAAGTCACAGAGAGAACATACAAATTCCATACACACAACATCCGTAGTTGGGATCGAACCCGCGTCTCTGGTGCTGAAAGCGCTGTAAAGGGCCTGTCCCACTGTACACGGTAATTCAAGAGTTCTGCCGAGTTCTCCCCTGGTTCGAGCTCATGTAATGTGCGTAGCAGGTACGCAGAGGCTCGTACGAGTAAAAAGTAACCATTTTTTTACTCATGGACATTTTTCAGTGTTCAAAAAATGTCACGAGTTTACCGGATTTCCCGAGTACCTACCGTTACTCATATGAGCCGCTACGTGACATCCACGAGCTCCTACGTACCCGCTACGTACATTACATGAGCTCGAATCAGGGGAGAACTCGGCAGAACTCTTGAATGACCATGTACAGTGGGACAGGCCCTTTAGGCAGCAACTCTACCACTGCACCACAGTGCCTCTAGTTTTTAGTTTTTTGTTGTCACATGAGAAAGTGACAAACTTTGTTTTGCATGCTACACAGGCCAATCATACTGTGCATGAGTACGATCAAACGCACTTTGAGCAAAGAAAATTAAACAGAGCGTTGAATATAGTGTTGCAGCTACAGAGAAAGTGCAGATTAAAAAAATGTGCAGTGGCTGCATCGGGGTAGATTGGGAGATTGGGGACACATCATAAGCTTATGTGAGGTTAGTTTAAGAGCCCGAAACTGTGGGGAGGAAGCTTTTCTTGGATCTAGAGGTACATGCTTTTAAGCTTTTGATTCTGCCTTCTGATGGAAGAGGGGCAACAAGACAATGGCCAGAGTGTGAGTGGCCCTTGATTCCCTTTGGAAGATGAATGGTCCTTGATTATGTTGGTTACTATCCTGGGGCAATGTCGTCCCCAGTCAAGGCACCCTCTAGATAGTTTAATTCTGTGTTGAGGAGCTGCCACACTGAGCTGTATTCTTTCCTTGACAAGATAATAATTGGAGTTGAATTCTCCACAGTTGAAACACATTTTCCTTTCGATTTAAAATGATCTAACATTCCTTGAAAACAAAGTTTTTAGTACGACAGCAAAAAAGAGAAACATGAGATTCTGCATTTTTCTATGGCAGTATTTACAATTCTGTAAGATGCTAATGATGGCTCTTCCTCGTGCTGTCTCAGACACTTATAGTGATCTCTGTGATGTGCTCCCTTTGGAGAAATCCATTTATTCTGATATTTAGTCTTCCGTGAAATAATGGTGAGAAGGTTTTGATAACAGCACTTTAAGTGCTTTAGAGATTTAATACATCTCTATTAACAATTCTGATTAATAGGCTATATGTACATGGACATTTCTGCATGTATTCACCACAACTGGTGGACTCATTTTTGCCACTTAACATCAGGTAGAAAGGAGAATATAAATTGCTGGAGGATTTCAGTGGATCAGGGAGCATCTGCAGAAGGAAATGGACAGATGAAGTTTCTGGTCGGGACCTCCTTCGATCAGGATCCTACTTCATTCTAAGAATGTGGATCCTGACCCAAAATGTTGTCTGTCCATTAGCATTCGGATTCCAGCATCTGTAGGTCATAGTCATAGAGTCATACAGCATGGAAACAGGTCCTTCGGCTCAACTTGCCCCTACCGACCAAGGTGCTCCATCAGCACTAGTCCCACCTGCCTGTGTTTGGCCCATATCCCTCCAAGCCTTTCTTATCCATATACCTGTCCAAATGTCTTTTGAATGTTGCATTTGTCCCTGCCCCAGGTATCTCCTCTGGCATTATTGTCCCTCCGGATCCGAGTAAATATTTCCCCTCTCACCTTAAACCTATGTCTTCTGCTTCTTGATTGCCTTGCTCTGGGTAACAGACTGCATCTACCTGATCTATTCACCTCATGATTTAATACATCTCTATTAGATCACTCCTCATCCTCCTGTGCTTCAAGGAATAACGTCCGAGCCTGCCCACTAGCTCAGGCTAGCTCTGCCTGGATTCCATGCAATCTAACCTTCCAGAGCTGCCTACCATGCAAAAGGTTTTTAAATGCCCCACTGAAGTCCATATATACAATGTTTCCAGCTCTGCCCTCATCACTCTTTTGGTTACATCTTCAATAAACTCAATCAGATTCATGAGATACAATCTACCACGTATAAAATCATGCTGACTAATTTTAATCAGCCCCTGTATATCTTAACCCTCAGAATACTCCTCATTAACTTGCGTACCATAGATTGTAGACGCTGGTCTATAGTTCACAGGCTTTTCCTTGCAGCCATTCTTTAAAAGAGGCAGCACATTAGCTATGCACCAATCCTCGACCACCTGACCCGTGCCTAATGATGATTCATAAATCTCAGCCAGGGCTCCTACAATTTATTCTCGAGATTCCCACTGTGTCCTCGGATATATCGGATCAGGTCTGGGAGATTTGCTTACTTCATACGCCTTAGAATGTTCAGCAAATCCTCGATCATAATACTGACTGTCCTCAAGACACTCGCATGAACTGTCCCAAGTTGCCCTGTCTTCATGTCTTTCTCCATGGTAACTGACAACTTGTGTCTCATTTAGAATGAATACACTTGCAGATAGGCCACACTGGTGGAAACTAGTTACTGAACTGAAGAATACGATGGAACAGCCTCACTCATTTCCCCCAGTCCCTCAGAGTTCCTGCACTTAAGTCAGAGTGTGGTGAATCGGTGGAATTCAAGGTTGTGGAGGATGCCAATAGGTATTTTTAAGGCAGAGATAGATTCTTGATTAGTACAGATGTCAGGGGTTATGGGGAGAAGGCAAGGGAATGGGGTTTAGAGTGAAAGATAGATCAACCTTGATTGAATGGCGGAGTATGTTGGACCAAACGGCCTAATTCTGTTCCTAGAACTTATCAACATGAATATTCAGATTCCACCTGACGCAAACACTTTCCTCATATTGCACTTTGATTTGCCGTTGGTTCTATCAGATCAACAGTTATGACATCTACACACACGGACACTGGCTGCAGCGCAACACAATGGTTCAAGACCCATTTAAAGGACTGGAAGTTTGAAGAGGAAAGCAATTTTCAAATAGCCTTCAGGTAGCCAGAGATCGCTCAGTGTTGAAATGGTGCATTTTAGAGATTATGCATAGCTGGGGAAAAACCTCTGGAAAAGATCCAGATTCTTATACATATCTTGAATGGATGGAATGTTAAAATGCTTTATTGAAGTGAAACATTATTGGGAATGTTTGCTGAAGACGCAGGTATCTCTGGGGTTTTTAATGCATGCACAACTGGACTGAGAGCCTTGCAGCGTCAGGGACAATCCTCGAGCTCCAGAGATGCTGCTGCACCCGCTGAGTTTCTCCAGCATTTTGTGAACCCTCGATTTTCCAGCATCTGCATTTCCCTCTTTAACACAATCCTTGAGCACACAGCTGCAGCTCCTCCTCAGCATCCTGCAGGCTAGTGATGCAGCCGCAGTGGAACGGTCAACTTCTGTTCACAAGTTCAAGCTTCTGTTTATAAGTTCGTAAGGTATCGGAGCAGAGTTAGGCCATTCAGACCATCAGGTCTATTCTGCCATTCAATCATAGCTGATCTATCTTTCCTTCTCAGCCCCAGTCATTTCATGGGACCATCAACAGGAACCTTGTCAATGCAAGAGGGTGAAGGTTTGGATGCCATGTACAGGCCTCCAGTGGGATGGGGGCCTTCCTCTGAGCCAGTGCATGACACATTCAGGGGGGTCCCAGGAGAGAACCACCTGGTGATGAGAGGGAGGGCCGAGGATCCAGGGTATTGGGGCAAGGGCTTGACATGTACGTGATGCTCCATGACCAGACAGAGATGGGTGCAACATGTCAACAGTGGCTGTTGGGGTAAGGTGAGGTCAGCAGACGCAGGTGGGGTTGTGTTCAGTCAGGAGAGGGTGGGTGTGTTGGGAAGTGCGGCGACTGGGTGAATCGCAGGATACCATGTGTGCGTTCAGGTACCACTGCATATTGCAGAGAAAAGTCCCGTCCATGGTCGAGCATTTAGCTTTAGGTTTTCATTGACACTGAGTCAGGTAATGGACAAGAAAGTGACACAATTTGTTCCAATTACCATTGAAAAGTCCCTCACCAGTACATAAAACTGCTTGGCTTAAAGTACAGTCGCTTCTATACATGGTGGAAACAAGGTAGACAACCTGTACACAGCGAGATCCCACAAAGAGTCGTCTAAAAGGCAGACAATACATGTGGGTTCTTGGTTGAGGATCTGGAGGCACGGTGTGAGCACAGATACGGTCAGCGAGTGGACTTACTCACTGTTGTGTGGGATGAAGAGACCGCCATAACCATGCACCCTCTCTGCTATGTACCCCGTACCTGTGTGCTACCACCATCTCCTCCGTTGTTATTGGCTGTGTACGACTTCGGTCGTGCGCCCGGCGCAGTCTGCGCTCCAGGGCTGCGTTGGTGCTGTGAGGTCGCAAGGGGGAGGCAGATTCTGCAGGGGAGGTTTTCTCTAGTTCCTAATGCAAGTGTGAACAGAAATAGACAAAATCATTCTCAAAGACTGGGCAAGTTCTAACATTACATTCCCAAGACTCTCAGCTGACAGTTAGTTAAACATTTATCTCCGTTTCCTGTCTGGTTACAGAAACCAAACAGCATCATCTTATTTCAGAACCAACTTCCTCAGCAGAGATGGGCCTGTCTAAAATATGGATTCGTGGAGACATACAGCACAGTAACAACAGGCCCTTCAGTTCACAAGCAAGCAAGCTCACATTTACACCATCCCAAGTTAAATTCCCCACGTAGCTATCACATTCAACCTCTCACCACACAAGGGGCATTTTCTTTCTGTGGGAGGAACCCATGTGGTCACAGAAGGAACATGCAAACTCCATGCAGACAGCACCATAATGCAGGGTTGAGCCCGAGTCACTTGTGCTGTGATTAAATGTCTCTACCAGCTGTGCCATTCAGCCACTCCACCTTGCTTGTGCTTCCTCTCCAAATCTTTTGTTACTTCTGAATAGGGCAATCGAGTAGGGCAATCGAGTAGGGCAATCGAGGACCAGAGGACATAGGTTCAAGGTGAAGGGGAAAAGATTTAATAGGAATCAGAGGGGTAACTTTTTCACACAAAGGGTGGTGGGTGTATGGGACGAGCTGCCAGAGCAGGTAGTTGAGGCTGGGACTATCCCATTGTTTAAGAAACAGTTAGGCAGGTACATGGATAGGATAGGATAGGAGGGATATGGACCAAGCGCAGGCAAGTGGGACCAGTGTAGCTGGGACATGTTGGCCGGTGTGTGCAACTTGGGTCGAAGGGCCTGTTTCCACACTGTGTTACTCTATGACTCAATGACTATGAACATAGGAAATAGAGGTCTCCAAGGTTTTCCACATAAGAGGGTGGTGGGTGTATGGAAAGAGCTGTCAGAGGAGGTAGTTGAGGCATCAACTCGAACTTCATCTAAAATACACTTGGACAGGTACATGGACAGGAAAGGTTTAGAAGGATATGGGCCAAAAATAGAGTGTCTTAGCTGGGGCATCTTGCTGGGCGTGGATCAGGTTGGGCTGAGGAACCAGTTTACATTTTCCGTGAACTAAAATTAATTGTCTTAGCCCAAAACAAATTGCTACCAACTGCCACATCCAAATCCACTTTGACAAGACATACTTTGTTAAACATCATATCAACATAAGTGCTGGAGTAACTCAGCGGGTCAGGCAGCATCTCTGGAGAACATGGATAGGTGACATTTCAGGACAGGAGCCTTCTTCAGATTGATGGTGGTGAGACGGGTGGAGAAATGGGTGCGCATCCAGGTGGGCACAAGGGAGAGAGGGGTTGCAACAGGGAGGGGAGATTAATGGGCCTGTCCCACTTAGGTGATTTTTCAGCAGACTGCCGGCAACTGTCAAGTTGCGACTGTCAGAGTGGAACACACACACACACACACACACACACACACACACACACACACACACACATCGTAAAGGCGGGGGCCAGGTCAAGTGGGGGAGCGCTGTCTGAAATTCCCACGGTGCAAAGTCAAGGTGATACCTTCTGCCACAGAAGGTAGTTGAGGCCAGTTATTGGCTATATTTAAGAAGGGAGTTAGATGTGGCCCTCGTGGTTAAAGCACTCAGGGGGTATGGAGAGAAGGCAGGTACAGGATACTGAGTTGAATGATCAGCCATGATCATAATGAATGGCGGTGCAGGCTTAAAGGCCCGAATGGCCTCCTCCTGCACCTGTTTTCTATGTTTCTATGTTACAGACACACACCACGATGAACAGGAAGGTTGGTGCTGTAATTATGACGGCTAAAGCACAGTGTATGGTAAGTCCTTTTAAAGAGGGGGGGAGAGTTGGGGGGGGGGGGAAGGGGGGGATAAGGAGTGGGGACAACTTGCAAGAAGCCAGACACTTTTAATAAGCCAGATACACGGCTGTGAAGCTCGGTGGCGTTAACATTACCGGTCGGTTATCCTTGGTTCTGAAAACTACTGCTTACGTTGTTTTCCCCAATGAGCCAATGAAATTCACCGGTCAGCACCGGCTACAAGCTACAAGAACCTACGACAACCTTCGACCTCCTGGCAACCCACTAGGACCTCCTGGCGACCCACCTATGGCACGAGAATTCTCGCTACTCTCCATGGCGGATTCATTCTGGTCGCCGCTAATGTTTCAACATGTTGAAAGATTTGCTGTGACCATAATGAGGGCGCGACTAGTTCCCAGAATGCGGGAACTCCTCACAACCATGAAGGTGACTCCCCGGCAACCACCTGCGACTGCATAGTGTCGACCATGTCAAGTCAAACAAAGTCAAAGTCAAACAAACTTTATTGTCACTTAGAAATACATTGATATATGCAGTTCCAAACAAAATTACGTTGCATTTGGCTCCCTGTGCAACACGATAAATTAACAGAAGGATAGACATGGATAAAATGGATAAAAAGGATAAAAGGATAAATAGACAATGGTGGCAGCCCATTACATGGCATTCAGGAGTCTGATGGCTCGTGGGAAGAAGCTGTTGCAGAACCTTGATGTTCTGCTCCTTATGCTGCGATATCTTTTTCCCGAGGGCAGCAGACTGAACAGTCCGTGATGGAGATGTGTGGGGTCTTTTATAATACTGCTGGCCTTAGACACGCAACGTTTGGTCGCAATATCCCCGATTGAGGGGAGAGAGGTCCCGATGATTTTTTCCGCTGTCCTCAACACTCTCTGCACAGACTTCCAGTCGGAGGCTTTACAGTCCCCAAACCAGACAGAGATACAGCTGGTCAGAATACTCTCTATGGTGCCCCTGTAGAAAGTAGTGAGGATGGGATGGGGCAGGTGAGCTCTTCTCATCCGGCACAGAAAGTGCAACCGCTGCTGCGCTCTCTTAACTGTTGATGAGATGTTATTCGACCAGGTCAGACTGTTAGTGATCTGCACCCCCAGGAACTTTGTGCTACTGACCACCTCCACATCGCTGTCATTGATGTGAAGTGGTGTGGGACTGTGCCGGGTTTTCCTGAAGTCGACGATAACCTCCTTTGTTTTTTCGACATTCAGGATCAGGTTGTTCGTATTGCACCAGTCCACCAGTTGTTTCACCTCCTCCCTGTAAGCCAGCTCATTGTCGTCCCTGATGAGGCCCACCACTGATGTAGTGACTGCACAGTCTCCTACAGTCGCCTAAAAAGTCGCCTAAGTGGGCCAGGTCCATAAGATGTGGGGAACGGTTGGTAAGTTATCTAGAATTGGAGAACTTGGTGTTCATACTGTTGGTTTGAATGTTACCTCAGCAGACAGAATATGAGCTGCTGCTGCTCCTCTAGTTTGTGTGTGGCCTCACTCTCGCAATGGAGGAGGCCAAGGACAGCAACAGGAGTGGGAAGGGGAGTTAAAATGATTAGCAACCGGGCCACCCTGTAGCTTTGCCAGACCAAGCGAAGGTGTTCAGAGAAATGGTCACTGTGTTTACTCTTGGTCTTGCCAACGTGGCTTCATTTATATCTGGAAAGAAAGTGTTTGGCTCAAAGCCTTGGCTGAGGTTGGCATTGTCTGATGATACTACGGTCCAATGTTCCATTACTCTGCTTATGGCACTGATTTAGTTTAATTTAGAGCTGCAACACGGAAACAGGCCCTTCGGCCCACCGAGTCCGTACCGACCAGCGACCCCCACACATTTACACTATACGCACACACTTGGGACAATTTACGCATGCACCAGACCACATACCTACATACCCGTACATGTTTGTAGTGTGGGAGGAAACTGAAGATCTCGGAGAAAACCCACATGGTCACGGGGAGAACATACAAACTCCGTACAGACGGCACCCATAGTCGGGATGGGACCCGGGTCTCCGGCTCTGCAAGCGCAGTAAGGCAACAACTCTACCGCTGTGCCACCGCGCCACCCTGCCCTGTGGGTGTTGATGTAAGTTAATTGTGATTAACAGCGGCAGTGGGACCTCGCGGTCGACGAGCATGGGGGGGGGGGGGGGGGGAAGACTATGGGGACCCGGCGTGGGTGAATAAAGTTTATCGTATCATTACTCACCTTCAAATGGGGACCTGAGAACCGCTAACCCTTTGGCTTCATGACCACATTTCAATGCATCCTCCACTCTACTAGACATTTTCTGGGCTTAAATGGACTTGAATACTCTACAACACAGCACTTACTTTAAACAGGGACATCTTTGCAGCCACACTCAGCTTTGACCTCGCATCCATCTTCTCATCCTCTATGAAAGGAAACCATGACATGCTTTGAGTTAGTGAAGAGACGGAGATTTATGTCCTACTTGCAGCAGAGGTAGTGCCTGTATACATTAGCATACAATTCCCACAAGGGATAGGATAGCAATGTTGAAGAACCCAACTCCATACTCTAATTAGGGAGGAGAGAATGGTTGCTGGGACTATCCTGACCACATTTAGTGGGATTACTTTCAGGTTGAAGATTCAAAGTTTAATGCAGTAAATTCTAAACTCGGCCATTCCACCAACTTCCCTTCCACTGCACAGCCAGCAGCGGAACCAAGGCAGGTTGTGGGCCACGTGGGAATGTGGGACCGTGTGGGTTTCCCTGCATTCTCCAGTTTCCTTCCACAAAGCAAGGATGTGTGGGTTAGTCGATTTAAAAGGGGGGATGCATGCCTCCAGTTTGTGGATGAGTGACAGAACCCAGCAGAAGTTGCTGGGAATGCAGAGCTGCCAACTCTCATGCATTGAGTGTGAGAATCACACATTTCACCAAATTCTCACGCTCACATGTTGATCACAGAATTTCTCACGCTCTGTCTCAACTACCTCCTCTGGCAGCTTGTTCCATACACACACATCCCTTTGTGTGGAAAAAGTTACCCCTTAAAAAGTTACCTCTTAAAAATACTTCAAACGAAAAACATTGAAATCATACTTCTACAATGCACTAAAACATGGTTTTAATACATCAAATTTCAAAAAGTCCCTATCGTGGGAGGGGAGGCACCCGCCTCTTTCACCCTCCCTCCACTCGGTCACTCCACTCCCTCGCCGGGTACCCCCAAGGTCAGTGATCAGTGTTCGATCAGCCCGCCCACTTTCAAAAACGCTCCGCGGCCCCTGGTTCAGACGGAGAGCACTGCCAGATGTGAGTGGGGAACTGAGGCCAATTGTCCATTATGTCTGGATCCCAATGCTCAGCGCTTTGTGTTTCGGAGTTGGCTAATGTTATTGATTTGTAATTAGTTGACAAAACCTTAATTTATAAATCCGGAATATCCAGGGGGATGGGATAAGTGTAATATTCAAATGTAAGGTGTCAGGCTGCCTGTCACAACATATGGCCCTGATAACCCATTATTTCCTTCAGTTAAATATTGGGAAGGTAGCACTATTGTCATTTGCCACTCAACTATCATGTTTATTTACCTCACTGACTATTTCTAAACTGTGTCTGGCTTCTTAAAAGTTGTCCCCACTCCTTCTCTTCCCTCCCCCCCCCCCTCCCCCACAAATCTTTGACAGGTTGAATTTTCAAAGTTTAATATAGTAATTGTGCTGATACTGACTCCAACCAACCAAGTAATGAATATCATCCATTCCGGAGGTTTTATTTCTCTGATGCCATTTAAACTTCACTTGGATTTCAATCACTTCAATGTAAAAGTAATTGGGAATGGGGAGCATTGGAACAAAAATGTTCCCTCACTATATATTAACAGTAATATAATAATGTATGCGTGTTGGTAGGTGCAATCAAGACAAAGATCTTTTATCATTGTTGTGTTATGAATACCACAGAAAATATTATGTACTCTCAAGATCACATTAAATAGAATATTATTGCTTAAATATATAGTTATAGGACTTTGCATTTCGGAAAAGTCCAAGCTGAGAGGAAGACAGCAAATTACTGTTCGGAATGAAGGAAATTTGTAACAGAATACTTATAAAGCTGAGTGAGTATCATTTTATGGATGAGAAATTGTGTTCAACCAATTGATGACTTATTTGACAAAGAAACTAGCATGTTAGATAACAAGGAAGTCAATGGATGTAGCAAATTTTGTTATACATAATTTGGTCTGTGAAGTGCCCCATGAAAGATTACCAAATTAGATTACATGTGGACTTGAACGTAATAGGTTAAGTCCAGGGGGTTAGATATGGGGCTTTATGTGTGGGCCAGATATATTGTCAGTGCAGAGGGGCTAGGAGCAAGGCCAAGTGTGCATCCAGGTCAAGGTCTGGAATAGTACTAGGTGTGCAGTCAAAACTGGGACAATAGGAGTGTTCAGCACTGGGAACCTAAGCAGGTAAGCAGCTATGATCAGGGTAGAATAGGGGGGCAGGTGTAGGACTGGACTCAGGGTCAGGAATGCGAGAAGGTATGCAACTGGAGTCAGGGCCAGGAGTAGTACCAGGTGTGCAGTGAGGTGTCTAGGGTCCAGGTTGGTCAACATGGGCCAAGTGCTTGATTATAATCTGATTTCAATACATGAATACACGAAGATCATTTATGTGCTGCACATGTTGATCAGAACCTGGCTCTATTGTGGAATACAATTAAGAATGTAATTTAGCCTAACCTTATTCATAGCTAATCCAATTTAAAGCATAAATATCGCATCCAAGTACAAGTTAAAAGACTCGCTACTGTATGCACCAGATTGCACAATTTCAAGTTGAAAAATGCAAAAACTCAGTTCCAATGGGAGGGGGGACTCCTTCATCCCTTCGTCAAAGTTCTGGGAAATTACTGCATCTGCTCCAGGGTCTTCAAATGCACGCTCACCACAACGTGGCACAAGTCGTAACCAAACCAGAACTTCATCAAGCTTCACCAGAGCCACTGCTTTTGTACTCAACTCCTCTACCTATGAAGCCCAGGATTTGTTTAAACAACTTTGTTAATCTTCGAAGGGTGCTGGCTCGAAGGGCCGAATGGCCTCCTCCCGCACCTATTTTCTATGTTTCTGTGCCACCTCCAAATATCTAAGCATCAGCACACTTCTCCATAACAGACCCACCTTGCTTCTGACTATCACGGTGCGGCAGATAAAATCTGTTTGCTTCTATAATTTTACTGCTTTTTTTTGTTTCTGTGTTTTTTTTAGAAGTAAGTACAGTAGTGTGGTACCAAAGTACCTAATACATACATACACATTACCATTCTTGTACAACTTCGTATTTTTAATTTAATAATAAAAGAACAGTGAAAGAGAAAAGAATTAAAGAGTGTCGGAATAGATAGACGAGCGAGTAGAAACAGATAGCGACAGAAATAAAGAGCAAAGATGAAAATCTACAAAGAGTGAAAGAAAAAAGAGAAAGTAGAGAAAAGAGAAATTAGGAGAGATTTACCTATGTCGTATTTTTGCCCATCCGTCACCCGGTTCTGAACCATTTAATTTCTAAGGTTATGTTATGTTGCACCATATGCTTGTAAAAAGTTGATAAAAGGAGACCAAGTCTTTGAGAATTGGTCTACTTTGCCTAGTAGGAGGAATCTCATTTCTTCAAGATGTAGCGTTTCCGACATATTTGAAATCCACATTTTGAACGTTGGCGTGGTTGCGTTTTTCCAGAATTTGAGTATGTTTTTTTGTGTTATTAAACCGTAATTAAGAAGAGCTTCTTGGAATATAGTTAATTTACTTCCCTCTTCCATTGATCCAAAGAAAATCAGTTGTGTATTGGGGTTCAATTTTGTGTTAAATAGTTTAGTACAAGTTCCAAAAATTTTGTTCCAAAATTTATGCAGAGTACAAGAGACAAAGGAATGTGCTACAGTGGCATTTTGAGTTAGACATTTGTCACAGATGGGGGATACATTTGAAAATATTTTATTCAGTCTGGTTTTCGAGTAATATAATCTATGTAACATTTTAAATTGCATTAAGTTATGTCTTACATTGATTGAACATTTATGTACATGTAATAGATTTTTTTCCCATCTGTCGTTTGGAATTTTTATCAATAACTCTTATTCCCAGTCCCTTCTAATTGCCTCTGTCGTTGGTGTTTCTATATTTAGAATTATATTATATAAATATGATATTAATATTGCTTGATTCTGCCTTTCTAGTCATTCCTTCCTCTAATAAATCTGGGGTTAGCGTTTGATATCCTTGTATATATTTTATCAAATAATCTTGAATTTGAAGATATTTAAAATATTGATTACTTTTCAAATTATATTTTAGTTGTAATTGTTGGAATGATAAAAGTTTTCCCATTTCATACATATCTCCCATCATTTTAATTCCTAATCTTCCCCAATGTATAAACATTTTATCAATAATAGAATGAGAGGTTATTAGCTATTGGAGAAAGAAGCGATATATTTCCTGATTTTAAAGTTAATTTTATTTGTTTGAAAAAAAAAAGTTGTATTACACTGTGAATAATTGGACTCTTCTTATATATTATATTGTTCAGTTTCATCGGGGAAAGAAGGATCGCTCCGTAAGGGGAACAATCCTCTTTCTCCATTCTTATCCAATCATCCTGTTGGGCAGAACTGTCCAACCAGTAGATTATATTTTTAATATTTACTGCCCAATAGTAATACAGTAATTTAGGGAGTGTCAGTCCCCCTGATTCTTTAGATTTACACAAGTGTTTTCTTTGAAATCTGTGTGATTTATAGTCCCATATGAAGTTTGTAATATCATAATCTAGTTTTTTTTTTTTTTTTGGTAAGTATATTGGTATTGATTGAGATAGGTACAGTATTTGTGGTAAGAAGATCATTTTTATCCCGATTATTCTGCCTATTAAGGACATCGGCAGTGTTTTCCAAATTTTAATCAACCCATTTAATTTAGTTAATAAAGGCATATAGCTTGCGTTGAGTAATGATTTATATTTCCTAGTAATTTGGATGCCCAAATACTTAAATTTTTCTGTTGCAATTCTAAAAGGGAATTTCAACAGATGTGTCGGCTCTTGAGGTTTTATCGTCATAATTTCGCTTTTGTTCCAGTTTATTCTATATCTTGAAAAGGAACCAAATTCCTCTATTAAATTTAGTATATTTCGTATGCTAATTTGCGAATTTGTAATATATAATAATATGTCGTCTGCATATAATGAGATTTTATTATTTGAGTGTTTGGTATTGTATCCATGAATATTCGGATGACTTCTTATACTTTCTGCTAAAGGCTCTATCACTAGTGCAAATAGCAGGGGTGATAGTGCGCACCCCTGCCTATTGCCCCTTGCCAATTGGAATTTCGGGGATAATATATTATTAGTCAGTATTCTAGCCGCCGGCTTATCGTATAATAATTTTACTGCCTTTCAGTGTCTCCCTTAGCAATTCACCTGAAATCCTTTTTCATTGCATTTATCCATGGTACAATGGCATGGTATCCATGATATACTTATGGCATTACATGATATTCTCTGTTCCCCTCTCTCTCCCACAATCACTGCCAAGAGTTCCCCTGCTGTCCCTATTAAGTGAATGATTGAAAGATACAGTTTGGAAACAGGCCCTATGGCCCACTGAGTCCACGTTGACAATTACACACCCACTCACACTAGTTCTATGTTATCCCAATTTCTCATCCACTCCCTGCACATTAGGGATAAGCTACAGAGGCCAATTAAACCTGCAGGTAATTTGGAGGAAACCAGAGCACCCAGAGGAAACCCACATGGTCACAGGGGAAATGTGCAAACTCCACACAGAGAACATCCAGAGTTGGGATCAAAGCCGATCTCCGGTGCTGTGGGGCAGCGGCTCTACCAGCTGTATTCCCAGCGTATTTTTAATTTCATATTTTCAGCAGCGTTTGTGATCTGCATTTACTGTGTGACTGCCATGTGGGACAGGGTTAAAGCAGGAACAGCTGACCAAGAGTCTTTCTAACCCTCTCCTGAGCTGCTATCTATCTCATTTGTCACCCTTGGACTATCTTTGATTGGACTTTATGGCACTTAATGATATTCGCATTATTCCCTTAATCATGTATCTGTACACTGTGGACGGCTCGATTGTAATCACATATGTTCTTGCCGTTAACTGGTTGGCATGCAGCCAAAGCTTTTCACTGTACCTTGGTACACGTGACCATAAACTGAACTAAATCTCTCTCGGCATTCTCCCCCACTGTCATGGGGCCTCTGTTGCTCATCCGCCTGTCCCATGTCTTGCAACAAATCGGACAGGAGCTCTGATAGCCCGGGGGCTGGGGCTTTGTGTTGGCTGCAGAGGTGCAGTCAGACGTGTTTGGGGAGGGGGAGAGATGAGCAGCCAGCTGCAGAGTGCCGGGGTGATGAGGGGCAGTGTGAGTGGCTCTTTAAATCCACCCAGCTGGGAGCAAGCAGCATTCCAGAAGCTTCACAGCGGAGTGGATATTGATTTCTCTCGCTTCAGGTAACCCTCCCCCACCCTCGTCATCCCACTAGTTTCGCTCACTGTCTGTCTGAATGGACCATTGTGGGCTCCATATTTCCCTGATCATCGGTACTTTTGACATCTTTTTAATTCATTTGTTCAATATCATCGTCTATTTCTCTCATTCCCCTTCCCCTGACTCTCAGTCTGAACAAGGGTCTTGACCCGAAACTTCACCTTTTACTTCTCTCCAGAGATGTTGCCTGTCCCACTGAGTCGCTCCAGGTTTTTGTGTCTATCCTCGCTAGCATCTGTAGTTCCTGCCAACAAACTTGTGAAAGGCTGCTTGGTTTGTCAGTGACCAGTGAGAGGTGAGCTTGTGGTGATGGGACTTCACCTGGCAACACTGGAGAGTGAGGTTATTTATACACACATCACAATGTTTTATTCACACTGGGCAGAGGAACACTCAAACAAGCGTGACTCACTCCAGGAAGTACCTGCACAAACACTGCGACAAGTGTCAAGAAAAGCAGCAGACGTTTGTTATCATGTTTCATCTCAGGTAGCAGTCACGTAACGCTGATAAATATCATCGTTCAGACGTTGAATTTCTATTTCATAGCAAAAGGATTTGAGTATAGGAGCAGGGAGGTTCTACTTCAGTTGTATAGGGTCTTGGTGAGACCACACCAGGAGTATTGCGTACAGTTCTGGTCTCCAAATCTGAGGAAGGACATTATTGCCATAGAGGGAGTGCAGAGAAGGTTCACCAGACTGATTCCTGGGATGTCAGGACTGTCTTATGAACAAAGACTGCATAGACTCGATTTATACTCTCTAGAATTTAGGAGATTGAGAGGGGATCTTATAGAAACTTACAAAATTCTTAAAGGGTTGGACAGGCTAGATGCAGGAAGATTGTTCCCGATGTTAGGGAGGTCCAGGACAAGGGGTCACAGCTGAAGGATAAGGGGGAAATCCTTCAGGACCGAGATGAGAAGGACTTTTTTCACACAGAGAGTGGTGGGTCTCTGGAACTCTCTGCCACAGAGGGTAGTTGAGGCCAGTTCATTGGCTATATTTAAGAGTGAGTTAGATATGGCCCTTGTGGCTAAGGGGATCAGAGGGTATGGAGAGAAGGCAGGTACGGGATACTGAGTTGGATGATCAGCCATGATCATATTGAATGGCGGTGCAGGCTCGAAGGTCCGAATGGCCTACTCCTGCACCTAATTTCTATGTTTCTCGGCTATTTCTTAACCCACAGAAGTATGTTCCAACCCTATCACAGTGTGGACGAACACCCCAACATGGCAGCTAAGACTGAGGTACCTTAGTCCCTTGCATCGCCCTACCCCTTGTCTTACACATGCCAGTGACTGCATCTTACATGACTCACACCATGGGTCGTTACTCCGTGTAGGATGGAACTGCAGATCTGGTTTAAACCAAAGATAGACACAAAAAGCTGGAGTAACTCATGGGTCAGGCAGCATCTCTGGAGGAAAGGAATAGGTGACGTTCGGGGTCAAAACCCTTCTACAGACGGAGCCAGGGAAAAGGGAAAAAAATATATGGGTGGTGATATAGAGGAATAAAGAACAAATGAGTGAGAGATATGCAAAAAAATAATGGTGATCAATGAAAGGTGGGGCAGCCATTGTAGGCACCGACGTTCCTTCATCATTGTTACTCTATGTCTGGTTGTGATGCAGTGAAGCCCATTGCCTCTGGGTCCAAAGGTTACCGTGAATATTTGGGTGTTGAGTCACTGAACTGTATAGCATATAATTGTAGCATGGCCCACCCTAGAGTGGTACAGGGCGGCCCCTTCCACCTACATTCCTTTCTCTAGCTTCACAATTCAAAACTCTTCAATCCTTTTGTCGCACACTTTCAGTCTTTTCATCTCTAGTCTTTGTCCAACCATCTGTCCAGCAAAACCAGACCAGAGCCAAAACACGCCCAGCTGTCCAGGTGTAGATGCCCGATCAGGTTTAAAAACATAGGAGAAACAGGAGCAGGAGTAGGCCGTTCATCCCTTCACATCTGCTCTGCCATCCCATACAACCTTGGCTGATAATCCATGCTCTCCACATCCTTTTTGTTAGATTTGTGGACATAAACAACATCTCCTCGTGGTGAAGAATTCCGCACCGTGAGGGAAGAAACTTCTCCTTATCTCCATCCCACATTATTGACCCCAGATGCTGAGATTGTGACTCTTCATCCTTGACCCCCAGCTTGGTGACACCTCCTCCCTACAACCAGTCTGTCCAGCCTGTCATGTTTGTGTCTGCCTCAACCGTTTCCACCCAATCTCTCCTCATACACCAATCCTGCCAACCCACAATTAGTCTGTACTTCCCTCAAGGATGATTACATCTAAACCTTTTAGGTTAAGCGACTAAAACTGCACAGAGTACTCCAGTTGTAGTCTCACCAAGTCCCTGTGCAATCTGCTTTGAGCATTTGGGCTAAGTTATTATTGTTAAAGTTGTGGTGTCCCCAAAGTTCTAGGTTGAGGTTCCTACTTGTGGTACAGGGATGACTCCAATCTCTGCAATCACACCAATCCCCCGTCCCCACACCAAGCCCCCGTCCCCACACCAATCCCCTGTCCCCACACCAAGCCCCCGTCCCCACACCAAGCCCCCGCCCCCACACCAAGCCCCCGCCCCCACACCAAGCCCCCGTCCCCACACCAATACCCTGTCCCCACACCTAACTAACAGCTACCAGCCTGCCAACACCCCTCAGGCCGTCTGGACACCAAGTGGCGGTCGGTGTTGCCTTCTGGTTGCGAGGGGGCCCCCGGTGGGGGTCCCTCTGCGCAGGGATTCTCCCCCTCTACATCGGAGACCCTTCTTCAGACAATGAGATGTTTATGGTAAACCTCCCACCAGATACATGGTTAGAATTGACAGTGAAGGATATAACGTGGCAAGGAAAGACACAAAGTGCTGGAGTAATTCAGTGAGTCAAACGTCATCACTGAAGAACATGGATAGATGACGTTTTGGGTTGCAGTGCCCGAAGGGTCTCGCCCTGGAAGATCACTCCAGCACTTTGTGTCGTTCCTTGGGAAACCAGCTTATAGTGTGTGGTCCACTGTCCAATTATCTCCAGTAGTTTAATTATAAACTCCTATTCTCTTATAGCCTGGAGTCCACATCACTGATCTTGTGCATTGATTAAAGGCCGTGGTTGTACTCACCCTCACTGATGTCCTTGTTTACATTCACCACATACGACCTGTAATGAAAGGAGTGAGAGAGACTTGAACAATAGTCACTGACAAACTGTGGAGAAAGTTGTTGAAGAACATAAAACGCACATATTTCTCAACATGTAATCTTGTAAATTTAAATCATATCTTTTATTTCCCGGGACTCTGTTCACAACTTCCATAATGCTTCTCCTCTGATGATATCACTCCCTACTTGCCTTGTGTTAGAAGCGTGACATTTGTGCCTCTTTCAACAGAGTTCCCAGACAAGCGTGAAACGTTTAGATCGAGGATCAATCATGGCACCTTCTTTAACTAAAATAGCGCTGTCTTAAGTGAAGTTACTGCTGCTGAAAATTCTTTACCGATGCTGAAAATTCATTAAAGACTTTTAAATCAGAGTAAGGAGATTGGGTGAGGAGTAGACCCGCTTGAGACAGTCACCCTGACTTGTACCCCTCCCCGCTTGCCTTTGACAACACTCAATGCACAAACTCTGAGAAATCAATTAGCACAGATTCGCCATGTTCCGGCATTCACCGTAGCTGGGGGAGGGGAGTTTCAGATTTCTCTCATCCTTTTGTGAAAACAGAACAGTGATTTCTCTCCTCGTGGCTCTGTTCTGAGATTCTCACTGTAAACATGTAGCGTAGAAACACATGGTCACTTTTCTTTGTGACGGAAAAAAAAAACACTCCCTTTGGAAAGTGGGCTCTGAAGCTGTGGGAATATTGGAGAGGTGCATGAGAGTTTCACGCTGGGACAGTGAGGTAAGGTCATGACGCGCTCCACATTCACCACATTGGCCCAGTGAACTGTGACAGCTCTGGCTCACAGCGGCATTGTTAAATAACGCTTTCTCCCTGTCACAGCTGGGAAGGTCGCTGCAGATGGTACTGCCTGTATACCATCACTCTCTCTACTCTGCCAATGATGTCCCAGGAGACCAGAGTCGTGGATGGAGCTGTTGGTGATGCCGGACGTGAGAAGTGGGTCAGTGGAAGAGGTATTTCCTTCTGTATGTCAAGGTCAGCTGCAGGAGGCACCACTACCCCACTTCCCGTCCACCTATATCCCTTCCTCTGCCTTCACATTTCATGCCTTACCTCTCCTCATCTCATCCTTCTCTTGCCTTCTTGTCATCTTTGGCATTTGTCCACCCATCTGCCAATCAACTGCCCCCCCCCCCCCCCACCACTTGCCAGGCCCGTGGGTAGTCCCGCCCCACCCACCACCTACCCATGTCCTCCACAGATGCTGCCCGAGTTACTCCAGCACTTTGTGGCTTTCTTCCAAGTACACATACTCTGCGGAAATGTCAGAGTGGAGTTATAAAATGGAGGCGCGAGACTGCAGATGCTGGAATATTGAGCATAAAGCTGTGAAGGAACTGATCAGGACAGGTAGCTTCATGGAGGGCATGTGCAGATGATATTATAGGTTGGGACTTCTTCAGACCCGAAAACCTTTCTGTCCATTCCCTCCACAGATGCTGCCTGACCTGCTCTTTTGCTTGTTGACAGTTCTGCTCAGTGTTGAGGTGACTGATATCATTTGGACCACAGCACAAGCTCCAAGAACTGAACTTCAGTGCCAGTTAAAGGCAGAGAGCAAAGCCTAACGGGGATTCCTGCACCAGGTGGCGCGAGAGGGTCCATATCTGCATGTGAATCGGATGAGGAATAATTGTGATGCCGCCACAGTCGACCAGATTGCCCACTATTTCTAAGCCAACACCCACGTGAGCCTCATATTCATCAGGGGTTAAATCCCGTAATGAGTAAGATACGCTGGGGTGTGTGGAGGAGACAGGATCAGGTACAATGAATCTCCGTTACTATAGTCTGTAGCTCTAATATTCGCAGCCTGCTACATTTATCCACCAGTTGTGCTGCAAGGAAAGACAGACCATGCTGTAAATACACTCGTCAGGTAGGCAGCATCTGCGGAGAGAGAAACATACACCATTTCCCGTGTAAGGTCCTTTTTTAGATTTAATGACCTGGAACATTAACTGTTTCTCTCTGCACAGATGCTGCCCGACCTGCTGAGTGTTTCCAGCATGGTTTTCACTGCGGATTTCTAGCGCTTGTAGTTTTGATCATTCACAGAGCGGTGTGGAGCTGATGGCTTCCAAACTGTCTCTGAGATGAAGGTGGATGTTCCTGCCCTGTCCACAGGGCTCTTACCGTTCAGCGGTCGTCAGGGGCTGTGTCTTCAAGCGATCGCATGCTTTGCGGATCAGCCCAGGGTTGATGTAGCGTCGGGCCCTTCGGCCCATCTCCCAGCTGGAAGCCGCTGCCTGCCCAGTGCTGGCTCTGTCATTAGCACTGTCACCACTAGTTGAGGAGAAAGAGAGAGAGAAGGACAGGCGAGCAAACACAGGCAGTGTGGAGAAGGAGGGACAGAGGACAGCGGGGTGAGAGTGGAGGAAGGCAGAAGGAAGGAGCAGTGAGAGGTTTGAGCGGGAGGAGGAGCAGCATCCACATGCCCCTGGCTCTGTGTCTGTGTGTCTGTGTCTCTGTGTCTCTGTGTCTCTGTGTCTCTGTGTCTCTGTGTCCCTGTGTCCCTGTGTCCCTGTGTCTCTGTGTCTCTGTGTCCCTGTGTCCCTGTGTCTCTGTGTCTCTGTGTCCCTGTGTCCCTGTGTCCCTGTGTCTCTGTGTCTCTGTGTCCCTGTGTCCCTGTGTCTCTGTGTCTCTGTGTCCCTGTGTCCCTGTGTCTCTGTGTCTCTGTGTCTCTGTGTCCCTGTGTCCCTGTGTCCCTGTGTCCCTGTGTCTCTGTGTCTCTGTGTCCCTGTGTCCCTGTGTCTCTGTGTCTCTGTGTCTCTGTGTCTCTGTGTCTCTGTGTCTCTGTCTCTGTGTCCCTGTGTCCCTGTGTCCCTGTGTCTCTGTGTCTCTGTGTCCCTGTGTCTCTGTGTCTCTGTGTCCCTGTGTCTCTGTGTCCCTGTGTCCCTGTGTCTCTGTGTCTCTGTGTCTCTGTGTCCCTGTGTCTCTGTGTCCCTGTGTGTCTGTGTGTCTGTGTCTCTGTGTCTCTGTGTCCCTGTGTCCCTGTGTCTCTGTGTCTCTGTGTCTCTGTGTCCCTGTGTCTCTGTGTCTCTGTGTCCCTGTGTCTCTGTGTCCCTGTGTCCCTGTGTCTCTGTGTCTCTGTGTCTCTGTGTCCCTGTGTCTCTGTGTCCCTGTGTGTCTGTGTGTCTGTGTCTCTGTGTCTCTGTGTCCCTGTGTCCCTGTGTCCGTGTGTCCGTCTCTGTGTCTCTGTGTCTGTGTCTCTGTCTCTGTGTCCCTGTGTCCCTGTGTCTCTGTGTCTGTTCAAGGTGGTAGTAAATTAAACAGAACCCAGCATTTACATTTCCAACATGTGGACCCTGGCCTTGAATGGTTAACTGAGCCAGGCTGTGAATGGAGACAATCAGTTGCATTGTGTAAAGCGACTCACTGCTGTGCACCTCAGCAAGGCTGCAACAAAGGAGCACAATGAGTGAAGTCTGATCGTCAATCCGTGCTGCCATCCCACTGTAATCTAAACCAAGGTTGCCGCAGAGGAAGCTGTGTGAGTACCGGCACTGCACACTCACACATCTCTTACACCACTGCTTTCTATCTTTGGGTCGATTCCTCTTTCCATCTTAAAACCCCCAGCTGACTCTTGCACAGTTACAGCTGAGGTCTGCATCCAATGTGTTGTCGATGTCCCAAGGTCATGACAAAGCCGTCTCTACCCCAAATCTCACCTGTTCCTTCTCTCCAGAGATGCTGCCTGGCCCGGTGCGTTACTCCAGCTTTTTTGAATGTCCGTTCCATGTTGCAAGGGAGTGTTTGTATCTCCGGAGCTGATACTGGTACTCCCTATCCTAGTGTTAAAGAAGGAACTGCAGATGCTGGAGAATCGAGGGTACACAAAAAGCTGGAGAAATTCAGCGGGTGCAGCAGCATCTAAGGAGCGAAGGAGATAGGCGACGTTTCAGGTCGAGACTCTTCTTCAGACTGGTCAGAGATGCTACACTTGTCCCTTCACCTCCCCCATCCACTCCTTTCAGGGACCCAAGCAGTCCTTCCAAGTCCGACAGAGGTTCACCTGCACCTTCTCCAACCTCATCTACTGCATCCATTGCTCCAGATGCCAGCTGATCTACATCGGTGATACCAAGCGGAGGCTGGGCGATCGTTTCGCCGAACACCTCCGCTCGGTCCGCAATAATCAACTCGACCTCCCGGTGGCTCAGCACTTCAACTCCCCCTCCCATTCCGTATCCGACCTCTCGGTCCTGGGCCTCCTCCACGGCCAGAGTGAGCAACACCGCAAGTTGGAGGAACAGCACCTCATATTCCGCTTGGGGAGTCTGCATCCTCTGGGCTTAAACATTGAATTTTCTAAGGCTAGTCTGAAGAAGGGTCTCGACCCGAAACGTCGCCTATCTCCTTCGCTCCTTAGATGCTGCTGCACCCGCTGAGTTTTTTCAGCTTTTTGTGTAACCCTCCCTGTCCTTGTGATCGGATCCCAAGTGGATTGGTGTGGGGTTTCTGCACACACGGACATCATTGTGGCCACCTGCAGTCTGTCCCCACTACAACTAGGCAGAATTCACCCAGACCAAAGCACAAAGGACAGAGGTGAAGCAGAGGAGACAGATAGAAGGCCACTACAGGGGAGATCCTGATGAGTTCTGGGTGTAAGGAGCAGTAAGGAGGGGCTCCAGCAACAGATCGGGCATTTGTACATCACTGAGCGTTTACCAAGGTGGAAGGATCATTGAGCCACAGATGGAAACAGACCCTTCAGTTTGATGTGTCATGACGCCCAAGACATCATGACACATCAAGAAGATTTTATTATATTGCAGGTAGATGGGACTAGGGGAAAATAAATGGTCGGCACGGACTGGAAGGGCCGAGAGGGCCTGTTTCCGTGCTGTAATTGTTATATGGTTATATATGGTTATATATGGTTTCACAGTTCCTGCATTTGGTCCCTATCACCGTATTCCTAGCTAATTCATGTAGTTGTACAACATTGTGTTTGTAACTAACTCAACTACTTCCTATGGCAGGGTTACACAAAAAGCTGGAGAAACTCAGCGGGTGCAGCAGCATCTAAGGAGTGAAGGAGATAGGCGACGTTTCGGGTCGAGACCCTTCTTCAAACCCTTCAAACTTGAAGAAGGGTCTCGACCCGAAACGTCGCCTATCTCCTTCACTCCTTAGATGCTGCTGCACCCGCTGAGTTTCTCCAGCTTTTTGTGTAACCCTCGATTCTCCAGCATCTGCAGTTCCTTCTTTAACACTTTGTCTACTCCACTGCGATATCTCCTCAAGGTATGCCTACTTTGAAGAAGTTCTCCTCCTCCCTACGAAGACAGTTTCACAACCTCCTCTCTAACGAGTTTGAAGAAGGGTCTCGACCCGAAACGTCGCCTATCTCCTTCACTCCTTAGATGCTGCTGCACCCGCTGAGTTTCTCCAGCTTTTTGTGTAACCCTCGATTCTCCAGCATCTGCAGTTCCTTCTTTAATACTTCCTATGGCAGCTCATTCCATATTCCTACCACCTTCTGTGTGGAAAAACTTGCCCCTCATGTGTCCTTTAAAAATGTCTTCCTTTACCTGACCTCTCCTGCCCTGGGGAAAAGAATGTAGCTCTTGACCCAAATTATGCCACACAAAATTTTGTCAACCTCCGTACGGTCATTTCTCAGTCAGGGGGAGTGGACCAGTGAACCAGTGGACCAGTGGACCAGAGATGGGGGGTGTGGGCCAGAGGTGCGGGAAGTGGACCAGTGGGCCAGTGGACCAGAGGTGGGGGGAGTGGCCCAGTGACCAGTGGTGGGGCGGGGGGGGGGGGGGAGTGGGCCAGTGGTGGGGGGAGTGGACCAGAGGTGGGGGGAGTGGGCCAGTGGAGGGTCGGACTCCGGCAGCAGGAACAAGGTCGGGCTGCATTGCTGGCCCCAGTTTGCAGTCTACACCACAGGTGCACCGAGGGAGGTGAGGCAGGGACCAGGCCGACCTGGACTCCTTACATCTCAAGCTCTCCAGTTCTCACAACATGCTTTTGAATCTTTTCCACACCCTCTCTAGCTTCATCGTGAATTTCCTTCACAGGGCAACCAGAATTGTACACAATATCCCAGGCGTACAGCTGTAAAATAACACCCCATCGGCTATGTTTCAGCTCCGTACCGGATGTCAACAGGACATGGTGTTACACAATTACCAGGCTGGCAAACCAGTACTTACTTGCCTGCCAGTCTTTCATGCATCACCGACTTCCTGGCACCAGCTTCCTTCCTTGTTAGCAAAACACGTAACTGAGGTTGTGATGGATGTTAGAATTGAGTTAATGCGGGAGTTTTTGTTGTGTTGCACAATGAACGGTGTACTTAAAGGCACTGAGGCTGACCAAACCATGCGGGGATTGGAACACAAATCAAACAAGGCAGAAAAGGACTTGGAACTGAATATTCAGGGTTATACGTGCTATAGAAAGGACAGGCAGGTGGGCAGAGGAGGTAGGGTAGCTGTGTTGGTGAGGGATGGAATTCAGCATCTTGCAAGGGGTGACGATGTAGAGTCACTGTGGATAGAATTGAGGAATTATAAAGGTAAGAAGACGCTAGTGGGAGTTATCTACAGGCCCCCAAAACAGTAGCCTGGATATAAGGTGCAAGTTGCTGCAGGAGTTACAACTTGCATGTAAAAAGATAATGCCACTGTGGTTATGGGAGATTTCAACATGCAGGTAGTCTGGGAAAATCAGGTTGGTTCTGGACCCTGAGAAAGGGAGTTTGTAGAGTGCCTCCAAGATGGATTCTAAGAGCAGCTTGTACTGGTGCCTACCAGAGAGAAGGCAATTCTAGTGTTGTCTAATGAACCAGATTTAATAATGGAACTCAAGGTAAAGGAACCGCTAGGAGGTAGTGACCATAATATGTTAAGTTTTAATCTGCAAGTTGAGAGGGAGATGGTTAAATCAGAAGCGTCAGAGATGCAGTTGAACAAAAGGGACTATAAAGGCATGAGAGAGGAGCTGGCCAAGGTCGACTGGAAAGGGATCCTAGCAGGAATGAGGATGGAACAGCAATGGCAGGAATTTCTGGGCATAACCCGGAAGATGTAGGATCATTTCATTCCAAAGAGGAAGAAAGATTCTAAGGGGAGTAGGAGGCAACCGTGGCTGACAAGGGAAGTTGGGGATGGAATAAAACTAAAAGGAAAGGTGTATAACACAGCAAAGAGTAGCCGGAAGCCAGAGGATTGGGAAACTTTCATAGGACAACAGAAGGTAACAAAAAGGGCAATACGGGGTGAAAAGATGAAGTACGAGGTTAAGCTGGCCAGGAATATAAAGAAGGACAGTAAAAGCTTCTTTAGATATGTTAAAACAAAAAGATTAGTAAAGCCAAATGTGGGTCTCTTGAAGGCAGACACGGGTGAAATTATTATGGGGAACAAGGAAATGGCAGAAGAGTTGAACAGGAAAATTGGTTTTGTCTTCACTAAGGAAGACACAAACAATCTCCCAGATGTACTGGAGGACAGAGGATCTAGGGAGACAGAGGAACTGGAAGAAATTGTCATTAGATGAGAAATAGTAATGGGTAGACTGATGGGATTGAAGGATGATAAATCCCCTGGGCCTGATGGTCTGCATCCCAGGGTACTCAAGGAGGTGTCTCTAGAAATCGTGGAAGCATTGGTGATCATTTTCCAATGTTCTATAGATTCAGGATGAGTTCCTGTGGATTGGAGGGTAGCTCATGTTATCCCACTTTTCAAGAGTGAGGGAGAGAGAAAACGGGGATTATAGACCAGTTAGCCTGACATCAGAGGTGGGGAAGATGCTGGAATCAATTATTAAAGAGGTAATAACGGCGCATTTGGATAGCAGTAAAAGGATTGGTTCAAGTCAGCATGGATTTATATAATCATAGAAAATAGGTGCAGGAGTAGGCCATTCGGCCCTTCGAGCCTGCACTGCCATTCAATATGATCATGGTTGATCATCCAACTCAGTATCCTGTACCTGCCTTCTCTCCATACTCCCTGATCCCTTTAGCCACAAGGGCCACATCAAACTCCCTCTTAAATATAGCCAATGAACTGGCCTCAACTACCTTCTGTGGCAGAGAATTCCACAGACTCACCACTCTCTGTGTGAAAAATGATCTTCTCATCGTAAAAGACTTCCCCCTTATCCTTAAACTGTGACCCCTTTTTCTGGAGTTCCCCAACATCGGGAACAATCTTCCTGCATCTAGCCTGTCCAACCCCTTAAGAATTTTGTAAGTCTCTATAAGATACCTCCTCAATCTCCTAAATTCCAGTGAGTACAAGCCGAGTCTATCCAGTCTTTCTTCATATGGAAGTCCTGCCATCCCAGGAATCAGTCTGGTGAACCTTTTCTGTACTCCCTCTATTGCAAGAATGTCTTTCCTCAGATTAGAAGACCAAAACTGTGTGCCATACTCCAGGTGTGACCTCACCAAGACTCTGTACAACTGCAGTAGAACCTCCCTGCTCGTGTACTCAAATCCTTTTGCTATGAATGCCAACATACCATTTGCTTTCTTCACAGCCTGCTGCACCTGCATGCCTACTTTCAATGACTGGTGTACCATGACACCCAGGTCTCATTGCATCTCCCCCTTTCCTAATCGGCCACCATTCAGATAATAGTCTACCCTGTTTTTGCCACCAAAGTGGATAACCTCACATTTATCCACATTATACTGCATCTGCCATGCATTTGCCCACTCACCCAGCCTATCCAAGTCACTTTGCAGCCTCCTAGCATCCTCCTCACAGCTAACACTGCCCCACAGCTTCGTGTCATCCGCAAACTTGGAGATATTGCATTCAATTCCCTCATCCAGATCATTAATATATATTGTAAATAGCTGGGGTCCCAGCACTGAGCCTTGCGGTACCCCACTAGTCACTGCCTGCCATTCTGAAAAGGACCCGTTTACTCCTACTCTTTGCTTCCTGACTGCCAGCCAGTTCTCTATTCACATCAACACTGAACCCCCAATACCGTGTGCTTTAAGTTTGAATGCTAATCTCTTATGTGGGACCATGTCGAAAGCCTTCTGAAAGTCCAGATATAACACATCCACAGGTTCTCCCTTATCCACTAGTTACATCCTCGAAAAATTCTATAAGATTCGTCAGACATGATTTACCTTTCATAAATCCATGCTGACTTTGTCCAATGATTTCACCACTTTCCAAATGTGCTGCTATCCCATCTTTAATAACTGACTCTAGCATTTTCCCCACCACCGATGTTAGACTAACTGGTCTGTAATTCCCCATTTTCTCTCTCACTACCTTTTTAAAAAGTGGGGTTACATTAGCTACCCTCCAATCCTCAAGAACTACTCCAGAATCTAAAGAGTTTTGAAAAATTATCACTAATACATCCACTATTTCTGGGGCTTTAATGAAGGGGAAATCCTTCTGGAATTATTTGAGGACGTGACAAGTGAAATGGATGAAGGAGAGCCAGTGGGTGTAATGTATCTGGACTTTCAGAAAGCCTTTGATAAGGTCCCACACAGATTAGTGGGCAAAATTAGATCTCATGATTTTGGGGTAGAGCATTGACATGGATAGAGAATTGGTTGGCAGACAGGAAACAAAGAGTAGGAATCCACTCACTAACTAGTAGAGTGGATAAGGGAGAACCAGTGGATGTGTTATATCTAGACTTTCAGAAGGCTTTCGACAAGGTCCCGCATAAGAGATTAGCATACAAACTTAAAGCACACGGTATTGGGGGTTCAGTATTGATGTGGATAGAGAACTGGCTAGCAGACAGAAGGCAAAGGGTAGGAGTAAACGGGTCCTTTTCAGAATGGCAGGCAGTGACTAGTGGGGTGCCGCAAGGCTCAGTGCTGGGACCCCAGCTATTTACAATATATATTAATGATTTGGACGAGGGAATTCAATGCAACATCTCCAAATTTGCAGATGATACCAAGCTGGGGGGTATAGTTAGGTGTGAGGAGGATGCTTGGAGGCTGCAGGGTGATTTGGATAGGCTGAGTGAATGGGCAGATGCATGGCAGATGCAGTACAATGTGGATAAATGTGAGGTTATCCACTTTGGTGGCAAAAACATGAGGGTAGACTATTATCTGAATGGTGGCAGATTAGGTAAGGGGGAGATGCAACGAGACCTGGGTGTCATGGTACACCAGTCATTGAAAGTAGGCATGCAGGTGCAGCAGGCAGTGAAGAAAGCAAATGGTATGTTAGCATTCATAGCGAAAGGATTTGAGTATAGGAGCAGGGAGGTTCTACTGCAGTTGTACAGGGTTTTGGTGAGGCCACACCTGGAGTACTGCGTACAGTTTTGGTCTCCAAATCTGAGGAAAGACATCCTTGCCATAGAGGGGGTACAGAGAAGATTCACCAGACTGATTCCTGGGATGTCAGGACTTTCATATGAGGAAAGATTGGATAGACTCGGTTTGTACTCGATGGAATTTAGAAGATTGAGGGGGGATCTTATAGAAACCTACAAAATTCTTAAGGGGTTGGACAAGCTAGATGCTGGAAGATTGTTCCCGATGTTGGGGGAGTCCAGAACAAGGGGTCACAGTCTAAGGATAAGGGGGAATTCCTTTAGGACCGAAATGAGGAAAACATTCTTTACACAGAGAGTGGTGAGTCTCTGGAATTCTCTGCCACAGAAGGTAGTTGAGGCCAGTTCATTGGCTATATTTAAGAGGGCGTTAGATGTGGCACTTGTGGCTAAAGGGATCAGGGGGTATGGAGAGAAGGCAGGTACGGGATACTGAGTTGGATGATCAGCCATGATCACATTGAATGGTGGTGCAGGCTCGAAGGGCCGAATGGCCTACTCCTGCACCTATTTTCTATGTTTCTATGTTTCTATGAATAAACGGGTCCCTGTCAGATTGGCAGACAGTGGCGAGTGGATTGTCGCAAGGCTCGTTGTTGGGACCGCAACTATTTACAATGATTTAGATGATTGGATTAAAAGGAACACTAGCAGATTTTCAGGTGACACAAAGCTGGGTGGCAGTGTGAACTTCGAAGAGGATGCTAGGAGGTTGCAGGGTGACTTGGACAGGTTGAGTGAGTGGGCAGATGCAAGGCAGATGCAGTATAATATAGATAAATGTGAGGTCATCCACTTTGGCAGCAAGAATATTATCTCAATGGTGTCAGATTGGGAAAGAGGGAAGTGCAACGGAACCTGTGTGTCCTTGTACACCAGTCACTGAAAGTAAACATGCAGGTACAGCAGGCAGTGAAGACAGCTAATGTCATGGTGGCCTTCATAATGAGAGGATTTGAGTATAGGAGTAAAGAGGTTCTTCTATAGTTGTATAGTGCCCTGGTGAGACCACAACTGGAGCATTGTGTACAGTTTTGGTCCCCTCATTTGAGGAAGAACATCTTTGCTATTGAGGCAGTGCAGCGTAGGTTCACGAGGTTAATTCCCGGGGCGGCGGGACTGTCCTATGAGGAAAGATTGAAAAGACTGGGCTTGAATTCACTGGAATTTAGAAGAATGAGAGGAAATCTTATAGAAATGTATAACATTATAAAAGGACTGGACAGGCTAGATGCAGGAAAAATGTTCCCAATGTTGGGCGAATCCAGAACCAGGGGCCACAGTCTTAGAATAAAGGGAAGGCCATTTAAAACTGAGGTGAGAAAAAAACGTTTTCACCCAGAGAGTTGCGAATTTGTGGAATTCTCTGTCACAGAAGGAAGTAGAGGCCAATTCATTGGATGAATTTAAAAGAGAGTTAGATAGAGCTCTAGGGGCTAGCGGAACCAAGGGATATGGGGAGAAGGCAGGCACGGGTTGCTGATTGTGGATGATCAGCCATGATCACAATGAATGCCAGTGCAGGCTCAAAGGGCCAAATAACCTCCTCCTGCACCTGTATTCTATGTTTCTATGTTTCTAAAAGGTGCAGATTAATGTCTGAAGGTCATTCACTGATTATTATTTCAAGTAGAACGCAGAGCAAAGCAAGGAACTGCAAGTGCTGGTTTACAGAACAACAAGCAAAGTGCCTGCACCTCCTCCAACCTCATCTACTGCATCCGCTGCTCTAGATGTCAACTGATCTATATCGGTGAGACCAAGCGGAGGCTTGGCGATCGTTTCGCCGAACATCCCCGCTCGGTCCGCAATAACCAACCCGACCTCCCGGTGGCTCAGCACTTCAACCCTCCCCCCCCCCCCCCCCCCCCCATCTTGGCCCTTCAAGTCCATGCCGAACAACTTTTTTCCCTTAGTCCCACCTGCCTGCACTCATACCATAACCCTCCATACCCTTCTCATCCATATGCCTATCCAATTTATTTTTAAATGATACCAACGAACCTGCCGCCACCACTTCCACTGGAAGCTCATTCCACACCGCTACCACTCTCTGAGTAAAGAAGTTCCCCCTCATGTTACCCCTAAACCTCTGTCCCTTAATTCTAAAGTCATGTCCTCTTGTTTGAATCTTCCCTATTCTCAAAGGGAAAAGCTTGTCCACATCAACTCTGTCTATCCCTCTCATCATTTTAAAGACCTCTATCAAGTCCCCCCTTAACCTTCTGCGCTCCAGAGAATAAAGACCTAACTTATTCAACCTATCTCTGTAACTTAGCTGTTGAAACCCAGGCAACATTCTAGTAAATCTCCTCTTTACCCTCTCTATTTTGTTGACATTCTTCCTATAATTGGGCGACCAAAATTGTACACCATACTCCAGATTTGGTCTCACCAATGCCTTGTACAATTTTAACATTACATCCCAGCTTCTATACTCAATGCTCTGATTTATAAAGGCTAGCATACCAAAAGCTTTCTTTACCACCCTATCTATATGAGATTCCACCTTCAAGGAACTATGCACGGTTATTCCCAGATCCCTCTGTTCAACTGTATTCTTCAATTCCATACCGTTTACATTCCGCTTGGGGAGTCTGCATCCTCTTGGCATGAACATCGAATTCTCTCAATTCTGTTAACCCTTGCTGTCTCCGCCCCTTCCCACCTCTCCCTCAGCCCTCGGGCTCCTCCTCCTTTTTTCCTTTCTTCCTCCCGCCTCCCTCCACCCCGCATCAGTCTGAAGAAGGGTTTCGGCCCGAAACGTTGCCTATCCCCTTTGCTCCATAGATGCTGCTGCACCCGCTGAGTTTCTCCAGCATTTTGTGTACCGTGCTTGAGTAACTCAGCGGATCAGGCAGCATCTCTGGAGAACATATCAACCATCTGTGTTCTCCAAAGATGCTGCCTGGCCCGCTGAGTTACTGCAGCACTTTGTGTGATTTTTAGAAAGGAACGCGAGCCTTGGTAGCTACGTGTGTTGACCAGCCAACAGTTGGCATGTCGGGCACCAGTGTCGTCTTGACTGGGCACTCTCCATGCCAGGGGGAGCTCGTGAGCTGCCTGCTGCAGTGTGTAGCAGCCAGAGAATTTTCCCATCTGTTAATCCGATTAGAGTGCAGTGGAGTTAGCTGGGCAGAAATACATCTGCGACCAAACACATTAAGCAGATTAACGGCCACTGCCATGCCAGCCTCTTCTTCCAAACATTAGGATCCGCTGCCTTTAGCATGAGTCACCGAGGGCAAAGACCTGCCTGAGTTCACACCAGTTAACAGCACATTTAATCCAACAACCTGCTCATGTACCCATGCACCACAGCCTCTGCTCACCCACAATCATCTCGTCCCACCAACAAATCCTTCATGTGCAGGAAGGAACTGCAGATGCTGGTTTAAACCGAAGACAGACACAAAATGCTGGAGTAACTCAGTGGGACAGGCGGCATCTCTGCATAAAAGGAATAGGTGACGTTTCGGGTTGAGACCTTCTTCAGACTGAAGAAGGCTCGCAAGCTGAACATCATCCATTTGTTTCCTCCAGAAATGCTGCCTGACCTGCTGTTGTTACTCCAGTATTTTGTAACAAAACCTTCATCTCCATTCACCCGCCTGTACTTATCCAGCTTCTAATCACCTCACGAACCCCAGACAACATTCAGTTTGAGAGTCAAAATTTCAATTACAGTGATTTCCCCCGATTTTGTTTTAGAAAATGTATGTTATATAAACTTTCTCCAGCTTCCCACATCGATCAGACCAACTGAAAGCATTGGATCAATGGATCAATTGATGTCGGAGAGGAGTGTGATGGGAGTGGGAAGTGCGCCATAGTTTCAACATTTTTACTGTAATCCAGCGCTGCCTACTGAAGATCCTAACCTGGTCTCAGGCAAGTTTGAGGGAGATTTATACGTCAAACCCTGGAATGTGTCAGGAGGCCGGGGAGAATGTTGACAACTGCTGCTAGTGCTAAACACCAGCAGGTTTATTGGTCCCTGTTCATATTCACCTCTGTATGTTTGTTGGTGTTGGAGTGAATGGAGCCACTTCCGACTTTACATTCGACTTTGGAGATACAGTGTGGAAGGAAGCAGGTACTTTGGCCCAGTGAGTTCGCTCCGACCAGCGATCGCCCCAGTATACCTACACTATGCTGCACACAAGGGACAATTTTTCAATTTTTACTAAAGTCAATGAACGTACAAACCCACATGTCTTTGGATGGGGGAGGGAACCGGGGCACAAGGAGGAAACACACATGGTCACAGGGAGAACATGTAAACTCCACACAAACAGCAGCCGTAGTCAGGATTGAACCTGGGTCCCTGGTGTTGTAAGGCAGCAACTCTACCGCTACGCCACTGAGAGATGGGGAGTATAGCCACTGGGTCATATTCTCAGACCTGCTTTGTTCTAATGACCAAAGACATGTCTCTTCAGGTCAAGTAAATGGATGGAGGAGAGAGCATTGCAACCACTTTGTGAACTAAAATACATGAATGAGTACCGATGTACTGGGAGTGAGACCACGTCATGCCATAAGACGTGCCCATTGATACGCCGACTGGCTGATTATGAAGAAGAACATAGAGCTGAGGGGATGGAGGTAAAGAGCAGAGGGACACGGTGTTAATCAGCTGAAGTGACAGACATCAACCACGACCACAGGACTGTCATTCAGCTCCGTTTCATTTACCATGCAGCATATTTTGGTAATTGACTGTAAGTTTAGAAATATATAAAGATGATGAAATGTACCAGGTTTTGGTTTGACTGGAAGGATGAGCTCAAAAGCTGTGCATTTGATAGACCTTGTGTTCCCTGAAACAGTTCTCATAGCTTTATAGAGGCATAGGGTCGCACAGTCTCTTGAGTTTGGCGTGCCCACACTGACCAACATTCATCCCACCTGCCTGCGTTTGGTCCATATCTCTCTCAACCTCTCCTATCCGTGAACCCGTCTAAATGTTCCTTAAACATTATGATGGTTTCTGCCTCAACTACCTCCTCTGGCAGCTTGTTCCTCACCCACCACCCTTTGTGTGAAAAAGTTACCCCTCAATTTCCTATTAAATCTTTCCCCCTTCACCTTAAACCTATGTCCTCTGGTTCTCAATTCCCTTACCCTGGGCAAGAAACACTGTTTATCTACCCGATCTATTCTTCTCATGATTTTGTACACTATTATTCAACATTTTATGTTGAAGATTGAACTTATTTACAATTTGTGCTCATTTTTTGGCACATTGTCTAACTTGCACTGGATGCACTCTTGTAAATCTCAGTGCCTGACCCGAGTTTTATGCCCGCACTCACCAGGTTCCTGGAATGGATCGGATACCAATCCCCAACACAACTGGAATTTTCTGCCTCGTGAGTAATATAGACCTAAGCGAACAGTTTGTGGCGTAACTGAGTGCTTGTAAATTGGTCCACTTTTCCAAACCAGGCCTTTTGAAGTAGAGAATAACTGGTTTAATGTTAAAGGCAGTTGTGCGTGGAGCTCTCTCTCTCCCACTGAACTCTAGATTAAAAGCAGATATTGAAAACCAAGGGAGCATTAGTCACCTGTGGCACCTACCCAGCAACTCAAGCTGTACAGACATTACACAACGCCAGAGGAACGTCATTGTGAATTGGTAGAAATGAAAGATTAGCACTCCATTCAGTCTTTCCTGATTAAACTGCAAGTAATAAATATATTTTATTAACCTAAGTGGAATGGAAAGCTGTATATTAAATTTCATACCACAACCACAAATGTTGAAATGATTAACATGCGTGTGCATAGAGTTTGCGCCTCTTTGGCAGGCTCTTGACTGCATCAAACTTCCAGATTAAAGCTCTGCTTAGAAACACAAAAGGATGTTTCAGCTCTTGTGCAGTCGACATGATCGAGGTAAGCAAAGGACAGAAATGAATAGGAAAGAGAAAGACAGAAGAAAAAACAGCGGAAGGAGAAAGAAGGAAAAACAGAGCAACAGGAAGGAACAACAAATCACCAGAAGACATGGATTTCTTTTTCCCAGAAGTATAAGCTGCAGGTGGATTTTGTATCTCTCTTTCTGGAACTAGGATACCCAAGGACAGATACTTTATTCACAAGATGGCATGAAATAAAATGGAAGCCACATTTTTTTAAAAGACAAAATAAATCTCTCTATCTGAAACGTCAAAGAACGGAGATAAATGTCAATAATTTCCATGGGTGAGCGAGAGACCGTTGATCCCTTGGTTTCATACCTTCAATAAGAAGCCTTGCTTTAATGTTAAACACAAAGACTAACCTGGCCCATGGGGGGAGACCAACGAGTTGGGTCTGAAGAATAGTAAACCTCTGTGGGAGAGTGAGAGGTTTGCCCAAAGCATCGGCCACATTTTCCTTGCTGCAAACCTCTATCTCATGAAGGTGGGAATCACCTAGTCTGCTCTCTGTTGCCAACTCTTCATTCATATTATTCTGCTGTTGCACATACATTCTTTCCATGGACTTCCCACTGGTGTTACGCACAAGCATCTCTTTTGACATTGCAGTGTCCTTTGCTCTCCAGAGTTTGAAAGGTACATGTAGAGTTGACTTGCTCAACGAGCCCTGTGATTCAGAGTACACCTTCTCAAAAGGCTCATTCTCCTTTTCCTTCCTCGAGCATCTAGAAATAATTGTCACCTTCTCATTGAGGTTCCCAATTCTGTCAGCCAACTGTCTCCGCCGCTCATCCCTGTACCTGGCAATGCGATCTGCCCTGGTGTCCATCAGGTGTTTCTCTTCAGACTCCATGATACAGTTGGGAAGGATGGGGGAGATGTGGGGGGGGGGGGGGGGGGGGGGGGGGTATAGCAGAGAGCGATATTCTGGTGGGCACTGGTAACAGGCAGCCTCCTCACCAATGTCCAGGTGATTGGCACCCAAAGGACCCCTCTCCTTCACTGTTGATGAGAAACAGAATAGGAAACCGTAAGAATAAGTTCAGCGTGAGAGGAAAATGAAGTGAGCCTTTTTGTAGACAGAGGAGTGGCGATGGAGAGAATGAGAATGAAGACAGGACCAGGTGAGACAGAAACAAGAATGTTACCTTCTTTCAACCTTTCTGAAGCAGAAGGTATGATTCCTTCTCGCTGTTTTGGTGTGTTTGACTTTGCACACCACTCTACGTGCTTCTATGCTAGACCTACGTCAACACATCCAATTATTCAAGTGAAAGACAAGACTCGATTTCTCCTCAATTAGACTGTAATATTAGGATTAACCATGATTTGGTACAGGAATACGACGAGGATTTACTTCAGCCCAGTGTACACAACGTACAGAAGAAAACTCTATCCTGACCTAAACGATACTGACGTCAGGTGCTGTCTGTAACGAGTGGATAAGAAGATGAGATCACACAGGAGCTCAGTTGGTGAAGGGAAAGAGGAGTCACACCTGCTTCACCTGCGTCCTGCAGCAGACTCACACAGAGACAACTGACACAACACATTGACACCTCATTCCAATTTCCCAACTACTTGGAAAGTTATGCAGCAACATTTCAACATTCGTTCTCAGTCCTGTGGTTAATTTACATTCTACCAAAATCATAAGGTCATAAGTGATAGGAGCAGAAATAGGCCATTCGGCCCATCTAGTCCACTCCGCCATCAATCATGGCTGATCTATCTCTCCCTCCTAACCCCATTCTGTTGCCTTCTCCCCATAACCTCTGACACCCATACTAATCAAGAATTTATCTACCTCTGCCTTAAAAATATCCACTGCCTTAGTCACAGCTGTGGAAAATAATTCCACAGATTCACCACCCTCTGACTAAGAAATTCCTCATCTCCTTCCTCAGAGAACGTTCTTTAATAGTAAGATTAAACAAGAACTTACCAGTTTGAAGTTTGATCTTTATTTTATGAGGAGTTGCGATGAGGGATTACGTGAAGACCCCGCCAGCACGCATGCGCGACATCTCTTCAAAGCAGTGGTGTGAAATCACAGAAAAACATAGTCACAATGACTAATATAGTAAGATAACAAGAGAACTTCCATACCAGGTGATCTTTATAATAGAGGGTTGGGAGCGGAGGGCACGTAATCCCTCATCGCAACTCCTCATAAAATAAAGATCAAACTTCAAACTGGTAAGTTCTTGTTTAATCTTACTATTTTACTTCGGAGTCACGTGAGTGACTACGTGAAGATTTCAAAGCTTCTGTGATTTCATGCCCTGGAAGCTCCAGGCTCACACACCGCTAAAGCTGGGATGAGAGGATGGACGAAATTCAGACAAGACACTGGCTGAAAAACAAAATCAGGTATTTATTCATACCAAAACAAAGTAGCCTCCCTAAAGGGTAAGCTATTTGGCAGCACTCAAAATCCTCCCTGCATAAGTATCAGAGGCGGTCACGGGTTTATAATAAAAGCGGTGGAAAGTCTTCTCATTACTCCACCCCGCTGTAGCCAGGATGTGATCCATAGGTACCTCCATCCTTCTAGCCGCCGAGGTGGATGCTGCCCTGGTGGAGTGAGATTTAAATTTATTAGTATCCACCCCTGCTGCATCCAGTACCACCCTTAACCATCTGGATATGGTTTGCACCGTGACTCTATGATGGGGCTTCTTGTGACTAATGAGTAAAGCCGTTTCCGTGCCCCTAAGATTTTTGGTGACTGCAATGTATCGCAAAATTAATGATACAATGCAAAGTCGAGGTTCTGCTGGATAAGCCAGAAACTCCAAGTAATGTCCAGACACTCCAGGTCGATCTTGTTTCAGCAGTCCCTGCACATAGAAAGTAATTTTGTCACTGGTGACTGCCATATCATCCAGGCTAAGCTTGTGCAGGGACTGGACCCGCTGTGCCGTGATCAGTGCCATAATCATGACCATCTTATAGGTGAGTTTAGCCAATGGGAGTCCCGTGTTAGGTGTCCATCCTCGCAGCATAGTCAATACTGTGCTGATATCCCAAACATGGCTATATCGAGCCCTAGGGGGATTAGTATTAAATATTCCCCTCATAAACTTAGACACTAGAGGATGTGACCCAATTCTCAATTGGTCACTCCCCTTGCCCAAGTAAGATGATAGGGCACTCCTGGCACAGTTAATGGCACTGTAACTAAGACCCTCATCGAAATGAAGGGCAGCCAAGAATTCCAACACTTCCGAAATGGTGGCGGTTTCATATGTTGTGTTGGTAGAGACGCAGTATCCTTCCCATTTCCTGATGTAGGTCAGATACTGCTTCCTCGTGGACTCTCTGCAGGCCGCTGTGATGGTATCAATGGTCCTGTTGGAGAGTCCGAATCCGCGAAGTGGCCGTTTTAGAATCTGCAAATTAACAAGTCCATGCGGTCATGACACGGATGACTTGCTCCCGTAACAGGATGAACAAGCAGGCTAGGTCTTTTGTTCACCCTGATACAGGGTTCCGTGGCCATCTTCCGTACCATAGGGAACCATGGTTGGGTAGGCCAGTTGGGCACCACCAAAATACCCGATGCAGAGTCTTGCTTAATTTTCTGCAAGACCCGACTGATGAGGCAGAAAGGGGGGAATATGTAACAAAATAGATCCCCCCAATGTAGCGTGAATGCATCCATCGCTACTGCCCCCGGGTCTGGTTCCCAAGCAACATATGTTGGTAATTGGTGATTTAGCCTGGACGCGAAAAGGTCGATATCTGGTGTTCCATAACGTTCCACAATATCTGAAAACACCCTCCGATCCAACATCCATTCTATGTTGTCGTTGAATTTACGTGATCTGGTGTCTGTCACTATATTTAGCTTACCTGGAAGGTAAGTAGCTGAGATCCAGATTTCTCTTTGCAGACACCAGTGCCAGATATTGTTAGCCAATTCGTCACACGATATCGACTTAATACCGCCCATATGGTTAATATATGCTACCACCGTAGTGTTATCAATTTGTAATCTAATATGAACTTTGTGCATATAAGTGCAGTATGCTTTAAGGCCATGAAATGCTGCCAGCATTTCCGAATAGTTAATCCCCAAGTTTTTGTATAGGGTTAACTCTGGTGCACTCCATCTACCTCCACAACTAGAGGTAGTGTTAGTAGCTCCCCACCCTTCGGCACTGGCATCCGTTTGTAGGATGACCGAGGGATTGATAATATTGATAGGTTTGGAACAATTTTGGGCATTCCCCATCCACCAATATAATTCGGCTTTCGCCTTCCCCGAAATTTCCATAGGCCTGTCGAAATGGCCTGTATGTTTTTTGAGCGCTATAATTTTCGCTCTTTGTAAGTTTTGGTAATGTAAGGGTCCAAATTGTGCTGCAGGGAATGCCGCTACTATCTTCCCAATCACTCTGGCCACCTGCCGAATGGATGGGGCCTTAGCGCCAATGAGGCTCCTGCAAGCCTCTATCAGGTCGTCCACCTTACTTGGTGGCAACGTAACAGACATTTGCACTGAGTCAATGATGAACCCCAGATATTTCATGGTGGTAGCGGGTTCCAATATTGATTTATCTGGATGTATCGTAAACCCCAGCTTCTGGAAAAGATGTTTTGTGGCTGTAACTGCCAAAGTAGCCATTTCCAAATTTTCCCCCACTATGAGGATGTCATCAAGATAGGCCATAACAGTATGATTCTGTTTCCTTAAGTAGGCCAAAGCTGGTTTTAATATCTTAGTAAACAGTCTGGGTGCTGACGATAACCCATTAGGCTAAGCTTTGTATTGCCATAATTGTCCCATCCAGACAAACTTTAAGTATTTCCTATGATCCTTGTGAATGGGTACTGAATAATATGCATCCTTGAGGTCAATGCATGCCATGTAGTACCCATTGGCTATTAACTGTATAGCAGTATTGAAGGTGTCCATTTTAAAATGTATATACTCAACAGAAGTATTCAGATCAGTTAGATCAATGATGATGTGGCACCCGCCATCTTTTTTATTTTTGGTGAAAATATTGGACACGAACTCCTGAGATTCTCTGATGGCTTTCTCAACTACCCCTTTCTGTACTAATCTCTGTAGTTCAGCATGCCCTGCTGCCCTATCTTTAAGTGAAAGGACGAATTTCCGGTTAGGTGCATATTGTACTGGGGTAGGGAGTTCGTGAACAAATTCAATTTTATATCCCTGAATACTTCTGAGTATATAAGGATCAGAGGTAAAAGTGCGCCAATTCTCAATGAACATGTGCAACCTGCCCCCTACACAAAGTGAATTTAGACCAGATGTGTTTCTGGGGACCCCAGACCCACCTACCTCCATGGTTACTGCCGGTGTGGTGGTTTCTGTCCTTGCTTCCTCGGTTGGTTGCGTGTGTTCTGGGAGTGGCGCATTTTCCAAGAAGGCCGGTCTGGGCCTAGGCCTAAAAAAGACCGCTGTGCAGGATACCCGGCCTTCGAGCTTTCACCACCGGCAGACCTGTTAAGGTAACTCTGCCCGGTGGATGTGTAGGGGTGCTGTCTGTGTGGGTGTGGCTTAGTGTAGCCCGGTTTTATAAGGCCCAAAGCCTTAGCCTCCTCGTCAAGATCTTTAACCTGCTTAGGGAGATCTTCCCCAAACAGCAGGCTAGGAGGCTGAATCTTCCCAGGCTTACACAACCCCGCAAACTTGGGGTGAAGCGCCGGCTTGATGATGTTCTTCCTGAACGTATTAATTTCGTATTGAGTATTGCAGAGCAGTGCTAGAGCATCCTGCAATTCTTCCGGCATCTCTACACCCACTGCAGTTCTTGCTACCGCCGTTATCCCTGCAGTTAGGAGCTTCAGAATCCTCTGAAGTTTTATCTCCTGCCCTCTACTAGAGGGGCTCATATTTCCCCAAATAGGGTTATTCACCGCTGGCACATTCAATGAATTGCAGTTTTCTGGTGCCATATACTTTTCTGCCGTAGCATTGATGGCCTGTTCCTGCAATTGGTTGGTTGCCATGTAATTAATACTGGCAGCCAGCTTGGGGTGGATAGGCAAGCCTTTTTTATTAGGCATGGCGTGCCTGCTCACCATGTCCAAATAGTCTTCACAGCCCCCTGACACCTTCGTTGATTCAGCCAACTCCCCTTCTTCTGGGTCAGCCCAGTTCTGACCCTCAACGCTCCCTTGTACAGAGGGGGAGACGTTGGGCAGTCCTCTATAGGAACCTGCCGTGGGCCTGCCAGGGGTCCCACTGTGACCTTGCCCCTGCATTAGCAAGTCACGTTGGAGCATTTGCTCCATCAACCGCTCCATGCGGTTTAGACGACCACCGTCGCTATCTGCGAACGGGGTGTCCTCGGGACCGGACTCCGCTGAGTCGGCCCCGGCCGACTTCCGGGTGGTCTTCCCTGACCGTGGTGTACCAACGGTCGCAAAGAGCGAGAAGTCGGGAGCTGCAGGCAAAACCTGTAGCTCAGGAGAGGCGGCTCGCTGCTGGCTGCTCTCCTTGGCAGCCGCTCTGGCCGCTGTTCGCTTCGATTTTCTGTCCATTGTAAATTCACTGTCGTCGACTCACTACCTCCGGTGAGACTTACCTGGCGTAAGCTATTTAAGCTTACGCTAGAGGAGCCCCGCTCCTCCCGACCGTCGCTTCCGCATGCGTACGACGATATGTCGCGCATGCGTGCTGGCGGGGTCTTCACGTAGTCACTCACGTGACTCCGAAGTAAAATTCTAAGGCTATGACCACTCCACATCCACTCTATCCAAGCCTTTCACTATTCTGTACCTACTCATTCCTGGGATGTCAATGTGCGTCTGTGCATGCGCGCGTGTCTGTGTGTGTGCACGTCTGTGCGCGTCTGTGTGTGCGTGTGCGTCCGTGTGTGTGCGTCTGTGGCGATGGAGTCTGATACTGTGTGGTTTACCTTTTCTCACCCCTTTCCCTGACCCTTTTTCATGATCATTGTCAGGAGAGAGCAGAAACTCTAACATCAAAACCACTATTAATATGTAATAAAAAGGAACTGCATATACCAAAGATAGACACTAGGTACTGGAGTAACTCAGCGGGTCAGGCAGCATCTTTAGGGAAAATGGATAGGTGACGTTTCGGGTTGGGATCCTTCTTCATTCATCTATCTATGTTCACCAGCGATGCTGCCTGATCTGTCAAGTTACTCTAGTATTTTGTGTCTATCACTGTTAATACGTGTTGCCCCAATTTCTTTAGACTCCTGGCCCTGCAATACTTGTACAAGTGAAAAGCAAAGTCCCAGTGGGTGGTCAGTTCTGACGAAGAAGCTTTAACCTTAAACCATATAACCATATAACCATATAGAAACATAGAAACATAGAAAAATAGGTGCAGGAGTAGGCCATTCGGCCCTTCGAGCCTGCACCGCCATCAATGTGATCATGGCTGATCATCCAACCTGTATCCCGTACCTGCCTTCTCTCCATACCCCCTGATCCCTTTAGCCACAAGTGCCACATCTAACGCCCTCTTAAATATAGCCAATGAACTGGCCTCAACTACCTTCTGTGGCAGAGAATTCCAGAGACTCACCACTCTCTGTGTAAAGAATGTTTTCCATTATAACAATTACAGCACGGAAACAGGCCTTCTCGGCCCTTCCAGTCCGTGCCAACCTTTTATTTTCCCCTAGTCCCATCTACCTGCACTCAGACCATACCCCTCCATTCCCTTCCCGTCCATATACCTATCCACTTTACTTTTAAATGTTAAAATCGATCCTGCCTCCACCACTTCTGCTGGAAGATCATTTTACAGAGCCACCACTCTCTGAGTAAAGAGGTTCCCCTCATGTTACCCCTAAACTTCTGTCCCTTAATTCTCATGTCATGCCATCTTGTTTGAATCTTTCCTACCCTCAATGGGAAAAGCTTATCCACGTCAACTCTGTCTATCCCTTTCATCATTTTTCATCATTCTCCTCAATGAAGTCCCCCCTTAACCTTCTGCGCTCCAAAGAATAAAGACCTAACTTGTTCAACCTTTCTCTGTAACTTAGTTGCTGGAATCCAGGCAACATTCTAGTAAATCTCCTCTGTACTCTCTCTATTTTGTTGACATCCTTCCTATAATTAGGCGACCAAAATTGTACACCATACTCCAGAATTGGTCTCACCAATGCCTTGTACAATTCTAACATTAGTTCCCTACTCCTATATTCAATGCTCTGATTTATAAAGGCCAGCACACCAAAAGCTTTCTTTATCACCCTATCTACATGCGATTCCACCTTCAGGGAACTATGCACAGTTATTCCTAGATCCCTCTGTTCCACAGCATTCCTCAATTCCCTACCATTTACCATGTACGTCCTATTTTGCTTTGTCCTGCCAAGATGTAGCACCTCACACTTATCAGCATTAAACTCCATCTGCCATCTTTCAGCCCACTCTTCCAAATGGCCCAAATCTCTCTGTAGACTTTGAAAATCTACTTCATTATCCACAGCACCCCCTATCTTAGTATCATCTGCATACTTACTTATCCAGTTTTCCACCTCATCATCTAAATCATTGATGTACATGACAAACAACAGTGGACCCAACACAGATCCCTGAGGCACCCCACTGGTCACCGGCTTCCAACCTGACAAACAGCCATCCACCATTACTCTCTGGAGCGTAACGTGAGCTCTCTTCCACTTTCCTCAAACTCTGCCTGACCGGTTGTGTGTTTCAGGCATTTTCTGTTTATTTTCAGCCTGGTTGTTCATCCCTGGGTAATGGCTCTCCATAGACTGACTCCACTCTCTTTTAATGAGGCAATGGGGAATCTTCATAAAAAGCTATGGGCAAAACTGGCTGTGTTTTTCCTCTAGTTTATTTTCACTTAGACCGTGAGGTAACAGGCTCCTAGAGGGCTTTTAAAAGCAATTCCTTTGGTGTATAAGCAGCCACTGCCAGCAAATTAATATCCCACTTGTGTGAGCTGGATTCAATCCCAAATTCCCGATTTTAAATGGACTGCTGAGGTCATTTATATTTGAAACATGAAACATAACAGTAGCAGGGAGAGTGGAGTCCTTGGTGATATGAAGGGGGCAAGCTGCTTATAATTTATTGATATAACATAGAGTCATACAGCACAGAAACAGACCCTTACACCCACCCTGCCCATGCCAACTATTAAGTACTTATCTACACAATATATCTTTCTGACTAGTTTAAAGAGATTCCACATGTTTCCAAATAATCTACAAACTTCTGCAGATGTACTGGAGAAAGTGTCCTGACCGGTTGTACCACGGCCAGTTCCAATGTGCAGTAATGCAAGTCGCTGGCACAGTGGTAGAGTTGCTGCCTTACAGCGCCAGAGACCCGGCTTCCATCCTGACTACAGGTGCTGTCTGTATGGAGTTTGCACGTTCCCCCTGTGACCATGAGGGTTTACTCCAGGTGCTTCGGTTTCCACACTCCAAAGACATGCGAGTATGTAGGTTAATTGGCTCGATATAAATGTAAAACGTCCCAATTGTGTGTAGGATAATGTTAATGTGTAGGGATCGCTGGTCAGTGCAGAGTCAGTGGGCTGAAGGGCCTGTTTCCCTGCTGTACCTCTAAATTAAACTAAGCTGCAGAGAGTTTTGGACTCAGCCCAGCAGAGCCCTTCTCTCCATCGAACGCATCTACACGAGGAGAAGCCTCTAGAAAATGGCATCTATCATCAATGATCCCCACCAGCTGAGCTATGCCCTATTGACCATGAGAGGAAGAAAACTCCTCATCAAATAAAATGTTGGCACCAATTTTTCGTTAAATATGCTGGCGTAACAGGATAAATGGCACAATATCATCCATTGATGCATTGAGCACCCAAATGTAAAGGGGTTTTGGAGAGAATTTGGTTGAGTAATGTTTTAACTTCAGTGTCTGGTGGTGCCTCAATGGTGACCCTCGGGCTATCTTTGATCAGACTTTGCTGGCTCTACCTTGCACTAAACGTTATTCCCTTATCCTGTATCTATACACTGTAAATGGCTTGACTATAATCATGTGTTGTCTTTCTGCTGACTGGATAGCACACAACAAAAGCTTTTCACTGTACCTCGGTCCACGTGACAATAAACTTAACTAAACTAGCGGAAGATTTGTGCCACAGAGCACGAGATAGTGTCAGATCCAGACAGAAGCAAAGGAATCAAAGTCAGAGAGAGAAAGGTTCTGGCTGTTTATGCCTGATCACTGTACCATTGACATCAGGAGAAAGGAATATTGGCCAGGACCACTGCCATTAGTTTTCCATCCAGCGATGAAAGCTGAAACATATCCCAGACTTTTACGAGGACTGCTCTGATGCAGATATAATGGTGGCAGGGGGGAAACATTGGAAGGGAATTACATAATACATAAATAAGAGGTTGTAAAGAGGTGCTGGGAAGGAACAAGGGGCCAACAACCAGTGAAATTGGATCTGACCAGGCATTGGATTGGAAGAACTCTTGTAAGAAGCCAATAGATTTGTTTTTGAAAAGGGGGATTTGTGGAGCCTGAAGTCGGTTGATTCAAGGAGATGGGAAAGGATGTAAAATGAAGGATTCCTTTTAGGGACGTTTAGTTTAGTTTAGATAGACGCAAAATGCTGGAGTAACTCAACGAGACAGGCGGGAGAGAACGAATGGGTGACGTTCGGGTCGAGATTCGTCTTCAGACAGTTTAGAGATGCAGCGTAGACACAGACTCTTCGGCATCGACCAGCGATCCCCGGACGCTAACACTATTCCACACACTTGGGACAATTTACAATTTTACCGAAGCCAATTCAGCTACAAACCTGTACGTATTTGGAGTGTGGGAGGAAATAAGGCAAGGAATGAGGAGTTTAAGGGATCTGAAGAACAGTTTCTTCCCCAGAGGGTGGATGGAATGTGTAGCACACTACTAGAGGGGATGATGGAGGTAGAGACTCTCACAGCCTCGTTATGAATGGACAAGGTATACCGAATACGTGGACCGAATGTTGATAAATGGGATTACTATCCATGGATAGGTCAGCCTAGAAGTGGGGCTGAAAGGCCAGTCTGTGCCGCATGTCGCTCTGTCTGAGAATTCTAAATGCTCAGAGAAGGCATCAGGAACCAAGAACACTTCACTTTTTTAAAACAGACAAAAAGTATCCACCTATCACGTGTCAGCTTTGTCCAGCCCTACTTCTCTTCCAGCTTTCTCCCCCCTGCTACAATAAGTCTGAAGAAGTGTGAAACAAAATGCAGGAGTAACTTAGCGGGACAGGTAGCATCTCTGGAGAGAATGAATGGGAGACGTTTCTTCAGTCTGAAGAAGGGTCCTGAGCAGAAACGTCGCCCAACCATGATTTACATAGATGCTGCCAAATCTGTTGTGTTACCCCAGCACTTTGTGTCTTTTTTTGCAAACTAGGATCTGCAGTTCCTTGTGTCTACTAATAGACCACATCTCTGTTTCAATTTGTTTGGACCCTTAAATCTGGAAAGGTGTGTGTGCTGAGGGCAATGAACCGCTCTGCCCCCTGACACAATGCTGTTCCAGAACTGACAACTCGGGAATCTAAGTCAGCAAGATGGAACAAGAACCTACTTGAAACGACCTTATCAATAACCCACTCTAACAGCAAAATCAGACATGTTTAGATTAATCAGGTCTTTTCGGGATAGGGGATTGGATTTGGAGGAATGGGAGGAGTCGAAGGAGAAGTTGTTGAGGGTAAGGACCAGCTCTGCTAGGCGGAGGAGAGGATTGGTAGACGGAAATTGGTTGGTTCTGCGGTTGAGGAAGAAACGGAGGACTTTAAGACCGGTGTTGTGGTGGATGGAGATGTAGAGTGACTGGGCATCCATAGTAAAGATGAGGGAGTGGGGGCCTGTAAAACAGAAGTCATTGAGGGATTGGACCAGAGGGGATAGGATGGAGTCGGGGTATGTGGAAATTAATTTGGTGGGACATGAACAAGCAGAAACAATGGGTCTGCCAGGGCAGTCAGGTTTGTGGATTTTAGGGAGAAGATAAAATAGAGCTGTGCGGGGCTGGGGAACGATGAGGTCGGAGGCTTTAAAGGGCAGAGAGCCGGAAGTGATGAAGCAATGGTGCTTGAGATTGTGGCCTGGTGCTCGTCTGTGGGGTCATGGTCCAAGGATAAGTAGGAGGAGGTGCCTGAGAGTTGGCGCCTGGCCTCAGTCCGGTAGAAGTCAGCGCGCCAGACGACCACGGCACCTCCCTTGTCGGCCGGTTTGATCACCCAGTCGGGGGTGTTGCAGAGTGAGTGGAGGGCTGTATGTTCAGTGGGGAGACGTTAGAAAAAGGCCCAGAAGCGACTGAAGAAGAACTCCACATCATAGCGGATCTGGAACTCGTTGAGGTGGGGGCGGAGGTGAACAAAGGTGAGGCCTCTGCTAAGACCAGACTCTAAATGGAGTCTCACCAATGTCTTATACAACTGTAACATTACCTCCCAACTTCTATACTCAATACTCTGGCTGATGAAGGCCAATGTGCCAAAAGCGTTTTTGACCACCTTACCTATCTGCGACTCCACCTTCAAGGATCCATGCACCTGTACTCCTAGAACCCTTTGCTCCACAACACTCCACAAAGCCCTACCATTCACTCTTTAGGTCCCATCCATATTGGACTTCCCAAAATGCACAATTCACATTTATCTGCATTCAATTCCATCAACCATTGCTCAGTCCACCTGGCCAATCGATCAAGACCCAGTTGCAATTTTTCACAACCATCTGCAAAACCACCTATTTTTGTAGTCTGTAGTCTTTGGATGTTGAAATCAAAGATCATCATCAACAAATGGCAAATAGTTGGAAGGGTTTTATGTTGCCGCATGGTAAAGCAGTGGTAAATTAGTCCAGTTTGTGGTTTCAACTCAAATTTACTAATTTTATTTTGATTTCCATTCGATAAGTGTTGGGATTAGATAAACTCAATTTGGCCAATGGTGGATCACACAAACTCACACCAATATGAAAATGTTGGTCCAACTAAGGTGATAGATGAAATGCAAATAACACGGATAAGATAGGGCTACCGGTTGTAGTGGCACTTGTGAATCCTAGAATCTTAAAGTAATGGACTTGCCATTTATTTTTACTGATGGATACTCGCTCACAGGTGACCATTTGTTCTTAATGTTCTTAATAGCCATTGACCTGGGGTCCAGGGCAATGAATTCCACCAACTCACCACCCTCTGACTAAAGAAATTCCTCCACATCTCCTTTCCAAAGGTACGTCCTTTTATTCTGAGGCTGTGGCCTGTGGTCCCAGGCAGATGTCTGGGACATTGCATGTCTTTAAGCAGGGTACATGCTGCTTGGTCTGTGGTTCCTGGCTGCGGTCTGGGAGTGACAGAGTCACCAGTCAGGGATATGAGGGTACCATCGCTGGGGCCCGAGGGGTGGGTGATGTTGGGCAGTTGGAATGTGGGAATGTGGTCCAGGTGGAATTCGCAGCCTGAATGATGAGAAGGAATCATACAATGACTGGAGCAGGGAAGGTGCCCGCAAGACAGTGCTGGCTCACAGTCTCCTAACCCTTCTCTGTCCAACGCCACGGCACAGGAGAAAGGAGGAAAAGCAGAGATACTTCTTGATGCTAACTGCCCTGTCCCTGCAACTCATTTCTGGACTGTGTCTCAAACCCCCTCGCACATTGCTAGATCATCCACCTATTATCCATCCAAATATCTACTGCTGAAGGAGAGTTGATAACCTGTCCAGTCGCCCGCAAGAGTGGTAGCACAACCAGAATGAAACCAGCCCTAACTTCATGATAACGCACACACTCACACACTCACACACTCACACACACTCGTGTCCACATGCACACAAGCGTCCACTCATATGCACACTCCTGGTGATCAGGGTGGGGAGGCCTGGCCAGATATCTGCCTCAAATCCAGGGGTCCCAAGGCCAATACAGTGGCCCTTTTTGCTTTCAAGACGATACCAGTTAATCTGCCACCAATCAGGAGTTAAACCAGGCTATTTCAGCTTGTATTTCCACTGTAGCGGTTCGATCCATACACTGCCATTCAGTACGTGTGGAGTGATACGGAATGTATGGAGCAAGGAAACTGAGGTTAGCACCAAGGACTTTGACTATTAGTAGATGCCTGATGCCAACAATCCTATTGGTGAGGTTGACTGACAGCACAAGTGTTGTCACAGATTAAAGAGGAAAAGATGGAAAGGAACGATATCCCGCTGGGAATGCTGCTGGAGAGAAGGCACATGTCAGAGGAAGATTTACTCACTTATTCATAACAAAGAAATAAACCATTCATCCCATCAGATCCCTGCTGCTCCCACAAGACCAATTCCAGAAGGCTACTCCTCCTTGTTTTCCAACAGGACAGCAAACTCTCTCTCTCACAAAGACCCCCCTGTGATCATTTTGCCACTTCCCCACACTGAGGATGATTTGCCACCGAGCTGTAGCATATCTTTGGAAACTGGTGTACCTGGAGGAAGCCCGTGCTCAGGAGAATGTGGAAACTCTACACAGAACATGCACTGCGGGACGGTGGCACTGTAACGGCACAACTGTGAATCCCACACGGTCACAGGGAGAACGTGCAAACTCCACACAGACAGTAGCCGAGGTCAGTATTGACCCCAGATCCCAGGAGCATAGGGCAGCAGCAATTACTGCCGCCTCACTGTAGAACACCTGACACCTTCTCATCGCTCACTTCAATGAACTAGACCTACCCAAAAACAGAAGGAGAAAATGAATAGAGAGAATGAACAGGAAATGAAACAGCTGCCAGTGGTGAGTAAATAACAGGCAGATGGTGACAGACTGCACACACGGATGAACAGGTGGGGAACAGAGTGGTGAACAGTCCAAATTCAGCACGTCAACAGGCAAAGGAACAAGTGTTGAAACCAAGGAAACGCATCTCAGTCTGAAGAAGGGTCCCGACCCGAAACACCACCTATCCATGGTCTCCAGAGATGCTGCCTGACCTGCTAAGATGTTCCAGTACTTTGTGGCCTGGCCTTTATCTCAGTGAGGTTGAAATGTGTCGGGAGGAACTGCAGATGCTGGTTTACACCACAGATAGACACAAAAAGCTGGAATAACTCAACGGGCAGGCAGCATCTCTGGAGAGAAATGGGTGATGTTTCCGGTCAAGACCCATCTTCAGACTGAGAGTCAGGGGAGAGGGAAACTGGAGATATGGAAGGGTACAGAGCATATAAGGTGTGAAAAGGACAGATCAAAGCAGACGATGATCAAGGAAATGTACAATGGTTCAAACTCATTTGTCAGGCCGTTATTCATTGACTACAGCTCGGCATTTAATACCATCATCCCCTCCAAGCCGGTTACCAAGCTCCCAGATCCGTGTCTCTGCGCATCCCTGTGCAATTGGATCCTCAACTTCCTCAATCCTCCGTCTGTCCATATTGGTGGAAATGTGTCAGCCTCGATAACAATCAGCACGGGAGCACCTCAAGGCTGCGTGCTCAGCCCCCTGCTGTACTCACTCTATACTCATGACTGCGTAGCCAGACATAGTGCAAACTCCATCATCATGTTCCCAGACGACACCACTGTTGTGGGACGTATCACTGATGGAAATGAGTCAAAGTATAGAAGTGAGATCGACCGATTGACCAAATGGTGCCAGCACAATAACCTGGCCCTCAACACCAGCAAAACCAAGGAACTGATTGTGGACTTTGGAAGGGGTAGGATGAGGACCCACAGTCCCGTTTATATCAATGGGTCGATGGTGGAAAGGGTCAAGAACTTCAAATTCCCGGGCATGCATATTTCAGAAGATCTCTCCTAGTCCCAGCACAGTGCAATTATAATGAAAGCACAGCAGCACCTCTACTTCCTCAGAAGATTACGGAGAGTCGGTATGTCAAGGAGGACTCTCTCTAACTTCTGCAGGTGCACAGTAGAGAGCTTGCTGACCAGTTGCATCGTGGCTTGGTTCGGCAACTTGAGCGTCCAGGAGCGGAAAAGGCTGCAGAAAGTTGTGACCACAGTCCATCATCAGTTCTGACCTCCCCACCATCGAGGAGATCTATCGCAGTCACTGCCTCAAAAAGGCTGCCAACATCATCAAGGAACCACACCATCCTGGCCACACACTCATCTCTCTGCTGCCATCAAGCAGCAGGTACAGGAGCCTAAAATCTGCAACATCCAGGTTCAGGAACAGCTGCTTCCCCACATCCATCAGGCTATTAAACACAGCTTCAAACAAACTCTGAACTATAACAGCCTATTGCACTTTATCTGTTTATTTATGTGTATATATATATATGGTCTATGGTATATATATGGTCTATGGTATACAAACACACTGATCTGTTCTGTATTCATGCCTACTATATTCTGTTGTGCTGAAGCAAAGCCAGAATTTAATTGTCCAATCTGGGACACATGACAATAAACTCTCTTGACTCTTGACTTGTCTTGTTGGTTGAGGGGAAGGTGACGTTGAGGCATTCAGGGAAATCAATCAAGACAGTGAAAGTCATGCTGCAATTATAACCATCTGAAACCTTAGCAAGAAGAGCAGTTTCTGCTCCAGGATACAAGACAGCTGCGCGGTCACTGATACCATGGATACCAGACAGGCGGGAGCTCCGTGGAAGCAGTGACCAGTGGAATGTGATCTACTGGTTACCATTGAAGGGGTTTAGTGGTGGGGAGAGATTGGATAGGCCGAGCTTGTATTCTCTGGAGGGAAGGAGGCTGACCCGAGGAAAGTATATCAGATTATAAGAGACAAAAATGAAACATGAGGCATTATAAAAATATCCATCATATTTTGCGATCATCTTCCTTGATGCACACAAACATGATTACGAAACGATTATGTTACAACTGTGACTGCTTTTCAAAATATGTTATTGATTTGGGACGAGTTGAAGTCCTGAAAGGAGCAGATTAGTTCCTCATCCTGATACTCCAGCAGGTTGATACTTCTGGAGATTTTGAACCGATTGGATCTGTGTTTCCGATTTGTTCAGATAACAAGCAAAACCAAGCCTTTCAGTTTACCTGTGAGAACAATAGCATAAAGCTATTAATACACAGCAAACCTCCTCTACACATGTGGCATGGCTTGTGTAGAAAGGAACTGCGGATGCTGTTAAAGATGCACAAAGTGCTGCAGTATCAGCCTATCAGGGAGAATCTCCGGAGAATAAGGGTGGTGATGTTTCGGATCTACTGTGAACTTGAAATGTCACCCATCCTTTTTCTCCAAAGATGCTGCCTAACCCGCTGAGTTGCGCCAGCACTTTGTGTCTATCTATAGCTTGGCTCCGAGCTTGGAATCAGTCATTAATAACTTATTCCATCCAAACAAGATTCAGTCCAAATAAGTGTATGTTACGCACAGATGAATTCATCATAATAGCAGTGAGGGCCAATTGACTTATGCAACAGGGTGACTAACCTCAGGTATAAAGTATGCACATACTGACCATCACCTTCATACATTCCTTCCCATGAACTTTGTACCATAACGTACAAAGTAAAAGTAAAGACAGTAAAAGGCGCCGGTCCATGGACGTTGCACGTAGCTTTTGTACCATTTACCATATAATGCAAGATTTACTCCAGCTTTTTGTGTCTCTTAGCAGGACAGGCAGCATCTCTGGAGAGAAGGAATGGGTGCCGTTTCAGGTTGGGACTCTGAAGAACGTTCTCAACCCGAATTGTCACTCATTCCCTCTCTCCAGAGATGCTGCCTGGCCCGCTGAGTTGCACCAGCTATTTGAGTCTATCTTTGGTTTCAACTAGCATCTGCAGTTCCATCCGACAGCGTTTAATGCAAGCAAGACTGTGCTGTTGCCATTACGATCGCAACTCCCCGGATTTGAATCCAAGTTAAACTAATGAGTGAGAAGTCAGTTTGTTTGTAGTTACACACACGCTTGGGTAAATGTGTGAATGCAGCCCCAATCTGTTTCTACAATGTTGGGTCTACGGTACAGAACAGCTGGAAAGGTTAAGCTTGCAACCATTCATGGTGACGACGTGAATGACCAGAGTAACAAAGAGAAATGTTTGAATTTCTGCAGCCATTACAAATTATACTCATTTAGAGAGCATTCAATATCTATCACAGAATCATTAGTAAATACAACATGACAACGATTCATGGGCAGAGATGCTGGGATAGTTCAAAGAGGTTCTTTTCCAGGCAGACCTTAGAAGAGGAAGGGGAAGGAAACAGGCAAAGAGTTTTAGGATGAGAATTTCACAGCCTGGAGCAAGAGTGCTGAAGGAACGGATTGCAAATGAAACGGCAGGTAAGCAGGAGTCTGGATACCCTGGGTAGAACTGGATAGCATAGAACACTGAGCAGTACAGCACAGACCAGGTCGCTCGTGTAATACCATGATACTCCATCACTCACACCCTCTCCTAAAAAACTGTCTAGTTTACACTTACACATTGTTTCCTGTCAATTATGGCAGCACGGTGCCGTGGTAGTGGAGTTGCTGCCTTACAGCGCTAGACACGCTGGTTCGATCCTGACTACACGTGCTGTCTGTACAGAGTTGTTCATTATCCCTGTGACCACATGGGTTTTCTCCGGGTGCTCCAGATTCCTCCAATATTCCAAAAATGTGCACGTTTGTGGGTTGATTGGCCCTCGAGTGTAGGATAGAACTAGTGTACCGGTGATCACTGGTCGGCGTGGACTAGGTGGGCCGAATGGCCTGTTTCCAAGCTGTGTTTCCAAAACGAAAGCTGAAACTGTCGTTCACTGTCATCAATCTACTATGATGTATAAGCCCTGAGTATGGCTCTTTATCAAATCACTTCCTGAAACTGTCAACGTCCACACCCACATGTTCTCTATTATCTACTGTCATGTACACACACTTCAAAAGATCAATTTGTCATACAAAAAACAAAGTGCTGGAGGAACTCAATGGGTCAAGCAGCACCTGTAGAGGATAGACACAAATGCTGGAGTAACTCAGCAGGACAGGCCACATCTCTGGAGAGAAGGAATGGGTGGTGTTTCAGGTCAAGACCCTTCTTCAGACCCGAAACGTCACCCATTCCCTCTCTCCAGAGATGCTGCCTGTCCCGCTGAGTTACTTCAGCATTTTGTGTCTATCTTCAATTTAAACCAGCATCTGTTCCATCTTACACATTCCCACCACTGGTAACGTCTGATCTGCTGAGTCCTTATAGCACTTTGTTCTTTGCTGAAGATTCGAGCATCTGCGATTTCTTGTATTCCTAGGTCTGTCAACAATATCCTTCTTCTACAAAAACCAAGGAGAAGGATATTGAATTACGTGAGGTGAGGGAAACAAGTACGGTAGCTGGGGAAACTATGAGGATCAAAGAAGAGGAAGTACTGACACTTTTGAAAAATATAAAAGTGAATAAGTCCCAGGTCCTGACAGGATATTCCCTGGGACATTGAGGGAAGTTAGTGTAGAAATAGCAGGGGCTATGACAGAAATATTTCAAATTTCATTAGAAACGGGAATGTTGCCGGAGGATTGGCGTACTGCGCATGTTGTTCCATTGTTTAAAAAGGGTTCTAAGAGTAAACCTAGCAATTATAGACCTGTTAGTTTGACATCAGTGGTGGGCAAATTAATGAAAAGGATACTTAGAGATAATATATAATCATCTGGATAAACAGTATTAGATAATACTATCTAAATGGTGGCCGATTAGGAAAAGGGGAGATGCAGCGCGACCTGGGTGTCATGGTACACCAGTCATTGAAAGTAGGCATGCAGGTACAACAGGCAGTGAAGAAAGCCAATGGTATGTTAGCTTTCATAGCAAAAGGATTTGAGTATAGGAGCAGGGAGGTTCTACTTCAGTTGTATAGGGTCTTGGTGAGGCCACACCTGGAGTATTGTGTACAGTTCTGGTCTCCAAATCTGAGGAAGGACATTATTGCCATAGAGGGAGTGCAGCGAAGGTTCACCAGACTGATTCCTGGGATGTCAGGACTGTCTTATGAACAAAGACTGCATAGACTCGGTTTATACTCTCTAGAATTTATGAGATTGAGAGGGGATCTTATAGAAACTTACAAGATTCTTAAGGGGTTGGACAGGCTAGATGCAGGAAGATTGTTCCCGATGTTGGGGACGTCCAGGACAAGGGGTCACAGCTTAAGGATAAGGGGAAAATCCTTTAGGACCGAGATGAGAAGGAATTTTTTCACACAGAGAGTGGTGGGTCTCTGGAATTCTCTGCCACAGAGGGTAGTTGAGGCCAGTTCATTGGATATATTTAAGAGGGAGTTAGATGTGGCCCTTGTGGCTAAGGGGATCAGAGGGTATGGAGAGAAGGCAGGTACGGGATACTGAGTTGGATGATCAGCCATGATCATATTGAATGGCGGTGCAGGCTCGAAGGGCCGAATGGCCTATTCCTGCACCTAATTTCTATGTTTCTATGTTTCTAACAGGGTCTGATCAAGAACAGTCAAGATGGATTTGTGCCTGGAACGTCATGTTTGACTAATCTTCTTGAATTTTTTTAAGAGGTTACTAGGGACATTGATGAGGGTAAAGCGGCGGATGTTGTCTATATGGACTTCAGCAAGGCCTTTGACAATGTTCCACATGGAAGGTTGGTTAAGAAGGTTCAATTGTTGGGTATTAATAGTGGAGTAGCAAGATGGATTCAACAATGGCTGAATGGGAGATACCAGAGAGTAATGGTGGATGGCTGTTTGACATGTTGGAGGCCAGTGACCAGTGGGGTGCCTCAGGGATCTGTGTTGGGTCCACTGTTGTTTGTCATGTACATCAATGATCTGGATGATGGGGTGGAAAATTGGATAAGTAAGTATGCAGATGATACTAAGATAGATGGTGTTGAGGATAATGAAGTAGATTTTCAAAGTCTACAGAGAGATTTGGGCAATTTGGAAGAGTGGGCTGAAAGATGGCAGATGGAGTTTAATGCTGATAAGTGTTAGGTGCTACATATTGGCAGGACAAATCAAAATAGGACATATATGGTAAATGGTAGCGAATTGAGGAATGCAGTTGAACAGAAGAATCTAGGAATAACTGTGCATAGTTCCCTGAAGGTGGAATCGCATGTAGATAGGATGGTAAAGAAAGCTTTTGGTGTGCTGGCCTTTATAAATCAGAGTATTGAGTATAGAGGTTGGGATGTAATGGTAAAATTGTACAAGGCATTGGTGAGGCCAATTCTGGAGTATGGTGTACAATTCTGGTAGCCAAATTATAGGAAAGATGTCAACAAAATAGAGAGAGCACAGAGGAGATTTATTAGAATGTTGCCTGGGTTTCAGCACCTAAGTTACAGAGAAAGGTTGAACAAGATAGGTCTTTATTCTTTGGAGCGCAGAAGGGGGACTTGATTGAGGTCTTTAAAATTATGAGAGGGATAGACTGAGTTGACCTAAGATTCAAACAAGAGGACATGATTTGAGAATTAAGGGACGGAGGTTTAGGGGTAACATGAGGGGGAACTTCTTTACTCAGAGAGTGGTAGCGGTGTGGAATGAGCTTCCAGTGGAAGTGGTGGAGGCAGGTTCAATTTTATCATTTAAAAATAAATTGGATAGGTATATGGACGGGAAAGGAAAGGAGGGTTATGGTCTGAGTGCAGGTAGATGGGACTAGGTGAGAGTAAGTGTTCGGCACGGACTAGAAGGGCCAAGATGGCCTGTTTCTGTGCTTTAATTGTTATATGGTTATATGGTTATATAACAGCTCTGCATAAACATATTTTTCCAACTGTTCTGTTAACACTTCCATCAATAATGAATCAAAATCCCCTAATTAATCCCCTAATTCAATGTCAGGCAAATTGGACTCCAGTTCTCTGTTCTCTCTCCACGTTTCAGCAAAAAATAATAGAATAGAAGCATCTCCTAATAAAAAGGAGCTGCAGAGATTCAATGCAATAAAACTTATATCACATAATTCCCAGTATTATGACACTGTAAACACGTGTTGAAAAGGTCACATATGATTCAAAAGGGAAAATGCTTTCATTTTCTCTACAATCAACTGGGTAGACCTTTGAAATAGTTATATCAGAAACAACTCTTGTAAAATTTGGACAGAGGTCAGTGTGGAATCAGAGAGCCGGGTCCCACTGGAGTGGAGTCCATTAGCATCACACCTGTTGTGCTACCTGCAGTGCTCATGTATGAGCCATGGCCACCGGTCTTTCAGCATATTGTTGGTTTGCATCTGGTTTTCATTGTCCTGGAGCATACGAGAGGACTCACTGCAGCCCGTCAGGGAAAATGTCTGCAGCAATCGCAACTGGAGACCCTCGTCCAACTCAACCGTGTTCAATTGGGGGTAGAAGCCAGGGCCGAGTCAGGCAGAGTTGCTAAATACATATGGTTAAATTGCGGTAATGGAGTGGAACACGCGGGGACCGCGGTCACCGCTTTTAGATCGGGTCGGCAGATAACGGCTGCTCTAAAGCCAGCTCCCGCTATTGCCACTATTTAGATCGGGTTTGGAGATAACGGCTGCGCTAATGCCGGCTCCAATACCCGCTACTGTTTTACTGCAGCTGAAATGAAATGAAATAAAATAAAAATGAAATGAAATACAATGAAATGCTAACTTTATTTCTCAACCATCTCCATCAATTTCCAGTGCTTCAAACAAGTTAAAACAAATGTTGGTCCCTTGCAGTCAGAAACAGGTGAATTGATCATGGGGAACAAGGACATGGCAGACCAATTGAATAACTACTTTGGTTCTGCCTTCACTAAGGAAGACATAAATAATCTGCCGGAAATAGCAGTGGAACGGGGGTCAAATAAGATGGAGGAACTGAGTGAAATCCAGGTTAGCCGGGAGGTGGTGTTGGGTAAATTGAACGGATTGAAGGCCGATAAATCCCCAGGGCCAGATAGTCTGCATCCCAGAGTACTCAAGGAGGTAGCCACAGAAATAGTGGATGCATTAGTGATAATTTTTCAAAATTCCTTAGATTCTGGAGTAGTTCCTGAGGATTGGAGGGTAGCTAATGTAACCCCACTTTTTAAAATAGGAGGGAGAGAGAAAGCGGGGAATTACAGACCAGTTAGTCTAACATCGGTAGTGGGGAAACTGCTAGAGTCAGTTATTAAAGATGGGATAGCAGCGCATTTGGAAAGTGGTGAAATCATTGGACAAAGTCAGCATGGATTTACGAAAGGTAAATCATGTCTGACAAATCTGATAGAATTTTTCGAGGATGTAACTAGTAGAGTGGATAAGGGAGAACCAGTGGATGTGTTATATCTAGACTTTCAGAAGGCTTTCGACAAGGTCCCGCATAAGAGATTAGCATACAAACTTAAAGCACACGGTATTGGGGGTTCAGTATTGATGTGGATAGAGAACTGGCTAGCAGACAGGAGGCAAAGGGTAGGAGTAAACGGGTCCTTTTCAGAATGGCAGGCAGTGACTAGTGGGGTGCCGCAAGGCTCAGTGCTGGGACCCCAGCTATTTACAATATATATTAATGATTTGGACGAGGGAATTCAATGCAACATCTCCAAATTTGCAGATGACACCAAGCTGGGGGGTATAGTTAGGTGTGAGGAGGATGCTTGGAGGCTGCAGGGTGATTTGGATAGGCTGAGTGAATGGGCAGATGCATGGCAGATGCAGTATAATGTGGATAAATGTGAGGTTATCCACTTTGGTGGCAAAAACATGAGGGTAGACTATTATCTGAATGGTGCCAGATTAGGAAAGGGGGAGATGCAACGAGACCTGGGTGTCATGGTACACCAGTCATTGAAAGTAGGCATGCAGGTGCAGCAGGCAGTGAAGAAAGCAAATGGTATGTTAGCATTCATAGCGAAAGGATTTGAGTATAGGAGCAGGGAGGTTCTACTGCAGTTGTACAGGGTTTTGGTGAGGCCACACCTGGAGTATTGCGTACAGTTTTGGTCTCCAAATCTGAGGAAAGACATCCTTGCCATAGAGGGGGTACAGAGAAGATTCACCAGACTGATTCCTGGGATGTCAGGACTTTCATATGAGGAAAGATTGGATAGACTCGGCTTGTACTCGCTGGAATTTAGAAGATTGAGGGGGGATCTTATAGAAACTTACAAAATTCTTAAGGGGTTGGACAAGCTAGATGCTGGAAGATTGTTCCCGATGTTGGGGGAGTCCAGAACAAGGGGTCACAGTCTAAGAATAAGGGGGAATTCCTTTAGGACCGAAATGAGGAAAACATTCTTTACACAGAGAGTGGTGAGTCTCTGGAATTCTCTGCCACAGAAGGTAGTTGAGGCCAGTTCATTGGCTATATTTAAGAGGGCGTTAGATGTGGCACTTGTGGCTAAAGGGATCAGGGGGTATGGAGAGAAGGCAGGTACGGGATACTGAGTTGGATGATCAGCCATGATCACATTGAATGGCGGTGCAGGCTCGAAGGGTCGAATGGCCTACTCCTGCACCTATTTTCTATGTTTCAAGGCACTCAGAAATATCAAGTACTCCAAGGCTCATTTGTCTCATGAGTCTGATGATATGCAAGACTCCCTCCTTTTAATTTAAAGGTTTTAAGGGGAAAATGGTCCAAATTTAAAGAGCCATGGAAAATTTAAATTGGGGTTGAATGCGCTAGGATTCCCACACAGCCTCTCGCAGAGGTCCATACAGCAAAGTAGAAAACATCGCTTCATGGATAACAGTGGGAATCATCCTCTCCAGCATCTTGTTTAGGGCTGGATGAGACCTCCCTAGAGCATGACTCGGGAGAAGCAGGGCAGAAGGAGTCTGACCCTGAAGCTGCTGTCACTGCTTATGTGCAAACAAGAGCGAACACGAGCCATGCTCCAGGTGTCCCGGACGTAGCGTTAAACTTCGTTAAACCCGGAAGGGACTGGTGAGGCTATCGAGAAAACCCTAATCGCCAATGTAAATTACATGGGTTCTCACCAGCTCCAGGATACGTTCATGGAGACTGCCACAAGTTATAAAACACCTGTAAACTGTGCTTCACTCAAAATGCCCACCATGAACTCGGAAAGGGCACAAATGATGCAACGATGCGGAGACAAGAAGTGAGATTTCAATGCACCCTTAAGTTGTTGGCAGCAGGCATTCGGGGAAGGTCCAGGGGGTACCAATGTCCGATACTCAACAAGATATGCTGGCCTATTCTGCAACGCCTACGCTGAACCCGAAGTTGCAGCTCTATGTAGGTCCACAATATCCAAGCCCAGATTATTTATTTAGGGTGGACGTCCTCGAACAAGTCAAGGACCTGGAGGAACATGCCAAAACAATCCGTCTCACGAAGACATACGTCCCTTCTGCCAGGTTGTCACCTCGCAGGTCGTTTCAGCGCGAAAGGTGACGGATCCAGGGGCAGGGCCAAGCAGAGTGGGGCACGTGGGACAACGGTATTACTCACCTGTGTATCCCAGCTACAACCCCAATATGGGCAGAAGGAGTAAAGGCCAACTGTAGAGGTACAGGTGATTCATTCTGTCCAGGATAAGATTCAGAGATCTCCGGTTGGGGGCAGGTTGCAATTGGTTATGATGAATGGTGCTGCATAACATCTCATCGGTTTATACTACACACTGTCTCAAGCTCGAATACAGTTTATGTCAGGAATTGATCCGTACAGAATATGCCTAATAGAGTATTGGGGGTTTCTGCACAAACTCAGCAGGTAAAAGAAGAAATTACGGTTTTGTCCCAAAAAACGGATAATTGAGAGGACCATAAATCATCCTCAACAATTTGTGTCCAATATATTCCCCAGACAGAGAAAAGATGGGGGATGTAGAGGCTTTCTGGACCTAAACCAGTTAAATTCCTATGTTCACTATGGGCATTTTTAAAATGGACACATTCAATACTGTGAAACCGCTTTTATCACAAGGCTGTTATAAGGCAACTATAGATCTGAAAGATGCATATTATTCAGTACCAATTCATCATTAGCAACCATATAACCATATAACAATTACAGCACGGATTAGTATCGGAAATACTTTAAATTTAGTTTGATGGGCCAGCTGTGGCAATTTAAAGCATTACCCAATGAGTTAACCTAATTTCCTAGGCTATTCAAGAAATAGTGGAAACCAGTGCTGTTGCTACTTTGCGCCCATGCTACTTTGATCATACTGTAAACATACTGGATGTATTGGAGTTCCTTGCTATGTTGCATTTTTGATGAACACTTAAGTTATAGTGCCATTAATAGTACTCGGAGTGTTTTGTCCTCCTATTTTGGGGCAGACCTATTGGGTCTCATCCATTAGTGTCCCGATTCATGAGACGAATTTTGTAACACAAATCCTCTTAAACCTAGATATACATAAATCTGGGATGTCAGTATAGTTCTCACACTGCTTCGGCAATGGGCTCCAATTACGTCATTGTCTTTTCAGAAGTTAACACTTAAAGTCGTTAAGCTCATGGCGCAGGTATCAGCGCAAAGAGTGCAAACATCGCAGAGTTACGACTAGATAGCATGTATTCTTCTGCAGATAAAATTACGTTTTATGTGTATGATTTAATCTAACAAAGCAGACCAGGAATGCCCGGAACCAAAGTAAGTTTAAAGCAAACCCTGTTGACCAAAGGTTATGTGTAGTTAAGCGCCCGAGTCAATATATCGAGGTAACTTAGAGTCTTAGAGGCTCTGAGACAGCAATGCTCATCAGTCACAAAAAATCTCATAAGAGGTGTCAGTATAAACTATTTCTAGATGGTAAAACAGGTTTTGGATTCCGCTGGAGTCGACACTCTTAAATCTCACTCCACCACGGCGGCATCAACATCCACAGCAAGGCCGCAGGATGGTCTAAGGAATCAACTTTTCAAATATTATGATAAACCTGTCCTGACTGTGTCAGGGTTTGGGCATGCTGTTTTGGGTTCTGATTGATTTGATTTGCTTTGTCTTCATAAATTTCATTTATAATTTCCCCTGGGATAGAGGGGTTGTAACTATATTGTTATTTAAAAAATGATTATTGGATAATTCAAAGCAATGTTCAATATATTATTTATTCACTACTGTGTCAACTGAAGCAGTGTGTCGTATGGAGTGCATCTACGGCATGAAATCACAGAGCTTTGAAATTTTCACGTAGTCACCCACGTGACTCCGAAGTAAAATTATAAAATTAAACGAGAACTTACCAGTTCGAAGTTTGATCCTTATTTTATGAGGAGTTACGATGAGGGATTACGTGCCCTCCACTCCTGGCCCTCATAATCTAAAGGATCATCTGGTAGTTCGAGTCTTCTAAAGCCTTACTATGTTACTTCGGCTATCAGTTTCTGTGTTTTCATGCCGCTGCTTTGAAGTATGATGCGCATGCGCCTGGCGGGGCTTCTTCACGTAATCCGTCATCGTAACTCCTCATAAAATAAGGATCAAACTTCGAACTGATAAGTTCTCGTTTAATCTTACTATTATCTTGCACTAAACGTTATTCCCTTTATTCGGTATCTGTACATTGTGGACGGCTTGATTGTAATCTTTCCGCTGACTGGATAGCACACAACAGTAAAAGCTTATCACTCTACCCCAGGACACGTGACAATAAATTAAACTAAACTAAAGTCGTTGATGAGAAAATGAGAAGAATAAAAATGTGGTTTCATAGATTCATGTGATAGGTGCAGAATTAGCCCATTGAGCCCATCACATCTACTCCATCATTCAATCATGGCTGATCTATCTTTCCCTCTCAACCCCTGCCTTCTCCTGCCTTCTCCCCATAACCCGCACTGTTCAAGAATCTATCCATCTCTGCCTAAACAATATCCACTGACTTGGCCTCCACAGCCTTCTGTGATAATTAATTCCACGGATTCACCACCCTCTGACGAAAGTAATTCCTCCTCATATGATAATCAATTAATTTCATGGGATAATTAGTCAGTGTCAATGTCAGTGTAAGATAAAATGTTTGTTCACACTTAAACTCAAAGTGCCATTGAACAGAAGTAAATGAAATGCTTCCTGGCATCAAGGCCAAGCTGTGGCTAAGGCAGTAGACTGTGCCAGTCATTTACAAGCACATAACCTTCATCCAGTGTCAGGAGTAAATGACTTGCAAAGTGGTAACAGGGATATCTTAAATCCAATTATTTAAGTAATCTTAAAGATAGACGCAAAATGCGAGAGTAACTCAGTGGGTCAGGCAGCATCTCTGGAGAAATGAATAGGTGACATTTCAGGTCTCGACCCTCCTTCAGACTGATTGCAGGAGGGTGGGGGAATAAAATAAAAGATTATATAAGTAACCTGGAATGTTAAAAAAAATGCAGTATAATTTATATGTGACATAACACTACCAGATTTTTGTAAAATTCCATTTGGTTTCCAAATGGGAAAGAAACTGGAAAGCTGAAACATACGGGGCCAAATTCAATTCCAGACCACAGTAACATAGCTGACTTAATCATCCTTAAACATTTTATTAATCCATTCAGTTTATGGACAATTTAGATTAACTATCTCCTTTGCTAGTAATTTTAATTTAGAGATACAGCGCTGAAACAGGCCCATGTGCCCACCAAGTCCACACCGACCAGCAATCTCCCGTAGACTAGCACTATCCTACATAATTGGGGAAATTTTCAATGTTTACGAAAGCCTATTAACCTACAAACCTGTATGTCTTTGGAGTGTGGGAGGAAACCGGAGCACCCGCAGAAAACCCAAGGAAGAATGAACAAGCTCCGTACAGACAGCGAGTCCGGATTGAACCCAGGTCTCTACCGCTGCGCTATTATATCGCCCATAATTGTTTATGCTGCTATCAGGTCTTTCCTCAGCTCATGTCCCATGAAGGGGTGACCAAAGCGGGCAAAGAGCCCAACCTCTCCCAGACCTCCAGAACGAGCTGTGATGGCAGGCAAACCACACTGCATCTGCCTAGCCTCTGGGGCCAGCATGGCAATATGGAACATAGAAACATAGAAACATAGAAAATAGGTGCAGGAGTAGGCCATTCGGCCCTTCGAGCCTGCACCGCCATTCAATGTGATCATGGCTGATCATCCAACTCAGTATCCCGTACCTGCCTTCTCTCCACACCCCCTGATCCCTTTAGCCACAAGTGCCACATCTAACGCCCTCTTAAATATAGCCAATGAACTGGCCTCAACTACCTTCTGTGGCAGAGAATTCCAGAGACTCACCACTCTCTGTGTAAAGAATGTTTTCCTCATTTCGGTCCTAAAGGAATTCCCCCTTATCCTTAGACTGTGACCCCTTGTTCTGGACTCCCCCAACATCGGGAACAATCTTCCAGCATCTAGCTTGTCCAACCCCTTAAGAATTTTGTAGGTTTCTATAAGATCCCCCCTCAATCTTCTAAATTCCATCGAGTACAAACCGAGTCTATCCAATCTTTCCTCATATGAAAGTCCTGACATCCCAGGAATCAGTCTGGTGAATCTTCTCTGTACCCCCTCTATGGCAAGGATGTCTTTCCTCAGAACAGAAAGGACACAGTGATGGTTGCAGCATCAGTCTCCCAAAATCCACAATCTGTTCAGCATAACATTGCCTCAATAGCTACAAAGCGCAGAACATCTGGAAAAATAAATAACGCCTTTATTTCTGTAACATTTTAAGAACCTCGGGCTACTTCAAAGCACATTGTTGCCATCAAAGCATGATGAAGCAGTTGTGGGAAACTGTAGCTGTGAAGGCTGTGTATTTTAGAGATAGGCATCTTCGATTTAACAAGACTATTAGTTGGTGTATCAGGCTCCACTTTCCATGCACAGGAACACTCAATGCATTCCCCCAACCACTTTAATTTATGAATGGTGTTAATGAAATGGATATAGAGGGAATGGGCAGGTATGGAATGGAGACATATGCAAGCAGGTAAGAGTTGGTCTTGGTCCTGTGTCTTAACCATGTATTGTCTTTCTGCTGACTGGTTAGCACGCAGCAAAAGCTTTTCACTGTACCTCTGTACAAGTGAAGATAAACTGATCTGAAACTGTTGCACCGTTCTGTGTTATGTCTGATCTATGATATCTGGGTCAATCACCATTACCGCAACGTGCAAGGGCTGCGATCCATCCTCCCAGTTCCTCCATCTCCCATTACATTTGCGCGACAGAATACTTCCCATCCAAGTATTTCAGCCTGGCTTCAGTAATCCAGTCATGACTTTCATTCTACCATGGTTGACATCCTGGCCCTTCCAACTCCCATTCACTCTTATAACCAGATAACAATTACAGCATGGAAACAGGCCACTCGGCCCTTCTAGTCCGTGCCGAATACTTACTCTCACCTAGTCCCATCTACCTGCACTCAGACCATAACCCTCCATTCCTTTACCATCCATATACCTATCCAATTTATTTTTAAATGATAAAATCGAACCTGCCTCCACCACTTCCACTGGAAGCTCATTCCACACAGCTACCACTCTCTGAGTAAAGAAGTTCCCCCTTATGTTGCCCCTAAACTTCTGTCTCTTAATTCTCAAATCATGTCCTCTTCATTCTTCTTCCTGACAAGAACAATGGTAGGGTTCCCTTCTTCTTACTTATCAGTTCAATGACCTGCTCCTCACCAACCTCCACTTCACAGACCTTCACAACAACAGCCTCCACATTCAGTTGATAATTTTCCATGGTCCCCACCACCTCCAGCAGATTCCACCCCAACACCATTCATGTTCATAAGTTATAGAAGCAGATTCAGGCCATTCATCCCATCAAGTGTACTCCACCTTTCAATCATGGCTGATCTATCTTTCCTTCTCAACTTCATTCTCCTGCCTTCTTCCCATTACTCCCGACACCGTTACTCATCAAGAATCTGGCAGTTTGCACATTAAAAATACCCAATGACAGCCTCCACAACTGTCTACGACAATGAATTCCACAGGTTCACCACCGTCTGGCTAAAGAAATTCCACATCTCCTTTCCAACGGTACATCCTTTTATTCCGAGGGTGTGCCCTCTGCTTCTAGACTCTCCCACTAGTGCAAACATCCTCTCCAAACTGTTCTGGTTTCTCCATGACTCTCTGGTCCACTCTTCCACTCACTGCCCTTCTTCTCACAATACTCTCCATGTAACCACAGGAGATGGGACATCCGTCCATCCACCCCTCACTTCCCTCCATCCAGGCACGGAAACACTGCGTCCAGGTGAAGCAACAAATCACTCTAATTTAGTGGTTAGCTTTAGATGCTCACAACGAGACCACCTCCGCAGTGGAGAAACAAGATTCAGATTGAATGAGGCTTCGCAGAACACCTCGGTCTAGTCAACGTGGTGACCCTGATCAATCTGTCACCTTCTTTATTCTTTAAACCCCTACTTTACTCCAATGTAAACTCAAGGAAAACCACCTCGTTTTCTTTCTGGGTAGTTTAGTTTGGCTTTAGTTTATAGTCACGTGTACCGAGGTACAGTGAAAAGCTTTTGTTGCGTGCTAACCAGTCAACAGAAAGACAACTCATGATTACAATCGAGCCATTCACAGATACATGATTAAGGGAATAACATGAATAACATTTAGTTCAAGATAAAGTCCAGTAAAGTCCGATCAAAGATAGTCCGAGGGTCTCCAATTAGGTAGATAGTAGCTCAGGATTGCTCTGTAGTTGTTGGTAGGATGGTTCAGTTGCCGGACAACAGCTGGGCTGAAACTATCCCTGGAGGTATCTGGAGGTATGATGCTGAACTTAACATTGAAGTTAATACTCAGGTGGCCCTTATCAACCACAGCCTCTCTCCACAAACGTGGCTGTGCCTCTCTGTTACAATTGGTGTAATATTACTCTTCAGTCTCCAACTACTATAATTGTTACCGTAACTTTGGTCTGTCACAGATTTCCTCTGCTCTCCCCACCCACCCTCTCCATATGGTGCTGAAGCAAGGGGAATCCTTGCATGCTGGGCCCAGCAATTACAACCAGACCCAAGAACAGCTTCTTCCCCGCTCACATCCAACTTGAACAGACCTCTCATCAACTAAGGATGTTTATGATCTCTCAGTCGACCTTGTTTGCCCCTTTCACTTTATTTTATCTGCACATTCTTCAGACCTTCGGCATTCATTTAGACATTCATTGGAGAGTCTCGGACTATAACTGGACTTCATCCTGCACTAAGTGTAATTTCCTTCATTCTGTCTCTGTACAATGTGGATGGCTTGAGTGTAACTATGTGTAGTTGTTCCACTGGCTGGATGGTACGCAACAAACAAGCCTTTCACAGTAGGTAGACACAGGAGTAACTGTTAGAGTATCACAGCAGGTCAGGCAGCATCTCTGGAGAAATACGATGGGTGAAGAAGGGTCCCAACCCAAAACGTCACCCATCCATTTTCACCAGAGATGCTGCCTGAGTTATGGGCCTGTCCCACTTAGGTGACTGCAGGAGACTATGCAATTGCCACATGGTTGCTACATGTTCGCAAGTGGTTGCCGGGGTGTCGTCTTCATGGTTGTGAGGAGTTCCCGCATTCTGGGAACCAGTCGCGGCCTTATTATGGTCGCCGCAAATTTTTCACACCTGTGTATCTCTGTCTTCTTAAAAGTTGTCTCCACTCCTTCTCCCCCTTCTCCCCCTCTCCGCCCACCTCTTTTAAAGGACATACGCGACCCTTCCCGTACACTGTGCTTTCACCGTCTTAATTACAGCGCCAACCTTCCTGTTCATCGCGGTGCGTGTCTGTATCACCTTGGCTTTGCACCGTGTGAATTTCACTCAGACAATGCCCCCCCCCCCCACCCCTTGCCCTGTCCCCCGCACGCCGGTGAAGAAAGCGATGTGTGTGTGCTTGACAGTCGCCAGCAGTCGCCTGCAAAATCGCCTAAGTGGGACATGCCCATATTACTCCTGCGCTTTGTGCTTATCTTTGGTATAAACCAGCATCTGCAGTTTCTTTCTACACAAGCTTTTTGCTGTACCTTGGTACATATGAAAATAAATTAAACCTCTAAGAGTGTAGCAGTGACCAATATTCTGCGGTCTGTTTCATTTTTCTTTGCATTAACTGTTGCACTATTATGTGCTATGATCTTCCTGGAGAACACACAAAACTATGGTTTTCACTATATCTCAGTACATGTGAAAATAATACACTAACCTCTCTCCAACTTCAAATTGAATTTATTTTCACCTTCTTTATTCTAATGAAGGGTCCTTGACCCAAAACATGGCCTCACTGTCACTCCTACAGATGCTGCCTGACCTGGTGAGCACTCACTATATATTCTGGTTTTTGTTTTCAATTTTCAGCATCTGCAGTTATTTCAAGATTCAAGATTCAAGAGAGTTTATTGTCACGTGTCCCTGATAGGACAATGACATTCTTGCTTTGCTTCAGCACAACAGAATATAGTAGGCATTGACTACAAAACAGATCAGTGTGTCCATATACCATTATATAAATATATACACACACGAATATTTACTCTCACAATCTGCAACTGTCTGGAAGGGAAACAAGAACCTAGGTTTAGTCGAGTGGGCGAAAACTTCAATACGAACCTGAAGGGTAATCTTTTCACATAGAGGGTGGTGGGGACATGGAACAAGTTGCAGAGGAGGTAGTTGAGACAGGTACTATAACAACATTGAAAAGACCCTTGGGCGGGTACATGGATAGGAAAGGTTGAGAGGGATATGGGCTAAATGCGGGCAAATCTAGCTTAGATGTGGCATCTTGGTCAGCATGGACGAGTTGAGCTGAAGGACCTGTTTCCATATGTTATGGTTCTATGACTGTGGCTAAACAGTGTGCTTTAACTTTGCGAGATGTGCTCTTCTTCTGAGAGTACCTCGTTATGACAGATACTCGACATGCCTTGCCCAGTACCAATACTGGAGGTGTTCCTGTTCAGACCCTCAGTGCTAAGGACAAAAATAATCACCCAGGCAAAGAGGCTTTCGGCACTTTCCCCACGTCATATAGTTTCCAGAGGCAGAGCCAACAAAACACAACACACCAAATGGCATCAACTCAACTGTTCAACATATACATTTTCAAAATAACAAACAATTACCAGGGTGTAACCTAATATCAGAGTTCACTTGACATTTATAATCTGGTTCAGGTTCATTCAGGCCTCGTATGATACATAGAAAATAGGTGCAGGAGTAGGCCATTCAGCCCTTCAAGCCAGTACCGCCATTCAATGTGATCATGGCTGATCATCCACAATCAGAATTCTGTGGAATTCACTGCCTCAGAGGGCAGTGGAGGAAGGTTCTCTAGATGCTTTCAAGAGAGAGCTACATAGGGCTCTTAGAAATAGCGGAGTCAGGGGATATGGGGAGAAGGCAGGAACGGGGTATTGATTGGGGATGATCAGCCATGATCACATTGTATGGCGGTGCTGGCTCGAAGGGCCAAATGGCCTGCTCCTGCACCTATTGCCCATTGTCTAAACAGTAACTCATTCCTGCCTTCTCCCCACATCCCTCGATTCCGCTAGCCCTAAGAGCTCTATCTAACTCTCTTTTAAATGCATCCAGTGATTCGGCCTCCACTGCCTTCTGAGGAATAGAATTCCACAAATTCACAACTCTGGGTGAAAAGGTTTTTCCTCATCTCAGTTCTAAATGGCCTATTCTTAAACTGTGGCTCCTGGTTCTGGACTCCCCCAACATCGGGAGCATGTTTTCTGCATCAAGCATGTCCAATCCCTTAATAATTTTATATGTTTCTCAAAGATCCCCTCTCATCCTGCTAAATTCCAGTGAATACAAGCCAGGTCATTCCACTCTTTTATCATATGACAGTCCAGCCATCCCGGGTATTAACCTTGTGAACCTATATTGTACTTCCTGAATAGCAAGAATGTCCTTCCTCAAATTAGGGGACCAAAACTGCACACAATACTCCAGGTGTGGTCTCACCAGGGCCCTGTACAACCACAGAAGGAGCTCTTTGCTCCTGTCCTCTCATTATGAAGGCCATCATACAATTAGCTTTCTTCACTGCCTGCTGTACCTGCATACGTACTTTCAGTGACTGATGTACAAGGTCACCCAGGTCTCGTGGTACTTCCCCTTTTCCTAATCTGACACCATTCATTACATCTTTAATAATTGAAAATAAATCATTCACATTATTTTCCACCAGCTTTCCCCTGTTAAGTAGATTGGGACTTCCATGGGCTGTGGTTCCACAGTTGTTGGTCACCTTTTGGTTTCTCCACCCAACACCTACTGGACATAGAGACACTAGGAACTGCAGATAGACAAATAGTGCTGTTGTAACTCAGTGGGCCAGGCAGCATCTCTGGAGTCAAGGAATAGGTGATGTAACTAAATGACAAAAAACACTTGATTAGAAGAAGAGCAAATGAATCTTGCTTCATCCTCTGACCAAGCAAAGGTATGTCCTTTTATTCTGAGACTTATGTTCTTTGTTCCTAGACTCTCCCACTAGTGGAAACATTGTCGCCGCATCCACTCTATCCAGACTTTTCACTATTCAGTTAGTTTCAATGAGGTCGCCCCTCATCCTTCTAAACTCCAGTGAGTACAGGCCCAGTGGCGTCAAATACTCATCATATGTTCGTTAACCTGGTAGTGAGTGGTTGAACCCTGACTGCCCACTTACTGGGCCACAGCTGCAGCAAGTAGTGCAACACTGTGGAAGAGGGGACCAGGGAGACGTGGAGAAACTAGAATGATGAAAGGGGGAAGGTAGGGGAAGATGGTGGAAACATCACCTATTCCTTTTCTCCAGACCCGCTGAGTTACTACAGCATTTTGCATTTATCTTCGGTACAAACCAGCACCTGCAGTTCCTTCTGACACAAGGAACCGCAGATGCTGGTTTACAAAAAAAGACACAAAGTGCTGGAGTAACTCAGCAGGTCAGGCAGCACATGGATAGGTGACGTTACGGGTTGTGACCCCTCTTTGTGGTGGGGGAGATGGGAGAAACCTGCAAGAGACGGAGGCAGAACAAAGCCTGGCAAATGATAGGTGGATACAAGTGGGGAGGTGGGTGGTGATAGGCAGATAAAGGCCAGGCATGACAAGATATAAAATGAAGATGTGTCCATCTATCTGCCTAACAACATCCCCCTCCCTCCCCACTAGAATCCACCTAACACCCACCAGGCTTCGTGCTGCCCATCTCGCTTCCAGATCCCCCCCCCCCCCCCCCTCCATAATCAGTCATCAGTCTGAAGAAGGGTCCTGACCCGAAACATCAACTATCCAAGTTCTCCAGAGATACTTCCTGAGAAGGCAGGAACGGGGTACTGATTGGGGATGATCAGCCATGATCACATTGAATGGCCGTGCTGGCTCGAAGGGCCGAATGGCCTACTCCTGCACCTATTGTCTATTGTTACTCCAGTATTTTGAATCTATCTTCGGTATAAACTAGCACCTTCCTTCCTACATTGTAAAATATATTTCTGTGTCTAGGTGAGCACCAGACTGGGAACTGCAAACGGCTTTTTCCCTGTCACAGACCCCGATCCCATCCTGGGAAAGGCGGCAACTCACTGCGGAGTGAAGGGAAGCGGCGTCCCAGGAGAGGAGAGGAGAGGAGAGCAGGGACCCCCGCCCCCAACAACCCCGTCCCCTTCGCCCCAGTTCCCTGCGCTCCAACCCACACACAGCCTCTCTCCCCGTGAATCAGCAGAGCCGCGGAGCACCAGTACACCCGCTCACCACGGGGACTCTCTCCAGCTTCAGCTGCCGGCGCCAGAGAGTGAGTGGTCGGGTCCAATGTGTGGCCAGACAGACACAAAGTGCTAGAGTAACTCAGCGGGACAGGCAGGCAGCATCCCTGGAGTGTACTTCTCTCTGGTCTCCCCGTCTACCTGTGAACAGCATCCCATCCCTCGTCCAGTCGCTGCGCCCCAGTTGAATCCACGGGCGGTTTGGGGAAGGGCGAATTGTTCAAATACAAACTCACCCGGAGTCAGTGACAATCACCACGTTGTTGCTACATTGCAAAATGCAACTGGTTTAACACCTCGTATTTGGCTTGGGCAGCTTGCAGCCCAGCGGTATCAACATTGACCTCGCTGACCCTTGCACCCCATTTCTCTCATCCCTGGTAATACTGCCGTCCTGTTGTGTTCCTCTGTCTGTGTAACTGGTTAGCAGCTTCCTCACAGCCAACATTGAACCATTGTGGGCTCGCCTTTCCTTGATCATCGTTTGTATATCTTTCATTCATTTGTCCCACGAACCGAAATGAGGAAAACATTCTTTACACAGAGAGTGGTGAGTCTCTGGAATTCTCTGCCACAGAAGGTAGTTGAGGCCAGTTCATTGGCTATATTTAAGAGGGCGTTAGATGTGGCACTTGTGGCTAAAGGGATCAGGGGGTATGGAGAGAAGGCAGGTACGGGATACTGAGTTGGATGATCAGCCATGATCACATTGAATGGCGGTGCAGGCTCGAAGGGCCGAATGGCCTACTCCTGCACCTATTTTCTATGTTTCTATGTTTCTATGTACCGTCCGCATCTCCCGTTTCCCTCCCCCCTGTCACTCATGTGTGAAGAAGGGTCGGCCCGAAACATCACCCATTCCTTCTCTCCAAATATGCTGCGTGACCCGCTGAGTTTCTCCAGCTTTTTGTGTCGATCTTCAGTGAATGAGAGAGCCGGGCCGGGCCGGGCCGGGCCTGCCAGCGGTGTTACTGAGTCCTGGCCCTTCATCCCTATCTAGCGGGGCCAGGGTGCATCAGCCTGCGGGGCGAGCTGGCGATGTGAGCCGGCACTGGGGCGGCGTGCAGTGCATCAGGTGCCGCCGCGCTCACACGCCAAGTACACACACCACAACATCACACCCCGCTGAAGAAGGGTCTCCACCCCAAACGTCACCCACTCCTTCTCCCCAGAGATGCTGCCTGTCCCGCTGAGTTACTCCAGCAACTTTGTCAAGCAGCATCTGCAGTTCCTTCCCAAACATCACATCCCCGCTGTGGGTTTTACCGAGTCGACAGTGTCTGATGAAGTGCCACCTATCCCTTTTCGCTGAGTTGCTGCCTGACCCGCTGAGCGAGTTTTTTTGCGTCTCACTGTGTAAATGACACTGGTTATTCTGCTCCACTGACTTCAAACACTCAGTCCCCGGTCTACGTTAGCAACAGAACTAACGCAGAAACTAAATATCCGTCTAGAAACATCACATGGACCGAGAGACGCCAAATACATTTCAGGAACTCGGCTAAACAGGTTTGCATATATTTAAAGCAGTCGGATGCATCTAATTATATTTCAATACCAACACATTACGGAGGCAGATCACCAGCATGCAAGTGCTTGCAAAGAAATGTTACCTTTCCACCGCGAGTATCCCGTGTCGGGCTGCACTGTGAGCCAGACCAGGTACACAGACGGCACTGACGGTGACAGGGCGAGTGTGAACCTTGACACGGGAACCCGCAACACTGACACACGTAGAGGTGGCGGTGGCTGTGAATGCAGCAGCGCCGGGCGGGTGGGCGGGCGGTGGATGCACTCTACTCTACTCTGCGCCGCTGCTGGGCTCGGGACGGTTTTATTTCCCGCAGGCGCTCGCAGCTCTCCTCCCTCTCAGCTAGGACACCCCTCACATTAACCCTCAGAGCGCCGCGCCGCGCCGGCCCGCACACGCCAAGGCAGGAAACAACAGCACAGCAACTCTTGAGTCTGAAGAAGGGTCTCGACCCGAAACGTCGCCTATCTCCTTCGCTCCTTAGATGCTGCTGCACCCGCTGAGTTTCTCCAGCCTTTTGTGTAACCCCCAGCACAGAAACTCTCCCCGGTGTCTACAGAGAAGGTGCACACAGGTACACGCACACACATACACACAGGTACACGCACACACATACACACAGGTACACACACATAGTTACACACACATAGGTACACAGACACACGTATATACACACACACACACAGATACACACACACGCAGATACACACACACACACACAGATACACACACTAACACGCACTAACACACACACAGAACAACCACAAAGGAATTGCGTAAAATGTCACTACGAAAGTTGACACAGCGAGAAAGTGATCAAAGGGTTCCCCGCGCACACCCGAGCTGTTTGTCAGGTAAACACGGCCCTCCACTGGTGCCGGCCCCGCTGTGTGACTCCGGCATGTTGTGTCTGTTGAATGTCCAGACTGTCGCCTTTATTTACAGAGTGAGTGAGTGAGTGAGTGAGTGAGCGAGCGAGCGAGGGAGGGAGGGAGCTGGCTGGAGCGGGGACACGCAGCCACATTGCTGCAGTATTATGTTTCTCCACCACGCCTGTAGACTTTGGACCGCGGGTGGGAAGGGCAAGGAATGAGCACTCCCCTTCACACAGTCATGGTTCACCGGGCCCAAGCGAGCTTGCTAATCGTGTACACAGAAAAGTATGTTCCTAAAAACCGGAGCAACTCAGCGGGTCAGGCAGCATCTCTGGCGAGGGTCGAGTCTGATGAAGGGTCTCCACCTGAAACGTCACCCATTCCTTCTCTCCAGAGAAGCTGCCCGTCCCGCTGAGTTGCTCCAGCATTCTGTGGCTCTCTTCGGTTTCAACCAGCACCTGCAGTGGCTTCCTGCAGTGCCCACAGAGTGAGCCGGGATTCACAGACCCCAGTGGGGCCCTGAGCCAGTGACAGCCGTGTACTCCCGCAGTCAGACAGTCCCTGGGGTAGGGAGCTGTTCCCTTTCCCAGATGTGCCCACAAGCCACCTTTTACATGTCAGAAACATGCCGTTTCTACAGCGTACACGTGTTACAATGGTCACTAAATAATAGCCTTCATGTAATTTATGGATTATCTGCTGTACCCAGTCACTAGTGATAACTTGAAGCATTTTATTCTTATTACTGGCTTGTAAATGTATCAGAGAATTTGTGTAAAGTTGGCTGTCGGTCAGTCAGGTTATCCAGAGTGTACCTGTCCTGTACACAATGAGTCCGTCAGGTTACCTGTAACCCAGAGGTTGCCTGTACACTCGGTTAGTCAGGTTATCCATAACCCAGAGTTCACAAGTTCACGTTATCGGAGTAGAACTCTGGCTGCCTAATTCGGCCCATCGAGTCTACTCTGCCATGGCTGAGCTCTGTCTCCTAGTCCTATTTTTCTGCCTGCTCCCCATAACCATTGGCACCCGTTCTAATCAAGCAGTTATCTATCTCTGAGTTTTAAATATTTTCTGACGTGGGCTCCACAGCCCTCGGAGGCAATGTTCTACAGATTAACTACCCTCTGACTAAAGAAGTTCCTCCTCACCTCCTTTCTAAAAGAGCACCCTTTAATTCTGAGGCTGTGACCTCTGGTCCCAGACTCTACCACCAGTGGTAACATATAACCATATAACAATTACAGCACGGAAACAGGCCCTCTCAGCCCTTCGAGTCCGTGCTGACCATTTATTTTCATCCTTTCCACATCCACTCTATCCATGGAGAGAAGGAATGGGTGACATTTTGGGTTGAGACCCCTCTTCAGGGTCTCAACCCGAAACATCACCCATTCCTTCTCTCCACATATGCTGCCTATCCCGCTGAGTTACTCCAGCTTTTTGTGTCTATCTTCATTCAACCAGCATCTGTAGTTCCTTCTTACACACTTCACCCTTTCTATGCCTTTCTTTATTCTGTAAGTTTCAATGAAGTCCCCCCACAACCTTCTAAGCTCCAGCGAGTTGAGGCCCAGTGCTCTCAAATGCTCATCATGTGCTAACCCACTCATTCCTGGAATCATTCTTGTGAACCTCCTCTGGACCCCCTCCAGAGCCAGCACATATTTCCTCAGATATGGGGCCCAAATTGCTCACAGTACTCAAAATGCAGCCTGACCTGTGCCTTCTAGAGCCTCAGCTCGCAGAGGGTGCCTGTACACGGTTGCACTGGAGAGGCAGTGGTCATTCTCCTCAGAATAGAGAAGGCTGATCACTGACCTCAGGGAAGGAAGTAGTGGACAATTGGATACAAATTATTTCAGCAACTGCTACAAAAAGGAGTGGAAGGGAAATCTCCTATACACCAGGAATAATCATTATCTAGAATTCTCTGCCCCTCCGCTTTATGTGAATGAGAATAGTAAGATTAAACGAGAACTTACCAGTTTGAAGTTTGATCTTTATTTTATGAGGAGTTGCGATGAGGGATTTCGTGAAGAACCCGCCAGCACGCATGCGCGACATTCTTCAAAGCAGCGGTGTGGAATCACAGAACCAACAAACAAAGAAATGACTTGTTATAGTAAGATTGAAGAGACTCTAATTACCAGTTGACTTTATGATCGAGGGTTGGGAGCGGAGGGCACGAAATCCCTCATCGCAACTTCTCATAAAATAAAGATCAAACTTCAAACTGGTAAGTTCTCATTTAATCTTACTATTTCATTTCGGAGTCACGTGAGTGACTTTGTGAAGACTTCAAAGCTCTGTGATTTCATGCCCTGGACAACGTCCATGCTGTCACACACGCCACTGTAAGGATGGATAGGAGTGATCAAACTTTCAGACTGCTTGTACTGAAAAATAATAATATTTATTAATAACAACAAAGAAAAAAACCCTCACTGGGGAGTATCTGTATGCTCTTGACCCGCATTCAGCACGGCCTCTGAATGGCCACGAACAATACAGGAGCGGTAACAGGTTTATTATAAAATCGTTGAAAGGTGGCTTCTCTGGCCCATCCCTCTGTGGCAAGAATATGGTCCATGGGCACCTCCATGACCTTTGCCGCCGACGTCGATGCAGCCCTGGTGGAATGGGATTTTAAAAACATTAGTGTCAATACCTGCTTCATTCAAGACGATCCTGAGCCATCTGGAGATCGTCTGTACCGTCACTCTATGGTGAGGTTTCTTGTGGCTGATAAGCAGGTATTTTTCCATTCCCCTTAATTTCCGCGTCACTCTAATATAGTGGCGGATATGGGTGGCTAAACATAGCCTTGCATCAGCGGGGTATGCCGGAAACTTCAGCTGCAGCCCTGTGCATCCAGGTCTATGCTGCTTAAGTAATTCATCAACAAAGAAGATTACTTTTTCTGGGGCAGAGATCATTCTGTCAATCTTGACCTTGTGAAGTGTCTGTACCCTTTGCGCTGAAGTAAGTGCCAATAACATCACCAGGAACAATGAGATGTCTGATCACATCTCATTGTTCCTGCTCCCTAAGTACTCCCCACTCATCAGACGGGTTAAACCAACTGTGAGGACAGTTAAAGTCTGGTCAGAGGAAGCGGACTTCACACTTCAGCAGTGTTTTGGAAACACTGACTGGAAGGCGTTTGCAGCCCAGGCCACCCTTGACTCCCACACGGACATTGACTCCTACACATCCTCTGTTCTGGACTTTATAAACTCCACCATCAATAGTGTCACCTCCCTCAAACAGGTGACCATATTCCCGAATCAGAAGCCATGGATGAACAGCGAGGTCAGGCTACTGCTGAAAGCACGGGACACCGCTTTCAGGTCAGGCGATGCTCGAGCCTACAGTTCAGCCAGGGCTAACCGGAAGAGGGGCATCAAGAAGGCCAAGCACTGCCATAAGCTCAGGATTGAGGAGCACTTCAACAACAACTCCGACCCCCGACGCATGTGGCAAGGCATCCAGGCCATCACGGACTACAGACCCGCCAACACCACCCCCACATCCAGCGACGCCTCCTTCCTTGAGGAGCTCAATCACTTCGATGGCCGCTTCGACAGGGACAATCTAGAGACAGCCATCAAGGCTGTGCTACCTGCCGATCACCAACCCCTCACACTCACCCCCTACGACGTATACGTGGCACTGAGTAGGACTAATGCACGTAAAGCTGCTGGCCCTGACGGCATCCCCGGGCGCGTGCTCAGGGTCTGTGCGGCGCAGCTGGCAGACGTCTGGACTGATATCTTCAACCTGTCACTTGCCCAGGCAGTTGTCCCCACGTGCCTTAAAACCACCTCCATCGTGCCAGTGCCAAAACACTCCACTGCGCAAGCCTCAACGACTTCCGCCCAGTTGCACTTACCCCCATCATCACCAAGTGCTTCGAGAGGCTGGTCCTGGCACACCTCAAAAGCTGCCTACCCCCCACACTGGATCCCTATCAGTTTGCCTACCGCAAGAACAGGAGTACGGAGGATGCCATCTCAACGGCATTTCACTCCGCCCTCTCCCACCTCGACAACAGAGACACTTACGTAAGAATGCTGTTCATCGATTACAGCTCAGCATTCAACACCATTATACCATCAAAATTAATCGCCAAACTCGGTAATCTGTGCATCGCTCCTTCCCTCTGCAACTGGATACTGGACTTTCTAACCAACAGACCCCAGTCTGTTAGGTTAGACAAGCACACCTCTTCAACCCTCACCCTGAACACCGGCGTTCCACAGGGCTGTGTGCTGAGCCCCCTCCTCTACTCTCTCTTCACCTATGACTGCACACCTGTACATGGTACTAACACCATCATCAAGTATGCAGATGATACAACGATGATTGGCCTCATCAGCAACAACGATGAGTCGGCCTACAGGGAGGAGGTCCAGCACTTAGCAGCATGGTGCGCTGACAACAACCTGGCCCTTAACTCCAAGAAGACCAAGGAGCTCATTGTAGACTTCAGGGAGTCCAGGGGCGGCACGCACACCCCCATCCACATTAACGGTACGGAGGTGGAACGTGTTTCTAGCTTCAGGTTCCTGGGAGTCAACCTCTCCGACGACCTCTCTTGGACCCACAATACCTCAACTCTGATCAAGAAGGCTCACCAGCGTCTCTTCTTCCTGAGGAGACTGAAGAAGGTCCATCTGTCTCCTCAGATCCTGGTGAACTTCTACCGCTGCACCATCGAGAGCATCCTTACCAACTGCATCACAGTTTGGTATGGCAACTGCTCTGTCTCCGACCGGAAGGCATTGCAGAGGATGGTGAAAATTGCCCAACGCATCACCAGTTCCTCGCTCCCCTCCATTGAGTCTGTCCAAAGCAAGCGTTGTCTGCGGAGGGCGCTCAGCATCGCCAAGGACCTCTCTCACCCCAACCATGGACTGTTTACCCTCCTACCATCCGGGAGGTGCTACAGGTCTCTCCGTTGCCGAACCAGCAGGTCCAGGAACAGCTTCTTTCCGGAGGCTGTCACGCTACTCAACAACGTACCTCGGTGACTGCCAATCACCCCCCCCCCCGGACACTTATTGTTATTTATTCAAATCATTTGCTGTGTCGCTCTTCCAGGGAGATGCTAAATGCATTTCGTTGTCTCTGTACTGTACACTGACAATGACAATTAAAATTGAATCTGAATCTGAATCTGAATCTGAGCTTCAGGGTGAGTTTGTCCAATTCAAGCCCTTCCATGGGCGACCACGTCCTGAGCAGGGTTAGTACTTTCCCAATATCCCAGGTGACGTTATAACGAGGTCTTGGCGGATTGGAATTTAATATTCCCCGCATAAGTTTGGCCACCAGCTTATTGGATCCTACCTCAATATTGAGGTAGAATGATAGCGCACTCCTGGCGCTGTTGATGGCACTGTAGCTGAGGTGTTCATCATGATGCAACTCCGCAAGGAATTCCAGCACATCTGTGATAGTAACGGAGTCATATGCAATGTTGAAGCGGCCGCAGTAGGTTTCCCATTTCCTGATATGCGTTAGATATTGCCATCTTGTGGACTCCCTGCATGATGCTCCAATTGTATTAATTGTCCTTGATGATAGACCATACTGCAGTAGTGGTCTGTTCAGAACCTGCAAGCCAATAATTTTAAGTGACTATGGCAGGGATGTAGTTCCCCTGAAACAGGATTCATCACCAGTTGTGGGCAACCCTCTAAGAGGACCCATGGTTGACTGATCATATCAAGGACCATCGGATACCATGGCTGTGTAGGCCAGTCGGGTATGATAAGAATGCCTTTAGCAGCATCTGACTGGATTTTCCGCAATACCCGACTGCTGAGGCAAAATGGAGGAAATGCATAGAAAAACTATTTCCCCCAGTCTAGCGAGAAAGTGTCCATCGCCATTGCCCCAGGATCTGGCTCCCATGATACGTATGTTGGTACCTGATGGTTCAACCGTGACACAAAAAGGTCAATATCCGGTTTACCAAATTTGGCTGTAATTTTTGCGAATATTTGGGGATTAAACATCCACTCGATGTTGTCATTAAATTTCCGTGACCTGGTGTCCGCCACTGTATTGAGCTTACCTGGTAAATAGGTAGCTGAAATCCAAATATTCCGTTGTATGCACCAGAGCCAAATTGTATTTGCCAATTCATCACATGAAATTGACCTGGTACCGCCCATATGATTTAGATATGCCACCGCAGTGGTATTATCTATTTGGAGACGGACATGAGTGTCAGTAAAGTTTGAACAATAAGCTCTAAGTCCGTGGAATGCTCCTAGCATCTCCAAATAATTTATCCCTTGTGATAACAACAGGGTAGATTCAAGGGTGTCCCATCTGCCTCCACAACTAGTGTAGTTGTCCGTAGCTCCCCAGCCATGGGAGCTTGCATCTGTTTGTAAGTATACCACCGGACGAGGCACAATGATGGGTTTAAATGAGTTATGGATATTATCAATCCACCATTGTAACTCAATTTTTGCCTTAAGAGGCAGCTGCATAGGTCTATCGAAATGTCCAGCGTTCAATTTTAACGCTGAAATCTTGGATCTTTGCAAATTTTGATAATGCAAAGGTCCGAATTGAGCAGCTGGAAAAACTGCTACGATTTTCCCAATCACCTTAGCAGTTTGTCTAATTGATGGTATACTGGCGCAGACCAGATTCTTACATGCTTGAATGACATCCCCAATTTTGTTAGCTGGTATGGTGGCCATCATGCGATTGGAATCCACCGTGAATCCCAGATAATCCATGACCTGTGAAGGGCAGAACTTTGATTTATCTGGATGGATAATGAATCCCATTTTTTGAAATATTTCCACAGTGGCTGAGACTGCCAATTTTGCTGATTCCAGTGTATTTCCAATGATCAGGATATCATCCAGATAAGCCATAACCATGTGATTTTGCCTCCTCAGTGTTGCTAGCACTGGCTTGAGTAATTTAGTAAACAATCTGGGGGCTGTGGTAAGCCCATTAGGCAAAGCTTTGTATTGCCAAAGCTGATCCATCCAGGTAAACTTCAAGAACTTCCTGTGATGTTTCCGAATGGATACTGAATAGGATGCATCTTTTAAATCAATGCATGCCATAAAGCAGCCCTCAGAAATCAAAGATTTGGCTGTTTCGAACGTGTCCATTTTGAAATGGGTATATTTTACAAAAGTATTCAAATGGGTCAGATCAATAATAACCCGACATCCTCCATCTTTCTTGGTTTTTGTGAATATGTTAGATACAAATTCAATTGGTTTGTGTATAGTTCTTTCTATCACGCCTTTCCCTTGTAGTCTCAAGATTTCAGCATAGCCTACTGCTGTTTCCTTGCTGGAAAGTGCAAATTTGCGATTCGGCATATGCTGAGGTGGAGGAATTTGACCATTTATGAACCCAATCTTATGGCCTTGAATACTTTGTAAGATAAACTCATCTGAAGTGATGGTTTCCCATGCCTCCTTAAAAAACCGTAGTCTTCCCCCAACATGTGAGGTTAGACATGCAAGTGCATGAAATCCAGACCGCCTTACCTTCATGGTTATCGGCGGTCCCTGACATGTTTGGTGGGACGTGGAGGTGCTGGGTTGTGCTGGTAATGCGGAGTCCGCATTTTCCATGCTGGCCGCTGCGGGTCTTGCCCTAAAAAAAGGCCTGGGCTGTTGAGGCTGCTGATATTGCGGAGGCGCTGGAACGTAGGTCCTTGCTGGCCTTTCGGTTTGACCTCGTGGCCTGAAGAATGGTGTTTTCCTGGCCGTTTGTCTGGTCAAGGTGTGTGACCTCATAAGACCCACTGTCTTGGCATGGTCATCCAAATCCTTGACCTGCTTCGGGAGGTCTTCTCCGAATAGCTGTCTGGGTGGTGGTGTTGAAGGTGCTCTGCATAGCCCCACGAATTTGGGGTTTAATGTAGGCTTGATAATGCTTTTCCGGAACGCATTTATCTCATACTGCGTGTTGCATAGCAGTGCCAGAGCATTCTCTTGTTCGGTGTTCAAATCCACACCGTCCACCGACCTCGCAAAAGCGGTAATCCCAGAAGTGAGCAGTTTCAGGATCCTTTGTAACTTCACTTCCTGTGCTCTAATGCCCGGGCTAATATTGCCCCAAATAGGCATGTTCACAATAGGCACATTGAGCGAGTTACAATTACTCGGTGCCTTGTGTCTGTTCATGGACTCCGCAAGGACCTGCTCCTGTAGCTGATGGTTTGTGAGGAAATCAATGGTAGCGGCCAGTTTGGTATTGAGGGGTTGTCCCGATGATTCGGGTAACGCAAACTTGGCTGTCACGTCCAGGAGCTCCTCCTGAGGGACCTCAGGTGCTACTGGTGCGTGGACCAAGATCTCCTCTTCTTCTGGCTGCCTCATGCTATCCATTGATGATGGGGATATGTCCATGGGTCCCCTGGAACTGAATGTTTCCCGCCTTTGATTTTGCTGCAGGATTTGTTCCATCATCATCTCCATCCTGTCAATACGCCCTTCGTCATGCGAGAACGGGCGGTCAGAGTCCTCATGCCCGAAGGAACTTCTGAGGCTCCTATCATCGGCCCGTACCTCGTCGAGGTAATCTCGGTGCCGAGATGAAATGTCGCTTCCAGCCGCTTCAGCGAAACTGAACGACTCCCGCGCGGATCTGCTCATACGCCTCCTTTTGGCCGAGCTAGGCCCGCTGCCTCTAAGGGCATATGCGGTGTGAAGTCGGCACCCAACGCCGCAGCGTGGTGACCCGACATCTGCGCGGGCTTGCCGACTGTCCTTAATCTGGACCCAGACGGCGTACGGTCCCGTCCTGCCGCCAACGGGGGACGCGGTGACTGTGGCGAGACTCCACCTGTGCGACTCTTCCTGGTCCATCTGGGTGGTGAGTCTTCACTGGCCCTTCCTGGTCTGCCAGTGGACTCGGGTCTCGCTGATCCACCAGTCCGCAATCTAGCGGCCTCTGGTGAAATCTCTGCCCGTAAAGGGCTAGGTTGTCGAGCTCTATCCCTGGCTCTTCCACGAGGGCTCAGGGTGAAGGGCCGTGCAGCAGCACGTGAACCCCTTTTGCTCGTATCAGCCAACGATCCCGTTGGTGATAATGAAATGGAGTCAGGGTCTACCTGCTCCGGCGCTGTACCGATATCCTGCTCTGCGGGATCCCCGCTAGTGCTCAGCTGTGTCGGTGGGTCAGGTCCTGTGAATACAGGGCTCCCCGATTTACGCGCCTTTTTCCCGGCCCGTCTAGCGGGTGCTGCCGTTGTAGAGGGCTCCAGGATAGGTGGCCGGCGACTCCTTTTGGACGTCCTGCGGCCCGTACTCCTCTTATCCATGTTCCTGTTGGAGAGAAAAAATACTCAAGACAGCAGGAACAACCAACTCAAGGTTGCCTGTACTTACCTGAGTGGCCCTTATGAAGGGCTGGTGGTGAGCCGCGCTGCACCTCCAGCCGTCGACTGCAATGCGTAGCGACGATATGTCGCGCATGCGTGCTGGCGGGTTCTTCACGAAGTCACTCACGTGACTCCGAAATGAAATAACAATTCTATGATCCGATGTAAAATGGGCCACTGAGTTACAATAGCATTACTGCACATGGGACTTGAGCATGTCAGCTGGGAGTTCCCTCACTGGAGGAATGATTGCACTGTCCAGCATGTCCCTGGCACTGATCTGTTAGCACACTCATTTCAACAAAGTTAAGGGCTCAGGACCTGTATAAACCCAGACTGATTCACCGGCACCTTTTCCTTCCACCCATCACCACTGGTTTGTTTTCACAGCTCTCTCCACTTTGAGGTGCTGAATCTGAAACCCAATTATCCCGACATTTTGAGAACAAGCTGTCGCTGTCTATCACCTCTCCTTGCTGCAATAAACAAAGTTTTGTTCATTTACGGAAAAAAATAATCAAATGTGATTTGAAAGCTAAAATATCTTCCCTCCTGGGCTCTACAACAATTCAACTCAAATACCATAAATTAGGATATAATGCAAAGTGGGGAATTGAATACTTATAAACATGAATAACAAGTAACATATTATACATGAGCAAATGAAAATAAGCAAACCGTGGCTGATTATAATCAGCGAATAATTGTAGTTCAGGAAATATTTGCACCAACTCCCTCTCCTGCATTCATTGCATCTGTTGCAACATTGAATATAAACAAGGAAGTACATTTACAAGAATCCCAGCAGAATTCCGTGCTGAATGAAAGATTGGATGATGTAGTTCATGTGGCCGATTGTTGTCATTCCTAATGTTATGCTCATATGTTGGTTGGCATTCCCAGTGAGGAGTGTGTAATCAATGTCTTGCTACAAGTTTCTGGTTCACTGGGCTGAGTTAGGATCAGTCATTGCAGAAGAACAAAAGCTTTTGTGGAAGACAGACACAAAACATTGCCGTAACTCAATGGGTCAGCAGCATCTCTGCTGGACAAGGAATGGGTGAAGTTTTGGGTCGTGACCCTTCTTCAGACTGAGAGTCAGAGGAAAGGGGAATGAAAGATATAGGCAGTACTTAGGAGAAATGAATGGAAGATATGCAGAAAGCAATGATAATAGTGGAAATGTGGAGCCCACAATTCCTAATGGTCTAATACAGACAGTGCAACTCAACAGGGCGACAGTGAAACGAGCACAACTTGTTGGGTAGGGATGGAGGAAGAGGGTAACTTGAAGTTCGGGGGATCAACATTCATACCGCCGGCTTGTAAAGTTCCTGTGAAATATGAGGTGCTGTTCCTCCAAGTTACACTTGGCCTCACTCTGCCAATGGTGGAGGTTACGCTTGGATGGAGAGCCATGGGGGAGAGTGGGGGGCTGTTGAAGAGCCGTCGCCCGTGAGTCCCGGCGAGCGGTCAAGGACAAGGAGGAACCAGCCATGGGAGGCGGGGGGGGGGAGAATAAAGAGGGACCATCAGGACACTGTTGAATATGTGTTGTATTGTTGTCAGCATCCTATATGCGGTGACCTGTGTATTGTGTGCATCAAGAATTTCACTGTAGCAAGAATATGTGACAATAAAGTAGTAATCAGTCAAAGGTCAGACATGACGGTAATTTGGCAAAACTACACAAGGGGTTAAATAGTCCGCTCCTCCTCCCCTGCACATTGCAGGTTTCTTGTCAGAAAATGTGAACTCCCTTCTGGTGCCAGGTGCTCCATTTGTAATATGATTGTGAAGCATCTGTGGGTTTTTTTTAAAAATGGGACTTTGCAGAGTCGTGCAGCGGGTAGAGCTACTGCCTCACCGCACCAAAGACCCGGCATTGATCCTGACCTCGGGTACTGTCTGTGTGGAGTTTGTAAGTTCTCATTGTGACCGCATGGGTTTTTTCCGGGTGCCCGGGTTGGGTAATTGGTCCTCTGTAAATAGAACCCTACTGTGCAGGGCATAATAAAGAACTAGTGTGAATGGGTGATCAATAGTGGACGTGGCCTCAGTGTGCCAAACGTTCCATGCCGTATCTATCAGTTTAGTTTACTTTCATTTTATGTGGAACCAGGCCCTTCAGCCCACTCAGTCCGTGCCAACCCAGCGATTCCCACACACTAACACTATCTCACACACACTAGGGACAATTGACATTCATACCAAGCCAATTAACCTACACGCCTGTAAGTCCTAGGACTGTGGAAGGAAACCAGAGCTTCCAGAGAAAACCCATGCAGGCCATGGGGAGAACGTACAAACTCCGTACAGACAGCACCCGTAGCCAGGATCAAACCCGGGTCTCTGGCGACGGAAGGCAGCAACTCTACCGCTGTGCCACCGTGCTACTGCATCAATCAATCAGAATAAAGTCAGTACCACGGGAGCCTTCCTTGATACCAGATTAATTCTCCATTTTTTTGTATTATATTCCACAGGAAATCTGATATTTAGGCTGCATGTGAACCCCTGTGAATGTTGAACTGAGAGGCTGAGTAGTTGATACTGTTGAATTCACCCTTGCATTTCAACACATGAGAACGGGTAACATTCTAAACCATTCCTAAAGCATTGAATTAAACCACAAGCTTTAAAAACTCCCAAAGAGTTAGCAATTCCAAGTTTACATATAATGTAATTTTGTTTTTTAAAAGACACAGTGCTGAAGTAACTCAGTGGGAAAGGCAGCATTGCTGTAGAACATGGATAGGTGATAGAAGATCAGGATCCTGCTGCCCACCACAATCAGACTATAGAAGGGTCCCAACCGCAACGTCACCTATCCATGTTCTCCAGAAATGCTGCCTGACCTGCTGAGTTACTCCAGCATTTTGTGTCTTTTTTTTCTACATCAGCATTTGCAGTTCCTTATTTCTCCATTTTCATGTTTGAATGCAACAGACAGAATTAAATATTTAATACAGAAATGACTCAAAATTGAATTGCTTGATCCAAAATTAATTTCAAATCAAATGGACTGAATAGAAATTGAAATAAAAACATGGTTAGATTATGTTGTGAATGGGATGATGGTAAGCCAGAGCACGTCTGCTATCACAGAATACTGCACAAGCTTTCTAAACACCTACTAAAGCCAGTGTCACAAAGTGAAGGGGATAGTTGGATTAAACTTTTACCACTGCGCCACCTATCACAAAGATGGAAGAATCCGAGAACCCATACATACCTCTACTTGACTCCTTTTGTCTTCGAGCCTGAGCAAATATGCAGACAGGGTTTGTTCAGATGAAAATGACCACCATAGAAATCACCGCTGAAAGTACCACAGCCAATAAAGATGAAATCAACTGAATGTCCTTCAACTCAATCAGTCCACGGCCGACTGGTAAAGAACAAGGGCGGCACAATGGCGTAATGGTAGATTTACTGCCCTACAGCACCAGAGACCCGGGTTCAATCCTGACTACGGGTGCTGTCCATACGGAGTTTGCACATTTTCCCTGTGACCTTGTGGGTTTTCTCCAATTTCCATCCACATTCCAAAGATGTGCAGAGAGTAGTGAGTCTGTGGAATTCTCTGCCTCAGAGGACGGTGGAGGCAGGTTCTCTGGATGCTTTCAAGAGAGAGCTAGATAGGGCTCAAAAAAAATAGCGAAGTCAGGGGATATGGGGAGAAGGCAGGAACGGGGTACTGATTGGGGATGATCAGCCATGATCACATTGAATGGCGGTGCTGGCTCGAAGGGCCGAATGACCTACTCCTGCACCTATTGTCTATTGTCTATTGTGCAGGTTTGTAGATTAATTGGCGTTTATAAATTGTCCCCCGTGTGTGGGATAGAACTGGAGTAAAGGGTGATTGGTGATCACCATGGGCTTGGTGGGCCAAGAGGCTTGTTCCCACTGAGATAAAGGCATGTATCACTGAACTAAACTAAATAACACTGTGAAATGAGCCAGATTATATTTGTGGTTTAAATCACATTTACTGGACTTGACACAGAGTTTACTTGATCTATGTATTTTACAGAATGCTGAATTGGCTCAAACACGGCCCTTGATGAACCAGATTTTATTTTAACCAAAAATGATATTAAAAAATGGCAAGCACTTGAAATCTAAAATAAAAACAGAAAGAGCTTGAAACACTCAAGGCAGTGTGCTGCACTCGTGCTAGGTCAGGCAGCATCTGTGGAAAGGGAACCAGTTAACGTCAGATCTGAGACAGATTTAAGCTTTGATGGCCTATAATGTTCACAATTTCCCTTTCCACAGAGGCTGCCTGACTTGCTGAGAGTTTCCAACATTTCTTGTTTCTATAGAGTTAAATCCTAGCTTAAAATGACCATGTTAAATGATTACATGTGACATGGCAGAACATCAGAAGGTAGATCATGCTCTCCATCAGATTAAACCCTTCCGTTTGTTCTTTAGAAAGCTAAGACCAGGTTTTTATTAACAGGTGCAGCAGGGAAACAGGCTTATCGGCCCGCCAAGACTGTCAATCACCCATTCACACTGGTTCTAAGTTATCCCGTTTTCCCATTCACTCCCTACAAACCAGGGGTAATTTACAGAGGCCAAATAACCTACAACATGCAAGTCTTATGGACATGAGAGGGAACTGGGGCACCGAGAGGAAATCAACCATAAAAGATGAAATAGCCGCACATTTGGATAGCAGTAACAGGATCGGTCCGAGTCAACATGGATTTACGAAGGGGAAATCATGCTTGACTAATCTTCTGGAATTTTTTGAGGATGTAACTAGAAAATGGACAAGGGAGAGCCAGTGGATGTAGTGTACCTGGACTTTCAGAAAGCATTTGAAAAGGTCCCACATAGGAGATTAGTGGGCACAATTAGGGCACATGGTATTGGGGGTAGAGTGCTGACATGGATAGAAAATTGGTTGGCAGACAGGAAACAAGGAGTAGGGATTAACGGGTCCCTTTCAGAATGGCAGGCAGTGACTAGTAGGGTACCGCAAGGCTCATTGTTGGGACTACAATATACATCAATGATTTAGATGAAGGGATTCAAAGTAACATTAGCAAATTTGCAGATGACACAAAGCTGGGTGGCAGTGTGAACTGTGTGGAGGATGCTATGAGAATGCAGGGTGGCTTGGACAGATTGGGTGAGTGGGCAGATGCATGGCAGATGCAGTTTAATGTGGATAAATGTGAGGTTATCCACTTTGGTAGCAAAAACAGGAAGGAAGATTATTATCTAAATGGTGTCAAGTTGGGAAAAGGGGAATTACAATGGGATCTGGGGATCCTTGTTCATCAGTCAATGGAAGTAAGCATGCAGGTACAGCAGGCAGTGAAGAAAGTGAACGGCATGTTGGCCTTCATAACGAGAGGAGTTGAGTACAGGAGCAAAGAGGTCCTTCTGCAGTTGTATAGGGCCCTAGTGAGACTACACCTGGAGTATTGTGTGCGGTTTTGGTCCCCTAATTTGAGGATGGACATTCTTACTATTGAAGGAGTTCACAGGGTTAATTCCCAGGATGGTGGGATTATCATATGCTGAGAGAATGGAGCGGCTGGGCTTGTACACTCTGGAGTTTAGAAGGATGAGAGGGGATCTCATTGAAACATATGAGATTGTTAAGGGTTTGGGCACACTAGAGGCAGGAAACATGTTCCTGATGTTAGGGGAGTCCAGAACAAGGGCCACGGTTTAATAATAAGGAGTAAGCCATTTAGAACGGAGATGAGGCAACACTTTTTCCCACACAGAGTAGTGAGTCTGTGGAATTCTCAGTCTCAGAGGTCGGTGGAGGCAGGTTCTCTGGATACTTTCAAGAGAGAGCTAGATAGGGCTCTTAAAAATAGCAGAGTCAGGGGATATGGGGAGAAGGCAGGAACGGGGTACTGATTGGGGATGATCTGCCATGATCATATTGAATGGTGGTACTGGCTCGAAGGGCCGAATGGCCTACTCCTGCACCTATTATCTATTGTCTATTGTCTATTGAAACCCCATGTAGTCACAGCGAGAACATGCAAACTCCACATAGAGAGCAGCTGAGATCAGGATCGAACACAGGTCTCTGGTGCTGGGATGTATCGGTAGACGTTTAATCCTACTATTCCCTTTACTTTGTGACACTGCTTTCAGACGGCATGTGTAATATTCTGTGATAGCAGAAGTGCTCTGGCTTACTATCCTCCCATTCACAACATAATCAAAGCATGTTTTTATATCAATTCCTATTCAGTCCATACTAATTTGAAATTAATTTTGGTTCAAACAACTCGGCCAGTTGCACCACAGTGATCCCTACTGCTGATAATTGGGATTCAATGTGATGGGTAATGTATGTCCAGCATGGACATGGTGGGCTGAAGGGCCTGCTTCTGTGCTGGATGATTTTATGACTCTATCTTACAGTTGGATTTCATACTTAGAAGACACCAATGTCTATAGGATTCAGAGAGAGACACCAGGCCACACACCAAGATATGTTTTTTTCAAGGGTCAGGCTCATGAAAGATCTCAATCCAGATGAAAGAAAGCTTTTTTTTTCCAGAAGAAAACAAAAGCAAAGAAAATGGGAAGAATCCACTGTATGATGAAACTGGTACAATGTGACATATTAAGAGTGATGAAGGCACAAAGTACTGGAGTAACTCAGTGGATCAGACAGCATCTCTGGAGAACATGGATAGGTAACGTTTCGGGTCGTGACTCTTCTTCCCAAACCGAAACATCACCAATCAATCTTAAGAACAGTGTTGACCTGAAATGTCTACAGATTAGGCTGTAGAAAGCATTTAATCAGGGTGCATCTCAGCATGGTTTGGGAACAGCTCCATCCAAGAACGCAAGAAATTGCAGAGAATTGTGGACGCAGCCCAGACCGTCACACAAACCAACCTCCCATTGACTCCATTTGCACCTCACGATGCCTCGGCAAGGCCAGCAGCATAATCAAGGACAAGACGCGCCCTGGCCACTCCCTCTTCTCCCCTCTCCCATCAGGCAAGAGGTACAGAAGTGTGAAAACACACGCCTCCAGATTCAGGGACAGTTTCTTCCCAGCTGTTATCAGGCAACTGAACCATCCTACCACAAGTAGAAAGCAGTCCTGAGCTACTATCTACCTCGTAGAGACCCGCAGCCTATCTTTGATCAGACCTTACGGACTTTATCTTGCACTAACGTTATTCACATTATCCCTTTATCATTCACTGTGGATGGCTCAATTGTAATCATGTATTATCTTTCCACTGACTGGTTAGCACACAAATGCACACAAAAGCTTTTCACTGTACCTCGGTACAAGTGACAATAAACTAAGTTCAACCCAACTCACGTCACCTAGCGATGTTGTCCAGAGATGCTGCCTGACCCGCTGACTCTGTGTCTGTGCTTGTAAACCAGCATCTGGAGTTCCTTGTTTCTATATTTAGACCGATGATTATCAACATCTGGAATTCAGCAAGGGTCGACAGTATGAGCAGCGGGGCAGGGCAGGCCGGGGTTTGATGGAAAGGTGGCCGAATTGTAGCTGTTCTGCTTCATTTTACAGTCCGTGAGGAATCCGCTCTGGTTTCCCCTCTACCTCCAGGTTCAAATTGGTTAAAGCTGTGCACCTGGATAATGGTAGGTATTTCAATCAAGTGGAACCTGAACATTAAGGCCTTCTGGATTGGAGTCAATCTCCCAGTTCCCGGTGCAGAAGGAAACTGTTGTCCATTATGAAAATCACAAACACATTATGAGGATAAAGCATGGAAATAGGGAGCAGGAGTTGTATGTATACTGACATAATGTCCTCAAGACTCTGCAATCCGAGTAAAATAAATACACTCTTCCTCTAATGGAAACATATGGGCTGTAATTAAGCCTGTATTTTCTAAGTTCCCCAAGTCAGTATTCCTCACTGACTTTTCCTCTATTAATGTCACTGACATATGTAATTATTAACTCAAGTCAAATCAATATCAACATGGTAATCGCTGCTAGTTAATTTCTTTTCTAAGGGTTTTATTAGATGTTGTCTCTGCCTTTAAAGATTGGCTGGGTGAAATATTAGCTCTTGCTATTTGATTGTTTAGTGTGAATGACATGAACAGACTGATGTGTCACACAACGTACATCACAAACCTGCAGTCATTGCCAGCACTGAATAAATCCTCCAGTTCTTTGGCACTTGCATTGATTTATATTTACAAGAAGTGTCCCGGCTGCGTGGCACAGCCAGTGTGGAGCCGAGACTGGCTGATCACAGCACAGTGTCACACACACACAGTGTTACAACATGCACAGTGTCACACACACAGTGTCACACACACACAGTGTCACAACATGCACAGTGTCACACACACAGTGTCACACACACACACAGTGTCACACACACACAGTGTTACAACATGCACAGTGTCACACACACACAGTGTTACACACACAGTGTCACACACACAGTGTCGCACACAGCACAGTGTTACAACATGCACAGTGTCACACACACACACACAGTGTCACACACAGCACTGCGGCAGTTCACGGCTCTGACTGACCATTGCACAGCTCAAAGGTCAGTGAGCAGATCAGCTGTTTATATTGTAATGTTAAAGAAGGAACTGCAGATGCTGGAGAATCGAGGGTTACACAAAAGGCTGGAGAAACTCAGCGGGTGCAGCAGCATCTAAGGAGTGAAGGAGATAGGCAACGTTTCAGGTCGAGACCCTTCTTCAGACGCTTCTTCAGAAGGGTCTCGACCCGAATCGTCGCCTATCTCCTTCGCTCCTTAGATGCTGCTGCACCCGCTGAGTTTCTCCAGCCTTTTGTGTACCCTGTTAACCCACATGCCCCATCTACACCAGTCCCACCTGCCTGCATTTGGCCCATATCCATCCAAACCTATCTAGTTGTTTCTTAAATGTTGTGATAGTACCTGCCTCAACTACCTCCATCGACAGCTCGTTCCATGCACCCATGACCCTTTGTGTAAAAAAGTTACTCTCTCTAGCTCCTATTCAATTTTTCCCCCTCATCTTATACCCATGTCCTCTGGTTCTCAATTCCCCTACTCTGGGCAAAAGACTGTGCGTTTGCCCGATCTAATCCTCTCATGATTTTGTAGGGCAGCACAGTGGTGCAGCGGTAGAGTTGCTGCCTTACAGTGCTTGCAGCGCCAGAGACCCGGCTTCCATTCTGACTACAGGTGCTGTCGGTATGGAGTTTGTATGTTCTCCCCGTGACCGCGTGGGTTTTCTCCAAGATCTTCGGTTTCCTCCCACACTCCAAAGACGTACAGATTCGTAGGTAAATTGGCTTGGTAAATATAAAAATTGTCGCCAGTATGTGTAGTGTTAATGTGTGGGGATCGCTGGTCGGCGCGGACCCAGTGGGTCGAAGGGCTGGTTTCCGCGCTGTATCTCTAAACTAAACTAAACCTCTATAAGGTCACCGCTTATCCTCCTGCACTCCACGGAATAGAGTCCCAACCTCCACACCCCCTCCCTAAAGCTCAGACCCTCGAGTCCTGGCAACATCCTCGTAAATCTTCTCTGTACCCTTTCCAGCTCGACAACATCTTTCCTATAATAGGTTGACTAGACTAAACACAATACTGACCACCATGTTATATACCTGCAACATGACCTCCCAACTTCTATACTCAATATGTAGGAAGGAACTGCAGATGCATTTTCACACTGCGGGTCAGGCAGCATCTCTGGAATGAGAGAATGTTTGACATTTTGGGTCGAGATTCTTCTTCAGGTGCAGAAGAAGACTCATGAGATAGATGAGGCAGGCACTATCACAATGTTTGAGAAACCTCCAGACAGGTGCTTGGATAGGATAGGTTTAGAGGGCTTGTTTCGTCTGTATGGCTAAGTTTGGCTTTCCAGTCCATTTCATTGGTTTTCTCTGGGATCTTCGGTTTCCTCCCACACGCCAAAGACGTAGAGGTTTGTAGGTTAATTGGCTTTGTGTAAAAATATAATGTAAAATTGTCCCCAGTGTATGTAAGATAGTGTTCGTGTAGGGGGATAGCATGTCGCCACGGGCTCGGTGGGCCAAAGGGCCTATGTCCGCACCGTATCTCTAAACTAACGTAAAATATCAGCTCCAGGAACTGAGGGCTGGACTTCCCGTCTGTTACGGACCAGCTGCAGGCTACTCTGTCCTGGCACCAGACTGAGGGCTGGGCAGTTCTGTGGTTGAAACATCGGAGGCTCCGTCAGCCCAACAAAACTGCATGACCCGAGGAACACGCTGGTTAGTACTGAGTGTGCCCAATGCTACATCACATGTCCCTGACACCGTGCCAGAGTACATAGCAATGGAAAATGCCCCGACACAAACTCGTGGCTCAAACCAATCTTATTAACGCTAAACAACTTGAATTAGAAACATAGAAACATAGAAAATAGGTGCAGGAGGAGGCCATTCAGCCTTTCGAGCCAGCACCGCCATTCATTGTGATCATGGCTGATCATCCCCAATCAATAACCCGTGCCTGCCTTCTCCCCATATCGCTTGATTCCACTTGCCCCTAGATCTGTATCTAAAGGGCCTGTTCCACTTACGTGTCATGGCACGCAAATTACGCAACCTCATCATCGCGTTGAGGCGCACGGGCATCATATGGTCGTGCGGGGCCGGTCCCACTGAGAAGCGCGGAGGGGTACGGAGTTGTGCACGACATCGCACGGCGCTCCGAAATTTTTGTAGTGAACGATGGTCCTGCGAAGGTCGTGCGCGGTTTCATGCGCCCGCACAGCCGTCTGGAGCGCATGACGTCATTTGAAGATGGACACAAAATGCTGGAGTAACTCAGCGGGACTGTCAGCATCTCTGGAGAGAAGGAATGGATGATGTTTGGGGTTGAGACTCTTCTTCAGTCCCTCAATTTTCTTGGCCCCGCTCTGGGAGTAGGAGTGGGGGCCGGATCCGGACGGTAACGGCCGTGAGCCCCAGGTCGAGCTCGGCGACCGTTTGCCCGCTTCTGCTGCTGTAGGAGATGAGACGTTGCGTTGCGCCAGGGTCTTGGGCCTGTCCCACTTCTCAACACTCTGATTAAAGATCGCCTTAACATTCCTCACACTTTGCAGACCATCCTAGTTCCAAAATAGTTCTTGGGACTTTCCTATTTTCCCTTGTCTCGCCTCCGCAAATATTGACTCATGCCAAACCATCAACACTAATCCTATTAAAGCTGCAAAAAAGAAAGAAAAAGCTGTGACTAGTAACCCGCAGTGTCTGGGCAGAGGTCTGCAGACAAGCTCCAGGGTCCCGGGTGTGGATCATGTCCCAGTTACAGCCTGTTTGCCGTACCACCTGCAGCTGATAAAAGCTATGAGCTGGACTTGCTCTGAATTCCATGCCCAATAAGGTTCGACACAACAAAGATCCGTGTTTCAAATCTTTGTCAGGTTTAATCTGGGAGCCGATCTAAAGCCAAACAGTGTGTGTAAAGCAAACAATGGCCATGCATTTTGATGAGGAGACACTTCACAAAATCCTTGTGTGGGGAAGGAACTGCAGATGCTGGTTCAAAACAAAGATAGACCCCACAAAAAGCTGGAGTAACTCAGCGGGTCAGACATCATCTCTGGAGAGAAGGAATAGGTGACGTTTTGGAGCAAAGCCCTTCTTCAGACTGAGCGTCAGGGGAAAAGGAATATAGATATAGACGGTGATACAGAAAGATATATAACAAATGAATGAAAGATATACCAAAATGTAACGATGATAAAGGAAACAGGCCATTGTTAGCTGTGGTCTGGGTGAAATCGAGTTACAGTCAATGAGATTCAACAAGACGACTTTGACTTGGGTGGGGGAGGGTTGGGTTGCAAGAGTTACTTGAAGTTAGAGAAATCAATATTCATACCGAAGATAGACACAAAATGCTGGAGTAACTCAGCATACTGCTGGGTTGTAAACTGTCCAAGCAAAATATCAGGTGCTGTTCCTCCAATTTCCATTTGGCCTCACTCTGACAATGGAGGAGGCCCAGGACAGAAAGGTCAGTGCGGGTCGACACAAAGTTCTGGAGTAACTCAGCGGGACAGGCAGCATCTCTGGAGAGAAGGAATGGGTGACGTTTCGGGTCGAGACCCTCCTTAAGGGTTTAGCATCTGCTGTTCCTTCTTACACACAAGGCCAGTGTGCGAATGGGAGGGGGAATTAAAGTGTTTGGCAACTGAGAGATCAGGTAGGTCCAAGCAGACTGAGCGAAGGTATTCGTCAAAACAATCGCCCAGTCTATGTTAGGTCTTGTTCAGAATCAGAATCAGATTCAGAATCACACTTTATTCGCCAAGAATGTTTTGCAACATACGAGGAATTTCACTGGCCAGCTCAGTCATACAATTGAAAGCAACAGACTCAAAAACACATTTTAACATGAACATCCACCACAGTGACTCCTCCACATTCCTCACTGTGATGGAAGGCGAAATAAAGTTCAAGTCCTTCCCTTTGTTCTTCCTCGGTCGGGAGCCTCGAGCCTCCGTTGACGGGACATTCTTGACTCCCGTAGCCGGCGGCGTACGGGCCCTCAGCGTCGAGGTGTTCAGCTCCTGCATCGGGGCGGTTGTCAGCTCCCCCGCGCCGGGCGATCGAACCTCACGTCGGGGCTGGTCGAACCTTCTGTTGCGTTGGAGCTCCCGACTCGGCCTCTCCCGAGACTGCGAGCCCTTGACGGTAAGTCCGCAGGCCGCGGTGGGAGTGATCCCAGGCAAGGGATCCGCTCCGATGTTAAGTCCGCGCACCGCGGTGGGGCTCACGTCAGTCCGAGGAGGCGTCCAGCTCCAGCGATGGTAGGCCGCAGAGCGTGGGGAATGTGATCTAAAAATTGATCACATCTCCGAGAAGGTAGGAACTTGAAACAAAGTTTCCCCCTATTTCCTCCCCTCTCCCCCCACATAAAACAAACTTTTAACAAAGGCTAAAAATAACAAAGAGATGAAAAAACGAACAGACTGCCGGCAGGGCTGCCATCTCCCCGGCGCCCCTGGTGGTCATATGCCTTGTTGATGTATAAGATTCCACACCTTGAACAAAGGATACAGTAGATGAGTTGGACGAGGTGCAAGTGAACCTCTGCCTAACCTATGTGTAGTTTACCTTATAAAAACCTTGCGTTTAGTTTAGTTTAATTTAGAGATACAACGCGGAAACTGGCACACCGAGTACATGCCAACCAGCGATACCCGCCAACTTGGACTATCCTACACACACGACGGACAATCTACAATTATACCAAGCCAATTAGCCTACAAAGCTCCCGGAGAAAACCCACGCAGGTCACGGGGAGAACGTACAACACCAGTAGTCAGGATTGAACCCAGGTCTCTGGCATTCTAACGCTGTGCCACTGTGCCGCCATTTCTTGAGATTACTTAACGGAGCAGAGGCGATATACTTGCCCTACACATTTGCATAAATGTTGGGCTCTTTAGAAAAACTCGCACATAATTTCCTTAGTTGTTGCCCAGGTCGATGAGTTCTAAGCTGCAGACTGTACCAATGGTGGGGAAGAAGGTGGGTGGGTCGGTGGGTGGCTGTGTGGGTGGGTGAGTGGGTGGGTGGGTGCTTGAGTGGGTGGGTCGGTGGGTGGCTGTGTGGGTGGGTGAGTGGGTAAGTGGGTGGGTGAGTGGGTGGTTGTGTGTGTGGGTGGGTGGTTTGAGGTGTACCATGGTGCATTCACCGTCTACGCTCCTGAGGCACCTCAGTTCCTGCTGGGTGATCACGGGCTGGAGATATCCTGGGAGTCGGGCGTTGCAGTTTTTCCCAGGAGACTTCGACTACTTCCTGCAATCTTTTGTATAGAAAACTAACTGCTTTTACTGAAGATAGACACAAATTACTGGAGAACGTCAGCAGGTCAGGAAGCATCTCTGGAGAAAAAGGTTGGATGACGTTTCAAGACGGAACTCTTCACCAGACAGGTCTGAAGAAGGGTCCTGACCCGAAACGTCACCCATCCTTTTCTCCAGAGATGCTGCCTGACCCGCTGACTTACTCTAGCACTTTGTGTCCGTCTTGGAATCTTTTCCTCAGGTGCTTTGTCATAGACTTATAGAGTCACAAGGCACGGCTACAGGCCCTTTGACTCAATTTGGCCAAGATGACAGAAATGGTGCATTCACCCTATCTATTCCCCTCTTCATCTACACGCCTCTATAAGTTCACCGCTCCACTTCCTAGGTTTAGTTTAGTTTGGAGACACAGTGCGGAAGTGGGCCCTTCGGCCACTGAGTCCATGCCAACCAACGATCTCCGGAGCTCCCGGAGAAAACGCACGCAGGTCACCGGGAGAAAGTACAAATTCCATACAAACAGCCCTGTAGTCTGGTGCTGTAAGGCAGCAACTCTACCGCTGCACCACTGTGCCACCCATATTCCTGTGCTGGAAGGACTAAAGTCCGAGCCTGCCAAGTCTCTCTCTCTCACCACAGCTCAGTTCAGTCCCTTGAGTCCTAGCAACATCCTCATGGATCTTCTCTGCACTCCTTCCAGCCTAATGGCATATTTCCTATTGCAGTGTCACCAAGACAGAACACAATACTCCCGGGATGGCCTTATGTTGCAGATGTAGATTTTCATGTGATTACGGCTGTGCTGACATATTGAAGGTAATGCTAAACCAGCATCAGCACCTCCTTCTTCCACATTGCTTGCATGCTATTTGCATTGACGAGGTGGAGTTTGCTATTGCATGAGGTATGTTAACATGGGATGGCCACTGCACATTATCTAAACAAGGACTCGGTAAGGAACAAGTCCTTGTAGTAAGACATTCCACGATAGTTGAGGTCAGGCTTTGCTGATGGACTTTTATACAGAGAGGCAAGTAAGGATGTGAGTAGTCACACTCACACTCAAACAAAGACAGTCCCCTTGCCCACTCACTCCCCATTCTCCCCATCCCCACCCAGACACTCCCTGAACCCCCCCCCCCCCCCCCCCTCACTCTCCATCCTTGAATCCCTCCATGTCCCTGTCTCGCAGAATCACTTCCGCCCCCGGATGCTATAGATTCAGAGAGTCATACAGCGTTGAAGCAGGCCATTCAGCCCATCATGCTCACGCTTAATACCAATTCCCAGCAGTAACCATTTGCTGCCTTGATGATTCATGCTCTTCCCTGATTCCAAGCCTCATGCTCTGGGGTTATCTGGGGTTATCTGACTCACTGAGTTCCTCCAGCACTTTGTGTTTGGATTGACACATTATTGAACGCACGCACGCACACACACACACGCACACACACACGCACACACCCACACACGCACGCACGCACGCACACACACGCACGCACCCACACACGCACGCACGCACACACACACGCACACACCCACACACGCACGCACACACACACACACGCACGCACGCACGCACACACACACACGCACGCACACACACACACACGCACACACGCACGCACACATACACGCACACACCCACACACGCACGCACACACGCACACACGCACGCACGCACGCACACACACACGCACACACCCACACACACACGCACGCACGCACGCACACACACCCACACACACACACACGCACGCACACACACACACGCACACACCCACACACGCACGCACACACACACACACGCACGCACGCACACACACGCACGCACACACACACACACCCACACACACATACACGCACGCACACACACACACGCACACACCCACACACGCACGCACGCACACACACACGCACACACCCACACACACACGCACGCACGCACGCACACACACCCACACACACACGCACACACCCACACACGCACGCACGCACGCACATACACCCACACACGCACGCACACACACCCACGCCCTCACCCACCCACACCCACACCCACACGCACACACACACACCCACACACACACCCACCCACACCCACACACAGACACCCACACACCCACACACCCACACACCCACACACACACACACACGCACGCACACATATACACACACCCACGCCCTCACCCACTCACACCCACACACACCCACACACACACCCACCCACACCCACACACAGACACCCACACACCCACACACCCACACACCCACACACACATGTCAATCAAAAATAAAACGGCAGCTGCTGAAAGCACTCAGCAGGCCAGGCAGCAACCGTGGAGACAGTAACTGTTAATGTTTGAAGGATCTGACAAAGACCTTTGATTTGAATTTAGTTTAGGTTAATTTAGAGATACAGCGTGGAAACAGGCCCTTTGAGTCCAACTTGTGGCCACCTGTACACACTCGCACTATCATTCACATTCTAGTGAAAGCTTTAACGCAGACAATTAAGCTGTAAACCTTTGCTTCTTTGGAGTGTGGGAGGAAACTGGAGCACCCAGAAAAGACCCACGCGGTCACCGGGAGAACATACAAACTTCACACCGACAGCACATGCAGTCAGGGTTGGACCCGAGTCTCTGGTGCTGTACCGCTGCGCCATTATGCCGCCCATAATGTTGACTCTGGTTCTCTTTCCATCTATGCTTCCTGGCCTGGTAGTCTCCATCATGTTGGGTTTCAGTTTAAGCCCAGCTGGAGTTTGACCCAGTTGGTGTGTGTACTGCCCTCAGAAACCCTGTCCATCCTGGCTTTGGGCTCGGCCGATTATTCCACTTCAGTCATCAATCATCAAATGGATACCAGTTTAGTTTAGTTTAGTTTAATTTAAAGATACAGCATGGAAGAAGGCCCTCAGGCCAACATAGTCCGTGCCGCCCAGCGATCCCTGCACATTAACACTATCCCACACACACCAGGAACAATTTATAATTTTACCAAGCCAATTAAACTACACACCTGCACATCTTTGGAATGTGTGAGGAAACTGGAGGTCCCGGGGAATATCCACGCAGGCCACGAGGAGAACGTACAAACCCCGTACAGACAGCACCAGTAGTCAGGATTGAACCCGGGTGTCTGGCACTGTAAGGCAGCAACTCTACCGTTACGCTACCATGCCGCCACCGGTTCTGATTTCGATTGTTTTAAATGTTTTTAGTTGCTGCTGATATTATGTTGTTATATCTTGCTCGCCCGTTTAAATATAAATAGTGCTGAAAATGTGCAGTCAGTCAGCTTTGGGTTAAAGAGAAAAATACAAACCATGTTTGGGAAGGTGTCCTATATGTGGGGTGACATCTACACAGATGGGGCATCTTGGGCAGCATGGATACGTCAGCTGAAGGGATTAATTTGGTGACACTATCAATTTGTCCAGTGGACATTCAGAGAAAGGGCGTTGTGTTCTCTTTCTCGATTTGTACACTGATCTGGTTTTAATTTGGTATGTTTTATAAGATATGAGATACATTTGGTTTGGTATGTTTTATGTTATAAGGTAACCCATCTATACTACTTCCGCCTGCCTGCACTTGTCCCGTATTACTCCAAACCTAGTGTAGGAAGGAACTGCAGATGCGGGTTTATGCCGTAGATAGACACAACATGCTGGAGTAACTCAACCGGACAGGCAGCTTCTCTGGAGAGAAGGAATGGGGGCCGTTTCAGGTCGAGATCTTTCTTCAACCTGTCCTATCCATGTACATAATATCCAAGTGCCTTGTATGCACTGTTATCGTAACTGCCTCAACTACCTCCTCGGCTGCTCATTCACCCACCACCCCCTGAGTGAAAAAGTTGCCCCTCAAGTTTGTATTGAATTATTCCCCTCTCACCTTAAACCTGTGTCCTCTGTTTTTGATTCCCCTAAACTGGATAAAATTCTCTGTGCATTAACTCTATCTATTCCCCACGTGATTTTATAATTCATTCCAAGGATCTCTTATCTTTTCAGTAAACCTTCCTTTGACCTTTGGAGATTAATGGTTTCCTACGCACATCAACGTGTCCGTCGGGACTGAGGGAGCAGATTCATCTGGCTAGGGATCAGCACTGATAGAGGAGTGAAGTGCAGATTGAGGCCTTGTTTATGGAGTGCATGAACGAGATACTTGAGGATTGTGATCATGGCGGGATTGGGGAACGACTGCTGGAGGGTGGGCTAGGGGGCTTGTTCAGGAGGTGGTGGGTTGATGAATGCCCATGTACTGCCTGCTGCTGGATAATGTCTGGTCTGAGCCTCCCATTGCCCTGGCGGGGCTGTAGTTCCCCGTTTGTACCACGGGGCAATTGGGTGAGAGTTGTTGCTGTTGCCAATCTTTGGCTTTTAATTTGTTATTTCCTCTTCAATCCCAACTTTGATTTTATTTTCCCCAATGAAAAACTTGTTTGATCTCTTCAATTACCTGGATTTGCATTTTATCTGTAATTTAAAACAACTCAATAAAAGACCAAATGGCCCAGTCTATTCTTGCTGTCTCGGTCCGTGCAGCTTGTACCTGGGTACAGTGACGTTCTTCTTTTGCTGACTGTTCAGTAAACACTGAACCATACTATCATTCGTGTAGGAAGGAACTGCAGATGCTGGTTTAAATTGAAGACTCTGACACTTTACACAAACCTTACTCAGTAGGTCAGGCAGCATCTCTGGAGAGAAGAAATAGGTAACGTTTCGGTTCGAGACCCTTCGTCAGACCGAGTCAGGGTAAGGGAGAACGAGAGATATAGATGGTACTTAGGAGAAATGAATGGAAGATATGCTTTCATATTTATACTATAGTGTAGGAACAGTGGATTACACTGAGGCAGTACACAAGGGATGCCACACTTCCAGCACCACCTGCATCTTCAAGTACAACATTGCTAAGTGTAGGTGAGTGGTGGAGTCTAGAGGGCAGTTGATGGGAATGCAAGCGGAAATGATCACAATTATCTTTATGAAAGCCAGTGACAACATGGTGACAACATAAAGCCTGGATCTCCTCCCCTCTCCCCATGGCCATATGTTATACAAAGCCTCTGTCTGTACGGATGCCATGTTGCCACTTGCTAAAGGTACAGGTAATCACTCTCCCACTGTGGGAGGTAGTGGATTCAGATCATGGCACCTCTTCATTTGTGATTATCCCACCTGCATGATGGTTATTCATGTATGAGCTATAACAATGAGCATTGGCGGCAATTCAACTGCTTGGAGTACCACATGTACCCCAGCACCAGTGGTCCTCTGATGCCAGGGAAGGGGCATTCATCAGCACTGGTCACGGAAGGGAAGGGAAGGGAAGGGACGGGAAGGGTGGAGATGGAAGCTGCCTGTTTATTGCTCTGTCATGGCCAGGGTCATTGCCCTATTTACAGCACACTCACTGTCATCTGGCTCACTGTAGATGGTCGCAAGTGTTAGTAACCAAGCACATCAAGTTGAAGATGGCGATTTAAAAAGAAGCCGTAAGGGCATGTCCCACTTAGGTGATTTTTTGGGCAACTACAGGTGACTGCCACAACATGTTGAACATTTTTCGGCGACAGTGGTGACAATGTTTGCTGGCATAGGTGGTCGCCAGGTGTCGCAGGTGAATTCCATTAAAATTAGTCCCTGGCAGTCGCCTAAAGAGTCACCTGAGTGGGACAGGCCCATTAGTTTCTCAGTCACACGTGGTTTAAATTGGGGCCCCTGGTAGTCAGTATATCCACCTATATCACCGTATTGACATTACAGCATTGACAATGACAGAGGTAGTAAACAATAAACACAGAGCCAGGCACAGTCACCCAACGGCCTGGCTAATAACTTATCCCATTCCAATCTGCCTGACTACAAGGAACTTTCCTCTGACATCCATTCTGTTGATTAGTTTAGTTTAGTTTAGAGATACAGCGTGTAAACAGGCCCTTCGGCCCACCGGGTCCGCACCGACCAGCGGTCCCAAACATTAACACTACCCTACACACACAAGGGACAATTTACATTTATACAAAGACAATTAACCTTCAAATCTGTACATCTTTGGAGTGAACAAGAATAAACATCATGTTTATTATATTTATTTATATTATTTATGCATATGATGTGTGTGTAGATATATATATACATATACATGTGTCTCCCTCTCCCCTAACTCTCAGTCTGAAGGAAGGTCTCGACCCAAAACGTCACCCATTCCTCTCCAGTGATGCTGCCTGACCCGCTGAGTTACTCCAGCATTTTGTGTCTATCTCCTATATGTATATATTAAAATGTTGAGTGTTTATAAATGTATATATATCTATACATACTGAACTTTTTGTTCTCCTTTTTGCAGTGTACTACATTTACATATTCTGTTGTGCTACTGTGTAAGAATCTCCTTGTTCTGTCTGGGCCATTTGACAATAAACACACTTGACTGAATGTTAGCGAGGTTGTTCGTGTGATGTAGTGTCACATCATAGCGAGCATTGGGAACGCACGTATCCTTGCCCTTGGGAAGCCACAGAGATGTGATGGTGGAGCTGCTGCAGTGCGTGTGGGGAAAGTGCTCCCACAGCTCATTCCCTTCACTATAGACGCTTTCTTGCCCCACCTGCAACTCATTAATACCGGAGCAATCCCGCAGGCTCCAGCGGTTGGCATTAGACATCTCTCCTGTGACACACAGGGCTGCATTTTACACTAATGAGACATCCTGTTTGCCCTCCTGAGGATTCCCAGGTATGTGTGTACTTAGTTGTCAGGCACAGTTAAAGACAGGCATCCATGACCAACTTCTCAAGAGAGGTCTTGCTGGTAACATGTTGCGTTCTCAGCCTCGCCTGGATAAGGCCTCTCACGACCTGGGACTGAGCGTGGCTGTAACAAGGTGGTGCCCAATGCTGCTGTTGTGCTGGCACCAGTTGGCAACGTCCTCACCAACAGACCACAATCCGCATGAATTGGCTGTAACACTTCCTCCTCAGTAACTATCAGCATTGGACAACCTCAAGGCTGTGTGCTCAGCCCCCTGCTCTACTCTCTCACTACTCACGAACGTGTAGCCGGGCACAGCGTGAACTCCATCTTTAAGTTCACCGGCGACACCGCTGTTGTTGGACGAGTTATTGATGGTGATGAGTCTGCGTCTTGGAGGGAAATCGGTCGACTAATTGATTAGAGGGACCTTGGGCCAAATGCAGGCAGGTGGGACTAGTGTAGATGGGACTTGTTGAGTCTGTGTGGGCAAGGTGGGCTGAAGGGCCTGTTTCCACACTGTTTGATTCAATCACCTCCTCTGGCAGCTTGTTCCATTCACCCACCACCCTTTGTGTGAAAACGTTACCCCTCGGATTCCTATGAAATATTTTCTCCTTCACCACATATGTCCTCTGGTCCTTGATTCCCCAAATCTGGGCAAGAGACTCTGCATCTAACCAATCTATTCCTCTCATGATTTTATACACCTCTATAAGATCTCCCCTCATCCTCCTGCACTCCATGGAATAGAGACCCAGACAACTCAACCTCTCCCTATAGCTCACACCCTCTAGTCCTGGCAACATCTCCATAAATCTTTTCTGAACACTTTCCAGCTTGACAATATCTTTCCTATAACATGGTGCCCGGAACTGAACACAATATTCTAAATGCGATCTCACCAACGTCTTATACAACTGTAACATGACCTCCCAACATCTATACTCAATACTCTGACTGATGAAGGCCAAAGTGCCAAAAGCCTATTTGACCACCTTATCTACCTGTGACTCGACCTTCAAGGCACCATGCACCTGTACTCCTGGATCCCTCTGCTCTACAACACTAACCAGAGGCCTACCATTCACTGTGTAGGTCCTGCCCTTGTTCAACGTCCCAAAATGCAACACCTCACACTCCTTTGTCCTCATCTTGCCCTGTATGTTCTCATCCAAATCATTAATGTAGATGACAAACAGTAACGGGCCCTGCATAGAAATGGCCTTACAATAAAATTAAAATAAAATTCTTAGACCTTACAATAAAAATACAATAAAAATAAATAAAAATTAAAAAATCAAATACCGGTGAGCCGGAGTAAGGACGGAGATTGGGAACCTTCAGTCCTGGCATCGAGACAACAACCTTTCCCACAATGTCACCAAGACAAAGGAGATAGTGATTGACTTCATGAAGTGAAGCTGTCCACATACCCCAGAAGGGCCTTGACCCAAAACATCACCCATTCCTTCTCTCCAGAGATGCTGCCTGTCCTGCTGAGTTACTCCAGCATTTTGTGTCTACCTTTGATTTAAACTAGCATCTGCAGTTCTTTTCTCCAAACCATCAACAACTTGTCCTGGACCACCCATATTGAAGCAACGTCCAAGAAAGCACAGCAAATTTTCCCCTTCCTTAGTAGGCTTACGATATTTGGCATGTCCCATTCAACTCTCTACAAATGCACTGTAGCAAGGGGCTGTAGCACTGTAGCAAGACTGGAAGGGCCGAGAGGGCCTGTTTCCGTGCTGTAATTGTTATATGGTTATATGTATCTATACACTGTAAATGGATCGATTATAATCATGTACTGTCTTTCTGCTGACTGAATAGCACGCAACAAAAGCATTTTATCAGGATGCATCAGAGCTTGGTTTGGGAAGAGCTCCATCAAGACCGCAAGTAATTGCAGCGGCCTCAGCAAGGCCAACAGCATAATCAAGGACGAGTCGCACCCCTGTCACTCCCCTCTCCCATCAGGCAAAAGCTATAGAAGTGTGAAAACGCACACCTCCACATTCAGGGACAGTCTCTTCCCAGCTGTTATCAGGCAACTGAATCATCCTACCACAACCAGAGAGCAGTGCTGAACTACTATCTACCTCATTTCTTATTAATGCTTAATGTTTTATGTGTCATTCCTAACTGTCACTGTATGTCGTTGTCACTTGCGGGCGGAGCACCAAGGCAAATTCCTTGTATGTGCATGCTTGGCCAATAAATTTGTTCATTCATTCATTCATTCATTCATTCATTGGTGAGCCTAGGATTTTCCTTGTTGAGACTTTGCAGGCTTTACCTTGCACTAAACGTTATTTCCTCATCATGTCTGAGTGCAGGTAGATGGGACTAGGGGAAAATAAATGGTCGGCACGGACTGGAAGGGCCGAGAGGGCCTGTTTCCATGCTGTAATTGTTATATGGTTATATGTATCTATACACTGTAAATGCATCAATTATAATCATGTACTGTCTTTCTGCTGACTGAATAGCACGCAACAAAAGCTTTTCACTGTACCTCATAAATGAAACTGAACAGGATAATGTATTGATAGGTCTTGTTTATCTCAACTCCAAGGGCAATCATTGCAAGTTTTTAAAAGTGAGCACTATGTTACTTCAATGAGCTCATGAGGCAGAATGAGAGGATGAAGTCATTTCAAGAGGCTGCCAGTAATTCCTTAATTCCTTGGAGAATAATGAAAGGAAAAGCAAGCAGTTCATGCTTGTAGTGTTTTCCTGGCACATATGGGAAGATCTGGCCTGTAAAACAATAGGGGTTCACAGCCATCGCCTCACCTTTGCCCTCCCTTGAGGAATCTTCCATGATGTTCAAACCAGATCAGTGTTTACCATCATGTGGGTGAAAGGCTCGAGCTGGCTGGATTTATAACATATGTACAGTGCAAGAACAGACCCTTCGGCCCACAATGTCTGTGCTGAACATAATGCTTGCACATCATCCATATCCCTCCATTCCCTGCATGTTCATATACCGATCCAAAACACCACTATCATATTTGCCTCCACCACCCCCCTTGGCAGCACATTCCAGACACTTACTGCCCTCAGTGTAAAGGTGGTCACTGTCTCCGCCTTATCCTTTCTTTTTCCCGCCCCCCACACCCGACATCAGTCTGAAGAAGGGTCTCCACCCAAAAAGTCGCCTATTCCTTCACTCCATACAGGCTGCCTCACCCGCTGAGTTTCTCCAGATTTCTTGTCTACCTTTGATTTTTTTTCCAGCATTTGCAGTTCTTTTTAAACCCTCAGTGTAAAGGTGCCCTGCACATCTTCATTAAACTTTATTCCTTTTACCTTAAAGTTATATCCTCTAGTATTTGATGTTTCCATCCTGGGAAAAAGGTTCTGACTGTCTATCCTCTCTACGCCTCCCATAATTGTGTATACATCCATCAGGGCTCCCTGCAACCACCGGTGTTCGAGAGAAAACAATCCAAGACTGTCCAACCTCGCCCTGAAGCTAGTGCCCCCTTAATCCAGGCAATATTCTGCTAAACCTCCTCTACACACTTTCCAAAGCAGCTCCCAGCATGTTGTGATTTTTGGGGTTTTATAAAAAAACTACTGCTCTCAGAAAGTTTTCAGCAGATCTGCAAAGCGTTTGGAAAGATTGTCCATGAGCAGAAATGGAAGATCATGTCTGATTAATGGATGGATTCCATCATCCTGTGTCCCAATGCCTGTTGCTACAAATTCCAATCTCAGATGAGAAAAAACAGGAGTTAAGGGCCTGCCCCAGTTGGGCGTCATTTGCGCGTCACGTAGGTGGAGCGTGGAGATTTTGTGAATCCCAAAATCCTGGCGTGCTGCATGCGACTGCCTACGCCACCAAGCATCACCGTGCGCTATGCGTGCGCGTCGTGCGTTATGAAGCGTAAAATATAGTGTAAATGACGTGCAATTGACGCTCTTAACGTTTACTTGCAAAATATTGAAGTGAACCATCATTTTTGTTTTGGACACAGCTGGAGATCACTGGCAGAGTCAGCATTCATTACCCATCCTACAGGCCCGTGAGTAGGACAGACCTGTAATCAGACAGGGCCCATCCTCACAGCACCAGAGTTGATGTTTAATCTTTCAAATAAGCTATTACGTTTGTTTGAATCCCTAAACACCTAAAAAACACCTAACATAGTTCCAGGATCTCTTGTTCTTTCTTAACATGAGTGTCTGGAAATTCATTTGTACAGATTTTTCAGCATTGAGACATTGTGAGTAATTTCCTGAATGTTCTTATGGGCCTGTCCCACTTAGGCGATTTTTCAGCGGATTGCCAGCGACTGCCAAGTTGTCGGCAGTCGCCTGAAAAACCGGGAACTGAAACGGCGACTGTCACACGCACACACGCATCGCAAAGGCGGGGGCCAGGGCTAGCGGGTGGGAGCGCTGTCTGAAATTCACACAGTGCAAAGCCAAGGTGATACAGTCACACACCGCGATGAACAGGAAGATTGGCGCTGTAATTAAGACGACTAGCACAGTGTACGGTAAGTCCTTTAAAAGAGGGGGGGGGAGGAGAAGGGGGGGAGAAGGGGGGGGAGAAGGTGGGAGAAGGAGTGGAGACAACTTTTAAGAAGCTAGACAACTTTTTAATAAGCCAGAGATACACAGCTGTGAAGTTCGGCGGACATTTAACATTACCGGTTGGTTATCCTTGGTTCTGAAAACTTGGTTCTGAAAATGACCGGTCAGCAAAGGCAATTAACTAAAACTACCTACAACGACCTCGACTACCTACGACTACAGGATTCTTGATTATCTCCATGGCGACCAATTTTTGTTGCAGAAAAAATTTCAACATGGGAACTCCTCACGACCATGAAGGAGACTCACCAGAGACCACCAGCGAACGTGTGGTGACCATGTGGCGAGCGCAGAGTCTCCTGCACTTGCCTAAAAAGTCGCCTAAGTGGGACAGGCCCATTAGTTTAGTTTAGAGATGTTGTGCAGAAACATGCCCTTCAGCCCACTGTGTGCGCGTGGACTAGCGACCCCTGCACATTAACACTATCCTACACTCACTAGGTACAAGTACAATTTTCTTTGTTCCTGGGCGTGTGAGTTCCCTAGCCAGGCCATGATGTAACTAGTTAATATGCTCTATATTATACCTGTAGATGTATTCGTTGACTTACCAAATCTCCTCAATCTTCAAACGAAGTAGAGGCATTGAGGGTACACAAAAGGCTGGAGAAACTCAGCGGGTGCAGCAGCATCTAAGGAGCGAAGGAGGTAGGCGACATTTCGGGTCGACTGGTCAGCAAAGACAATTAAGTAGAGGCATTGATGGGGTTTCTTTATGATTGCACCAATGTGCTGGACCCAGGCCAGATCTTCACAAACGTGAAGCTTTTGATCCTCTCCACCACCGTCCCATTCTTGAAGACAGTTTTGGGGATTCTTGTCCTTCCTCTTCCACAAACAGTTCCTTGATCTTATTGATGTCAGTAGTCTTTGAGGCACGGCACCTTACTCTTCTGGGGTATTATTGATGCGCTCTTAAAACAGGTGGGAACCTTAATCCTCAGTAATGAAAGGATGAAGATGTCCGCAAAAACTCCAGCCAGTTGGTCTGCACAATTTTTAAGAACAAAACCAGGTATACCACCAGGTCCTGATGCTTTTCAAGGGTTCACCCTCCTGAAAGATTTTACCCAAGTCAAGTCAAGTCAAGTCAAGTTTATTCGTCACATACACATACGGGATGTGAAGTGAAATGAAAAGTGGCCGTGCCTGCGGACTTTGTGCAAAAAACAAACAAACAAACAACCAACATACTACAAACAGAATCACATGTTCTTTTCCATATTAAATATTGTGGGCGGTATTGTGGTACAGTAACTGTAGTAGAGTTAGTCCCTGGTGAGATAGGAGTTTACGGGCCGAATGGCCTCTGGGAAGAAACTCCTTCTCATCCTCTCCGTTCTCACAGCATGGCAACGGAGGCGTTTGCCTGACCGTAAGAGCTGGGACAGTCTGTTGCAGGGGTGGAAGGGGTCTCCCATTATCTTATAGGCTCTGGAGTTGCACCTCCTGATGTATAGTTCCTGCAGAGGGGCGAGAGAAGTTCCCATAGTGCTTTCGGCCGAACGCACTACTCTCTGCAGAGCCTTCTTGTCCGGGGCAGAGTAGAGGAATCAAGAAACAGAGGACATAGGTTTAAAGTTAGAGGGGAAAGATTTAATGGGTACCTGAGGGGCAACTATTTCACACAGTGGGTGGTGGGTATATGGAACGAGCTGCCAAAGAAGGTAGTTGAGGCAGGTACTAAAACAACATTTAAAAGACATTTTGATAGGTACATGGATTGGAAAGGGCCATGTGTGGACAGGTGGGACTAGTGTAGATGGAGCATCTTTGTCAGTATAGGCAAGTTGGACCAAAGGGCCTGTTTCCATTCTGTATGACTCTGTATGACTCCGGGAGTATTTGGTTTATATTTTATTATTGCACATGAGATTATTATTGCACATTAGATGTATTATGTAGGTCTCTTGCTGTCAGAAACTGGTGAATTGATCATGGGGAACAAGGACATGGCAGACCAATTGAATAACTACTTTGGTTCTGTCTTCACAAAGGAAGACATAAATAATCTGCGGAAATAGCAGGGGACCGGGGGGGGGGGGGGGCGGGGGGGGCAGATGAGATGGAGGAACTGAGTGAAATCCAGGTTAGCCGGGAAGTGGTGTTGGGTAAATTGAATGGATTAAAGGCCAATAAATCCCCAGGGCCAGATAGGCTGCATCCCAGAGTACTTAAGGAAGTAGCCCCAGAAATAGTGGATGAATTAGTGATAATTTTTCCAAACTCTTTAGATTCTGGAGTAGTTCCTGAGAATTGGAGGGTACCTAATGTAACCCCACTTTTTAAAAAGGGAGGGAGAGAGAAAACGGGGAATTACAGACCATTTAGTCTATCATTGGCAGTGGGGAAAATGCTAGAGTCAGTTATTAAAGATGGGACAGCAGCACATTTGGAAAGCACTGAAATCATTGAACAAAGTCAGCATGGATTTATGAAAGGTAAATCATGTCTGACGAATCTTATAGAATTTTTTGAGAATGTAACTACTAGTTAGGATAAGAGAGAACCTGTGGATGTGTTATATCTGGACTTTCAGAAGGCTTTCGACAAGGTCCCACATAAGAGATTAGCATACAAACTTAAAGCACACAGTATTGGTGGTTCAGTATTGATGTGGATAGAGAACAGGCTGGCAGACAGGAAGCAAAGGGTAGGAGTAAACGGGTCATTTTCAGAATGGCAGGCAGTGGGGTACCGCAAGGCTCAGTGCTGGGACCCCAGCTATTTACAATATATATTAATGATCTGGATGAGTGAATTAAATGCACATCTCCAAGTTTGCGGATGACACAAAGCTGGGGGGCAATGTTAGCTGTGAGGAGGATGCTAGGAGGCTGCAAGGTGACTTGGATAGGTTGGGTGAGTGGGCAAATGCATGGCAGATGCAGTATAATGTGGATAAATGTGAGGTTATCGAACAGGCAAAAACAGGAGGGTAGATTATTATCTGAATGGTGGCCGATTAGGAAAGGGGGAGATGCAACGAGACCTGGGTGTCATGGTACACCAGTCATTGAAAGTAGGCATGCAGGTCCAGCAGGCAGTGAAGAAAGCGAATGGTATGTTGGCATTCATAGCGAAAGAATTTGAGTACAATAGCAGGGAGGTTCTACTGCAGTTTACAGGGTCTTGGTGAGGCCATACCTGGAGTATGGCGTACAGTTTTGGTCTCCTAATCTGAGGAAAGACATTCTTGCCATAGAGGGAATACAGAGAAGGTTCACCAGACTGATTCCTGGGATGGCAGGACTTCCCTATGAAGAAAGACTGGATAGACTCGGCTTGTACTCGCTGGAATTTAGGAGATTGAGGGGGGATCTTATAGAGCCTTACAAAATTCTTAAGGGGTTAGACAGGCTAGATGCAGGAAGATTGTACCCGATATTGGGGAACTCCAGAACAAGGGGTCACTGTTTAAGGATAACGGGGAAGTCTTTTAGGACCGAGATGAGAAGATCTTTTTTCACACAGAGAGTGGTGAGTCTGTGGAATTCTCTGCCACATAAGGTAGTTGAGGCCAGTTCATTGGCTATATTGGGAGCTGGATGTGGCCCTTGTGGCTAAAAGGATCAGGGGGTATGGAGAGAAGGCAGGTACAGGGTACTGAGTTGGATCATATTGAATGGCGGTGCAGGCTCGAAGGGCCGAATGGCCTACTCCTGCACCTATTTTCTATGTTTCTATGTTTCTATGATTATTGCACATAGTGCTGAGGAATAATAAAAAGCTTTGTATGAAAAGTATGCTATCCTATCAGATCACTGCCACAGAAGGCAGTGGAGGCTAATTCACTGGATGTTTTCCAGAGAGTTAGATTTAGTTCTTAGGGCTAAAGGAATCAAGGGATATGGGGGAAATGCAGGAACAGGGTACCGATTTTAGATGATCAGCCATGATCATATTGGCTCGCAGGGCCGAATGGCCTACACCTGTAACTATTTTTCTATGTTTTTATGTTTGTATCTCATAATTCTATACACATATATTATCAAGTCAAACTCAAGTACAATAGGTAGAGCAAAGGGGGAAGTTACAGAGCGCGGAATAACATTCTCAGCATTGTAGTGTATGTTCCATAAACTGTTGAATATTCGCAATGGGGCCTGATAACAGAGGGGAAGAAGCTGTTCCTGCTTTTGATCTTTCAATCTTCTGCACCTTCAGCCTGATAGGAGCAGGGAGAAGAGGGAATGACCAGGGTTTCTGAGGCAGTGTGATGTGTGGATGTAGTGAGTGGTTGGCAGTCTGGTCTATGTGATGGACTGGGCTACATCTACAATGCTCTGCAATTTCTTACGGACACTCCATTTATGAGTTGGCATTGCTGTCAATTGTTCCTTCCACATATTTATCCAAAGCTAAAGAATTCCCATTTTGCCATTTGAGTTTTATGTGACTTCAGCACAGCAGTAGACTGTCCTCTGTGGCAGTACCCAGTGAAAACCTGCGATAATCCTGAGCCAATGTCTCCCAGACCTAGAGTGACCCGACCTTGATTGTGGAAGCCGTGTCTAAGTAGTGCATGGGCAAGACAAGCTGGACAAACCTAGAGACATATGAAACTGCAGACGCTGGTTTACAAAAAAGAAACAAAGCGCTGGAGTAACTCTGCGGGTCCAGCGGCACATCTGGAGAACATTGATAGGCCACATTTCACATCAGGACCCAAGTCTGAAGAAAGGCCACACTCCGAAACATTGACAATAAAATCCGTGTGATATACTCAAACCATCTTTGACTTTGTGAGAAAACTAAGGATATGATTGGATTAAATTATGAGGCTTCTAATTGGTAAGAACACGTCAAGACTGAAGACTGGATAGTCCGAGCAACTACCAGTAAAAGAGCAAATCAGAGAATTTGTCAAACGTTAAAAATGAGAATTTGCCAAATGAGTTGAGGAAAGTTTCCTCAGGCAATATAGAGGCACTACACTGGTGAGGGCACAGCTTGACCTACTCTTAGGACATTGGAAATTTGACACTGATGTGTTTGTGGGTGAGCCTTTTCGGGACCAGCGACCACTGTTCCATTGCCTTTATGACTTTTATAGATAAAGACAGGGTGAGGTCGCAAGTTAAAATTTTGAATTAGGACAAGGCCAACTTGGATGGTATTAGGCAGGAAGTTCCTCAAGTTGAGAGCACATCTGGGAGTGGTGGGTGTATGGAACGAGCTGCCAAAGGAGGTGGATGAGGCAGGTACTATCACACCATTTAAAAGACATTTGAACAGGTACATGGATAGGATTAGATGGATATGGACCAAACACAGACCAATGGGACTAGCTCAGATGGGGCATTTTGGTCGGCATGGACAAGATGGGCTGAGGGGCCTGTTTCCATGCTGTTCGACTATTCGTATTTATTAAGAATACTGTACATGTTTTGGAGTGTTACAGATAATAAACTTTAAAATCTAATTTCCAATGCACCCCACCTATCCTTGCAATTGGTTCTGTTTAAGTTGAAGACTGTCGTTTCTGACTGAACTCTATCCTTCTAGAAGACTAACATCCTCTTTACAAAACTGCTCTAAATACCAGAGTAGAAACAGCTCAGCAAACGCATGCCTCAAAGGCTGTTCAATGAGAAATCAAAGCCTAACCTGTTTTCAGTTTGCCACAGTGTTACTGCACTTTGTGCCAAATATTTGCTTCACACAAAAGATCATTAAATTGACCAAAGATTGGTTTGAGGCATTGAATGGGAAGTGTTAGTCTAGAGATACAGCACGGAAACAGTCCCTTCAGCCCACTGAGTCCGTGCCGACCAGTGATCCCTGTACATTAGCCCTATCCTACACACACAACAGCCAATTCACAATCTTTACCAAAACCAATTTACCACATCTTTGAAGTGTGGGAGAAAACTGGAGCACCAGGGAGAAGGTACAGATTCTGTACAGACAGCACCCGTAGTCAGGATCGACCCGGGTCTCTGGCGCTGTGCCACCCTGATTATTGAACGATGCAGAAAAATGGGGCCTAGGCATTCCCCAATGGTAGTGCAGAGATCCATCTTCATTAAAGGTTCCATCAGAATGCCAGGAAGCTCGTGTGGTGTTGAGGGGAAGGGTGGTGAAGGCAGTACAAAAGGCCACTCCCTGCTTAAGTACACTGGGGAGGGCAAGCCTTTGCTGGGAGTGGCTCCAGTTCACAGCAAGGGGCAGGATGATTAAAGGCAGGGTGGCCAGCATGGTGCATTATGGTAAAGGGCTGCAAACACAGATAGAGCAAGCAAGAATACAGGAAAATATTTTAACCTGCAGGATACGAGTGTAGCCAATGCATTGATTAATATATTAACATCAGAATGGACTTAGTTACATCTGATAGAAGATAGGTGCATCATGCTTCTTGATGTTTACTCAAGGAAGTTTGTAGGTTGTTCTCTGATTAGAGGCAAAGGATTGTTGTGTTTGAAATGATATCATTGGCTGCACATTGGATGGGGAAAATGTCAGCCATTTGTGAGCAAATGTCTGATTCACACTTGTTCACAATATTTCACTTGGAAAGAGTCACCAGCATTGTCCATCTTCAGCTGGAATGCTTTAATGCACCTCGCCCCCCCTCCCCCACCCCGCCACTCCCCCCCCCCCCCCCCCCCCCCCCCACTACCCACCTTAACACTCTGGAATTGTCACCACTATGGTTGTCTACGTACTTTGGCTTTGCACTAACATGCTCTCACTTACTTAGAAAACTGCTAATTGATTCCACATTTATTTGTGATGTTTTGCTCTAATGTGCCCCTAAAGCTGCAGTAAGAATGTCATTGTTCTGGTTCATATCTGGTACATATTTCCACTGGTACATTGCCAGCATGTGTCTGGAGCCTTCTGTCTCTTGGTGACTAATTCACTTTGAAATATTTGTTACGGGTTACAGAGCCATGGTCATATAGTGTGGAAACAGGCCCTCTGCCGACCAAGATGTCTCATCTACACTAGTCCTCCCTGCCCACGTTTGGTCCATATCCCTCTTAACCTTTCTTATCCAGTCTGAGAGATTACCTGCTGCCACTAACCTACAAACGTGCATTCCTGATCCCACCTCTTCTGGTTAAAACCGACCTTTAGTTTAGTTTAGTTTAGAGATACAGTGCAATCCTCTTAGACAAACACTATCCTACACACTAGGGACAATTTTACTGAATTAACCTACAAAACTGTATGACTTTGGAGTGTGGGCAGAAACCAGAGCACCCAGAGAAAACCCACGCAGGTCACAGGAAGAACCTACAAACCCCGTGCAAACACACCCGTAGTCAGGATGGAAGCTGGGTCTCTGGCGTAATAAGGCAGAAACTCTACCGCTGTACCACCGTGCTGGCCCTCGCAATCTCTCGCTCATCATCATTGTGACATCTCCACCAGTGCCTCAGCATCAAGTGTGTGTGTTACACTCATGAATTCACTTGGGATATTTTGAAGGCGTTTGGTGTTTTTGCTGCTGGTGGATGATCGACTCGCCTCATGCCACAAGGAATTTCTGGTGATTGGAAATACCCCAATGACCCGCTGGGAACAGAAGCACTCCAGCAAAGTACAAGGACTGTCAAGTGACTGATTAGCCTTTCCCCTCAGCACAGTGTGAGCGCGGCCCCTCACTGCCACTTTACACCCAGCCTGTTATTCCAGGTCACTGACAACCGCTAATGACATTAAACAAAAGCTCTTTGTAGTCGCGGTAAACCTCGCTCAGTCACGCTCGCTCATGCCACAACAGTACGTGCTTCACCGCAAATGCTGCTCACTCGGGTCCTGATGTCCTGCTGTGGGCTATAGTTGATGAGGTGGGGAATCCACTCACCGTACAACTCTCACCCACCACCCACAGCAGCTTCGCTTAGTTTAGTTTTGGAGACACATGATTGACTCCGGGTCCCTGACGCTGTGAGGCAGCGACTCTACCGCTGAGCCACTGTGCCAGGTCTTTACCCAAGGTTGGGGAATCTAGAGGTAGAGGGTGGAGGTTTCCGGTTCAGGGGAAGCACTTTAACGTGGGTCTGAGGGGTATGTTTGATGATGAGGATGGTGAAAATATGGAACAAGCAGCCACAGATTCTATTCTATGTGTAGGAAAGAACTGCAGATACTGGTTACACCAAAGATGGACACAAAATGCTGGAGTAACTAAGCAGGACTCTAGCAGTTCGATTCTATTCTGTGATTTGATGAAAAGAGCTGTGTTTGTTTTCTCAGTGACCTATAGGTGTCACCGCTACAGAAGGGAATTTGAAATGATTAGGTCTTGTTGGTGTTGAAAACATTCTAAATCAACAAAGTTCTCCTTCAACTACAAACATGATGACAGCGCAGAGCGGAACAGTCAAGTTTTAACATTGTAAATGCACAACACATAGAATGTGGCACAGCGGTAGAGTTGCTGCCTCACAGCGCTAGGGACCCGGGTTGGATCCTGACCACTGGTGTTGTCTGTACAGAGTGTGTACCTTCTCCCTGCGACCGTGTGGGCTTTCTCCGGTTTCCTCCCACACTCCAAAGACGGACGTTTAGGTTTGTACCTTGATTAATCAGTAACCCTTGATTCCGCTAGCCCTAAGAGTTCTATCTAACTCTCTTTTGAATGCGGACTCAGTGGGGCAAAGGGCCTGTTTCTACGCTGTATCTCTAAACTAAACTACAAAAAAGCAGAAGGCGCTCACAGCAGTTATACTGCACCTTATTGTACAGCAAGACATCTGATGGTGATTTATTCCCTACATCTGGCATTGCCGTTGGTTTACATGTACTGAGATAGTGAAGAGCTTTTTGTTTTGCGAGCTAATCAAGCAAATCATGCCATTATATGAATACATCAAGCAGTGGAATAGAGAAAAGGAACAGTGCAGACGATAGTGTTACAGCTCCAGAGAGTGCAGATCAAATAGAAGTGTGAGATAGGTTGCGAGATCGAGCACCAATGCTTTGCGTCCAAGGACCCAAGCAGTCTTTCTAGGTGAGACACAGGTTCACCTGCACCTCCTCCAACCTCATCTATTGCATCCGCTGTTCCAGGTGACAACTGCTGTGAGCCCAAGCGCAGGCTTGGCGATCACTTCGCCCAACACCTCCGCTCGGTTCTTTTCAAAAAAATAATAATTTCAAAATAGACTTTATTCAAGAAATAAATATATACAATACATGATCCTTACAAAACTCCATCCGACATTCTTGGAGGCTATACATACACCCCACCGGTATGAACATTGACTACTACAATTTCAGGTAGTCCTTGCTTTCTCCTTCCTTCCCCTCCCCTTCCCAGCTCTCCCACAGCCTACAGTCTCCATCTCTACCTTTCTTTTTCCATCTCCATCTCTACCTTTCTTTTTCCCACTCAACCCCCCCCCCCCCTCTCCCCCCCCCCCCCCCGATATCAATCGGAAGAAGGGTCTCAACCCGAAATATCACATATTCCTTTGCTCCATAGATGCTGCTTTACCCGCTGAGTTTTTCCAGCTTTTCTGTCTACCTTAGCGTATGGTCTGTTCCGGAGTCTGATAACAGCAGGGAAGAGGCTGCGCTTGAATCCCGTGCATTCACATTTTTGTATCTCTGCCTGATGGGAGAGGGGACCTAGGGTGGGAATAGTCCCAAGATGGTGCCCAACCCAGGCGGCCATTTACCTGCCAGCCACAGGAGCTGATCTACAACCACTCCACACTGTTCAACCCCTAATCTATACACTGTAAATGGCATGAGTGGAATCATTGTAAGTGTTCATTTCTATTCATCTGTCCAATTCTGCTCCAGTGGATCTGTTTGTGGTTTTAGCGACTGGCAGTTGTTGTACATATGAATACCAACAGGCAGATTATGCAGGGTGCCAGTGAGATGACCAACCAGCAACTGGGGCCTTGCTCAAGTCATTCCAAATCAGTCCTCTTACCCATTTGTCCAATCAAATAGTCCCCTTGACAATGCCTGACCCACTCACTGTGACAAGTGTTCCTTGGTCTGACCTCGTTCTATGTGAGGACCTGTGGTCCATTCTCCCTCACCCATCTCCGATATTGATTGAAGCACATTACAGTGGATTTGAAGGGTATGTTTTTCACATATATGGAACAGGTAGCCAAAAAAATAGATGAATCCTTAACAGGAAGGAAATGATCACCAATGTATCCATCGTGATTCCGTGACCCTGACACAGATGAAACTATGCCACACTACCCGTTAATGCTGGACAATGGACATTAGACAATGGACCATCGTGGCCTCCACCTTTCCTTGATCATTCTTACTTTTTGAAAGTCGTCTTGTTGAATCTCATTATCTGTAACTCGATTTCACCCAGACCACAGCTAACAATGGCCTGTCTCCTTTATCATCGTTACATTTTTGCAAACCTTTCATTCATTTGTTCTATGTCTCTGTATCACCATCTATATCTTTCCTTTCCCTTTCCCCTGACTCTCAGTCTGAAGAAGGACCTCGCCCCGAAACTTAATCTCTTCCTTTACTCCAGAGATCCTTCCTGACCCGCTGAGTTACTCCTGCATTTGGTGTCTATCTTCGGTTTAAACCAGCATCTGCAGTTCCTTCCTACATAAATATTTAATGCTAACCCTTTGCAAGAGATATCTGCACAGCTGCCCATGATCTTAATCCAAAAGGTAGGTTTTGAGGAGGATCTGGATGAAGGGAAGGGGTTGGAGGGATAGAGATGCAGCTGAAGGAATGGATCACAGTATTGGATTAATTAAAAATGTAGGCTGGCATAGTGGTGCAGCGGTAGAGATGTTGCCTTCCAGCGACGGAGAACCAGGTTTGATTCTGACTCGTGGTGCTGTCTGTTGTGGTGTTTGTACGTTCTCCCCAGGTCCTTTGTGTCTCCTGGGTGCTCCGGTTTCCTCCCACACTCAAAGACGTACAGGTTTGTAGGTTAATTGCTTTCGGTAAAATTATAAATTGTCCCTAGTGTTTGTTGGATAGTGTCAGTGTGCGGGGATCGCTAATTGCCACGGGATTGTTGGGCCGAAGGGTCTGTTTCTGCGCTGTATCTTGCAACTAAACTAAACTAAATTAATGTTTAAGAAGGAACTGCAGATGCTGGAAAATCGAAGGTAGACAAAAATGCTGGAGAAACTCAGCGGGTGAGGCAACATCTATGAAGCGAAGGAAATAGGCAACGTTTCGGGTCGAAACCCTTCTGCCTAAAGAAGGTTCTCAACCTGAAACGTTGCCTATTTCCTTCGCTCCATAGATGCTGCCTCACCCGCTGAGTTTCTCCAGCCTTTTTGTCTACCTAAACTACATTAATATCTGGCATGCACAAGAGACACGCGTTAGAGGAGTACAGAAAGTTTAAGGGTCAGAGAGTCGGAGAAGATGGCAGACAGGGGCCTCAGTCGGCCTTTCCTCAGCCCCATCGTCAGTGTCTGACATGTCCCATATTAAGCCAACACCCACCGGGCCTGAGAGATGCCCATTGCCTCAGCTGAAGAACTACCTCCTGTGTCCCCATTGTTCATTGGCCAGAACCGTGCAGCATCAGTTGAGTTGAGTTTGGTTTATTGTCACGTGTACTGAGGTACACTAAAGCGCTTTTTGTTGGGTGCTATCCAGTCAGTGGAAAGACTACGCGAGTACAATCAAGCCGTCCACAGTGTACAGATACAGGGGAAAGAGAATGACGTTTAGTGCAAGATCAACTCCAGTATAGTCAGATTAAAAATAGTTTGAGGATGTCCAATGAGGTGGATGGTAGCTCAGGATCACTCTCTAGCTGTTGATAGGATGGTTCAGTTGCTTGATAACAGCTGGGAAAAAGCTGTCCCTGAATCTGGAGGTGTGCGTTTTCACACTTCTGTACCTTTTGCCCAATGGGGGAGGGTCAGTCAGTCAATTTTCTTTGTATAGCACATTTAAAAACTACTCCCGTTGACCAAAGTGCTGTACATCAGTGCAGGTACTAACGTGCTACATACAGTGGTGCACAGACCCAACAATACATACATACACTGTTTACAGCGCCCCCTCAGAGGGCCTCAAAAACGCTAGAGAGTAGAAATAGGTTTTGAGCCTCGATTTAAAGGACACGATGGAGCTGGCAGTTCTGATGAGGAGAGGGATGCTGCTGTTCCACAGTCTAGGTGCTGCAACCGCAAAAGCTCGGGAGCTGAAACCTGACCACGGGATAGTCAGTAGCCCCAAGTCGGCCGACCTGAGGGACCTGGAGGTAGAATGGTGGGTTAGTATGTGAATAAGAGGAGCTTGAAGTTGATTCTGTACCGTCCTGGGAGACAGTGGAGAGGGGCCAGGATCGGGGTGATGTGGTCCCTGTTACGGGTACCCGTCAGGAGTCTCGCTGCGGTGTTTTGGACCAATTGCAGGCAGGACAGGGATGATTGGCTGATGCCAGTGTATAGGGAGTTGCAGTAATCAAGGCGGGAGGAGGTGAATGCGTGGATGATTTATTCAAGGTCGTCGAATTGGAGGAATGGTTTGATTTTAGCTACGGTACGAAGCTGGAAGAAACCAGCTTTTACCACACAGTTGACTTGCTTGTCAAACTTGAATGCGGAGTCAAATATCAGGCCAAGGTTTTTGATGTGTGGTTTGAGTAAGGAGGTTGGGCTTCCAAGGCTGCCTGCTATCGTTTTGATGGGGTCGGAGGGGCCGAGTAGGATGACCTCAGACTTGCTCTTGTTTAGTTGGAGGGGAGAAGAGGGAGTGAGACTGGTCCTTGATTATAACCATATAACCATATAACAATTACAGCACGGAAACAGGCCATCTCGGCCCTTCAAGTCCGTGCCGAACAACTTTTTTCCCTTAGTCCCACCTGCCTGCACTCATACCATAACCCTCCATACCCTTCTCATCCATATGCCTATCCAATTTATTTTTAAATGATACCAACGAACCTGCCGCCACCACTTCCACTGGAAGCTCATTCCACACCGCTACCACTCTCGGAGTAAAGAAGTTCCCCCTCATGTTACCCCTAAACCTCTGTCCCTTAATTCTAAAGTCATGTCCTCTTGTTTGAATCTTCCCTATTCTCAAAGGGAAAAGCTTGTCCACATTAACTCTGTCTATCCCTCTCATCATTTTATAGACCTCTATCAAGTCCCCCCTTAACCTTCTGCGCTCCAGAGAATAAAGACCTAACTTATTCAACCTATCTCTGTAACTTAGCTGTTGAAACCCAGGCAACATTCTAGTAAATCTCCTCTGTACCCTCTCTATTTTGTTGACATCCTTCCTATAATTGGGCGACCAAAATTGTACACCATACTCCAGATTTGGTCTCACCAACGCCTTGTACAATTTTAACATTACATCCCAGCTTCTATACTCAATGCTCTGATTTATAAAGGCTAGCATACCAAAAGCTTTCTTTACCACCCTATCTATATGAGATTCCACCTTCAAGGAACTATGCACGGTTATTCCCAGATCCCTCTGTTCAACTGTATTCTTCAATTCCCTACCGTTTACCATGTACGTCCTATTTTGATTTGTCCTGCCAAGGTGTAGCACCTCACATTTATCAGCATTAAACTCCATCTGCCATCTTTCAGCCCATTTTTCCAACTGGCCTAAATCACTCTGTAGACTTTGGAAATCCTCTTCATGCTGCTGGCCTTGCCGAGGCAGCGTGAGGTATAAATGGAGTCAATAGAAGGGAGGGTGGTTCATTGATGGTCCATAATATGCTGCAATTTCTTGCGGTCATGAATGGACTGTTCCCAAACCAAGCTGGGATGCATCCCGATAAGATACTTTCAACAGTGCATCTGTAGAATTGGTGAGAGTTATTGGGGACATGTTGAACCTCCTAAGCCTTCTAATGAAGTAGAGGCGTCGGTGTGCTTTCTTGGCCATTGCTATGGCTAGTTCAGGACAAGTTGCTGGTGTTATTTACTCAAGGACATTCACCCATTTAAAAATGAACCTCCCTTTTGCACACAATAGCAATTGGAAATGTTTGAAGTGACATTTAATTCACAGGCTATTTAAACCGGATTATGCAAACAATGTGTCATAACGTATTAATAGTGATCCAGCCAGTGACCGTTGAACAACAAAGTTATAAGTAACGCTGTTTTATGGGATCAACAGCAAACTGTAACACAAGATCAACTACACCAGGACCACTACACTGATATCCCCACACACAAGGAGAGAGGGGCAAAGACAAACCCTTGGCATCTGACATATCTGTAAATACATTTTGTAGAGTTCCTAGCATTCCAGGTCAGATCCTGATTCCCTGGTGTCAAGCCCCAAGCTTCCAGCATTCTCCATTTGCCATTTTGTAATTGATGGCTATTTAATGCCATTTCACACTGGTTACTTTCTCCTGAAGCTCAGTGTTGACCTTTTGACCTGTGACCTCGCTGACACCCTGTGGAACCCAGGCCACAGGGCAAAGCCATTCATTCTTGTTCATGCTCAGACCTTCTACAAACGCTCAGTGTGGAAAGGCTTGCAAGAAATCAGCTACGAGAGGAAAACCCCCCGCTCCTTGGACAATCGTCAGCTGACCAATGACCTGAACGAGTTCTACTGCACGTTCAATAGACAGAAACATAACCCGTCCCTCCCCCACCCACCCCTCCCCAATCACCACTTCACACCCACTTACAGCCTGACTCCAGTCTGCAAAGACTGGGCCCTCGTCCACTACCCACCCCCTCCATGCTGCCCAGCATCAGTCTGGCCACCTCCATCACCAACAATAGCAATTGAGGAGGTGGAGAAGCTGTTCAGGAGAAAGAAAAGCCAGAAATCTCCAGGACCAGACAATGTTTCCCCCTCTACCCTCAAGCTCAGTGCCGAACAACTGGCACCGGTCTACACAGACATTTTCAATCGGTCCCTGCAAACCTGCACTGTCCCTGCCCACTTCAAAGTCTCCACTATTGTTCCTGTACCCACAAAGGTAAGGATTACTGGTCTTAATGAAGAGAGGCCTGTCGCACTGACCTCTGTAGTCATGAAGACCCTTGAAAGACTTGTGCTGGCCAAGCTGAAAAATATCACAAACCCCCTCCAAACTCTCCAAGTTGACTGTGCCTGAACCCCTCTGTCGGTGGATCACCAGCTTCCTGACAGACAGGAAGCAGCATGTGAGGCTGGAAAAGCACATCTTGGACCCGCTGTCCCTCAGCATAGGAGCACCGCAAGGCTGCATACTCTCCCCTCTCCTCTACTCTCTCTACACCAACGACTGCAGCACCATGGACTCCTCTGTCAAGCTTCTCAAGTTTGCAGACGACACAACCCTGATTGGACTGATCCAGGATGGGGAGGAACCTGCCTACAGACAGGAAGTGTCACAGATGGCGTCCTGGTGCCATCGCAACAACCTAGAGCTCAATGCTGTTAAGACAGTGGAATTGATTGTAGACTTTAGGAGAGCTCCCCCTCCCCTCACGCCATTCACCATCAACAACAGTCACATATGTGGAGTATTTTAAGTTCCTGGGACCCATCATCTCCAAGGACCTTAAATGGGGGGCTACCATGGACTCCACAGTCAAAAAGGCACAACAGAGGATGTACTTCCTGCGGCAGCTGAGGAAGCACAATGTGCCACAGGCACCAAACACGACGTCTGGAGTCTGCAGCGAATTGTTCGATCAGCCGAGAAGGTTGTTGGCTGCAACCTTCCCCCCATCGACGAACTGTACACTGCAAGGGCCAGGAAGCGAGCGGGTAAGATCATCTCTGACCCCTCTCACCCTGGCCACAAACTCTTTGAATCACTTCCCTCTGGAAGGGACTGTCAAAGCTGCCACAGCCAGACATAAAAACAGCTTTTTTCCACGAGCAGTAGCTCTACTCAATAACCAAACGTCTGTAGCCTTCTTTTGCTCTGGTATTTTATTTCATTCTTCACATGTGTACATGTGTTTTATTTTTAATTGTCTACTGTATTTGTTACTTACTGTTGTTGTTACTTGCGAGCAAAGCACCAAGGCAAATTCCTTGTATGTATACACACTTGGCTAATAAAATGTATTCAATTCACATTGGAGCTGGGAGCAGGAGTGGTCACTCGGGTCCACTCTGCCATTCAGTGCCAACATCACTTCAAGTCGATGACCAGTGGTCATGGCCTCCGAATAAACATAGAAACATTGAAACATAGAAAATAGGTGCAGGAGTAGGCCATTCGGCCCTTCGAGCCTGCACCGCCATTCAATGTGATCATGGCTGATCATCCAACTCAGTATCCCGTACCTGCCTTCTCTCCATACCCCCTGATCCCTTTAGCCACAAGTGCCACATCTAACGCCCTCTTAAATATAGCCAATGAACTGGCCTCAACTACCTTCTGTGGCAGAGAATTCCAGAGACTCACCACTCTCTGTGTAAAGAATGTTTTCCTCATTTCGGTCCTAAAGGAATTCCCCCTTATCCTCAGACTGTGACCCCTTGTTCTGGACTCCCCCAACATCGGGAACAATTTTCCAGCATCTAGCTTGTCCAACCCCTTAAGAATTTTGTAAGTTTCTATAAGATCCCCCCTCAATCTTCTAAATTCCAGCGAGTACAAGCCGAGTCTATCCAATCTTTCCTCATATGAAAGTCCTGACATCCCAGGAATCAGTCTGGTGAATCTTCTCTGTACCCCCTCTATGGCAAGGATGTCTTTCCTCAGATTTGGAGACCAAAACTGTACGCAATACTCCAGGTGTGGCCTCACCAAAACCCTGTACAACTGCAGTAGAACCTCCCTGCTCCTATACTCAAATCCTTTCGCTATGAATGCTAACATACCATTTGCTTTCTTCATTGCCTGCTGCACCTGCATGCCTACTTTCAATGACTGGTGTACCATGACACCCAGGTCTCGTTGCATCTCCCCCTTTCCTAATCTGCCACCATTCAGATAATAGTCTACCCTCATGTTTTTGCCACCAAAGTGGATAACCTCACATTTATCCACATTATACTGCATCTGCCATGCATCTGCCCATTCACTCAGCCTATCCAAATCACCCTGCAGCCTCCAAGCATCCTCCTCACACCTAACTATACCCCCCAGCTTGGTATCATCTGCAAATTTGGAGATGTTGCATTGAATTCCCTTGTCCAAATCATTAATATATATTGTAAATAGCTGGGGTCCCAGCACTGAGCCTTGCGGCACCCCACTAGTCACTGCCTGCCATTCTGAAAAGGACCCGTTTACTCCTACCCTTTGCCTCCTGTCTGCTAGCCAGTTCTCTATCCACATCAATACTGAACCCCCAATACCGTGTGCTTTAAGTTTGTATGCTAATCTCTTATGCGGGACCTTGTCGAAAGCCTTCTGAAAGTCTAGATGTAACACATCCACTGGTTCTCCCATATCCACTCTACTAGTTACATCCTCGAAAAATTCTATCAGATTTGTCAGACATGATTTACCTTTCGTAAATCCATGCTGACTTTGTCCAATGATTTCACCACTTTCCAAATGCGCTGCTATCCCATCTTTAATAACTGACTCTAGCAGTTTCCCCACTACCGATGTTAGACTAACTGGTCTGTAATTCCCCGCTTTCTCTCTCCCTCCTTTTTTAAAAAGTGGGGTTACATTAGCTACCCTCCAATCCTCAGGAACTACTCCAGAATCTAAGGAATTTTGAAAAATTATCACTAATGCATCCACTATTTCTGTGGCTACCTCCTTGAGTACTCTGGGATGCAGACTATCTGGCCCTGGGGATTTATCGGCCTTCAATCCGTTCAATTTACCCAACACCACCTCCCGGCTAACCTGGATTTCACTCAGTTCCTCCATCTTATTTGACCCCCGTTCCACTGCTATTTCCGGCAGATTATTTATGTCCTCCTTAGTGAAGACAGAACCAAAGTAGTTATTCAATTGGTCTGCCATGTCCTTGTTCCCCATGATCAATTCACCTGTTTCTGACTGCAAGGGACCAACATTTGTTTTAACTAGTCTCTTTCTCTTCACATATCTATAAAAACTTTTGCAGTCAGTTTTTATGTTCCCTGCCAGTTTCCTTTCATAATCTATTTTCCCTTTCCTAATTAAGCCCTTTGTCCTCCTCTGCTGGATTCTGAATTTCTCCCAGTCCTCCGGTAGGTTGCTTTTTCTGGCAAATTTGTATGCCTCATCTTTTGTTTTTATACTATCCCTGATTTCCCTTGTTATCCATGGATGCACCACCTTCCCCGATTTATTCTTTTGCCAAACTGGTATGAACAACTTTTGTACTTCATCCATGCAGTCTTTAAATACCTTCCATTGCACATCCACTGTCAACCCGTTAAGAATCACCTGCCAGTCTATCTTGGCCAATTCACATCTCATACCTTCAAAGTTACCTTTGTTCAAGTTCAGAACCCTTGTTTCTGACTTAATTTTGTCACTCTCCATCCTAATGAAGAACAACCATATTATGGTCACTCTTGCCCAAGGGGCCACGCACAACAAGACTGCTAACTAACCCTTCCTCATTACTCAATACCCAGTCTAGAATAGCCTGCTCTCTCGTTGGTTCCTCTACATGTTGGTTGAGAAAACTATCCTGCATACATTCCAGGAAATCCTCTTCCTCAGCACCCCTGCCAATTTGATTCACCCAATCTACATGCAGATTGAAGTCACCCATTATAACCGTGTTACCCTTGTTGCACGCATTTCTAATTTCCTGTTTGATGCCATCCCCAACTCCAATAGGTGGCCTGTACACAGCTCCCACTAGCGTTTTCTGCCCCTTAGAGTTTCGCAGCTCTACCCATATCGATTCCACATCCTCCACGCTAATGTCCTTCCTTTCTATTGCATTAATCTCCTCTCTCACCAGCAACGCTACCCCACCTCCTTTTCCTTTTCGTCTATCCCTCCTGAATATTGAATATTGAAAGGACTTTCTTTTAGGAAGGAGATGAGGAGGAATGTCTTTAGTCAGAGGGTGGTGAATCTGTGGAATTCATTGCCACAGAAGGCTGTGGAGATCAACTCAATGGATATATTTAAGGCAGAGATTGAATTTTAAGGCAGAGATTTTAAAGGCAGTGAATTTTTGTAGGTTTTGTGATGAAACAAGAAGTAAATCTATCCGGTAAGATTTAGTACGATTTTTACTGAACTGTATGTAAAAAAGGAATTTCAATGTACCTAGGTGCATGTGACAGTAACGTACCATTAAACCATTGTATCCAGTGTATACAAGCCCATGCTTGGGACCTTGAAGGTAGTTTCTTTGATTGATTGAAATATACAGCATGGAAACAGGCCCTTCGGCCCACTGCGTCCACATCGATGTTCGATCACCCATTCATACTAGTTCTCCCACTTTCCCACCCACTCCCTACACACTAGGGACAACTTACAGAAGCCAATTAAACTCACTGTTGGGATGTGGGTGGAAACCAGAGCACAGGGAGAACATGCAAACTCCACACAGGCCGCACCCGAGGTCAGGACTGAACCAAGGTCTCTGGTGCCGTGAGGCATCCTTCTTAAGCTGTCTGACCCTTGTAATGCACTGTTTCCATTACGATGCAAGGACAGTCATTTGGATCACACTGCCATGCTGATTGAGAATCACACCGTGTATCATTGAGCCATGTAGCATGGAAACAGTTCCCTCAGCTCCATGAGTCTGTGGGGGCAATTGGGATGAAGGGCAATTTCCATGCTGTGCAATGAAATCCTCAGTCAGTGGAGCAGTATAATGTTACCACTCCATGAGCCCAATGTTATGTTACCATAGAGGTAGAACAGGAATATTGGTTTGAAACGATGGGCTCATTGGGGATGTGCCCGGTGGCGCAGCAGAAACCCGGATTTGATCCTGTACAGGGGCTGTCTGTACGGTAATTTGTACATTCTCCCTGTGACCACGTGGGTTTTCTCTGGGGGCTCCAGTTTGCTCCCAGACTACAAAAATATACAGGTTTGTAGTTTAATGCACTTCGGTAAAATTGTAAATTGAGCCTAGTGTGTGTAGGATAGTGAGGAAGTGTGCGGGGATCGCTGGTCGGCACAGACTTGGTGGACCGAAGGGCCTGTTTCCATATCTCTAAACTAAGCATCGCTGGACCTCCATGGTAAACAGCCGTGCCTACAGCCCCAGGGTAAGGGCCTGAGAGTAACTAGGGGCAGAGCTGTACGGCTGTACAGCTGTAGAGCTGTACGGAGTAGTACCAACACTCACGGGGCAGGCAGCTTCATTAACCAGGAATTATAGCAACAATTACTCCAAAGTCCATTTACATAGCACCTCATACCCCAAAATGCTTTTCAGCCAATGCAGAAACATTTTCTTCATAGGCAGTGTAGTAAATGCAGTCTCCAGTCCACATGCAGCAGTAATTTGACAATGACGTATGTAATAGCCTCTTTGCCCAGGACATCAGTGACAGATTCACCACACATCAGATGGAGCCCTGGGATATTCACATCCTCCTGAGAATGTAGCTGCCTCATTGAATGGAGTAGCCCTGCCAGTGCAGCACCCCCTCATAGCATTGCTTCAGACACACGGCACAGTGAAGCACAAGAACAGGCCTGTTGACCCACAATATCTGTGCCCAACCTCATGCCAAGACTGTCTCAGCTGCCTGCACATGAACCATATTCCTCCATTCCCTGCATACCCGCATGCCTATCCAAGAGTGTTCACCATATCAGCCTCCATCACCACCACTCCAGCGGCAAGTTCCAGCCCCTCTCCGCGCTCTACCCTGCACATCTCCATGTTAGAACACATCTCCTTGCACATCTCGTCATTAGAGCAGACAAAGCGTGTAAGAAGAAACTGCAGATGCTGATTTACACTGATGATAGACACAAAACTGCTGGAGTATCCCCTGCACTCGTGAGCACTCTTGATCTTCCAGTGTGAAGACTCCAAGACATACCTGGACTATTTTACAACGGTGTGCACTCTGCCTGTGCACTACTGTGGTGGGAACTTGTCATGGCAGGGCACAGCCAGGAAAGGCTCTCTCTATGTACAAGACTATAATGATATCTTTCACCAATGATTCTCTCTGTGCTCCCTTTCCTGGGGACCTGCGCAACAAGTGATGCAGCAGTGTAATGCACTGAAGCAGGGCCGCCAACATTGGGTGAGAGTTGGGAGTGAGAAATTACGAGAGCCCAAGGCCGAGGGGGCGTAGTAGGTGTGGGAGGAGGGTGCCCCCCCCCCCCCCCTCCCATTGGTACGGAGCTTTTGCATTTTTCAGCTTGAAACTGTGCAGCCCGGCAAACACTCGCCAGCCCCGGCAAACACTCGCCAGCCCAGCAAACATTCGCCAGCCCCACAAACACTCGCCAGCCCGGCAAACACTCGCCGCCCGGCAAACACTCGCCAGCCCCACAAACACTCGCCAGCCCGGCAAACACTGGCCAGCCCGGCAAACACTCGCCGCCCGGCAAACACTCGCCAGCCCGGCAAACACTCGCCAGCCCGGCAAACACTCGCCGCCCGGCAAACACTCGCCAGCCCCGCAAACACTCGCCAGCCCGGCAAACACTCGCCGCCCGGCAAACACTCGCCAGCCCGGCAAACACTCGCCAGCCCGACAAACACTCGCCAGCCCCGGCAAACACTCGCCGGCCCGGCAAACATTCGCCAGCCCCACAAACACTCGCCAGCCCGGCAAACACTCGCCGGCCCAGCAAACACTCGCCAGCCCGGCAAACACTCGCCAGCCCGGCAAACACTCGCCAGCCCCGGCAAACACTCGCCAGCCCCGGCAAACACTCGCCGGCCCGGCAAACACTCGCCGGCCCGGCAAACACTCGCCGGCCCGGCAAACACTCGCCGGCCCGGCAAACACTCGCCTGCCCGGCAAACACTCGCTGGCCCGGCAAACACTCGCCAGCCCCACAAACACTCGCCAGCCCGGCAAACACTCGCCAGCCCCGGCAAACACTCGCCGGCCCGGCAAACACTCGCCAGCCCCGCAAACACTCGCCAGCCCGGCAAACACTCGCCAGCCCGGCAAACACTGGCCAGCCCGGCAAACACTTGCCAGCCCGGCAAACACTCGCCAGCCCCACAAACACTCGCCAGCCCCACAAACACTCGCCAGCCCCGGCAAACACTCGCCAGCCCCGGCAAACACTCGCCAGCCCCGGCAAACACTCGCCAGCCGGCAAACACTCGCCGGCCCGGCAAACACTTGCCAGCCCGGCAAACACTGGCCAGCCCGGCAAACACTTGCCAGCCCGGCAAACACTCGTCAGCCCCACAAACACTCGCCAGCCCCACAAACACTCGCCAGCCCCACAAACACTCGCCAGGCTCCCTGTCCGCATCTGTCTCCGCTGCTGCTTGTGCTTCCATCCCTCCCTCAGCCCCGGCTCTCTAACACCCGCGGCCCATGCAGTTGATATGCGACAGAGCGTGAGATATTTGTGATCAGCGTGAGAGTGTGAGAATTTGTCGAAATGCGTGAGAGTTGGCAGCCCTGACTGAAGTGTGGCCATGGGGTGTGTGCTTAGGCATTCAGGCTGGGGTTCCAGCCACAAGATGCAAAGAGAGAGCCAAGTACTACTCATCGAGCTCCCGTAAGTGACTGATCAAAACACAGGCTCAGAGGGAGTGAGGCACAGTCAGTGCCAAGTTCTGCATCTACTGCCAGAACTTTAAAAGATTAGTCAGAATACCGATAACTTGCACAGAAAAAATACAACATGCTGCTTGATTATTTCGGTTTCTTTCCTAGTTAATATTACATAACAAAGGATCACATATCAACTCTCGGTCTATCATTACAAACGCATTCCAGCCTTGTTTCTGAGGTGGGTTGTCACGGTACAGTCTGTTTGCATTAGTTTCTCACACAACTGGTAATAATGGGCTCACTTACAAGCAGCAGCAACGGCTCATTGGTACCAGGACTCCAGAGGAGTAGGACACAGCTCCCTCAGCTCCCCGTCTCCCACCTCAATGCCCCAGCCAACCTTACCTGCTGTCCAGGGCTGCCTGACCATGTAAGGGCCGAGTGCTACTTGACACTGGTGCAGGCCGGTCAGAAATAGCTTTAAGAGCTCAGCGTTAAGTCGAGATCAGCTGATTTAAATCTTCCTGCACAGATGGTCGACTTGAGTGGTGCCCTCCCCCACTGAAGCTGCCTGCATTTGGTTCACACACATGGTATTTACAGGGTAGAAACAGGACATTTGGCCCAACAGGTCACTACTGCTGCTTCTGGCCCAGATGTGCTTCCTCACCCATGGGTAATACTATAACACAACAGTTAATCTGCTGCCTCTCAGCCCACAATCTCGGATCAATCTTGACCTCTGGTATAGTTTAGTTTACAGATACAGTGCGGAAACAGGCCCTTCAGCCCATCGAGTCCGCGCCGACCACCGAATCCCGCACGCTAACACTATCCTGCACGCAGTAGGGACAATTTTCAATTATAACAAGAAGAAGGGTCTCGACCCGAAACGTCACCTATTCCTTCACTCTATAGATGCTGCCTGACTCGCTGAGTTCCTCCAGCATTTTTATCTACCTTCGATTTTACCTGCATCTGCAGTTCTTTCTTAAACATTATAGCAAGCCAGTTCATCTACAAACCTGCACAACTTTGGAGTATGGGAGGAAACCAGAGATCCTGGTGAAAACCCATGCAGGTCACGGGAAGAACGTGCAAACTCCGTACAGCCAGTCAGGATTGAACCTGGGTCTATGGCGCTGTAAGGGAGCAACTATACCACTGTGCCACCCTGGTCTTCTGTGTGTGTAGTTCACACATTCTCCCTGTGACCACATAGGCTTCTCCCTGGGGCTGCAGGCTACACGTCACAAATACATACGACAGGTAGATTATCACCAAGCATAGGTAAAAGAAACTAAAGCAGAGCTGATGACATACGAGAAAGAATAACCTGGTGTAAGTATATAAAATTATGAGAGGCCTAGCGAGGATAGACAGCCAGAATCACAGAAACATCGAAACATAGAAAATAGGTGCAGGAATAGACCATTCGATCTATTCAATATGATCATGGCTGATCATCCAGAATCAGTACCATGTTCCTGCTTTCTCCCTATATCCCTTGATTCTGTTAGCCCTAAGGGCTATCTCTAACTCTCGCTTGATTACATCCAATAAATTGGCCTCCACTGCCTGCAGAGAATTCCGCAGATTCACAACTCTCTGGCTGAAATACTTTTTCCACATCTCAGTCCTAAATGGCCTACCCCTTATTCTTAAACTGTGACCCTGGTTCTGGACTCCCCCAACATCAGGAACATCTTTCCTGCATCTAGCCTGTCCAATCCCTTAAAAATTGTATTTGTTTCTATAAGATCCCCTCTCATCCTAAATTCCAGTGATTATTAGCCCAGTCGATCGATTCTTTCGTCATATGACAGTCCTGCCCTCTCGGAAATTAACCTGGTTAACCTACGCTGCACTCCCCTCAATAGCAAAAATGTCCTTCCTCAAATTAGGAGAGCAAATCTGCACACAATACTCCAGGTGTGGCCTCACCAGGGCCCTGTACAGCTGTAGTACAGTTGCTCCTATACTCAAATCCTCTTGTTATGAAGGTGAACATGCCATTAGCTTTCTTCACTGCCTGCTGTACCTGCATGCTTATTTTCGGTGTCTGATGTACCAGCACACCCAGGTCTCGTTGCTCCTTCCCTTCTCCTAATCTGACACCATTCAGATAATAATCTGATGGAAATTACAAACTAGAGGCCATCACTTTAAATTGAGAGGGGCAATGTTTAAAGGAGTACAGGGTAAGTTTTTTTACAGAGTGTGTTGGGTGCCTGCAATGTGTTTTTGAGGGTGGTAGTGGATGCAGAAATGATATTGGCGTTAAACTGTATTTTGGATAGGCACAGGGATATGCAGGGAATAGAGGGATATGAATTACGTGCAGGCGAATAAGGGTTGGACTTGCCATCATGTTCAGCACAGACATTGCGGGCTGAAGGGCCTGGCCCTGTGCTGGAGTGTTTATCAGCATTTTGTTCTGTCCCTGTCTTCCTCATCTGCTCGACCATAAAACACCTTTAAATGCATCTGCGCAGTTTGTCTCAACCATTTCTCGAGCAGTGCGTTGAGATTTGGATTGTAACCAGCCTCTAATAATGATATTGCCTCACAATTGGTGCTGTGTGCGGCTGGACTTGGAGATGCCCTCTTTCCTATTCCATCACTATAACTTTTCACATAGTGCTGGGTTTATAGTTTAGTTTTAGTTTAGAGATACAGCATGGAAACAGGCCATTCGGCCCACCCGGCCATGCCGACCACCGCCTCATTCATGACACCATCCACTCCACACACACTAGCGGAGATCTACAGAGGCCAATTAACCTGCAAACCCGCATGTCTTTGGGATGTGAGTGGAAACTGAAGCATATAGAGAAACACTAGGTTAGGATCGAACCTGGCACGGTGAGCATTGGTCACAGGCTCACTGGTGTCTCCTAGATGTTTGCAGGAATGCCTTGATTTTTTTCAAATCTTTCTTTTAGAAAATTTGTGTGATCTGTGTTTAATTTATATTTTGTGTGTTTGTCATAGAATCTGTGACTGTGCGCAAGATTTTCGTTGTAACTGTACCTGTGCATATCACAATAAACTCAACTTGAAATTCAACTGGCTGCTGTATGTGGGCAGGTCCATGGATCTCCAATTAATTTTCCACATCTAAAGTAGAGGTGAGGAGCAATGATATCAATTTGACAAGGTCGTGAGAAAGATGAATGTACAAGCAAAAAGCAGGGCTTGGGGGCAGGAGAATACAAGGGAGCAGGAAAGAAGAGTTTAGAGACGGAGAGAGAGAATGTGAAAAGGTGAATACTGAGAGAAGACAAGATAGAGGAAAGAGAATGAGAGAAGGAACAAGGAGGAACAGAGACACAAAATACTGGAGTAACTCAGCGGGTCATGCAGCATCTCTGGATAGAAGGAATAGGTGACGTTTCTGGTCGAGACCCTTCTTCAGACTGAGAGTCCGGAGAAAGGGAAACGAGAGATATAGACGGTGATACAAAGAGATATAAAACAAATGAATGAAAGAGATGCAAAGAAGTAACGATTGATGATAAAGGAGAAAGGAGTAGATGACAAGGTATTCAGTTCATAGAGGTAAAGAACTGGCCAATCGATGGGAATGGAGACAGCCGAGGTTACACCAAGCCATGTATGGTGGATGGGAATGAATTGAGGGAGTTACTGTTCTTGCGACTATGAAGTAGAGGGGCAAAGACTGTGTTAGTCTGCTGTGGACGTACAGGGAGCTTGAGTGCAGCAGCACATTTGCAGCAAACACGAGCAACTTCATAGGCAGATGGAGAGGTCGTGCAAGGGTCTACATACTACATGGGCGAAGGTGGAGCTGCCTTTCATATTTAGTTTGATTTAGTTTAGTTTAATTTGGTTTAGGGATAAAGCGTGGAAACAGGCCCTATAGCCCACCGGGTCCATGTCGAAAGCAAACCCCGCAGACTAATACTATCCTACACTCACTAGCCAATTAACCTACAAATGTTTATGTCTTTGGAGTGTGGGAGGAAACCGGAGCATCCAGAGAAAACCCACGCAGGTCACAAGGAGAACGGACAAACTCTGTAAAGACAGAACCTGGAGTCAGGATCAAACCTGGATCTCTGGAGGTTTAGGCAGGAAATCTACCGCTGCGCCACCGTGCCGCCCAATCATAGCCAGTAATATTCCACGTTCACTGAAGCAGACGAGAGGATATCTCTCTGTCCCTCCTCCACCTTGGTTCTCTTGCTAATTTCACCGTTTGTATTCCTTTGTGCTCACCTCGTCCACAGCCAACAATGGACCATTGTGGGCTCCACCTTTCCTGAGTCATTGATGCCGGCTCTGCTTTGTTCTGTACCTACACCGAGACCCTCCCTGACTCAGTGTGACGTAGGGTCTCGACCTGAAACTTTACCTATTAGTTTTCTCCAGAGACGCTGAGTTGCTCCAGCATTTTGTGTACACCCTCTCAGTCTGGATCTCCACCAAAATGTTATTTACCCAAAATATCTGTTCTTTTCCCTCCACAGATGCTCCTGGCCCATTGAGTTCCTTCAGCAGTTTGTTTTTATTCTCACGATTCCAGCATCTGCTGCCTTTTGTGAATCACCTTCCTCAGTACTGAGGCTTCAGTGGCGATCAGTCAGCTACATCAGGCTGGCTCCGTCATTCACATGCCTGACACCAGACTCCCAAAACAGATACTCTGTTCAGAAATAGACACAAAATGCTGGAGTAACTCAGCGGGACAGGCAGCGTCTCTGGAGAGAAGGAATGGGTGACGTTTTGGGTTGAGACCCTTCTTCAGACTTATTCAGTTAAAGGAAGACATTACCAGGCCGATAAACAAAAAAAATGCTCCGTCTTGAAGAAATGCAATATTGGTGTTGACTCAAAAGACCCTCTGGCCCCTGAGCACTCAACGTAGGGACCACCTGGGATGGTCGTGAGTCCGTGCTTCAGGACCACGCAGTGGGTGGATGAGGAAGTGGCAGAAGAGGCACATACCTTCATCAGTCCTCTCTGCTCCCACCCACTATGAGGTCTGTGCTTCCCACATTGGCCTCATCAGCCACCTCTGAACCCACAGGACGGGAGTGCATGGAAATCATCCTTGGTCCGCCTAAGAAAAGGAAGAATCTACCTGCGGTGGACGGCAGTGCTGAGAGCGAATAGTTATTCAATTCTGCAGAAACGGAACAAAATAGTTTTACACACAATGACCAGCTTCGAAGTAGCTCTGCAGAAAGCTGAGGTATCTCTTTTACAGAGGTCTTTTAACCTACAGCTGTTCAGTTTAGTTTAGTTTAGTTTAATTTATTTCAGAAATACAGCGCAGAAACAGCCCATCAAGTTCGTACCGACCAATGGTCCCCACACATTGTGGTATGAGATGGGAATTGGCTAGGATAGACTGGCAAATTATACTTAAAGGGTTGCAATGTCAAAGATTCAAAGATCGAATGGATAAATTACAACTGGTCATCTCTGTCTGGCGTAAAAATAAAACGTGGAAGGCGGCTCAGCCCTGGCTAACGGGGCAAATTAGGGATAGAGTTAAATCCAAGGTGGAGGCATATTAATTGGCCGGAGGAAGCAGCAAACCGGAAGACTGGGAGAAATTTAGAATTCAGCAGAGGAGGACAAAGGGGTTAATTAAGAGGGGGAAAATAGAGCATGAAAGAAAGTTTGTGGAGAATATAGAAACTTAAGGGCCTCTCCTACCAGCATCCGACTCCATGCGATGAGCGCGAGCAAACTAGAAGCGAGGGCCGCGCGGAGGTCGGGTGAGTGGCGCAACACGGCGCAAAGTGAGGCGAACTTGGAGCGAAGTCTTAAAGGTAAGTTCGCCAGGACAGAGAGGGGCACACAGAGAGGGGCACAGAGGCACACACAGAGAGGGCCATGGAGCCACACACAGAGAGGGTCATGGAGGCACCTACAGAGAGGGTCACGGAGGCACGATGTCGGGGCGGTGTGTCATGCGTCGAGGCGACTGCGAGCCGACAAGCCGTTGCCACGCGGAATTTTTGAACATGATCAGTTTTTCGGAGCCCCGCGCGATGTCGGGACGAACTCCGCACAATTCCGCACGGCTCCGGCGATCGAAGTGGGACCAGCCCTGCGACGCCGGACGGCTCAAGCGACCACGTTAGGTCGCGCTCATCGCGTACAGTTGCATGCTGGTGGGACAGGCCCTTTACTGTAAAAGCTTTTATAGATATATGTGAAGTGGAAAAGATTAGTGAAGACAAATGTAGGTCCCTTACAATCAGAAACAGGTGAATTTATAATGGGAAACAAGGAAATGGCAAACCAGTTAAACAAGTACTTTGGTTCTGTCTTCACTATGGAAGACACAAACAAACTCCCAGTTATACTAGTAATAAAGAGACAAACATTCCAAAATCATTTGAGAAACAATTGGATATTATATTGAAGAGATATTTCGTGCTTTAGGGAAAGATAAACCAATCAGGCGGCAGGGGATACAGGAAAGTGCAGTTGCTGGTTTACAAAAAAAGACACAAAAAGTGCTGGAGTGACTCGGATGGTCAGACAGCATCTCTGGAGAACATGGATAGGTGACCTATTATGGAGGGGGGTGGTGGGGGGGTCGGGACTATTCTTCAGACCCAGATAAGGATCCCGACCCAAAACGTCACCTATCCATGTTCTCCAGAGATGCTGCCTGACCTGTCGAGTTGCTCCAGTATTTTGTGTCCTTTCCTGAAATTGTAATTCTAACACTTTCACCAGCAAAGGTCATCTCATCTTATCATGAACTTGGCAACCATTGAACTTTTCAGAAGAACTTCTTCTAAATATTTGTCTCTTACATTACTTGTGTGATAAACCATGTTGTCAGAATGTTATTCATGCTGTCGAACATACAGCCTTTAATGACATTGATAAGTATCTTCAAATATCAGACTCCCATTATGTTCCTACTTTGCTGCACCATGATCTTTGAATGGGGTTTCAGAGTCGATGCACTTCCGTACAATAAGGTATTCTGTTCAAAGACTTTTCACGGAATTGTAGAGTGATGGTATGAGCCCTTCCTCAGGAATGATGTGGATGTCAACGTGCAAGTACAACCCGAGTTGATCTCAGAATGCCGCAGTACGCTATCCAAGCTCCTCCTCCACAACTCCAACTGAGCACCTTGCAGCTCCCCTAAGCTCTTTTTATTGTCATGTGTTCCTGTACATGCACATGAAACATTTAACAATTCGTAAAGGATTGGACAGGCTAGATGCAGGAACAATGTTCCCCATGTTGGGGGAGTCCAGAACCTGGGGTCACAGTTTAAGAATAAGAGCTAGGCCATTTAGCATTGAGATGAGGAAAATCTTCTTCACACAGAGAGTTGTGAATCTGTGGATTTCTCTGGCGCAGAAGGCATTGGAGGCCATTTCACTAGATGCTTTCAAGAGAAAGTTAGATATACGTAGCTCTTAGGGCTAACGGAATCAAGGGACATGGGGAGAAAGCAGGAACAAGGTACTGATTTTAGATGATCAGCCATGATCATTTTGAATGGTGGTGCTGGCTTGAAGGGCCGAATGGCCTGCTCCTGCACCTATTTTTCTATGTTTCTATGGAACCGAGGATCTAGTGGGAGGGAGGAACTGAAGGGAAACCACACTAGTGGTGACATGGTGTTAGGTAAACTGTTGGGACTGAAGGCAGATAAATCCCCAGGGCCTGATGGTCTGCATCCCAGAGTACTCAAGGAGGTGGCCCTATAAATCGTGGATGCATTGGTGATCATTTTCCAATGTTCTATAGACTCTGGATCAGTTCCTGTGGACTGGTGGGTAGCTAATGTAACCCCACTTTTTAAGAAAGGAGGGAGAGAGAAAATAGGGAATTATAGACCAGTTAGCCTAATGGGCCTGTCCCAATAATGCGACGTTTTAGGCGACTGCAGGAGACTATGCGGTCGGCACATGTTCGCGGGTGGTTGCCGGGGAGTCGGCTACATGGTCGTGAGGAGTTCCCGCATTCTGGGAACTAGAATTATTATGGTCGCTGCATGGTGAAAAATTAACGGCGACCAGAATGAAGCCGCCATGGAGAGTAGCGAGAATTCTCGTGCCATAGGTGGGTCGCCAGGAGGTCGAAGGTTCTTGTACGTTGTAGCCTTTGCTGACAGGTGAATTTCATTAGCACATTGGGAAACAGAACGCAAGCAATTGTTTTCAGAACCAAGGATAACCGACCGGTAATGTTAATGTCCGCCGAGCTTCACAGCCGTGTATCTTTGGGTTCTTAAATTTGTCTCCATTCCTTCTCCCCCCTTCTCCCCCTTCTCGCCCCCCTCCCCCCCTCTTTTAAAGGACTGACCATACACTGTGCTTTAGACGTCTTAATTACAGCGCCAAACTTCCTGTTCATCGCGGTGTGTGTTTCACTCAGACAGCGCTCCCCCACTTGCCCTGTTCCCCGCCTGCATAACGGGCTGGTGAAGGAAGCGATGTGCATTTGTGTGAGTGTGCGTGTGCGTGTGCGTGTTCCACTCTGACAGTCGCCGTTCCAGTTGCTGGTTTTTCAGGCAACTGGATGCGGTTTCCAGTCAATCGCTGGCACCCTGACAATCGCCAGCAGTCACCTGAAGTGGGACCGGCCCATTACGTCGGCAGTGGGGAAGATTCTTGAATCAATTATTAAAGATGTAATAGCAGCACATTTGGAAATCAGTGACTGGATCGGTCAAAGTCAGCATAGATTTATGAAGGGGAAAGCATGCTTGACCAATCCTGTGGACATTTTTTAGGATGAAACAAGTTGAATGGGTAAGGGAGAGCCAGTGGATGTGGTGTATCTCGACTTTCAAAAGGCCTTTGTTAAGTTCCCACACAAGAGGTTAGTGTGCAAAATTAGAGCACTTGGTGTTGGGGACAGGGTATTGACATGGATAGAGAACTGGTTGGCAGACATGAAGCAAAGAGTAAGAATGAATGGGTCCTTTTCAGAATGGCAGGCAGTGACTAGTGGGCTGCCGCAAGGCTCAGTGCTGGGACCCCAGTTATTTACAAGATATATTAACGATTTAGATGAGGGAAATAAATGTAACATCTCCATTTTGCGGATGACACACAGGTCGGCGGCAGTGTGAGCTGCGAGGAGGGTGCTTTGAGGTTGCAGGGTGACTTTGATAGTTTGGGTGAGTGGGCAGATGCAGTAAAATGTGGATAAATGTAAGGTTAACCACTTTGGTGGCAAGAACAGGAAGGCAGATTATTATCTGATTGGTGTCATATTATGATAAATGGAGGTGCAACGGGACCTGGATGTGCTTGTACATCAGTCACTGAAAGTAAGTATGCAGGTACAGCAGGCAGTGAAGAAAGCTAATGGCATGTTAAGGGCCTGTCCCACTTGCATGCGATTGCGTGCGTTTGGCGCGACCAAACGGAAGCGGAGTTTACACGAAGTTCGCGCTAAGTACACAGTTGGATAGAGCGCTAGGGGCTAGTGGGGTCAGGGCATATGGGGAGAAGGCAGGCACGGATTATTAATAGCGGACGATCGGCCATGAATGGCGGTGCTGGCTCGAAGGGCCGAATGGCCTCCTCGCACCTATTTTCAATGATTCTACGCGCTAAGTTAGCGCGTGACGTCATTTGCGTCATGCTAACCAATCAGTTGGGCAGGAGGCGGGCCGACTGAATTTGGGCGTTGCACGGTGTCGGGCGGTGACATCATCGTGCAACGCCACCCGCTAGGTGTACGCCGTCAAGACGCTGCGTACGACTGCAATGCGCCTGCGTGCCGACACGCCGTTGGAGTGCAAAGATTTCGGCCAGTGCCAGAATTTCGGAGCCCCGCGCGATGTCGGGACCAACCCCGTATAACTCCGCGCTTCTAAGTGGGACTGGCACCGCGCGGCCATACGGTGCCCGTACGCCTCAAGCGCCAAGAGGTGACGTAATTTACGAGCCAAGGTCGCTTAAGTGGGACAGGCCCTTTACAAACACCTCCTAGGACCTCGTGTCGACCATGCTGAGTCTAGGGCAAAGTCTTCTGAAGTCGCGGATTAGGTTGCCACAGTGGTACTGCCTCTTAAGGCAGCAACTCTACTGATGCACCACCGTGCTGCCCCAATAATAAACACACATGGCCATAGGTGGAACGTGCAAACTCCGTACAGACAGAACCTGAGGTCAGGATCGAACCCGGGACACTGGCGCGTGAAGCAGCAGCTCTACCAGCTCTGCCACTATGCCACCCAGTGATGTGGAAAGTTATAACGATGCTGACAACTTCAGTGAGATTTCAGACTTTGGACGATAGATGTGTTTGTACACGTCCAAGATGTGAAAGGAACCGTTAAACCGTCAATGGCCGAAGGTTTCGATAGCACCTGCGTGCGATGGCCGTGGTGCCCGCCTGGAATGTTCTTCGGTCGGCGAGATCTCACCTGATGACTCGGCGGTCGATCAGACCGGGAACCTGGAACCTGCCCAAAGGATCGCTGGGCCCGCCTGAAGGCTCAGCAGTCAGCATAACCGGGAGCAAGAGGGAGACATCAGGTGTGAGGAGCCTAGGGCCCAGGGGGGGGGGGATCCGGGGTCATGCCTCCTGCCCCTTCAACGTCGGCTGTAGGAGCCACCCCTGGGACACAGAGATGGCCGGGCGAGGCGAGGAGAGGAGAGGGACTTTGGTTCACGGGAACTGCTCCAGTACATCCAGTGCACAGGCCGACTTGGACTTTGAATAACGGCACCAAAAGTGCCGTCGCCCGCATGTGTAATATTTGCAAAAATAATTTCACTGTGCAGTTACACATGTGACAAATAATGCTCCATTTATCTATTGTAAAGGGCTCGCATGTTAGTTCACATGTGACGTTGCAGCATCCATGGAGATGGCAGCCAAGCCTGGCATCAAACTACAACATGTCACCCACAAAATGAACTACATCCTTTAGTCAAAGGCTGAGTGTGAAGACCTGCACCCAGAGGCAGAGAGAGTATCATGCGATCAGGTATTCCTCATGCATTACCCTTTTCAAGGACCAAAGACATGCATGTATGTAGGTTCATGGGCTCAGTGTATGTGTAAATTGTCCCTAGTGTGTGTAGGACAGTGTTATTGTGCGGGGATCGTTGGTCAGTGCGGACTCGGTGGAACATGGGGCCAGTTTCCGCACTGTATCTCTAAACTAAACTAAAAATAGCCAGCTGTACTTGTGGAAGAAGAAAGACATCACACCACTAAATATAAAGAACTGCAGATGCTGGTTTACAGAAAAAAGACCTCTAGTGCTGGAGTGGGTCAGGCAGCCTCTGTGCCTGAACGTGGATGGGTGACATTTCTAGTCGGGACCCTTCTTCAGAGTTTGGACATGGTCTGAAGAAGCGTCTGGATTAAAAAATGTCAACTATCCATGTTCTCCAGACATGCTGCCTGACGTACTGAGTTACTCCAGCACTCTGGGTGGAGAAACTGCTGGCCAATATGATATCTTTGAATATGTATATAGACATGGACATGAGCCGCGGAGGTGCCTGTTCATGGGCTCAATGACTGTGTGACACCCTAGCAACAGTGATCTTCCAGCCTGACATACTGCATTCAGTACTCACCACTGCAGGCCAGAAATGAAATGCAGGTTGGATGATCACTTTGCAGAAGACCTTTGTGGAGTCCACGTGGACAACGGTGAGATTCCAATTGTCCAAGAGGGTGGGGGGAAATTTAGTGGAGATGTGTGGGGAAAGTTTCTTTTGTGATTTATGATTTTTTATGCCTGGAACGCATCAGCAGCGGTGGTGGTGGAGGCAGACACTGGTGTTGAAGCTCTTTGATAGGCACAGGGAATAGAGGGATCGGGATCATGTTCAGGAAGATGAGATCAGTTTAACTTGGGAGCATGGTCCACACAAACATTGTGGGCGGAACGGCACGGTCCTGTGCTGTATTGTTCTATGTTCCATGGACCAGAATTGACCAACAATGCTGCAAGATTGTAACACACTACCTGAGGCACTGTGCATTCTCACAGATTTCAAGAGAGAATGTTTAATAGTCAAATGTACAAGGAAATGAACAAGTAAATTCTTCCTCTGACTGCATTTCATAACTTTTATGTATTACTTTATTTGTTTTTGATCTCTTTCTCGAACTCTCTTTGCTCCAACTTGTCTCATTAATGTGTCACCCAGACAGGTTGACCACAACCTATCCCCCAGTATCCCCAACCCTATCCCTACAGGATAGTCCTTTCATCCTTTGCTTCCCTCCCAACCTTTTCCCCATCCAGAAAATACCATTTTTGTACTTCTGGTGACAGCTGTTGCACCTGAAACATTCCCTCGGCCCCTTCACCCAACCTACAGAGTGCCTACAGCCTTTCTTGTTTGATTTCAGATTTGCAGCACAGGCAATGTTGCGATTTTCACACATTCAGTGATTACTCTGTGTTAGTGGATGCCTCGTGGGGCAGCAGAGAACCCTGTCAGCGAGTTCAAGTAGCTTTGAAGAAGCAAGGGTCCCAGGGGTTTAGATGCATCAAGATGCCCACTTACATTAATCCCATTTCCCTGCATTCAATCCATACTCCATGGCAATAACGTATCATTCATTCATTCCTTCACACTCTGGCAGCGTGCCCCATATACCCACCACCCTCTGTGTGAATAATTTGACTTTCAGATCCCTTTTAAATCGTTCGCCTCTCATCTTGTGCCCTTTTCGACTCGTCTACCCTGGGTAAAGGACTGTGAGTGGCTACTCTAACTATGCCCCTCACAATCTTATAAACCTTCACAAGCTTCCCTCTCCCCTCCAACCCTCACACCAGCCTCCTTCACTCCAGGCAAACAGTCCCAACCGACCCCATCACTCCTTATTGCTTCCAGTCCTCTAATCCAGGAAAGGTTGCCGTGAATCTACTCTGCTCCCTCTCCAGCTTAATCATATCCTTTCTATAACATGGTGACCAAGGCTGCACATGAGACAAATGCAGCTTAACCAACGATTTATAGAGCAGTTGCTCGATTTTCAATGCCTTTGCCGATGAAGGCAAGCATTCCGTACACTTGCACCACTTGGTGTAACCTGTTCAACTGGATTCTTTTCCCCTCGATCTTTCCTCAGTTAAACCAACACACCGTTCTTTCTTCAACAAGTTTATTCATCACCCCAGGGGACTTACTCTGAGCCACGACCTATCACTCTCGTGGAGTTCCATGTGTTGCCCAGATTAAGTGGTTTACAATTGGCATAATACAAGTATATAAGCAGTAGCAAGCAGAGGAAATATGGCACGCCTCTTGGTCCTCCAATCATATCATGACACGGAGTGTGTGGAAAAGCAAAGGTCAGGTCCCTCAAGACAAGTGACTCACAAGCGCATGATCTCAGGGTCTCTTCTCTACCCCATAACTCTGCTCTAACTCCCCATCCCCCCCACTCGTAACAAGGACAGAGTCCCCCTTGTCCTCACCTTCCACCCTACCAGTCGTCATATACAACAAATAATCCTCCGACATTTTCGTCATCTCCAATGGGATCCCACCACTGGGCACATCTTCCCATCTCCACCCCTGTCTGCTCTCTGCAGAGACCGCTCCCTCCGTAACTCCCTGGTCAATTCATCCCTTCCCACCCAAACCACCTCCTCTCCTGGCACTTTCCCTTGCAACCGCAGGAAATGCTGCACACTTTACCTCCCCTCTTGACTCCATTCAAGGACCCAAGCAGTCTTTCAAGGTGCGGCAGAGGTTCAACTGCACCTCCTCCAACCTCATCTATTGCATCCGCTGCTCTAGATGTCAGCTGCTCTACATTGGTGAGACCAAGCGTAGGCTTGGCGATCGCTTCGCCCAACACCTCTGTTCGGCTCGCAATAACCAACCTGATCTCCCAGTGGCTCAGCACTTCAAGTCCCCCTCCCATTCCCAATCCGACCTTTATGTCCTGGGCCTCCTCCATGGCCAGAGTGAGGCCCACCATAAATTGAAGGAGCAGCAACTCAGTTGCACGATTGGGCAGTTTGCACCCCAGCGGTATGAACATTGACTTCTGTAATTTCAGGAAGTCCCGGCTTATTCCTCCCCTTCCCCTCACATCAGTCTGAAGAAGGGTATCGACCCGAAACGTTGCCTATTTCCTTCGCTCCATAGAAGCTGCCTCACCCGCTGAGTTTCTCCAGCACTTTTGTCTACCTTTGATTTTCCAGCATCTGCAGTTCTCTCTTAATCAATATCACCAGTGATCAGGTTAAATAACTCAAGCAAATGATCTCATTATTACAAACAGTCAGGTTTCTCAAAATCAGTGACGAACTTTGTCATCACAGCTGCAACAGACCCTAGTATTTTCCCACTCAACGCTGTCATTTTCCACTAACTTACACAGCAAAAACCAAACTCATCATTCCTCCCTTTTATCATACCATGATAACTTACAGGCGTACCTGAATCCTATTGAGTTGTTCAAATCCCTCAGACAAGATTGAAGATAACATGGGAGGGCGCCCTCATGGTTTTCCTCCGGAAGTAATGTTTGGGTGGGCTGTCGGTGCAGCCCAACACAATTGTCTTTTTGTCACATTCCAGATCCCGAAGGAGCCTACATGAGTGTCGAGGCATCATAGGATATCGCCTTGGCAGAGATGTAAAGTCCGACATGGCCCGAAGGGGTGGCATGTATGAATCTTGAATGTCGAGTCCTGTCCTGTCACCAGAAATAGCAACAACATCAATGTACGGAGGGCGGTGATGTCCATCCTGCTGATGTGGTGACCTGTGGTAGGAAGTGCTGGGGACCCAGTGGTGGAGAGCCTCCACAGGGAGAAGGGTTAATAGAATTGAAAATATTTTAGGTCAATGGTTTGCAATGATGTAAGTGTATCCAGGAGCTTTTACGCTCCACTTTAAGCGCTCTGGGGGCAGTTAGATGGACCTGACACGGGGCCTTCCCATCTGGATTCTAGGCCTGTTCAGACCCATTTTTTTAATCATTATAAATATGCCTGGCTTGGTCAAGGGAGAGAGAGAAAGGTCGGACTCGTTCACTTGAACTGATCAAACCTGGGAATGGAAAAGGCGCAAAGATCGGGTTAGTGCGAGGACATACAGTCATTTCTTCAGTCACGTAGTGGAATTTGACTGGGGTAGGGAGGGGAGTAATCCATGGTGTGCGTAAGGGGCGACCGTATATGATTTTGGCCGGGGTAAGCTTTGCCTGTCCATCTGGTGTAGTTCTGACCTGAAATAAAGCAATAGGAAGCAGTTTTAACCAAGTTAGTCCCGTACCCGCTAATAATTTAGCCATCCTGGTTTCCAATGTCTAGTTAACCCACTCGACAAGTCCAGCAGCCTGAGTTCGGTCTGCACTGTAGTTGCTGTCGAATTCCTAATCGGGAACAGAATTCCTGGTTAATCACAGCAATAAAGTGTGGACCGTTGTCAGAGCTGAGGCAAAGAGGTAAGCCGTAGCCAGAGACGATCTCATGCATCCAGACGTTGACCGCGGTCTGGGCGTGATTATCAGTAGTGGGTGGGTTGGGCCTCAGTCCATCTGGAGAACACATCGCCAATCACTAACACATACTTATAACACTGAACTCAAGGCAATTCGATATAATCGTTTTGAAGCATTTGGAACAGCCGTCTAGTAATGAGGTCAACCCTTTTTCACACACTGCACAATGACCTGGGTTATGCTACTGGCAGATGCAGCACGAGCTGATGGTGTCAGCCAAGAAGCGCAAGTGGTGGTGCCACCAGGAAGCGAAAAGGTGATTCGCAACGGCTGTAGCGCCGCTGAGTTGGGAATGGACACATTCTATCACTCTATGGAGGCATGTTCTCTGGATACTTTCAATAGTGAGCTAGATAGGGTTCTTAAAGATATCAGAGTCAGGGGATATGGGGAGAAGGCAGGAACGGGATACTGATTGGGGATGATCAGCCATGATCACATTGCATGGCGGTGCTGGCTCGAAGGGTCGAATGACCTACTCCTGCACCTATTGTCTATAATTGTCCAATGCGTCTCGTGAGTCTGTGTAGATGTTGACACTCTTTCCCTTTCCGAGAGCGCATGAGGGCAAAGTTTGGCTTGTTGTGCAGAGAAGGTTTTTTCGAACGATGCCGCTTCCTGGACATGGCCGTCCTGAGTAACTATAGCCTAGCCAGAAGTGCGATGTCCCTTTCTATAATGAAAGGGACACCGTTGTGCCAGAGCTACTACACTCCAAACTTTCCAAATTGACTGTGCCTGAAACCCTCTGTCGGTGGATCATCAAGTTCCTGACTCTCTCCTCTCCTGTACTCTCTCTACACCAACGACTGCACCTCCACAGACACCTCTGTCAAGCTTCTCAAGTTTGCGGACGACACAACCCTGATTGGACTGATCCAGGATGGGGAGGAATCTGCCTACAGACAGGAAGTGTCACAGCTGGCGTCCTGGTGCCATCGCAACAACCTGGAGCTCAATGCTCTTAAGACAGTTCAATTGATAGTAGACTTTAGGAGAGCTCCCCCTCCCCTCACCCCACTCACCAACAACAACACCACAGTCACATCTGTGGAGTCTTTTAAGTTCCTGGGAACCATCATCTCCAAGGACCATAAGTGGGGGGCCACCATTGACTCCACAGTCAAAAAGGCACAACAGAGGATGTACTTCCTACGGCAGCTGAGGAAGCACAATCTGCCACAAGCAACGATGGTCCAATTCTACACGGCCATCGTAGAGTCTATCCTCACCTTCTCCAACATGGTCTGGTTTGGCTCGGCCTCCAAGCATGTCTCCAGCAATATTTACTGACTTCTCTCTCCCATCGCGCAGAAGATACAAAAGCATGTAAAAGTGCACCAACAGACCTATTGTAAGAACAACTTCTTCTGCAGTGTTATCACACTACTGAACTCACCTCCCATAACCTACCTCATTGCGCGCCGTGAACTCGTACACTGGAACTGGAATGCTAAAATGCTGTCACACTATATTCTGCCAACTGATATTTTTCCATGATATCTCAGTACGTGTCAATAATAAACCAATCCCAATATCAACTGGCATGCATGGATGATTTTGTAGATTTCTATGAGACCCCCTCTCATTCTTCCATTCTGTAGGGCTAATCAACTAAACCTCAGCCCCACAATCTTAAGAACTAGTAAACCCTTGTTGTGCTCGCTCCAGGACAAAAACATCCTTGGTAAGGAGAGTAAAACACTCAACTCCAGAAACAAATAACTGCAGGTGTTGGTTTACCAAAAGAAACACAGAGTGCCAGCAGATCAGGCAGCATCTGTGGAGAACTTGGATAGTTCCAGTTACGCCACCACTTTGTGCCTATAATTTAGTTTAGTTTAGGTTAGAGATAGAGCATGGAAACAGGCCCTGAGAGCCTTCCTCACCGTCCACAACTCCACCAATCATAGTGCCATCTGTGAACTCACGAACCGACGCATCTATAATTGCACCCGAGTCATTTATCAACAACATCGAAGATTCCATCACAGATTCATGTGTAATGCCCCTGTCCCACTTAGGAAACCTGTACGGAAACCTCTGGAGACTTTGCGCCCCACCCAAGGTTTCCGTGCGGTTCCCGGAGGTTTTTGACGTGGATAAGCTTTTCCCATTGAGGGCAGGGAAGATTCAAACAAGAGGGCATGACATGAGAATTAAGGGACTAAAGTTTAGGGGTAACATGAGGGGGAACTTCTTTACTCAGAGAGTGGTGGCTGTGTGGAATGATCTTCCAGCAGAAGTGGTGGAGGCAGGATCGATTTTAACATTCGATTCCGGAGGTTTTTGTCAGTCTCCCTAATTGTCGAAAGTGCTATCCGTTTAAAAAATCGGTAATTTTTTAATCGAAGCCGGTTGCAATGCTAGTTCAAGGTGGTTGCCGGAGGACAAAAACCTCTGGGAACCTCTGGGAACTGCACGGAAACCTTGGGTGGGGCGCAAAGTCGCCAGAGGTTTCCGTTCAGGTTTCCTAAGTGGGACAGGGGCAAAACTCCACTGGTCCCAGACCTCCAGCCAGTACACCCTGCCATCACTACTCTCTGTCTTCTATGTGCAAACCAATTCAGAGTCTAAACCACCAAGTGAGCAAGGATTTCATGAATCTTAACCTTCTGGATAGCTACCATGAGGGACTTTATCAAATGCCTCACTAAAACCCTTATACACAACATTCAGTGCCCTACCCCAATCAATCACCTTTGTTGCCTCCTCAAGTTTGTAAGACATGACCTGCCACAGACAAAGCCATGCTGACTCTCTCTAATTAGCCCATTCTCTTCTAAATGCAAGTAAATCCTGACCCAGAGCATCCTCTCCAAGAGCTTCCCAACCACTGATGTGAGGCTCACCGGCCTACAATCTTGGATTATCCCTAGCTCCCTTCTTAAACAAACTAATAACATTGGCCACACTCCAGTCCTCTGGGACTTTAGCTGTGGCCAGAGAGAATACTTTTGTATACCACAGAGAATCTTTGTCAAGGCTCCTGCAATCTCCTCACTTGCCTTTCGCCTCTAGAAATCTATCTACCTTAATGCTTTTTAAGAGACCCAACGCTAACTCCTCCTTGATCTTAAACTGCCTTGGCATATTAGTATTCCTCACCACTGACTCGCTGTCCTCCATATCCTTGATACAGATGCTAAGTACATGTTTAGTTCCTCGCCTACATCCTTTAAGCATGAATTCCCTCCTTTATCCCACCTTCTATAATTATAGGAAGGATGTCAACAAAATAGAGAGAGTACAGAGGAGATTTACTAGAATGTTGCCTGGGTTCCAGAAACTAAGTTACAGAGAAAGGTTGAACAAGTTAGGTCTTTATTCTTTGGAGCACAGAAGGTTAAGGGAGGACTTGATTGAGGTCTTTAAAATGATGAAAGGGATAGACAGAGTTGACGTGGATAAGCTTTTCCCATTGAGGGTAGGAAAGATTCAAACAAGAGGGCATGACATGAGAATTAAGGGACAGAAGTTTAGGGGTAACATGAGGGGGAACTTCTTTACTCAGAGAGTGGTGGCTGTGTGGAATGATCTTCCTGCAGAAGTGGTGGAGGCAGGATGGATTTTAACATTTAAAAGTAAAGTGGATAGGTATATGGACGGGAAGGGAATGGAGGGGTATGGTCTGAGTGCAGGTAGATGGGACTAGGGGAAAAAAATGGTCGGCAAGGACTGGAAGGGCCGAGAAGGCCTGTTTCCGTGCTGTAATTCAGAATCAGAATCAGAATGCCTTTTATTGTCACTATACTCATGTACAGTGAGATTAAAAACTGCTCCTACTCAGTGCAAAAACAAGACAAAAGGGGGGGGGGGGGGGATAAGGTGCACAGTTTCTGCAGCGCTATATACATATCTATAAAAAGACAATGGATAAATAGAATGGATAATAGGATTCCTATATCCAGCATGGGTTACAGTTACAGTACATATTACAGTAGGTGGATAGATGGAAGGCCGGGGGTTAGGCTGTGAAGTCAGTGCATGTGTGAGTCAGGGAGATGATGGATTTTAGAAAGAAACTGTTCTTGAGTCTATTTGTCCTTGTGCTGATGCACCTATAGCGCCTCCCTGAGGGTAGCAGGTCGAACAGGCCAAATGCAGGATGAGAGCTGTCCTTGATAATGTTCTTCGCCCTGATGAGGCAGCGGGAGGTGTAAATGTCCATCAGAGAGGGGAGAGGGCAGCCGATGATCTTCTGTGCTGCCCTGACTACCCTCTGAAGCCTCTCCCTGTCTGCCATGGTGCAGCTGCCATACCATGCTGTAATGCAGTATGTCAACAGGCTCTCAATGGACTAGCGGTAGAAGGTCAGCAGCAGGTTGGAGTCTACGTTGTGCTTCCTGAGGACCCTCAGGAAGTGCAGCCGCTGCTGAGCCTTCTTGATGACCGCTGTGATGTTGTCTGTCCAGGAGATGTCAGCGGAGATGAGGACGCCGAGAAACCGGAAGGTGTGGACCCTCTCCACACACTCGCCGTTGATGTATAAGGGGGCTAAGTCAGTGCTGTGCTTCCTGAAGTCGACAATGAGCTCTTTGGTTTTCTTGGTGTTCAGAGCCAGGTTGTTTTCTGAGCACCAGGCTGTCAACTTCAGGACTTCCTCTCTGTAGGCTGCCTCATCTCCCCTTGAGATGAATCCGACTACTGTAGTGTCGTCAGCAAACTTGACGATTCGGTTGTTGTTGTGGGCCGGACTACAGTCGTGGGTGTAGAGACAGTATAGGGGGGGGCTTAGCACACAGCCCTGCGGGGAGCCGGTACTCAACATGCGAGTGGAGGAGAGGTGGGGGCCGAGTCTCACAGTCTGGGGCCGGTTGGTGAGGAAGTCCTTCATCCAGGCACATGTGAGAGTGGGAATTGTTATATGGTTATATGGTTCTCATTAATTACCTCCTTGTTTTAATGAAGCCTTGGGATTGTCTTTAGTCTGACTCACCCAAAGCCATTTCACGCCCCCATTTGTTCCTTCCAACTCCCTCTTCTAATACTCTGCGTGAGTTCTTTCCCGATTGCTGTATATTCCTCAAAGGCCCTATCTGTCTTACTTTTCCTAAGCATTACATATGCTTCCTTTTACATTTTGAGCAAATTTACATCCTCTCCTGTCATCCAAGTTGCCTTACCTTGCCGTCCATATCCCTCCCCCTTCCCACAACATGTTGGTTCTGAACTCAGATCAGCTGGGCTTTAAATGGCTTCCACATGTCTGATGTGCGCTTACCCAGTAACAGCTGTTCCCAATTTACTCCCCCTAGCTCCTTCCTAATAATGTTGTCATCTGCCTTACTCCAATTTGGTTCTTTCCCCCAGGCATACCCTTACTTTCCTTGACCTATGCTTGAAGGAACTGAAATAGGTTTGTGTTCAGTAGACATGAGCGCAGTGTGCATATTACACAGCTGCTCAGGTTTAACATTGACAAAGACCAATGCAATTCTTCCCACAATTTCTTGGCAAGTATACAGAAGACAATGGGGTGGACACGACTACCATCCCAGATCTCATGACCAGACTGATTCCTGGGATGTCAGGACTTTCATATGAGGAAAGATTGGATAGACTCGGCTTGTACTCGCTGGAATTTAGAAGATTGAGGGGGGATCTTATAGAAACTTACAAAATTCTTAAGGGGTTGGACAAGCTAGATGCTGGAAGATTGTTCCCGATGTTGGGGGAGTGCAGAACAAGGGGTCACAGTCTAAGGATAAGGGGGAATTCCTTTAAGACCGAAATGAGGAAAACATTCTTTACACAGAGAGTGGTGAGTCTCTGGAATTCTCTGCCACAGAAGGTAGTTGAGGCCAGATTTATATATTTAAGAGGGCGTTAGATGTGGCACTTGTGGCTAAAGGGATCAGGGGGTATGGAGAGAAGGCAGGTGCGGGATACTGAGTTGGATGATCAGCCATGATCACATTGAATGGCGGTGCAGGCTCGAAGGGCCGAATGGCCTACTCCTGCACCTATTTTCTATGTTTCTATGTTTCTATCCCCATGGCAGCCATCCCCATGGCAGTGTGCAGCGGGACATAGCCTCCACTCTGCTCTCCACTCAGAGAGTGGTAGCGGTGTGGAATGAGCTTCCAGTGGAAGTGGTGGCGGCAGGTTCGTTGGTATCATTTAAAAATAAATTGGATAGGCATATGGATGAGAAGGGTAAGGAGGGTTATGGTATGAGTGCAGGCAGGTGGGACTAAGGGAAAAAAGTTGTTCGGCACGGGCTTGAAGGGCCGAGATGGCCTGTTTCCGTGCTGTAATTGTTATATTACATTATATTATATTACATTATATTGTTATATTAATTGTCCCTCATGGAAGGTTGGTTAAGAAGGTTCAACTGTTGGGTATAAATGCAGGAATAGCAAGATGGATTCAACAGTGGCTGAATGGGAGAAGCCAGAGGGTAATGGTGGATGGCTGTTTGTCGGGTTGGAGGCAGGTGACTAGTGGGGTGCCTCAGGGATCTGTGTTGGGTCCTTTGTTGTTTGTCATGTACATCAATGATCTGGATGAAGGGGTGGTAAATTGGATTAGTAAGTATGCAGATGATACCAAGATAGGGGGTGTTGTGGATAATGAAGAGGATTTCCAAAGTCTACAGAGTGATTTAGGCCAGTTGGAAAAATGGGCTGAAAGATGGCAGATGGAGTTTAATGCTGATAAATGTGAGGTGCTACACCTTGGCAGGACAAATCAAAATAGGACGTACATGGTAAACGGTAGGTAATTGAAGAATACAGTTGACAGAGGGATCTGGGAATAACCGTGCATAGTTCCTTGAAGGTGGAATCTCATATAGATAGGGTGGTAAAGAAAGCTTTTGGTATGCTAGCCTTTATAAATCAGAGCATTGAGTATAGAAGCTGGGATGTAATGTTAAAATTGTACAAGGTGTTGGTGAGACCAAATCTGGAGTATGGTGTGCAGTTTTGGTCGCCCAATTATAGGAAGGATGTCAACAAAATAGAGAGGGTACAGAGGAGATTTACTAGAATGTTGCCTGGGTTTCAACAGCTAAGTTACAGAGATAGGTTAAATAAGTTAGGTCTTTATTCTCTGGAGCGCAGAAGGTTAAGGGGGGACTTGATAGAGGTCTTTAAAATGATGAGAGGGATAGACAGAGTTAATGTGGACAAGCTTTTCCCTTTGAGAATGGGGAAGATTCAAACACGAGGACATGACTTTAGAATTAAGGGACAGAGGTTTAGGGGTAACATGAGGGGGAACTTCTTTACTCAGAGAGTGGTAGCGGTGTGGAATGAGCTTCCAGTGGAAGTGGTGGCGGCAGGTTCGTTGGTATCATTTAAAAATAAATTGGATAGGCATATGGATGAGAAGGGTATGGAGGGTTATGGTATGAGTGCAGGCAGGTGGGACTAAGGGAAAAAAGTTGTTCGGCACGGACTTGAAGGGCCGAGATGGCCTTTTTCCGTGCTGTAATTGTTATATGGTTGTTATATGGTTATATGGTTATATGGACAGCCCGCTCCATCCAACCTATAAACCTGCACATTGTTAGTATGTGGGAGGACACCAGAGGAAACTCACACAGTCAGGGTTGGACCTCTGGTCAGAAACTGAGGCAGCGGCTCTGTTAGTTGTAGCCCACTACCTCCCTGTAAACCAGCATCTGGATGGTGAGAGAGTGCAGAGAACAGAACTAGAACAATACCGTACAGGATCAGGCCCCTCGGCCCACAATGTTTGTGTTGGACATGACGCCAAGTTTATGCCCTGCCTGCAGGTGGTCCATATCTCCCCATTCTCTGCTGTCCAAGTGACCATGGAAAAGCCTCTTGAGCACTACCGGTGAATGGAGAACGATGCGCTGTCTTCGTGCCTGGTTCACAAACATCTACTATGTGTGGAGAGCACCAGATATGCAAGGACTAAGAACAAAGTCCCCTGGAGGTAATGTGTGCAACACACAGATGGGAGAGAGGGAAGAGGTGAACTAGTTTGGGAAGGACTGCGTCTCATAATTCTGTGCAACTGAGGAGCATGGGAGTAAAACTGGTCTACATGTCTGCAGAGATTCATAGATTCATAGAGTGATACAGTGTGGAAACAGGCCCTTCGGCCCAACTTGCCCACACCGACCAACATGTTCCATTTGCACGTCCCACCTGCCTGTGTTTGGCCCGTATCCCTCCACACCTGTCCTATCCATGTACCTGTCTAATTGTTTGTTAAAAACGTTGCAATAATGCCAGCCTCAACTACCTTCACTGGCAGCTCGTCTCATACACACACCACCCATTGTGTGAAAAAGTTACCTCTCAGATTACGATTAAATCTTTCCGCCTTCACCTTAAACCTATGGCCTCTGGTTCTCGATTTCCCCTACTCTGGCCGAGAGACTCTATCTGTGCGTGTACCCGATCTATACCTCTCATGATTTTGTACACTTCTATAAGATCACCCCTCATCCACCTGCACTCCAAGGAATAGAGTCCCAGCCTACTCAACCTCTCCCTGTAGCTCACACCCTCCAGTCCTGGCAACATCCTCGTAAATCTTCTCTGTACCCTTTCCAGCTTGACAACATCTTTCCTAAAACATGGTGCCCAGAACTGAACACAATAATTTAAATGTATCTCACAGATGTCTTATATAACTGCAGCAGATGCAGCTGTTTTCCTTTCATTCAGGAGATAAATTGTTGTCTTCTGTCTAGAGTCCCTGGTCCGTGTAAATCAGGAGGTCACTATGCTGAAGGAACAAGGGGTTCAGTCCTCAACTCCAGCATCGTCGATGTGAAGTTTCTCCCTTTGACCACAAGGGTTTTCTCCAGGTGTTCCTGTTTCCTCCCGCATCCCCAAGATGTGCGGTTTGGTTAGTTAATTAGCCATTGTTAATTATTCCCAAGTGAATGGTGAGAGCACAGGACAATGGGGAGATATCGGGGGAATTAAAAACATTAATAAAGGATTATTGGAAAGAGGTAGTTTGGATTTATGAGGCTACATTTCATACTGTATGTTTAGATAATTCTATTGTTCATAGGTGTAGATTAACCATATAATACCCTTATTAGTCTGCCTTCACTATATTTATCACCACACATATTATGCATGCTGCACATTCCATATTGAGTCCAGTCCGGATCTTCATCCCTACCCCGGACTATTGATAACACCGTCTCACAGTCAGACCTGATGCTGCCTACGGAGACAATAGCGTGTAATGTTTCCTCCGCTTGTGTTATAATAAAGACCATGAGTTGCTACTCCTGTGTATGGGGCTCATTACACAACAATAGGTTCATAAGTTACAGGAGCAGAATTAGGCCATTCTGGCCATCTAGTCATTCAATCACATTTCAACCCCATTCTCCTGCCTTCTCCCCATAACCACTGACAGCCGTACTAATCAAGAATCTATCAATCTCCACCTTAAAAATATCCATTGACATGGCCTCAACAGCCTTCGGTAAGTTTAAATGAGGCCCCCCCTCATCCATCTAAACACCAGCGAGTACAGACCCACTGCCATCAAACGCTCATCATATGTTAACCTATAACACTATGACTGGACTCAAGGTCTTTCTTTGTCTGGGTCTTACTGGCAGATTGAGATATCCGCTGTCATCTTTGGCAATGTTCCTGAGTCATTTCACTGTGTAGCACAGTAGTTGCTCTATGCTGAGACACAAGCTCCATCCAGTAAGGCTTGCAAATGACACTGCTGTGTTGGGCCGGATCAGGAACAATGACGAGATGGAGTAGACAGAGAACTTAGTGCCATGGTATCAGGGCAACAACCTCTCCCTCAATGGCGGCAAGATGAAGGAGCTGGCTATCAACTTCAGGAAGCATGGTGGACGACATGCCCCAAGCAGCATCAATGGCGCTGGAATTGGTTGAGAGCTTCAAGTGCCTTGGTTATAACATTATTCAAACAAGAGGGCATGACATGAGAATTAAGGGACAGAAGTTTAGGGGTAACATGAGGGGGAACTTCTTTACTCAGAGAGTGGTGGTTGTGTGGAATGATCTTCCTGCAGAAGTGGTGGAGGCAGGATCGATTTTAACATTTAAAGTAAAGTGGATAGGTATATGGACGGGAAGGGAATGGAGGGGTATGGTCTGAGTGCAGGTAGATGGGACTAGGGGAAAATAAATGGTCGGCACGGACTGGAAGGGCCGAGAAGGCCTGTTTCCGTGCTGTAATTGTTATATGTTATATGTTATATTATCAATAATCTGTCATGGAACAAACTGCGTTGATATGACAGCCAAGAAAGCGCACCAATGCCACAAACTTCCAGAGGACTGAGGAAATTCAGCACGTTTTCAATGAGTCCTATAGCCCTCTGCAGATGCACCATAGAAAGCAAGCTGTCGGGATGCATCACACCAAGTTTGGGAACAGCTCTGGCCAAGACTGCGCGAAATTGCAAAGAGTCATAGATATGAACCAGTCCATCATTGACTCCATCTACACTTCACACTGCCTGGGGAAAGCAATCAACGTAATATAAGACTTGTCTCCCTGCTCCTGTCCGACAGAAGGTGCAGAAGTTTGAAAGTGTGCACCACCAGACTCAGGAACAGCTTCTTCTCCACTATCAGGTTTATGAAGAGTTTTTCCATAAACTAGGGTACTGTCCAATTCACCTCTATTCCACTGCCTATATTGCACTTTGTCCATGGAACTAATGTGCTACAATGCTGAGAACTATATTCTGCACTCTGTATCTTCCCCTTTGGTCTATCTATTGTACTGGAGTTTGTTGATTGTAGGTATGTCTAGTATTATCTGTTTGGATAACATGCACCAATGCTTTTCTCTCAGCCTTGGTACATACATGGTAATAATAAACCCAAACGTAAAAACCACAGGACCCTGGTCGAGAACATTGCTGTGTCTGACAGGAACACTAAATAAGTTCTTCAATGTATTAGAGTATTTACATGACTCTCTTCCCACCCCTCTTAATTTAAACCTGCCCTTTATTCTTCTAACTATTTCTCCCTCGTGTGCTTTATCTGCTAGCATCTGTTTTATTCACTTGAGTTGCTGTGTGTGGGAGTGAGTTCTAGGCCTTGTCTCTGGGGGAATGCCATGGCACACATCCGGTGCTGTGCTAAACTCCCCTTCCCCTCTCACCTCTCCTGTCACCACTTCCCTGAGCTCACTTCCAGACTTTCAGCCACGAGTGTAAATCCTTGCAGAGCTGGATTGTTTCACCTCCGCTGCTTCCGACAATTAGAATTCTCTTTCACCAGAGCAATCCCACCATAAAGCTGGCACCCTGCATCTGAGTTGAGGACCCTAGCCGGACTTAGATTTGGTTACAGTATTTCCAAACTAAAATAGTTGTGATGGCATTGGTGGGCTGATTTTGACAGTGGATGAGTGTGCAATGCTGTTGTGTTATCCAGCATCCCATTGTTCATTCCCATTGAATGTAAAAGGGCAAAAGGGCAATGCTGCCAGTGTCAGAGCGTGTGTGCGGCCCGGACATTCAACCGATGGCTGCGGGTCTCCATCCATACTCTATGCCCAGGGAATTCTGTGATGGCGGTTTACATCCCTCCGCCCGCCAACACGCTGCACGTGAGTAGCCATCCACACCGTCACCGCCAGACTCCACACACAACGCCTGACTGCTTTAATCGCAATCACGGGGGATTTCGACCACGTGACTTTGGACGTTACCCTACCCAATTCCACTCAGCTTGTTGACTGTCCCACCAGGGATATGAAAACATTGGAGCTGCTGTATGCCAATGTTAAAGCGGCATACAGCTCCATAGCCCTTCCCCACTGGGAAGATCCAACCACAACCTGGTTCACCTCCTACCCAGGTCTAAGCCAATGGTCCAGAGCCTGCCAGTGACCACAAGGTCAGTGAGGAGGTGGTCACATGACCACTGTGACACTCTACATGGATGTTGTGAGGTCACACACTGGGTTGCACTCTGTAGTCCCCAAGGGGAGGATATTGACGGACACGGACTGTGTTACCAGCTACATAAAGTTCTGTGTGGATAACGTTGCCCCTGAGGAGACTGCACACTGTCTCCTCAACAACAAGCCCTGGGTCACCAGTGACATAAAGGCCCTTCTCAACCAGAAGAAGAGGGCCTTCGTGAATTGTGACAGGGAGGAGGTGAAACGGGTGCAGAAAGACCTGAAGGTGAGACAGGGCAAGGACGACTACAGGCGGAACTGGAGCTGAAACTTCAGCAGAACAACATGAGGGATGCATGGAGCAGGGTGAAGAGCATTACAGGCTACAAGAAGACCAGTGGCCTGGGGAGAGAAAGCAGTCAGGGCTGGCCAACAAGCTAAACATGTTTTTAATAGTTTAAGAAAGAACTGCAGATGCTGGAATAATCGAAGGTTAGCGAACAATGCTGGAGATGCTCGGCGGGTGAGGCAGAATCTATGGAGAGAAGGAACAAGCAACGTTTCTGGCCGGAAAAAAGGAAGGAAGTAGGCGGAGACAGTGGGACTTGTGGGAGAACTGGGAGGGGGAGGGGAAAGCAGGAGAAAGCAAGGGCTGTCTAAAATTAGAGAAGTCAATGTTCATACCACTGGGGTGTAAACGACCCAAGTGAAATATGAGGTGCTGTTCCTCCTATTTGCGCTGGGCCTCACTCTGGCAATGAAGGAGGCCCAGGACGGAAAGGTCAGATTCAGAATGGGAGGGGGAGTCGAAGTGCTGAGCCACCGGGCAATCAGGTTGGTTAACACGGACTAAGCAGAGGTGTTCAGTGTAACCATGGTTATATGGTTAAGCGATCGCCAAGCCTTTGCTTGGTCTCGCTGATGTAGAGAAGTTTACACTTAGAACAGCGGATCTAGTGGATGAGGTTGGAGGAGGTGCAGGTGAACCTCTGCCTCACCTGGAAAGACTGCTTGGGTCCTTGGATGGAGTCGGGGGGGAGGTAAAGCGACAAGCGTAGCATTTCCTCCGGTTGCAAGGGAATGTACCAGGGGAGGGGGTGGTTTGGGTGGGAAGGGACGAATTATCCAGGGAGTTACGGAGGGAGTGATCTCTGCAGAAAGCAGAAAGGGGAGGAGATGGGAAGATGTGACTAGTAGTGGGATCCCGTTGGAGGTGGCGAAAATGTTGGAGGTGACGGCTGATGGGGTGAAGGGTGAGGACAAGGGGACTCTGTCCTTGTTACAAGTGGGGGGAGGGAGAGTTAGAGCGGAGCTATGGGATATAGAGGAGACCCGAGTGAGATCCTCATCTATAGTCGAAGAGGGGAACCCCCGTTCCCTAAAGAATGAGGACATCTCCGGTGCCCTGGTCTGGAACACCTCATCCTGGGTGCAGATGCAGTGTAGATGAAGGAATTGGGAGTAGGGGATAGAGTCCTTACAGGAAGCAGGGTGGGAGGAAGTGTAGTCCAGATAGCCATGGGAGTCAGTGGGTTTGTAGTAGATGTCGGTCAGTAGTCTGTTGCCTGCGATAGGGATGCCGAGGTCTAGAAACGGTAGAGAGATGTCGGAGACGGTCCATGTGAATTTAAGTGCCAGACGGAAATTAATGGTGAAGTTGAGGAAGTCAGTGAGTTCTGCATGGGTGCAGGAGGTAGCACCAATGCAGTCGTCAATGTAGCGGAGGCAGAGTTCAGGGATAGGGCCAGTTTTTACTAGATTTGATGGAGTGGCCTCTGCCCACCCTACCCCCGCTCCCCGACAGACTCTCCCCCCAATCCCCCTAGTCCACTTCCTCTGCCCTTTCGTAGTCCCTTCTGGCCATCAGGTGAGGAAAGAGCTGCTCAGACTCCACCCAAGCAAAGCCACGTGACTTGTGTCAGTCAGCCCTGGGGTACTCGAGGCGTGTGTGTACCAGCCAGCTGTGTGGAGTGCTCCAGCTTATCTTCAACCTGAGCAACCGGGATAAGTTGGGGAGGATTGTGAAAGTCATCTTGTTTTACTTCTCCAGGGCTTTTAACACCATCCGGCCGGCATTGATTGGGAGCAAACTGACGAAGATGCGGGTGGATGCTCCATTAGTGTCCTGGATCACCAACTACCTGACTGGACGGCCACAGTATGTCAGGCTACAGAACTGTGTCTCAGACATGGTTGTGAGCAATACAGGGGCCCCACAGGGGATGGTCCTCTCTCCCTTCCTGTTTACCATCTACACCTCGGACTTCAGATATAACTCGGACTCCTGCCACCGGCAGATGTTTTCGGATGACTCTTAAATTGTGGGTTGTATCACTGAGGGGAGGGAAGCTGAATACAGATGTGTAGTCCATGACTTTGTTGAGTGGTGTGGGCTGTAGCTCAACAACGACAAGACTAAGGTGTTGATGGTGGACTTTAGGAGGAGAGGAACACCCCTGTCCCCTGTCTCCATCAATGGTGTGGATGTGTAGTTTACCAGGGAGTACAAATACCTTGGAGACAGTAAACTGGACTGATCCAGGAACGCTGAGGCCCTGTACAAGAAGGGACAGAGCCGGCTGTATTTTTGAGAAGGCTCCGCTCCTTCAACATCTCCAGTAAGATGCTGCAGATGTTCCACCAATCGGTGGTAGCCAGTGCCATCTTCTTCACTGCCGTGTGCTGGGGGAGCAGGACGAAGGCTGCAGATGCCAACAGGATTAACAAACTCATCAGGAAGGCTGGCTCCGTCCTGGGGTGGAGTTGGATTCATGGGAGGTTGGTCTTGGAGGGGAGGATGCTCCTCAAACTGCGGAGCATCCTGGACAATACAGCTCACCTCCTCTGTCAGCAACAGACTGGTGCCACCAAAATGCAGGACAGAACGTCACAGGAGATCCTTCTTCTCTGTGGCTATCAAACTGTACAACTCCTCCCCTTTCTGTCATGGAGTAGACTGAGACTGACTCCCCTCCGCCCCCCAGCCAGATCTTTGCACATCCCCAATCCTTTCCACTCGTCAGTTTAATTTCAAGCTTCATGTAGTTTGTGTTTTATGACTGTTGGCAGATCAATTTCCCTCCTGAGATAAATAAAGTTCCATCGTAACGTATTGTAAAATATAAAGGTTATGGGAGGATAGGAGAGGAGAGGGGAGGAGAGGAGAGGAGAGGAGAGGAGAGGAGAGGAGAGTGGATGAGACGGGAGGAGAGGAGAGGAGAGGAGAGGAGAGGGGAGGAGAGCAGAGGGGAGGGGAGGGGAGGAGAGCAGAGGGGAAGAGAGGGGAGGAGAGGGGAGGAGAGGGGAGGGGAGTGGAGGAGAGGGGAGGGGAGGGGAGGGGAGGGGAGGGGAGGAGAGGGGAGGAGAGGGGAGGAGAGGGGAGGAGAGGGGAGGAGAGGAGAGGGGAGGAGAGGGGAGGGGAGTGGAGGAGAGGGGAGGGGAGGGGAGGGGAGGGGAGGAGAGGGGAGGAGAGGGGAGGAGAGGGGAGGAGAGGGGAGGAGAGGGGAGGAGAGGGGAGGAGAGGGGAGGGGAGGGGAGTGGAGGAGAGGAGAGGGGAGGAGAGGAGAGGTGAAGGATGTCGGTTTACAGGAGTTGCTCCAGTGCACCGAGCAAGCGGCTGAATGGACCTTGAATAATGGCGGTAAAAATGGCGGCACCCTCATGTGTAACATATGCAAAGTGGTTTTCACTGTGCAGTTACATATGGGACAAATAAAGCAGCATTGAATCATTGACAGGGGCTGGTTATGAAGAAGTAACTAAGGAGATTGATGAGGGCAAAGCTGTAGACATTGTCTGTATGGAGTTTCAGTTTAGTTGATTGTCACGTGTACCAAGGTACAGTGAAAACCTTTGTTGCGTGCTAATCCGCCTGCAGTACATGATTATAATCGATCCATTTACAGTGTATAGATACATGATAAAGAAACAACATTTCGTGCAAGGTAAAGCCAGCAAAGTCCCATCAAGGACCGAGGGTCACCAAAGAGGTAGATAGTAGTTCAGCACTGCTCTCTGGTTGTGGTAGGAAGGTTCAGTTGACTGTTAACAGCTGGGAAGAAACTGTTCCTTAATCTGGAGGTGTGCGCTTTCACACTTCTATACCTTTTGCCTGATGGGAGAGGGGAGAAGAGGGAGTGGCCAGGGTGCGACTCATCCTTGATTATGCTGCTGGCTTTGCCGAGGCAGTGTGATGCTGTTATACGAGACCTTTGTATGAACACTGTAACCCGTAGTGCCAGATTCAAAGCCCAGAGCGCTATGGCCGATAGTGCTATATTTAAAGCCCATGAATGCAGCCAGCAGCTCTTTGTTTAAATTCCTACGCGCCATGCTCAGTGCGCTCAGTTTAAAACTTTGCCCGCCAAACCGGCAGCGGTGTGCGCATGACTTTACGTGCCAGTCTGCGGCTGATAGCGCTTTGTTCCCAAAGTGGGGGAGGGCTGGGCCTTGCTCGGATGCAGTCCCCGGCCATTGGTAAAAGTTTGAATTTGGGAGCATCGTTATTGGCTAGGACTTCCTGGCGGTTATTTCAATGGCTGGTTTCTTACCTGTATAAAGGCAGGCGGCAGTAAGGCAGAGGTTATTCAAGTTCATGTACCAGAGGGGTTCACCAGCGGACTGAGTCGTGATCAGCCCCGCAGATGGAGGCAAAGAGAGACAGAGCGAGGGAGAGAGAGACAGAGACAGAGAGAGAGATGGAGAGAGGTGTGCTTCTGTAAACCGGACCCCATGCATACCAAGCCAAGTATTGTTTTCGCCCTCTCTTGCCAATAAAACTGATTTGCAACAGACAAGTGAGCCTTTTTCTGTTCTACTTGTCAGATCCTTGAACCTACTCCCTTGTAACAGAGGTATACATGGAGTCAATGCAAGAAAGGTTGGTTTATGTGAAGGTCTGGGCTGCGTCCACAAGCGGAATATGAGGTGCGACCGAGATTTACCTGCACCTCCTCCAACCTCATCTATTACATCCACTGCTCTAGATGTCAGCTGATCTACATCGGTGAGACCAAGTGTAGGCTTGGCGATCGTTTCGCCGAACACCTCCGCTCGGTCCGCATGAACCAACCTGATCTCCCTATGGCTCAGCACTTCAACTCCCCCTCCCATTCCGTATCCGACCTCTTGTCCTGGGCCTCCTCCATGGCCAGAGTGAGCACCACCGGAAATTTGTGGAGCAGCACCTCGTATTCCGCTTGGGCAGTCTGCACCCCAGCGGCATAAACATTGACCTTCAATTTCCAGTAGCCCTTGCTGTCTCCTCCCCTTCTCAGCTCTCCCTCAGCCCTCAGACGCCTCCTCTTCCTTTCCTTCCTCCCATCACCCCCCCCCCCCCCCCCCCCCCCCCCCCCACCCTGCATCAGTCTGAAGAAGGGTTTCGGCCCGAAACGTTGCCTATCTCCTTCGCTCCATAGATGCTGCCGCACCCACTGAGTTTCTCCGGCACTTTTGTCTACCTTCGATTTTCCAGCAACTGCAGTTCCTTCTTGACCATGAAAGTAGGTGGTATGATAAACAGTGAAGATGGTTATCAAAAATAACAGCACGATCTTGATGAGCTGGGTTGAGGAATAGTTAATAGAGTTTAATACAGATGAATGTGAGGTGTTGCAATTTGGGGAGTCAAACCAGGGCAGGAGCTTCACAAGGATGGTAAAGGCCTGTGGAGTGTTGGAGAGCACAGGGTTCAATGAGTACGTGGAAGTGGTGTCACAGGTGTATCGGGTGGTCGAGAAGGCTTCTGGTAAATGACCTTCAGCAATCAGGGTATTGCGTACAGTTGGGACGTGCTGTTACATCTGAGGTGGCTCTAGACGTTGGTGCTGCCACATGTGGAGCATAGACATCTCGTGTTTTATGTGGAGGTTACGAGCTGGATAAACAGAGTGTAAATGAAGAAGCCCTAAATCATGACTACACTGACAAATGCAATAAATGGGGTAAATCACATCACGCAACATCATAAAGCTTCCCCTTCCATCCGTACAATGATCAACCTGAAATGCCTGATGCTAACTGTTGGAACATAAAATGGAGAAAATGATCTGTAATTGGAAAATATATCCCAAGGGCATATACATTTAAACATATAACCCAAGGGCTGCACGCAAGCATTTGAGCTTTGAAAGCTGATGTGTACATATGCCAGACATAAATTTAAGCATGTTATTCCAAAAATAGGAGTGCAGAAATGAAACTTCTGCCATAATTAGACAAGCGTGTTATACTTAAGACGAGTAAATCAAACATCTGTACAATGCCAGGTGCCTGTACTGCGCTCAGTTTTGGTCACCCTCCTATACGAAGGATGCCATTCAACTGCAACGAGTGCAGGGATTATCTGTAATGATGTGTGGGAAGGAACTGCAGATGCTGGTTTAAACTGAAGATAGGCACAAAAACCTGGAGTAACTCAGTGGGACAGGCAGCATCTCTGGAGCGAAGGAATGGGTGACATTTTGTGTCGAGATGCTTCTTATCTACAAAGATGTTGCCAGCACCTGAGGACATAAACTATATGCACTTGTTGGTTTGTGGTTGTAACGTGACAAAATGTGGAAAAGTTCAAGGGGTATGAATACTTTTGCAAGCAACTGTATAAACGAGTACATGTGAACAGAACACATAAAAGTGTATTCAAATAAACAACCTGATCTCCCGGTGGCTCAGCACTTCAACGCCCCCTCCAATTCCGATTCCGACCTTTCTATCCTGGGCCTCCTCCATGGCCAGAGTGAGCACCACCGGAAATTTGTGGAGCAGCACCTCATATTTCGCTTGGGCAGTTTAAACCCCAGCGGTATGAACATTGACTTCTCCAATTTCAGGTAGTCCTTGCTTTCTCCCTCTTTCCCCTCCCCTTCCCAGCTCTCCCACAGCCCACTGTCTCCGCCTCTTCCTTTCTTCTTCCCACCCCCACATCAGTCTGAGGAAGGGTCTCGACCCAAAACGTCGCCTATTTCCTTCGCTCCTTAGATGCTGCTGCACCCGCTGAGTTTCTGCAGCCTTTGTGTCCCCTTGATTCTCCAGCAACTGCAGTTCCTTCTTTACACTTATGTACACTTGTTGGTTAGGCTAGGAGTTTATTCCTTGGAGCGCAGGAGGCTGAGGGGTGATATTCTAGAGGTGTATAAGATCATGAGAGGATCCCAGAGTAGGGGAATCAAGAACCAGAGGACATACAGTGCCCTCCATAATGTTTGGGACAAAGACCCATCATTTATTTATTTGCCTCTGTACTCCACAATTTGAGATTTGTAATAGAAAAAAATCACATGTGGTTAAAGTGCACATTGTCAGATATTAATAAAGGCCATTTTTATACATTTTGGTTTCACCATGTAGAAATTACCACAGTGTTTATACATAGTCTCCCCATTTCAGGGCACCATAATGTTTGGGACACATGGCTTCACGGGCGTTTGTAATTGCTCAGGTGTGTTCAATTGCCTCCTTAATGCAGGTATAAGAAAGCTCTCAGCACCTAGTCTTTACTCCAGTCTTTCCATCACCTTTGGAAACTTTCATTGCTGTTTATCAACATGAGGACCAAAGTTGTTCCAATGAAAGTCAAAGCAGCCATTATGAGACTGAGAAACAAGAATAAAACTGTTAGAGACATCAGCCAACCCTTAGGCTTACCAAAATCAACTGTTTGGAACATTATTAAGAAGAAAGAGAGCACTGGTGAGCTTACTAATCGTAAAGGGACTGGCAGACCAAGGAAGACCTCCACAGCTGATGACAAGAATTCTCTCTATAATAAAGAAAAATCCCCAAACACCTGTCTGACAGATCAGAAACACTCTTCAGGAGTCAGGTGTGGATTTGTCAATGACCACTGTCCGCAGAAGACTTCATGAAGAGAAATACAGCGGCTGCACTGCATGATGCAAACCACAGGTTAGCCGCAAAATTAGGATGGCCAGGTTACAGTTTCCCAAGAAGTACTTAAAAGAGCAACCACAGTTTTGGAAGAAGGTCTTGTGGGCAGATGTGATGAAGATTAACATATCAGAGTGATGGCAAGAGCAAAGTATGGAGGAGAAAAGGAACTGCCCAAGATCCAAAGCATACCACCTCATCTGTGAAACACAGTGGTGGGGGTGTTATAGCCTGGGCATGTAGGGCTGCTGAAGGTACTAGCTTACTTATCTTCATTGATGATACAACTACTGATGGTAGTAGCATAATGAATTCTGAAGTGTATAGACACATCCTAACTACTCAAGTTCAAACAAATGCCTCAAAACCCATTGGCCGGCGGTTCATTCAACACCAAGACAATCGCCCGGAGCGGCGACAGCGGAGGGCTGGGAGAGATCCCAACCACGGGTGAACATTGGGGAACATCGGGAAGAGACTGACTTTGGTGCCTTCCCTCACGGTGGGAAATTTTGATCCTGCTGTGGGGGGATGTTTTATGTTGAATTTCTGTCTACTCTGTGTTGTGTTCTTTATTTTTGGCTGTATGGTGACTTCATTTCACTGTGCCAATTGGCACATGTGAGAAATAAAATCTATCTATCTATCTATCTGATCGCAAACATACTGCTAAAGCAACAACAGAGTTTTTCAAAGCTAAAAAATGGTCAATTCTTGAGTGGCCAAGTCAATCACCTGATCTGAACCCAATTGATCATGCCTTTTATATGCTGAAGAGAAAACTGAAGGGTACTAGCCCCCAAAACAAGCATAAGCTAAAGATGGCTGCAATACAGGCCTGGCAGAGCATCACCAGAGAAGACACCCAGCAGCTGGTGATGTCCATGAATCGCAGTCATTCCATGCAAAGGATATGCAACAAAATACTAAACATGACTACTTTCATTTACATGATATTGCTGTGTCCCAAACATTATGGTGCCCTGAAATGGAGGGACTATGTATAAACACTGCTGTAATTTCTACATGGTGAAATCAAAATGTATAAAACTGGCCTTTATTAAAATCTGACAATGTGTACTTTAACCACATGTGATTTTTTTCCTATTACAAATCTCAAATTGTGGAGTACAGAGTCAAATAAATCAATGATGGGTCTTTGTCCCAAACATTATGGAGGGCACTGTAGGTTTAATCTGAGAGGGAACATATTGAACATAAACCTTTGGGGCAACTTTTCCACTTGGAGGGTGGTGGTTACATGGCAAGACCAGCTAGAGGAAGTGGATGAGGAAGGTACAATAATAACAGACAATAGTCAATAGACAATAGGTTCAGGAGTCCATTCGGCCCCTCGACCCAGCACCGCCATTCATGGTGATAATATCAGGCATTTTGGGTGCTTGACAAAATGGAGGATTTCTGCTTCTGTCAAACCTGCTTGTCATCGTTTGCAAAAGCTGCAAAGACCATGAGGATCATGGCCAGAGAGCCTGTGGCCTGGGAAGGGGTTGAATAGAAGTTGATGGCCAGATGGCCTTTAATTGTTAATATATATGAGATGTTGCAGAAGGAGCTAGGTCCCGTTGTAAATGCAGATTGGGATTTGTTGGGGAAATTATGGGTTACAATAATGTTGCAGAGTCTTCCCGCTGCTAATTCTGATTGGTCCAGGAGCGGGGCCTTACCCAAGATGTATACTTTACCTGGGAGAATGTTTTTTTACCGAACAGAATTGTTTCCCCCCTAAGTGCTTTCTGTTGAAACTATGTTATATGATATTGTATGATAGGGTTAGGGAACTGTTATTCAAAGTATTTTGGAACCCTTATCGATAATTGGCTTGTGGGGCTTACCCCCTTAAGGACCTGTCCCACCAGCATGCAGCGAGCGCGACCTAACGTGGTCGCTTGAGCCGTACGGCCTTGCGAGGTTGGCCCCACTTCGATTGCCGGAGTTGTGCGGGGCTGGTCCCGACATTGCACGGGGACTCCGAAAAACTGTCGCTGTTCAAAAATCCTGCGCGCCAACGGCCTGCCAGCCCGCAGCCACATTGAGGCCGCACGCAACGACTCGACATCATACACATCAACGTCTTTACGGCGTACGCTGAGTGCGTGGCGTTGCGTGATGATGTCACCGCCCGACACCGTGCGACATCCAAATTCAGTCGGCCTGCCTCCTGCACAGCTGATTGGTGAGTATGATGTCGGGACCAGCTCCAGACGGCTCCACGGTTGGAAGTGAGACCGGCCCCGCGAGGCCGTACGCCTCAGGTAGCAATGTTACAAAATTTTGAGATTTTAAAAATCAAGTCTGCAATTTATCCCATCAGATAAAGCATGAAAATAAGTTTAATTTGACACCTAATTCACTTTCATATCTTTAAAAAAGTATTAAAAAAGTTATGACCATTTTCATACTCGGAAATTAGCATCTTGTTCCCCATTGCCTTTCAATTGACTTAACTCAAAAGCTGTGATCTAGAACAGTTAAAAGCCCATATCTTTCTTAAAAATTAAGAGAACTCAATTAAATTTTCAGTTATTATAGATTGAAGCATTCTGAAACAAATATGAAACAATCTTACTTGGGTGACCTGAAATTAAAGCATATAATTAGTTAGTTATCTAATTGTAGCTAATTACAAAATTCAATGAGTAGATCTAAACATCTATCCATTTCTTAAGAAAAGATAGACTTTTTTTAAATTGCCTCAGTGTGCAAATAACATTCACACAATAATCCACAATATAACATAATTTTTAAATCTCATTTTCATGAATTTATAGGCCAAATGGAAGTAATTTAGTGTTTAATGCCTGTAAATTAATGGCCATTTAAATCAACTAGCGAGTGGGTTTAAGTGGAATGCGGTGGATTGGAACGTTGCAGTTTGCTGTGAAGTCGGGAGGAAAAATACTGTTGGTTCATACATTTTTTTGGACCCCTTTTCACAACATGAAAATATGATTGAAGCCTCCATAAAAACCAACTTTTAATATAAAAATAAACTGTGTACTTTTTTTCTCCCCTATGCAATATCCTTCCCGTTGTCGGCTCTCACGGCTTTTGAAGGTGACTTTTAAATTACTCTAGTTAATAAATAATCTAGCGTAATTTAAAAATACCTTCATGAATGAAATGGCGGAGCGATTTTTCTTCCGCAACGAAATCGCCCAACATGGATCGATTTGCCCAGTCTGAAGAAAAACGGCACTTTAAGCCCGCCCCCCTCTGAAAGGCGCCATAGTCACGCACACAGGGAGCGGCAGAACTGCAGCGCTGCTCAAGGTAAGTTTTGTAACATACCTACCTCAAGCCACCACGTTTGGTCGCGCTCGCCGCATGCAGTCGCATGCTAGTGGGACAGGCCCTTTATTCTTAAACTGTGGCTCCTGGTTCTGGACTCCCTTAACATCGGGAACATGTTTCCTGCCTCTAGCGTGTCCAAACCCTTAATAATCTTATATGTTTCTATAAGATCCCCTCTCATCCGTCTAAATTCCAGAGTATACAAGCCCAGCCATTCCATTCTCTCAGCATATGACAGTCCAGGTGTGGTCTCACTAGGGCTCTGTACAACTCAATACTCCAGGTGTGGTCTCACTAGGGCTCTGTACAACTCAATACTCCAGGTGTGGTCTCACTAGGGCCCTATACAACTGCAGAAGGACCTCTTTGCTCCTATACTCAACTCCTCTTGTTATGAAGGCCAACGCCATTTTCGCTTTCTTCACTGCCTGCTGCACCTGCATGCTTACTTTGAGTGACTGATGAACAAGGACCCCCAGATCCTGTTGTACTTCCCCTTTTCCCAACTTAACACAATTTAGATAGCCTTCCTGTTTTTACTACCGAAGTGGATAACCTCACATTTAAAACTGCATCAGCCATGCATCTGCCCACTCACCCAGCCTGTCCAAGTCACCCTGCGTCCTCATAGCATCCTCCTCACAGTTCACACTGCCACCCAGCTTTGTGTCATCTGCAAATTTTCTAATGTTACTTTGAATCCCTTCATCTAAATCATTGATGTATATTGTAAATAGCTGCAGTCCCAGCACCGAGCCTTGTGGTACTCCACTAGTCACTGCCTGCCATTCTGAAAGGGATCCGTCAATCCTTACTCTTTCTGATACAGCTGATCTATATCCCGCTGTATCTTCTGTCAGCCTTCCTCACTGTCTGCAACTCCTTCTATTTTTGTGTTTCATTTCTTTTATTAGAAGTAATCAATTTACAATAGTGTAAACAGATTTACAAACATCAACTTAATTCCATATTTTTTTAAATAACCCGTTAAAAGTTATTATCTTCTATTTTTTTGGAGATAAAGATAAGGATAGAGTAGAGCAGTTTTAAATCAATAAGGGAGTGATTAAATAATAATTTGATTATATATAAGAGAAAAAGAAAAAAGAGAAAAGAAAAAAGGTTAATAAAAAGTAAAAAGATATTATATATATATTTATATAAATGAAAATCAACAAAATATATTGTAACTAAAACTATTACAAATGATAATATCAATAAAGACATGCCTATTAATCCTAGTATGAAAATAAGTTATTCTCATCAGATCCCGCAGGGTACCCGTCGAGCTGTGATGTCAAGAACAGCTACTTCTCTCAATACTGTATATATGGAGACCATATTTGTTCGAAGGAATTATATTTGTCCAATAGGACAAATCTGATTCTTTCTAAATGTAACGTCTCCAACATTTCTGCTGCCCACATTTTAATTGTGGGGGATAATGTTCCCTTCCAAAATTTCAATATGATTTTTTTCCCTATTATCAAACAGTAATCAAAAAAATTTCTTTGATTTACTGTAAGTACCGAATTTGAATCCAAAATTCCAAGTATTATTAACTTTGGGTCAGGGTCCAATCTAATTTTAAGAACTTCAGAAATAACCTTAAAAATTTCTGTCCAGTAGTAATTCAATTTGGGACATGTAGCAAAACTGTGTATTAAATTTGCTTCTAAATTCTTATATTTATCACAAATTGAAGAGAGATTGGGAAAGATACTATTTAATTTAGTTTTTGAATAATGTAATCTATATAGTACTTTAAATTGTATCAATGTATGTCTGGCATTTAACGAACACCGATGTATTCGCTGTAAACTTTCTTCCCAATTTTCTTTTGTTATAGATAAACCAATTTCATTTTCCCATGCTTGACGATATGTTTCAGTTGTTGGATTCTCCTTATCCAAAATTATGTTATATATATAGGCTATTAGTTTTTCTGTATTTGGGTGTAAATTAAACAATTCATCTAATAATCCTGGTTCTTTATTTTTATAATCTTGTGTATTGGATTTTATATAATCTCTAATTTGTAAGTACCTAAACAAGTGTTGCGGAGACAATCCGTAGATATCTTGTAACTCTTGGAATAAAAGAAATTTTCCTTTTCTATAAAGGTGCTCTATCCTTTTAATTCCTAAATCATCCCAATGTCTAAACCCTCCATCCAATATAGAGGGTTTAAATAATGGGTTATTCGTGATTGGTAGTCTAAGTGAAAGATTATCTAGATGTAAAGTCTTAACTATTTGTTTCCAAATACGTCTATTATTATAAATTATCGGGTTGCCCCTATAAATTTTTTTTTGTACTTCTTTTGGGGCAAAGAGAATCGAGCCTACATTATAGGGTAAACAGTCTTCCTTTTCCATCTTTAACCACGTTGGTTCATAATCCATATTTACCCACCAGAAATTCATATTCTTAATCTGGACTGCCCAAAAATAATATAAAAAATTTGGAAGTGCTAATCCTCCATTTATCTTAGATTTACATAAATGTTTTTTACTTATTCTATGATTTTTATAATCCCAAATAAAACTATTAATAATATTATCTTTTTTTTTTTTTAAAGTCTTTGGGAGAAAAAAAGGAATAGCCTGAAACAAATATAATAATTGTGGTAAAAACACCATCTTTATAGCATTTATTCTACCAATCATAGATATAGGAAGTGTTTTCCAATACAAAATATTTTTTTTAAGTTTATCTAATAATAGAGGGTAATTAGATTTAATTAGTGAATTATAAGATTTAGTTACATTAATTCCTAAATATTTAAATTTGTCTGTAACTATTTTTAATGGATATTGTTGTAATATATTTACATTAATTCCAGTTATAGGCATAATATCACTTTTGTTCCAATTAATCCTAAATCCTGAGAATGTGCCAAATTTAGTTATAACATTAAACAGCTTAGGTATACTAATTTCCGGTTTTGTAATATAAATCAAAACGTCATCTGCATATAAAGATATTTTGTTAGTTGTTGTATCAGTATTATAGCCGTAGATTTCAGGTTCAGATCTAATTCTTTCCGCCAAAGGCTCTATCATCAAAGCAAATAGTAAAGGCGATAATGGACATCCCTGTCTACATCCCCTAGAGAGCTTAAATTTAGCTGATAATATTTGATTAGTTAAGATTCTTGCCGTTGGATTCAAATATAAAATTCTTATCCATTTACAGAATCTATCCCCCAATTGAAACTTTTCCATTATATTAAATAAATATAACCATTCCACCTGATCGAATGCCTTTTCTGCATCTAGCGATACAACCGCTAATTTCCTGTCCCGTACTCTTTTTGAATATATAATATTAAACAAGCGTCTGAGATTATGGGATGAATAGCGTTTTGGAATAAAAACTGTTTGATCATTATGTATTAATTTAGAAATCACCAGACTTAATCTCCGAGATAAAACTTTAGTTAATATTTTTTGGTCTGTATTTAGAAGGGCGATCGCTCTATATGATCCTGGATCTTCCAAATCCTTATCTACCTTAGAAATGACTGTAATTGTGGATTCATTTAAAGATTCTGGTAATTTGCCTTGTTCTTATGCATATCTATATTCTGTATATAATCTTGGGGAAATCAGATCTTGAAATTTTTTATAAAATTCTGCACTCAGGCCATCAGGGCCAGCTGCTTTTCACTTGTTTAACAAACTAATTGATTCTTCAATATCTTTTACTGTTATTTCAGCGTTTAACAAATGTCTACCTTCCTGATCTAGACTATTAATTTGACACTCTTGTAGGAATGTTTCCATACCATCTGTTTGTCCTGTTAATTTAGATGAATAAAGATTTTGATAATATTGTAGAAATCTGTCATTAATATCTTTTGGTATCGTCAATATATTTCCATGCGCAGATCTAATTCTATGTATCATTTTTTCATCTTCTAATTTTCTAAGTTGTCGTGCTAGTAGTTTTTGTGGTTTGTCTCCAAATTCAAAATGCACTTGTTTGGTTTGTTGAAATAGTTTAATGACTTGGTTAGAATATATTTTATTTAGTCTATATTTTACTATTGCAATTTTATTACTTAGCTCTTTAGAAGCGTGTTTTATGTTTTCCCTATGTAGTTGTTTTATCTCATTTTCTAACTTTTGTTCCATCTTTCTATTTTCTTTATTAAAATAAGCTTGTGCTGATATTATTGCACCTCGCATAAATGCTTTAAATGTATCCCACAGTAACGATGGTGAAATTTCAGGTTTGTCATTAGTTTCAAAAAATAGTTTAATCTGTTCCACTACATGTCTACAACAGTCCTTATCCTTTAATATCTGGGGATTAAATCTCCAAGTAGTAGTTTTATTAAGTATATCTTTTAGTTTTATCTTGAATGTTAGTGGCGCATGATCTGAAATAATAATATTGTGATATTTTGCATCATACGTAAAAGGTAGTAATTTTGAATCTATTAGAAAATAATCTATCCTAGAGTAAGTTCCATATACAGGCGAGAAAAACGAGTATTCTCGTCCGGATGGATTATCTAGTCTCCAAATATCCTTAACATTAGATGTATTAATAAAATAATTTATAAGTTTACTTGAATTAGAGGTAGCTTTCCTTTTTGTAGAAGACCTGTCTAGGTAGCTATCTAAGGTGCAATTAAAATCACCCCCAATAACTAAATTATATTGCGTGGAAAATTATATTGCGTGGAACAACTCCTATTTTGATGTCGTGAGCAAACTGACTCACCAACCCATATACATTATATACATTTATCTCATGGTCATATCTATCTATCTATCTATCTATCTATCTATCTATCTATCTATCTATCTATCTATCTATCTATCTATCTATCTATCTATCTATCTATCTATCTATCTATCTATCTATCTATCTATCTATCTACTTTTAAAACTCTGTGTGTCACATCTTGAAGAAATGAGATTCCTCCTACTAGGCAAAGTAGACCAATTCTTAAAGACTTGGTCTCATTTAATCAACATTTTACAAGCATATGGTGCAACATAACACAACCTTAGAAATTAAATGGTTCAGAACCGGGTGACGGACGGGCAAAAATACGAAATGGGTTTATCTCTCCTAATTTCTCTTTTCTCTACTTTCTCTTTTTCTTTCAATCTTTTTAGCTTTTCATCTCTGCTCTTTATTTCTTTCGCTATGTGTTTCTACTCGCTCGTCTATCTATTTCGACATCTATTTAAACATCCCCCCAACCCCACTCACTCATTTTGTCTCCTCCTGCTGGCCAGTAACCATAACTGCTGCTGCTGCCCAGCTCTACTATGAAAGCGCCACAATTTTTCTTCTATCGCTGGCGATTTTCGCTGCTGCAGCCCGGCCGGCTCTCTCACGCTCTCTCAAGCAAAAGATCGGCTATTGCCCCGCTGCTTTCCGCAGGGGGAACAGCACATCTTTGGCTTGAGCCAGCATGACAGAGCCGGCGCCTCAACGGCCTGTCTTCCACTGGCGATTTTCGCTGCTGCCGCCCGGCTCACCTCCACTCCCCCGACCCAGCTCTCTCACGCTGGCTCAAGCCAAAGATCACCTCTTCCACTGCTGCTTTTCGCCGTGCTCGGAACAACCACTGCTTTACGCTGTGCTCAGAACAGACGATCTTTGCCTTCAGCCAGCGTGACGCTGGCACGTTAACGGCCTGTCAGCCCGAGGGAATGCAGGGACAACTTCAAATCCAGCAGCAGAGTGGTTCCATTAATGGATTCATTCCACAGTGAGTTCAGTTCGGTAACAACCCCCCCGCTCCCTCCCTCCCCTCCCCCCCTCCCCCTCCCCCTTTCACCCTTCCCTCCCCCTCCGCTCTCCAACATAATTCAACACAGACATCCACCACACCATTCAATGCAGTTCAGACAGTCCTCCTCCTCCTCCTCCCCTGTTCACGCATGATAGGAGCCCTGACCCTCCGTAGTTGCCGCTACGGACAGCGTGATGTTCAAGACCTCTGGTCGGGATGGTTGGAACGCCCACGTTGGGACATGTCGAGCACACCCCGCGGTTAGCCACCTCCTTACCGGAGACCGCGGCTTTGAGATGTTGTAGGCCGCAGGCCAACGGCCGGAGCTCTTCTCCGGTGACACCCGGTGAGGAATCGCCTGCTCCGCAATGAAAGGTCCGCTCCACACTTACTGCCCGAAGCTCCACAGACCGAGTCTCCAAGATGTTGTCGGCCGCAGGCCAATGGTTGGAGCACTTCTCCGGCGACCCACGACAAAGTGGTCCGTGATGTTAAAAGTCCCCGTTGCGCCGCCACTGAAGCTCTGGGCCCGACTCCAGGAAAGGCCGCACCAAACCAGTTGTAAGGCCGCGAGGAGGGGGGGGGGGGGGGGGGCGAAGAAACGACAAGGAAGAAAGTTGCATCTCCGTTGATGTAGGTGCCTGAAAACAGTTTCCCCCTATCCTCCCCCACCAAAACCCACACAAGGCAGACAAAGATATACTAAAACATACTCTTGGACACACTATTTTTTTTGTTTTTTAAGTCGAAACAATGAACCAGCTCCAGTCCTCCAGGTCGTCACCTGTGGTTAGAGAAGATCTCTGTCAAGGCCCCGCAATCCCCTCTCTTGGCCCCCTCAATAACCAGGGACAGATCCCACCAGGCCCTGGGAACTAATCCACCTTAATGCTCTTCAAGCGCCTTAGTGCCACCTCTTTCTCAACCTCAAACTGTCAGAGCATATTCGTATTCTCCACATTGATCTCACTGTCCTCCAACTCTTCAGTGAATGCAGCTGCAAAGTAATTGTTTAGCACCACATGCATAGATTTCCTCCATTATCCTTGAGTGGTCCTACCTTCTCCATGATCAGCCTCTTGTTTTTAGCAGACATATAAAAACCTTGGGATTTTCCTTAATCCGTTTTACCAATGACATTTCATGGCCTCTTTTGGTCCTAATCGCCTGCTTTAGGTTTTTCCTCCTCGCTTTATATTCCACATAAGCCCCATCTGATGCCACCTTCTTAAACCTGACATAGGCTTCCTTTCTCTTTCTGACCAAGTTTACAACCTCCTTGGTCATCCACTAGTCTCGTACCTGACCCTCCTTATCCCACCTCTGTTTTAAACATCTTCACATGTCATCTGGGGTTTCATGCTCAATAACAATTGCTCCCAATCTATCCTCCCTAGCTCCTACCTGATGACAATGTAATCTGCCTTGCTGCAATTAAGTACCTTCCAGAACATCCAGACTATCATGAGGACTAGCCTTTAAAAGTACTTCACAAAATCATGAGAGGAATAGATTGGGTAGATGCACAGAGTCTCTTGCCCATAGTAGTGGAATTGAGAACCAGAATTGGTTTAAAATGAAGAGGGAATTCAGGGTTATACAGGGAAGAGGGAATTCCGGATTAGGCAGGTGGGCAGAGGAGGGGGGGTTGCCCTTGCGAAGTAAGACATAGGGACTGACGAGGTAGAGTCACTGTGGATTGAGTTGAGGAATTGTGAAGACAAGAAGACACTAATTGGTGTTATCTACCACCAAATAGTAGCCCGGATGTAGGGTGTAAGTTGCAGCAGGAGTTAAAACTGGCATGTAACAAAGGTAATGCCACTGTGGTGATGGGGGATTTCAATATGCAGGTAGACTGGGAAAATCAGGTTGGTTCAGGACCCCAAGAAAGAGAGTTTGTAGAATGCCTCAGAGATGGATTCCTAGAGCAGCTTGTAATGGAGCCGACCAGAGAAAAGGCAATTCTGGATTTAGTGTTGTCCAATGAACCAAATATGATAAGAGAACTCGAGGTAAAGGAACCGCTTGGAGGTAGTGACCATAATATGATTAGTTTTAATCTGCAATTTGAGAAGGAGAAGGTTAAATCGGAAGTGTCAGTGATGCAGTTGAACAAAGGGGACGATGAAGGCATGAGAGAGGAGCTGGCCAAGGTAGACTGGAACGGGATCCTAGCAGGAATGACGGTGGAACAGCAATGGCAGGAATTTCTGGGAATAATCCAGAAGAAGCAGGATCATTTCATTCCAAAAAGGAAGAAAGATTCTAAGGGCAGTAGGAGGCAACCGTCGCTGACAAGAGAAGTTAGGGTTAAAGTAAAACTAAAAGAAAAGATGTATAACACAGCAAAGAGTAGCCGGAAGCCAGAGGATTGGGAAACTTTCATAGGACAACAGAAGGAAACAAAACGGACAATACGGGCTGAAAAGATGAAGTACGAAGGGGACAGTAAAAGCTTCTTTAGCTATGTTAAGGGAAAAAGAGTAGCAAAGTCAAATGTGGGTCTCTTGAAGGCAGACACGGGTGAAATAATTATGGGCAACAATGAAATGGCAGAAGAGTTGAATAGGTACTTCGGATCTGTCTTCACGAAGGAAGACACAAACAATCTCCCAGATGTACCGGAGGACAGAGAATCTAAGGGGTTAGAGGAACTGAAAGAAATTTTCATTAGGCAAGAAATAGTATTGGGTAGGCTAATGGGACTGAAGGATGATAAATCCCCTGGGCCTGATGGTCTGCATCCCAGGGTCCTCAGGGAGGTGGCTCTAGAAATGGTTGGAGCATTGGTGATCATTTTCCAATGTTCAATAGATTCAGGATCAGTTCCTGTGGATTGGAGGACAGCTAATGTTATCCCACTTTTCAAGAAAGGAGCACAAAAACGGGGAATTACAGACCAGTTAGCCTGACTTCGGAGGTGGGCAAGATGCTGGAGTCAATTATTAGAGGCAATAATGGGGCATTTGGATAGATTGCAGTAAAAGGATTAGTCCAAGTCAGCATGGATTTATGAAAGGGAAATCATGCTTGACTAATCTTCTGGAATTTTTTGAGGATGTGACAAGTAAAATGGATGAAGGGGTGCCAGTGGATGTAGTGTATCTAGACTTTCAGAAAGCCTTTGATAAGGTCCTGCACGGGGGACTGGTGACTAAAATTAGAGCACATGGTATTGGGGGTAGGATGTTGACATGGATAGAAAGTTGGTTGGCAAACCGGAAGCAAAGAGTAGGTGTGAACGGGTCTTTTTCAGAATGGCAGGCAGTGGCGAGTGGAGTGTCGCAAGGCTCGGTGTTGGGGCCGCAACTGTTTACTATATGTATTAATGATTTGGAAGGGGGAATTAGGAGCAACACTAGCAAGTTTGTGGATGTCACAAAACTGGGTGGCATTGTGAACTGTGAAGAGGATGTTAGCAGGTTGCAGGGTGACATGGACAGGTTTAGTGAGTGGGCAGATGCGTGGCAGATGCAGTATAATATAGATAAATGTATCCACTTTGGTGGGAAAAACAAGGGGGCAGATTATTATCTCAATGGGATTAAGTTAGGTAAGGGGGAGGTACAGCGAGACCTGGGCGTCCTTGTACACCGGTCACTGAAAGCTGGCTTACAGGTACAGCAAGCAGTGAAGAAAGCTAATGGAATGTTGGCCTTCATAACAAGAGGATTTCAGTATAGGAGTAAAGAGGTTCTTCTGCAGTTGTATAGGGCTCTGGTGAGACCACATCTGGAGTATTGTGTACAGTTTTGGACTCCTAATTTGAAGAAAAGAACATCCTTGTGATTGAGGCAGTGCAAAGTAGGTTCACGAGATTGATCCCTGGGATGGTGGGACTGTCATATGAGTAAAAATTGAAAAGACTAGGTTTGCATTCACTGGAGTTTAGAAGGATGAGGAGGGATCTTATAGAAACATATAAAATTATAAAAGGACTGGACAAGCTAGATGCAGGAAATTGAAATCTCCCATAATCACTACCTTGTGCTTACTACTAATATCTGCTATTTCCTTACAAATTAGCTCTTCCAATTCTCGCTCCCCATTTGGCGGTCTAGTTCACCCCTAAAAGTGTTACACCCCTACACTGTTCCCACTTCTCAGTTCCACCCAAATAGCCTCCCTAGACGAGCCCTCTAATCTATCCTGCTAAAGCACTGCTGTAATATCTTCTCTGACAAGCAATGCAACCCCTCCACCTCTGGTCCCTTCAATATTTTGGAAAACAAAATATAGTGGCACAGCTGGTGGACTTGCAGCCTCACATGCCAGTGATCTGTGTTCGAACCTGTCCTCGGGCACTGTCTGTGTTGAATTTGCACATTCTCCCTGCAAGCGTGTGGGTTTCCTCCCACATCCCAAAGATACATTGGCTTTGTAGGTTAACTTGTCTCTGTAAAATTGCCCCTAATGTGTAGGGAGTGGGTGAGGAAAGTGGAATAACAGAACTTGTGTGAATCGGTCGATAAAAATGCTGGAGAAACTGAGCGGGTGAGGCGCATCTATGGAGCGAAGGAAATAGGCGACGTTTCGGGTCCAGACCCTTCTTCAGACTGTTGTGAGGGTGCAGGGGGGTGGGAAGAAGAAAGGAAGAGGCGAAGACAATGGGCTGAGGGAGAGCTGGAAAACGGAAGAGAAAGCAGGGACTACCTGAAATTGGAGAAGTCAATGTTCATACCGCTGGAGTGCCAGGAGAGGCGGTGGTTTGGGTGGGAAGGGACAAAATGACCAGGGAGTTACGGAGGGAGCGGTCTCTGCGGAAAGCTGACAGGGAAGGAGATGGGAAGATGTGGCCAGTGGTGGGATCCATTTGGTAGACAAAGCTGGAGAAAATCAGCGGGTAAGGCAGCATCTATGGAGAGAAGGAATAGGCGACGTTTTGGGTCGAGACCCTTCTTCAGACTGATGTCGGGAGTGGGGGGGCGGGCGGGGGGGGGTCGGGAAAAAGAAAGGTGGAGACAGTAGGCTGTGGGAGAGCTGGGAAAGGGAGGGGAAGGTGGGAGAAAGCAAGGACTACCTGAAATTGGAGAAGTCAATGTTCTCACTGCTTGTAAACTACATAAATATGAGGTGCTGCTCCTCCAATTTGCGGTGGGCCTCACTCTGGCCATGGACGAGGCCCAGGACAGAAAGGTCGGTTTCTGAATGGGAAGGGGAGTTGAAGTGTTGAGCCACCGGGAGATCAGGTTGGTCATTGCGAACTGAGTGGAGGTGTTGTGCGAAGAAATCGCCAAGCCTACACTTGGTCTCACTGAGGTTGATCATACGCTGAATAATTCAACCAGAATTTTGTTTGGAAGTGGAAAGAAATAATAGAAATTGCATTAATTGCAACATGTAGAAAGAGATGGGATACTGTATTGTAATTTTGCTGCATTTCATTGTGGTATATATCATGTCTTGATTGGTGATTATGTTTAGTTTGTGACTTTATTTGAAGCAGAAATAACATGTGAATGCTTCATTGACCATAATTCCGACTGGCAACTACTCACTTTGTCGGAGCAGGAGTCATGCGAGCCGTCTTAAACGACCACCTAAACTGTTATTTGGCAACCTAATGCTGCCTAGGTTGCCCGGCTGGCAACAGGGAAAATAAGTTAAGCGAGAGCCCTAGAAATATCAAGATATTGTAAGTCTAATAATTATAGCAGATTGTCTATTAGTGTTTTAAATTTCAAGATTTGGATGATTATTTTTGTAAGCTCTGGCAGTGGGCGTTCAGGTTTAGCGGCTGGCGTTGGGGCTTAGCGGCTGCCGTTGGTGTTTCGCGGCTGGCATTGGGGCTCGGTGGTTGCCATTGGGGTTCAGCGCCTGGCGTTGGGGTGTAGCTGCTAGCGTTGGGGTGTCGCTGCTGGTGTTGGGGTTTCACGGCTGGCGTTGGGGTTTCACGGCTGGCGTTGGGGCTTATCGGCTGGCGTTGGGGCTTATCGGCTGGCGTTGGGGTTTCACGGCTGGCGTTGGGGCTTAGCGGCTGGCGTTGGGGCTTAGCGGCTGGCGTTGGGGCTTAGCCGCTGGCGTTGGGGTTTCACGGCTGGCGTTGGGGCTTAGCGGCTGGCGTTGGGGCTTAGCGGCTGGCGTTGGGGCTTAGCGGCTGGCGTTGGGGGTTAGCGGCTGGCGTTGGGGCTTAGCGGCTGGCGTTGGGGCTTAGCGGCTGGCGTTGGGGCTTAGCGGCTGGCGTTGGGGCTTATCGGCTGGCGTTGGGGTTTCACGGCTGGCGTTGGGGCTTAGCAGCTGGCGTTGGGGCTTAGCAGCTGGCGTTGGGGCTTAGCGGCTGGCGTTGGGGCTTAGCGGCTGGCGTTGGGTCTTAGCGGCTGGCGTTGGGGCTTATCGGCTGGCGTTGGGGTTTCACGGCTGGCGTTGGGGCTTAGCAGCTGGCGTTGGGGTTTCGCGGCTGGCCTTGGGGCTTATCGGCTGGCGTTGGGGCTTAAATTGCGAATGGACAGGATCATTACACCTGCAATATCATAATTCATGTTTACATACCTCATTCACCTTCGGCTACATGTGGTCACATGTTTACATCATTACGTCAAGATCATCTAGAGGCTTAGAGGCTCTGATACAAGTTCAGACCATCTCCAGGTGGTTAAACAAGGTTTGGCTTATACAGGAGTAGATATTGATTTCCAATCTCACTCCACCAGGGCTGCTACAACACCAGCAGCAAGGGTTATGTGCGGTCCTCTGGACCACATCCTGTCAACTGCAGGATGGTCTAACTAACGAGGTATCCAACATTTATTTGAACCCACTGCCAGACCAGGGGTATTTGCCAACTCGAGTTAGGTTCAATTTATAGTTCCCCTCAGTTCAGTGGGGTTACTGTTATTATTGTTTGTTCTTTTATCAGCATCAGCATGTTTTTTAAATCTATGTCATGTATGTATGCATTATGATGTTTCCCTCATCTATGGTCAGCTGATGCAGTTGTGCTTGTGTGGACTCATTTTTCCACGGCATGAAACCACAGAGCTTCAGTCTTCACGTAGTCACTCGTATAAAATAGTAAGATTAAATGACAACTTACCAGTTTGAAGTTTGATCGTTATTTTATGAGGAGTTACGATGAGGGATTACGTGCCCTCGCTCCCTACCCTCGTCACTAAATGATCATCTGGTAGTTCTAGTCATCTATAATCTTACTATGTTAGTTCAACAACTGTTATCTGTGATTTCACACCGCTGCTTTGAAGATTGACGCGCATGCGTGGGGACGGCCTTCTTCACGTTCTTCACGCGAACGTTGGGGTTTAGCGACAGGCTCTGGGGCTTATCGGCTGGTGTTAGGGTTTTGTGGCTAGCGTTGGGGTTTCGCGGCTGGCGTTGGGGTTTAGGGGCTGTTGTTTAGGTATAGAGGCTGCCGTTGTGGTTTAGCAGTGGGCGTTGGAGCTCAGCGTTGGGGCTTGTCGGCTGGCGGTGGGGGTTAGCGATGAACGTTCGGGTTTAGCAGCTGGCGGGGTTTCGTGGTTGGCGTTGGGGTTGCGATGCTTCCATTAGGGTTTCGCGGCTGGCGATGGGGTTTAGCGGCTGATGTTAGGGTGTAGCAGAGCTGCCAAGTAGTATGGATTTTCCATATTTTGTACGGAAAATGCGATAAGACTACGGATGTACAGATTTGCTTTTAAAATACAGATTTTTTTTTATCGGATCGACTTCCTTTCATCTTCTTAAAAATGCAGGGATATCAAGTCATACTGCAACTAAAAATTATAGCAGATTAAGTCTATTAGTGTTTTATAAATTTCAAGATCTGGATGTATGTGTGTAAGCCCTAGCGGCTAGTGTTTGTGTTTAGAGGGTGGTGTTGGGGTTTCGCGGCTGGTGTTGGGACTTAGAGGCTGGTGTTGGGGCTCAGCGGTTGGCATTGGGGTATAGGGGCTGCTGTTGAAGTATAGAGGCTGGCATTATGGTTGAGCGGCTGGCGTTGGTGTTTCGCGGCTGGCGTTGGGGCTTAAATTGCGAATGGACAGGATCATTACACCTGCAATATCATAATTCATGTTTACATACCTCATTCACCTTCGGTTACATGTGGTCACACGTTTACATCATTATGTCAAAATCATCCAGTGCCTTGGAGGCTCTGATACTAGTTCAGACCATCTCCAGGTGGTTATGCGAGGTTTGGCTTATACAGGAGTAGATACTGATTTCTAATCTCACTCCACCAGGGCTGCTACAACACCAGCAGCAAGGGTTATGTGCGGTCCTATACCCTCCGCTCCCTGTCCTCGTAACTAAACGATCATCTGGTAGTTCTAGTCATTTATAATCTTACTATGTTAGTTCAACGACTGTTATCTGTGATTTCACACTGCTGCTTTGAAGATTGACGGCCTTTTCACGTAATCCCTCATCGTAACTCCTCATAAAATAAAGATCAAACTTCAAACTGGTAAGTTCTCATTTAATCTTACTATTAGTGTTTTAAATTTCAAATCTGGATGATTATTTTTGTAAGCTCTGGTGGCTGGCGTTCAGATTTAGAGGATGGGGTTGGGGTTTCGCGCCTGGCGTTGGGACGTAGTGGCTGGCGTTGGGGCTTAGCGGTTGGCGTTGGGTTTTCACAGCTGGCGTTGGGGCTCGCCGGTTGCTGTTGGGGTGTAGCGGCTGGCTAGTTTTCGCGGCTGGCGTTGGAGGTTAGCGGCGAACATTGGGGTTTAGCGACTGGCTCTGGGCATATCGGCTGGCGTTGGGGTTTCACGGCTGGCGTTGGGGTTTCACGCTGGTGTTGGGGCTTAGTGGCCGGCGTTGGGGCAGCGGCTGGCATTGGGGTTTCGCAGCTGGCTTTGGGGTTTAGGGGCTGTTGTTTAGGTATAGAGGCTGGCGTTGTGGTTTATAAGTGGGCGTTGGGGCTCAGTGGTTGGCATTAGTGCTTATTGGCTGGCGGTGGGGCTTAGCGGCTGGTGCTGGGCCTCAGCGGTTGGTGTTGGGGTTTCACGACCGACGTTAGCGTATAGCAGAGCTGTCAAGTAGTATGGATTTTCCATTTTTGTACGGAAAATGCGATAAGACTACGGATGTACAGTGCTTTTAAAATACAGATTTTTTAAAAATCGGCCCAATATCATTTCATCTTCTTAAAGTCATACCGTACCTATAAATTATAGCAGATTAAGTCTATTAGTGTTTTATAAATTTCAAGATCTGGATGTATTTCTGTAAGCTCTAGCGCTGGCGTTTGTGTTTAGAGGGTGGCGTTGGGGTTTCACGGCTGGTGTTGGGGCTTATAGGCTGTTGTTGGGGCTCAGCGGTTGGCGTTGGGGTTTAATGGCTGGTGGGGGTCAGCGATTGCCGTTGGGGTTTCGCAGTTTGCGTTGGGCCTCAGCGGCTGGTGTTGGTGTTTCGCGGTTCGCGTTGGGATTTCACAGCTGGTGTTGGGGATTAGTGGCTAGCATTGGGGTTTCACGGCTGGGGTTGGGGCTCAGAGGTTGGCGTTGGGCCTCAGAGGTTGGCGTTGGGCCTCAGAGGTTGGCGTTGGGGTTTAGCGATTGCCGTTGGGGTTTCGCTGCTGGTGTTGGGGATTAGTGGCTGGCGTTGGAATTTCACGGCTGTCATTGGGGCTTAAATTGCAAATGGACAGGATCATTACACCTGCAATATCATAATTCATGTTTACATACCTCATTCACTTTCGGTTACATGTGGTCACACGTTTACATCATTATGTCAAGATCATCTAGAGCCTTAGAGGCTCTGATACTAGTTCAGACCATCTCCAGGTGGTTATACGAGGTTTGGCTTATATAGGAGTAGATACTGATTTCCAATCTCACTCCACCAGGGCTGATACAACACCAGCAGCAAGGGTTATGTGCGGTCCTCTGGACCACACCCTGTCAACTGCAGGATGGTCTAACTAACGAGGTATCCAACATTTATTTGAACCCACTGCCAGACCAGGGGTATTTGCCAACTCTAGTTAGGTTCAATTTATAGTTCCCCTCGGTTGAGAGGGGTTACTGTTATTATTGTTTGTTCTTTTATCAGCATCAGCATGTTTTTAAATCTATGTCATGTATGTATGCATTATGATCTTTCCCTCATCTATGGTCAACTGATGCAGTTGTGCTTGTGTGGACTCGTTTTTCCACGGCATGAAATCACAGAGCTTCAAAGTCTTCACGTAGTCATGCACGTGACTCCGAAGTAAAATAGTAAGATTAAACGAGAACTTACCAGTTTGAAGTTTGATCATTATTTTATGAGGAGTTACGATGATAAATCAGAGCATTGAATATAAGATTAGGGAAGTAATGTTAAAAATGTACAAGGCATTGTTAAGACCAATTCTGGAGTATGGTGTACAATTTTGGTTGCCTAATTATAGGAAGGATGTCAACAAAATAGAGAGAGTACAGAGGAGGTTTACTAGAATGTTGCCTGGGTTCCAGCAACTAAGTTACAGAGAAAGGTTGAACAAGTTAGGTCTTTATTCTTTGGAGCGCAGAAAGTTAAGGGGGGACTTGATAGAGGTCTTTAAAATGATGAAAGGGATAGACAGAGTTGACGTGGATAAGCTTTTCCCATTGAGGGTAGGGAAGATTCAAACAAGAGGGCATGACATGAGAATTAAGGGACAGAAGTTTAGGGGTAACATGGGGAACTTCTTTACTCAGAGAGTGGTGGCTGTGTGGAACGAACTTCCAGCAGACGTGGTGGAGGCAGGATCGATTTTAACATTTAAAAGTAAAGTGGATAGGTATATGGACGGGAAAGGGAATTGAGGGGTATGGTCTGAGTGCAGGTAGATGGGACTAGGGGAAAATGAATGGTCGGACTGGAAGGGCCGAGAAGGCCTGTTTCCGTGCTGTAATTGTTATATGGTTATATGGTTATATACGATGAGGGATTACGTGCCCTCCGCTCGTAAAACTATGTTAGTTCAACGACTGTTATCTGTGATTTCACATCGCTGCGTTGAAGATTAACGGCCTCCTTCACGTAATCCCTCATCGTAACTCCTCATAAAATAACGATCAAACTTCAAACTGGTAAGTTCTCATTTAATCTTACTATTAGTGTTTTAAATTTCAAATCTGGATGATTATTTTTGTAAGCTCTGGCGGCTGGCGTTTAGGTTTAGAGGATGGGGTTGGGGTTTCGCGGTTGGCGTTGGGGTTTAGCCATTGGTGTTGGGGCATAATGGCTGCCGTTGGGGCTTATCGGCTGGCGGTGGCGCTTATCAGCTGGCGTTGGGGTTTCGCAGCAGGCGTTGTGTTTTCGTGGTTGGCGTTGGGGTTTAGCGGTTGGCGTTGGGGGTTTAGCGGTCCATGTTGGGGGTCAGAGTTTGGCATTGGGGCTCAGCATTCTGCATTGCGGATTAGCGGTTGGCATTGGGGTTTTTCGTGGCTGGCGTTGGGGCTCAGCAGTTGGCGTTAGGGTTTAGGGGCAGCTATTCAAGTATAGAGGCTGGCATTATGGTTAAGCGGTTGGCGTTGGGGCTCAGCGGCTGACATTTGGGTTTCGCTGCTGGCGTTGAGGTTTCACGGATGGCGTTGGTGTTTCGCAGCAGGCGTGTTTTCCCGGCTGGCGTTGGGCCTCAGCGGCTGGCGTTGGGGTTTCGGGGCTGGTGTTGGGGCTTAGCGGTCGGTGTTGGGGTTCATCGTTTCGCATTGGGGCTCAGCGGCTGGCGTTGGGGTTTCGCGGTTGATGTTAGGGTGTAGCAGAGCTGCCAAGTAGTATGGATTTTCGATATTTTGTACGGAAAATGCGATAAGACTATGGATGTACAGATTTGCTTTTAATATACAGATTTTATTTTAAATCAGCTCGACTTCCTTTCATCTTAAAAAATGCAAGGATATAACGTCATACTGTAACTAAAAATTATTACAGATTAAGTCTATTAATGCTTTATAAATTTCAAGATCTGAATGTGTTTTTGTAAGCTCTAGTGACTGGCGTTCGTGTTTAGAGGATGGCGTTGGGGTTTCGCTGCTGGCGTTGGGGATTCGCGGCTGGCGTTGGGGCTTATCGGCTGGTGTTGCGGTTTTGCGGTTGGCGTTGGGGCTTATCGGCTGGCGTTAGGGCAGCAGTTGGCGTTGGGCTTCAGCGGTTGGTGTTGGGGCTCAGTGGCTGGCGTTGGGGTGTTGCTGCTGGCGTTGGGGCTTAGCAGCTGGCGTTGGGGCAGCGGTTGGCGTTGGGGCTTAGCAGCTGGCGTTGGGGCAGCGGTTGGCGTTGGGGCTTAGCGGCTGGTGTTGGGGCTTAGCGGCTGGTGTTGGGGCTTAGCGGCTGGTGTTGCGGTTTCGCGGTTGGCGTTGGGGCTTAGCGGTTGGCGCTGGGTCTTATCGGCTGGCGTTGGGGTTTTGCGGATGGCGTTGATGTTTCGCGGCTGGCGTTGTGTTTCGCGGCTGGCGTTGTGTTTTCACGGCTGGCGTTGTGTTTTCGCGGCTGGCGTTGTGTTTTCGCGGCTGGCGTTGGGTCTTAGCGGCTGGCGTTGGGTCTTAGCGGCTGGCGTTTGGTCTTAGCGGCTGGCGTTGGGTCTTAGCGGCTGGCGTTGGGTCTTAGCGGCTGGCGTTGGGTCTTAGCGGCTGGCGTTGGGGCAGCAGTTGGCGTTGGGCCTCAGTAGCTGGCGTTGGGGCTTAGCGGTTGGCATTGGGGCTTAGCGGTTGGCGTTGGGGCAGCAGTTGGCGTTGGGCCTCAGAAGTTGGCGTTGGGGCTTAGCGGTTGGCGTTGGGGCAGCAGTTGGCGTTGGGCCTCAGCGGTTGGCGTTGGGGCAGCAGTTGGCGTTGGGCCTCAGCGGCTGGCGTTGGGGTTTCGCGGCTGCCATTGGGGTTTCGCTGCTGGCGTTGGGGTTTCGCGGCTGGCGTTAGGGCTTAGCAGTCGGTGTTGGGGTTTAGTGGTTGGCGTTGGGACTCAGCGGCTGCCGTTGGGTTTCGCTGCTGGTGTTGGGGTTTAGCGGCTGCCGTTGGGGTTTCGCTGCTGGTGTTGGGGCTCAGCAGCGGCCGTTGGGGTTTCGCGGCTGGCGATGGGGCTTAGCAGTCGGTGTTGGGGTTTAGGGGCTGTTGTTGAGGTATAGAGGCTGGTGTTGGGGCTTAGCGGTTGGCGTTGGAGCTACAGTTGGCCATGTAGGTTTAGCAGCTGGTGTTGGGGTATCGCAGATGGTGTTGGTGTTTCGCAGCAGGCGTGTTTTCGCGGCTGGCGTTGGGGCTTAGCCGCTGTCGTTGGGGCTTAGCCATCGGTGTTGGGGCTCAGCGTTTCGCATTGTGGTTTAGAGGCTGTTGTTGGGGTATAGAGGCTGGCTTTGTGGTTAAGCGCCTGGCGTTGGGGGTTAGCGGCGAACATTGGGGTTTAGCTGCAGGCGTTCGGTTTAGCGATTGCCGTTGGGGTTTCACGGCTGGCATTGGGACTTAGCAGCTCACATTCGGACTTAGCGGTTCGCATTTGAGCTTAGCAGCTGTCGTTGAGGTTTCGCTGCTGGCACAACTTCCTGTTTCATCTTCAATGCAAGGATATAACAAGAAGGGCTCAAAATTAGAGGTTGCCCGGGTGCCGCCGGGCAACCTAAACGCCGATTCATTTTGCCCAGCTTGGCACTGCAGATACTGGTTTGCACCGAAGATGGACACAAAAACTGGATTAACTCAGCGGGTCAGGCAGTATCTCTGGAGAAAAGGAACGTGACGTTTTTGCGACGGCGTGGGAAAGATGCTAAGTGTGGCGTGACGGGGGGTCGGAGCGAATGACGGGTCCCGCACAGCAGCAGCAGCAGCGGCTCCATCTCCTCCCGCACCCCGCCCGCCCTGACAGCAGCACTGCCCGCCAACGGCGCTCAAAACAAACCCTCTCGCACGCCGAGGCCGGGAGAAGGGAGGGAGGGAGCGATCGAGTGAGCGAGCGGGAGAGCGGGAGTCCTCCTTCCGCTGTCTGAAGCGTCTGCAACGCTCGGCCCCGCACCTTCCTGTTGGTTGGCGGAGGAGGGGAGGCGGTGGCGAGGAGATCACACTTGGCGATGGACAGGGACGGCCAAGGCAGCGACGATGCCGGTGTTGTCCGAGGAGCGCTGACCTTCCTTCCCACCTCCTCTGCCCCACCCTCTCTCTCTCTCTCTCTCTTGTACGCCCCCTCCACCCCCCTTATCCTGAGACCCTTCCTCTCTATCACAGACTGATCCCTATTCCTGCCTCTATTCAGTCCTCACTGACATCCCGTGCTCCCCTCCTCATCTACCCCCCCCCCCCCCCCCCCCCCCCCGTCTATTCATCCTGCACTGATCTCCCCATCCACCTCGCATTGATTCTCCTGCCACTCCCGATCAATCCTCCACTGGTCCCCCAATTAATCCTGTGCTGACCCCCCCATCCCATCCATCCTGCACTTCTCCCCCCTTCATCCTGCACTGCCCCCCCCCCCCCATCCATCCTGCACAGATCGAACCATTCAATCCCATTGTCTCCCCTCACAATTTTACCTACTCCAACCAACATGTACTCATTCCCCTGCCTTAATCCATCCATTCCACACCGATTGCCTTCTCACCCCAGCTCGGCTGGCAACAGGGAAAATAAGTTAAGCGAAAGCCCTTTTGTATAACTTTTTCTCACAAAGGGTGGTGCGTACATGCCAGAGGAGGTAGTTGAGGCAGGGACTATTGCAACGTTGAAGAAACAATTAGACAGGTACATGGATAGGGCAGGTTTACAGTGATATGGGCCAAATGGAGGCATGCGGGACTGGTGTAGATGGGAGAGTTTAGTTGGTGTGGGCAAGTTGGGCTGAAGGGCCTGTTTCCACTCTGTATGATTCTATGACTCAGAGAGAAAAATGCAAAAGTGAACATTTGGACATGGAACAAAGTGGATGGGAGACATGTTCAGAGGGGAGGTGGATGATCAGTGTTCAGGACTGGAGGAATGGAGCAGAGAATGGGGTGGGGGGGAAGACCAATGGTGAAGAAATGCTTTGGTAAATCCTGAAGGGATGAGGAAAGTGGTCGGGATCAAAGCCGGGTCTCTGGCATTGTGAGGCAGCAGCTCTAGCAGCTGTGCCACTCTGTCTGTCACTATGTTCCTGTCACACACTTCCCACTTACATATAAATCCATGAGATTGCGGATCAGAGATGGTTTGTAGAGTCAGTGGGGTCCTGTAGGTAAATCAGCTCCTGATCCTCTAATTGATAATTCACAATTTTCTGTTCAAGCTCCTTCACAGATTTCCCCTCCCTGTCTCCAGCTCTCCAGCTCTCCAGCTCTCACCCTCCACAGTCTCAGTGCATCTCTATGTATGATGTTAGCTGCTGGACCATTGAGAGAGACTCCTTCCGATGCCTGTGCCCTGAACTCCAGCCGTTATCTCCTGTTCTCTACATCACATACCTCATCTTCAACACCAAATGCAAGTGTTCAGATAAGTGGAGCTTTTGCCAGGAACCTCTCTGAAGGCACGTGTTTAAAATCCCTGGTAAAAAATCATATGAAATGTAGGACACACTTTAATCCAATTTAAAATTTTACACAGATTATACTATTCAAAAACCAAAATAAGTCAACTTTTTCCCAACGTATCACCCATCTGTGATAAATGCCAGTCTCACAAAGCTACTATAGCTCATTCATTTGTTTTTTGTATAAAAATTCAAAAGTTTTGGATTGAAATTTTTGAAATCTTTCCAAAATTATTTAAAATAAAACTGATACCAAAAGCAGAATGGATTATCTTTGGAACAACAGAAGGTGGCCCCGAACTAAATGTGTTTCAAAAGAACCTATTTGATTACGAGTTAATAACTGGAAAAAAGCTTATTTTAACATTTTGGAAAACGCTCCTAGACCAACAATAAACATGTGGGTTTCAATGATGTTTGAAACACTACACCTGGAAGATATGAGACTCCTCCTGGCAGGCAAATCAGATCACTTTTATAGGACGTGGTCTTCATTTATAGACTTACTACAAGCATAAGGTGCAACAGTACTTTAAAAAGGCCCCGGTCTCAGCACTTGGTAAAGGGAGATGAGAAGTGTCAAGTTGGTCTATCCCTTTTGCGTGATGTTCACAATAGAGCAACTGTCTTTCTCTTTTTTCTTCGTTCTCTTTTTTCTTTTCTAGGGTCTCTCGTAATTTATTTTCTCTAATTCCTCGTCTAAAGGGTCTTTCTTCTTTCCCTTTGTCACGCTTCTACACTATCACTATTCTCTTTCACTTTCTCTCGTTTCTCAATTTCTATCCTTTCCTAATAGCTTTAAAAAATGAAGGTTTACAATAAATGTAATAGTATACGTGGTGTGTATTAATGTAGTTTACTGTACTTCTAATAAATAAATACATAAATAAATAAAATAAATACATTAAAAAAAAAATCTTATGAAAGATAAGGAAAATGGAACACGGTGGGGCAGCGGTAAGTTGCTGCTTTATAGTGCCCGAGACTTTGTTTCGATCCCGACTACCGGTGCTTGTCTGTACAGAGTTTGCACGTTCTTCCCGTGACTGCACGGGTTCTCTTGGGATTCTCAGGTTTCCGCCAACACTCCAGAAATGTGCAGGTTTGTCGTTTAATTAGCTTGGTAAAACTAAATTGTCCACAATGTGTGTAGGATGGTACTAGTGTGCGGGGATCGCTGGGTGCCGCAGACTCAGTGGGCTGAAGGGCCTGTTTATCTCTGAACTAAACTAAAAAACACAAATTGTAATGATGAGATTTGCTATATCCGAAAAAGCCAATTGAAGTAGATGGTCGGGACAGTGAACTATACTGGTCCAGGAATGTTGAGGCCCTGTCGTCTCCAGTAAGATGCTGCAGATGTTCTACCAATCAATGGTAGCTGGTGCCATCTTCTTTGCTGTCGTGTGCTGGGGCAGCAGGGCAAAGGCTGCAGACACCAAAAGGATCAACAAACTCATCAGGAAGGCTGGCTCTGTCCTGGGGGCAGATTTGGATTCACAGAAGGTTGGTCTTAGAGGGGAGGATGCGCCTCAAACTGTGGAGCATCCTGGACAATACAGCTCACCCCCTCCATGACACACTGGTCAACCTGAGGAGCACCTTCAGCAACAGACTGGTTCCACTAAGATGCAGGGCAGAACACCAAAGGAGATCCTCCTTCCCTGCATCAAACTTTACAACTCCTCCCCCTTCAGACTGAAGAAGGGTCTCGACCCGAAACATCACCCATTCCTTCGCTCCATAGATGCTGCCTCACCCGCTGAGTTTCTCCACCATTTTTGTCTACCTGCAAATTTGCTAATGTCACTTTTAATCCCTTCATCTAAATCTTTCATGTATGTTGTAAATAGCTGCGGTCCCAGCACCGAGCCTTGCAGTACCCCATTAGTCACTGCCTGCCATTCTGAAAGAGTCCCGTTAATCCATGTTAATTTTTTGTTTCCTGTCTGTCAACCAATTTTCTATCCATGTCAGCACCCTACCCCCAATACCATGTACTCTAATTTTGTCCACTAATTTCCTGTGTGGGCCTTATCAAATGTTTTCTGAAAGTCCAGGTACACTACATCCACTGGCTCTCCCCTGTACATTCCAGAAGATTAGTCAAGCATGATTTCCCCTTTGTAATTCCATGCTGTCTCGGACCGATTCTGCTACTTCTATCCAAATGTTCGTCTGTTTCATCTTAAAAATTGACTCCAGCATCTTCCCCACCACCGATGTCAGGCTAACTGGTCTGTAATTCCCTATTTTCTCTCTCCGCCTTTCATAAAAAGTGGGATAACATTAGCTACCTTCCAATCCACAGGAACTGATCCTGAATTTATAGAACATTGGAAAATGATCACCAATGTGTCCCTGGGATGTAGATCATCAGGCCCTGGGGATTTATCAGCCTTCAGTCCCATCAGTCTACCCAACACCATATCCTGTCTAAAGTAAATTTCCTTCAGTTCCTCCATCACCCTAGATCCTCTGGCCACTAGAACATCAGGGAGATTGTTTGTGTCCTCAGTGAAGACGGATCCAAAGTACCTGTTCAACTCGTCTGCCATTTCCTTGTTCCCCATAATAAATTCACCGTTTTCCATCTTCTAGTGTCCAACTTTGGTCTTAACTAATTTTTTCCTCTTCACATACCTAAAGAAGCTTTTACGATCCTTTATATTAACCATATAACCATATAACCATATAACAATTACAGCATGGAAACAGGCCTTCTCGGCCCTTCCCGTCCGTGACGACCATTTATTTTCCCCTAGTCCCATCTACCTGCACTCAGACCATACCCCTCCATTCCCTTCCCGTCCATATACCTATCCACTTTACTTTTAAATGTTACAATCGATCCTGCCTCCACCACTTCTGCTGGAAGATCATTCCACACAGCCACTACTCTCTGAGTAAAGAAGTTCTCCCTCATGTTACCCCTAAACTTCTGTCCCTTAATTCTCATGTCATGCCCTCTTGTTTGAATCTTCCCTACCCTCAATGGGAAAAGCTTATCCACGTCAACTCTGTCTATCCCTTTCATCATTTTAAAGACCTCAATCAAGTCCCCCCTTAACCTTCTGTGCTCCAAAGAATAAAGACCCAACTTGTTCAACCTTTCTCTGTAACTTAGTTGCTGGAACCCAGGCAACATTCTAGTAAACCTCCTCTGTACTCTCTCTATTTTGTTGACATCCTTCCTATAATTAGGCGACCAAAATTGTACACCATACTCCAGAATTGGTCTTACCAATGCCTTGTACAATTTTAACATTACTTCCCAAGTCAAGTCAAGTCAAACAAACTTTATTGTCATTTAGAAATACATTGATATATGCAGTTCCAAATGAAATTACGTTGCATTTGGCTCCCTGTGCAACATTATAAATTAACAGAAGGATAGGCATGGATGAAAAGGATAAAAGGATAAATAGACAACGGTGGCAGCCCATTACATGGCATTCAGGAGTCTGATGGCTCGTGGGAAGAAGCTGTTGCAGAACCTTGATGTTCTGCTCCTTATGCTGCGATATCTTTTTCCCGAGGGCAGCAGACTGAACAGTCCGTGATGGAGATGTGTGGGGTCTTTTATAATACTGCTGGCCTTAGACACGCAATGTTTGGTCGCAATATCCCCGATTGAGGGGAGAGAGGTCCTGATGATTTTTTCCGCTGTCCTCACCACTCTCTGCACAGACTTCCAGTCGGAGGCTCTACAGTCCCCAAACCAGACAGAGATAAGCTGGTCAGAATACTCTCCATGGTGCCCCTGTAGAAAGTAGTGAGGATGGGATGGGGGAGATGAGCTCTTCTCATCCGGCGCAGAAAGTACAACCGCTGCTGCGCTCTCTTAACTGTTGATGAGATGTTATTCGACCAGGTCAGACTGTTAGTGATCTGCACCCCCAGGAACTTTGTGCTACTGACCACCTCCACATCGCTGTCATTGATGTGAAGTGGTGTGGGACTGTGCCGGGTTTTCCTGAAGTCGACGATAACCTCCTTTGTTTTTCGACATTCAGGATCAGGTTGTTCGTATTGCACCAGTCCGCCAGTTGTTTCACCTCCTCCCTGTAAGCCAGCTCATTGTCGTCCCTGATGAGGCCCACCACTGTTGCGTCATCTGCGTACTTCATGATGTGGTTTGTACTAAACCTGGCACAACAGTCGTGAGTCATCAGGGTGAACAGCAGTGGACTCAGAACACAGCCCTGAGGGGAGCCGGTGCTCAGAGAGATGGTGTTGGAGGTGTTATTTCCAACCCTCACAGACTGGGGTCTGTCAGTGAGGAAGTCCAGTAGCCAGTTACACATGGGGGTGCCGAGGCCCAATGGAACCAGTTTGCTTATCAGGTGCTGGGGGATAATGGTGTTGAATGCTGAACTGAAATCCACGAACAGCATTCGCACATAGGTGTTTTTCTCCTCTAAATGTTCCAGGCTCAGATGGAGCACGGAGGATATAGCGTCCTCTGTGGAGCGGTTTGGCCTGTAAGCAAACTGGTATGGGTCGAGTGTGGAGGGGAGTCTGGAGGTAATGTGGTCCCTGACCAGCCTCTTGAAACACTTCATCATTATGGGGGTGAGTGCTACAGGGCGGTAGTCATTGAGACATTGTATGTTGGATTTTTTTGGCACTGGTATGATGGTGGCAGTCTTGAAACATAATGGGACGACAGCCTGGTTCAGCGAGGTGTTAAATAAGTCCGTAAGGACATGTGCCAGCTGATCAGCACATTCCCTGAGCACCCGCCCTGGTATGTTATCAGGGCCTGCCGCCTTTCGTGCGGTCACTCCTTTTAGGGTCCTCCGTACATCCACTATGTCAAGACTGAGTGCCTTTTCCTCACAATGAGGAATACCTTTGCTTGCAGGTGTGTTATTTAATGCCTCGAACCGACCAAAATAGTTGTTGAGTTCATTGAGGAACTCAGTGTTGTCATCACAGGGTGGTGAAGCAGTCTTATAGTCCGTGATTGATTTGATTCCCTGCCACATGTGCCTGGTGTTCTTGGGGTCATGAAAGAAGCTCTGGATTTTCTGACCATGGGCACGCTTGGCCAGCCTGACGACTCGGTTCAGGTTGGCTCTTGCGGATCTGCGTGCCACCACGTCGCCGGATTTAAACGCGGCATTACGTTCTCTCAGCATTCCACGTACCTCTGTGGTCATCCAGGGTTTCTGGTTGGCCCGTACAGTGATGGTCTTGGTGACACAGACATCCTCTATGCACTTCTCCATGTAAGCAGACACGGACGCAGCATACTCCTCCAGGTTGATGTGTTGGCTGACAGTTGCAGCCTTCTTGAACATGTCCCAGTCCGTGCATTCAAAACAGTCCTGTAGTGTTGTCATAGCTCCCTCTGGCCAGACCCTAACCTGCTTCACAGTAGGTTTTTCTCTGGTAAGTAGGGGCCTGTATGCAGGAATTAGCATCACAGAGATATGGTCTGAGGAGCCAAGGTGGGGGCGAGGGACTGCCTTGAATGCCTTCTTGATGTTAGTGTAGGATAGGTCCAGTGTATTGATTCCCCTGGTTGCAAAGTCTACATGCTGGTAGTAATGTGGGAGAACAGTCTTCATGTTGGCCTGGTTAAAATCCCCAGCAACACTGAAGACGCCATCTGGATGTGTAGATTGTAGGTCACTAATGGAACAATAAAGAGCATTCAGGGCCTCCTTAGTGTTTGCACTGGGTGGGATGTAATCCCACCTATAATCCTACTCCTATAATCAATGCTCTGATTTATAAAGGCCAGCACATCAAAAGCTTTCTTTACCACCCTATCTACATGCGATTCCACCTTCAGGGAACTATGCACAGTTATTCCTAGATCCCTCTGTTCCACAGCATTCCTCAATTCCCTACCATTTACCATGTACGTCCTATTTTGATTTATCCTGCCAAGATGTAGCACCTCACAATTATCAGCATTAAACTCCATCTGCCATCTTTCAGCCCACTCTTCCAAATGGCCCAAATCTCTCTGTAGACTTTGAAAATCTACTTCATTATCCACAGCACCACCTATCTCAGTATCATCTGCATACTAACTTATCCAATTTTCCACCCCATCTTCTAGATCATAGATGTACATGACAAACAACAGTGGACCCAACACAGATCCCTGAGGCACCCCACTGGTCACCGGCTTCCACCCTGACAAACAGCCATCCACCATTACTCTCTGGCATCTCCCATTCAGCCACTGTTGAATCCATCTTGCTACTCCGCCATTAACACCCAAAGATTGAACCTTCTTAACCAACCTTCCATGGGGAACCTTGTCAAAGGCTTTACTGAAATCCATATAGACAACATCCACTGCTTTACCCTCATCAATTTCCCTAGTAACCTCTTCAAAAAATTCAAGAAGGTTTGTCAAACATGACCTTCCAGGCACATATCCATGCTGACTGTTCTTGATCAGACCCTGTTTATCCAGATGCTTATATATATTATCTATAAGCATCCTTTCCATTAATTTGGCCACCACTGACGTCAAACTAACAGGTCTATAATTGCTAGGTTTATTCTTTGAACCCTTTTTAAACAATGGAACAACATGCGCAGTACGCCAATCCTCCGGCACTATTCTTCATTAGGATGGAGAGTGACAAAATTAAGTCAGAAACAACGGTTCTGAACTTGAACAAAGGTAACTTTGAAGGTATGAGATGTGAATTGGCCAAGATAGACTGGCAGGTGATTCTTAAAGGGTTGACAGTGGATGTGCAATGGAAGGTATTTAAAGACTGCATGGATGAAGTACAAAAGTTGTTCATACCAGTTTGGCAAAAGAATAAATCGGGGAAGGTGGTGCATCCATGGATAACAAGGGAAATCAGGGATAGTATAAAAACAAAAGATGAGGCATACAAATTTGCCAGAAAAAGCAGCCTACCGGAGGACTGGGAGAAATTCAGAATCCAGCAGAAGAGGACAAAGGGCTTAATTAGGAAAGGGAAAATAGATTATGAAAGGAAACTGGCAGGGAACATAAAAACTGACTGCAAAAGTTTTTATAGATATGTGAAGAGAAAGAGACTAGTTAAAACAAATGTTGGTCCCTTGCAGTCAGAAACAGGTGAATTGATCATGGGGAACAAGGACATGGCAGACCAATTGAATAACTACTTTGGTTCTGTCTTCACTAAGGAAGACATAAATAATCTTCCGGAAATAGCAGTGGAATGGGGGTCAAATAAGATGGAGGAACTGAGTGAAATCCAGGTTAGCCGGATTTAGGTGGTGTTGGGTAAATTGAACGGATTGAAGGCCGATAAATCCCCAGGGCCAGATAGTCTGCATCCCAGAGTACTCAAGGAGGTAGCCACAGAAATAGTGGATGCATTAGTGATAATTTTTCAAAATTCCTTAGATTCTGGAGTAGTTCCTGAGGATTGGAGGGTAGCTAATGTAACCCCACTTTTTAAAAAAGGAGGGAGAGAGAAAGCGGGGAATTACAGACCAGTTAGTCTAACATCGGTAGTGGGGAAACTGCTAGAGTCAGTTATTAAAGATGGGATAGCAGCACATTTGGAAAGTGGTGAAATCATTGGACAAAGTCAGCATGGATTTACGAAAGGTAAATCATGTCTGACAAATCTGATAGAATTTTTCGAGGATGTAACTAGTAGAGTGGATAAGGGAGAACCAGTGGATGTGTTATATCTAGACTTTCAGAAGGCTTTCGACAAGGTCCCGCATAAGAGATTAGCATACAAACTTAAAGCACACGGTATTGGGGGTTCAGTATTGATGTGGATAGAGAACTGGCTAGCAGACAGGAGGCAAAGGGTAGGAGTAAACGGGTCCTTTTCAGAATGGCAGGCAGTGACTAGTGGGGTGCCGCAAGGCTCAGTGCTGGGACCCCAGCTATTTACAATATATATTAATGATTTGGACGAGGGAATTCAATGCAACATCTCCAAATTTGCAGATGATACCAAGCTGGGGGGTATAGTTAGGTGTGAGGAGGATGCTTGGAGGTTGCAGGGTGATTTGGATAGGCTGAGTGAATAGGCAGATGCATGGCAGATGCAGTATAATGTGGATAAATGTGAGGTTATCCACTTTGGTGGCAAAAACATGAGGGTAGACTATTATCTGAATGGTGGCAGATTAGGAAAGGGGGAGATGCAACGAGACCTTGGTGTCATGGTACACCAGTCATTGAAAGTAGGCATGCAGGTGCAGCAGGCAGTGAAGAAAGCAAATGGTATGTTAGCATTCGTAGCGAAAGGATTTGAGTATAGGAGCAGGGAGGTTCTACTGCAGTTGTACAGGGTTTTGGTGAGGCCACACCTGGAGTATTGCGTACAGTTTTGGTCTCCAAATGTGAGGAAAGACATCCTTGCCATAGAGGGGGTACAGAGAAGATTCACCAGACTGATTCCTGGGATGTCAGGCCTTTCATATGAGGAAAGATTGGATAGACTCGGCTTGTACTCGCTGGAATTTAGAAGATTGAGGGGGGATCTTATAGAAACTTACAAAATTCTTAAGGGGTTGGACAAGCTAGATGCTGGAAGATTGTTCCCGATGTTGGGGGAGTCCAGAACAAGGGGTCACAGTCTAAGGATAAGGGGGAATTCCTTTAGGACCGAAATGAGGAAAACATTCTTTACACAGAGAGTGGTGAGTCTCTGGAATTCTCTGCCACAGAAGGTAGTTGAGGCCAGTTCATTGGCTATATTTAAGAGGGCGTTAGATGTGGCACTTGTGGCTAAAGGGATCAGGGGGTATGGAGAGAAGGCAGGTACGGGATACTGAGTTGGATGATCAGCCATGATCACATTGAATGGTGGTGCAGGCTCGAAGGGCCGAATGGCCTACTCCTGCACCTATTTTCTATGTTTCTATGTCTATGTTTCTATGTATTCCCGTTTCTAATGACATTTGAAATATTTCTGTCATAGCCCCTGCTATTTCTACACTAGCTTCCCTCAATGTCCTAGGGAATATCCTGCCAGGACCTGGGGACTTATCCACTTTTATATTTTTCAACAGTGTCAGTATTTCCTCCTCTTTGAATCTCATAGTTTCCATAGCTACTCTACTTTTTTCCCTTACCTCACAGAGTTCAATATCCTTCTCATTGGTGAATACCGAAGAAAAGAAATTGTTCAATATCTCCCCCATCTCTTTTGGCTCTGCAGATAGCTGTCCATTCTGGCTCTCTAATGGTCCAATTTTATCCCTTGTTATCCTTTTGCTATTAATATAGCTGTAGAAACCCTTTGGATTTACTTTCACCTTTCTTGCCAAAGTAACCTCATATCTTCTTTTAGCTTTTCTTATTTCTTTCTTAAGATTCTTTTTACATTCTTTATACTCATCTAGCAACTCATTTACTCCATGTCTCCTATAAATTACATAGAGGTACATAGAGGTACCTCTATAAGAGGCAATACATAGAGGTGCCTACTAGAGGAGGGGCAGTGCTGGACCTCCTGTTAGGAAATGAGACGGGACAGGTGGCGGAGGTATGCGTAGGGGAGCACTTCGGGTCCAGTGATCACAATACCATTAGTTTCAATATAATTATGGAGAAGGACAGAACTGGGCCTAGGGTTGAGATTTTTGATTGGAGAAAGGCTAACTTTAACGAGATGCGAGATGATTTAAAAGGAGTGAACTGGGACATTTTGTTTGATGGGAAAGATGTAGAGGAGAAATGGAGGACATTTAAAGGGGAAATTTTAAGAGTACAAAATCTTTATGTTCCTGTTCGGTTGAAAGGAACCAGTAAAAAATGGAAAGAGCCTTGGTTTTCAAGGGAAATTGGACATCTTGTTCGGAAAAAGAGGGAGATCTACAATAATTATAGGCAGCATGAAGTAAATGAGGTGCTTGAGGAGTATAAGGAATGTAAAAAGAATCTAAAGAAAGAAATTAGAAAAGCTAAAAGAAGATATGAGGTTGCTTTGGCAAGTAAGGTGAAAGTAAATCCAAAGGGTTTCTACAGCTATGTTAATAGCAAAAGGATAACAAGGGATAAAATTGGTCCATTGGAGAGACCGAGTGGACAGCTATCTGCAGAGCCAAAAGAGATGGGGGAGATATTGAACAATTTCTTTTCTTCGGTATTCACCAAGGAGAAGGATATTGAATTATGTGAGGTAAGGGAAACTAGTAGTGTAGCTATGGATACTATGAGTTTCAAAGTAAAAGAAGTACTGGCACTTTTGAAAAATATAAAAGTGGATAAGTCTCCAGGTCCTGACAGGATATTCCCTAGGACATTGAGGGAAGTTAGTGTAGAAATAGCCGGGGCTATGACAGAAATATTTCAAATGTCATTAGAAACGGCAATAGTCCCCGAGGATTGGCGTACTGCGCATGTTGTTCCATTGTTTAAAAATGGTTCTAAAAGTAAACCTAGCAATTATAGACCGGTTAGTTTGACTTCAGTGGTGGGCAAATTAATGGAAAAGCTACTTAGAGATAATATATATAAGTATCTGGATAAAGAGGATCTAATTAGTAACAGTCAACATGGATTTATGCCTGGAAGGTCATCTTTGACTAATCTTCTTGAATTTTTTGAAGAGGTTACTAGGGAAATTGACGAGGGTAAAGCAGTGGATGTTGTCTATATGGACTTCAGTAAGGCCTTTGACAAGGTTCCTCATGGAAGGTTGGTTAAGAAGGTTCAACTGTTGGGTATAAATGCAGGAATAGCAAGATGGATTCAACAGTGGCTGAATGGGAGAAGCCAGAGGGTAATGGTGGATGGCTGTTTGTCGGGTTGGAGGCAGGTGACTAGTGGGGTGCCTCAGGGATCTGTGTTGGGTCCTTTGTTGTTTGTCATGTACATCAATGATCTGGATGAAGGGGTGGTAAATTGGATTAGTAAGTATGCAGATGATACCAAGATAGGGGGTGTTGTGGATAATGAAGAGGATTTCCAAAGTCTATAGAGTGATTTAGGCCAGTTGGAAAAATGGGCTGAAAGATGGCAGATGGAGTTTAATGCTGATAAATGTGAGGTGCTACACCTTGGCAGGACAAATCAAAATAGGACGTACATGGTAAACGGTAGGGAATTGAAGAATACAGTTGAACAGAGGGATCTGGGAATAACCGTGCATAGTTCCTTGAAGGTAGAATCTCATATAGATAGGGTGGTAAAGAAAGCTTTTGGTATGCTAGCCTTTATAAATCAGAGCATTGAGTATAGAAGCTGGGATGTAATGTTAAAATTGTACAAGGCGTTGGTGAGACCAAATCTGGAGTATGGTGTACAATTTTGGTCGCCCAATTATAGGAAGGATGTCAACAAAATAGAGAGGGTACAGAGGAGATTTACTAGAATGTTGCCTGGGTTTCAACAGCTAAGTTACAGAGATAGGTTGAATAAGTTAGGTCTTTATTCTCTGGAGCGCAGAAGGTTAAGGGGGGACTTGATAGAGGTCTTTAAAATGATGAGAGGGATAGACAGAGTTAATGTGGACAAGCTTTTCCCTTTGAGAATAGGGAAGATTCAAACAAGAGGACATGACTTTAGAATTAAGGGACAGAGGTTTAGGGGTAACATGAGGGGGAACTTCTTTACTCAGAGAGTGGTAGCGGTGTGGAATGAGCTTCCAGTGGAAGTGGTGGCGGCAGGTTCGTTGGTATCATTTAAAAATAAATTGGATAGGCATATGGATGAGAAGGGTACGGAGGGTTATGGTATGAGTGCAGGCAGGTGGGACTAAGGGAAAAAAGTTGTTCGGCACGGACTTGAAGGGCCGAGATGGCCTGTTTCCGTGCTGTAATTGTTATATGGTTATATGGTGATATGGTTAAATTAATGTAGATATCTCTCTTTTTTCGAACCATGTGTCCAATTTCCCTTGAAAACAATGGCTCTTTCCGATTTTTACTATTTCCTTTCAACCGAACAGGGACATAAAGATTCTGTACTCTTACAATTTTCCCTTTAAATGTCCTCCATATCTCTTCTACATCCTTCCCATCAAACAAAATGTCCCAATTCACTCCTTTTAAATCATTACGCATTCCCTCAAAGTTAGCCTTTATTCTTGGCTAGCTTCCCTTCGTACCTCATCTTTTCTCCATGTATTGCCATTTTAGTTATCTTCTGTTCCTCCCTGCCCATTAATACGAAAGAGTGAACGTGCACACTCCACACAAGCAACCTTGGATGTCAGAGTGGAACCCAAGCTGCTGGAGCAGTGAGGCAGCAACTTGAGCTTACCTGTGATCTGCAGTGCTGGTCCGTACCAATGCCCAGACTGGGCACTAGAAACTGCAGGTTGATGGCTTTAATACCTTATCCCCAAGTTTCCTTAATTATGAAAGTTCCATATGTAATTTCTCTGTCAAATGCAAGGAGGAAAGTCAAATGGATCACAGTCACATAATAGGGATACAAGCTCTTTGGCCCAACCCGTCCATGCCGACCAAGATGCCACATCTAAGCTCGTCCCATTTCCCTACATTTGGCTGATGGATGGAAGCAGAAGGTGATGATAGAAGGTTGCTTCTTGGACTGGAGGCCTGTGACTAGTGGTGTGCCTCAGGGTTGTCATCTATATCAATGATTTGGATGAGAACATACAGGGCAAGATTAGCAAGTTTGCCATGATACAAAAGTGGGTAGTTTTGCAGATTGTGGTTTTTCCTGCTGTGAAAGATTGCAGCAGGATCTGGATCAATTGGCAAGTGGCCTGAGGAATGGTTGATGGAATTTCATACAGAGAAATGTGAGGTGTTGCATTGTGGAAGGTCTAACAAAGGCAGGACCTACACGGCGAATGGCAGGGCGTGTTGTAGACGCAGGTCCTGTTCTTTCAAAGAGGGCCCTGACCCTATTGGTCCAGTCCCCTTCAACCTATCGTGGTGAGGCTAGATTCTCAACCATGGTAATTCTGAAAACGAAGGCACGCAATAGGCTTGTGAGCGACGCTGACATGAGGTGCTGCCTGTCGAGCATTCATCATCGTTTTGATCGCTTGATGGCTATGAAGCAATTTCAGCCGTCCCATTGACTGAGTATTGGCAAACATGTTTTAATAAATCAGGCTGTTTTTTTTCCAATTTATGTTTCGGGGGTCACGGTACTGACCAAGAATGTCTGATGGGGTCGTGGGGCCAAAAAGGTCAAGAACCACGGTATTGTGTTCAGTGCTGGGCACCATGTTATAGGAAAGATGTTATCATGCTGGATAGTGCACAGAGATTTACAAGGAGGTTGAGAAGGTTGGAACTCTATTCATTGGAGTGCAGGGGGACGAGGGGTGATCTTATAGAGGTGTATAAAATTATGAGAGGAATAGATCGGTCTCTTGCCCAGGGTAGGTGAATTGAGGACATAGGTTTAGGCCAGGGTGAAGGGGAAAAGATTTAATAGGAATCTGAGGGGTAACTTTTTCACACAAAGGTGGTGGGTGTTTGGAACAAGCTGCCAGAGGAGGTAGTTGAGGCAGGGGCTATCCCAATATTTAAGAAACAGTTAGACAGGTGCATGGATATGGACCAAATGCGGGACAGTGGACTAGTGTAGCTGAGACATGTTGGGTGGTGTGGGCAAGTTGGGCCGAAGGGCCTGTTTCAACACTGTATCACTCTGACTAAACCTTTTTCCAACCATGTACCTGCGAAAATATACACTTCATTGGCAAGACCCTTAACAACATTGATGTGCAGAGGTGTTGAAGAAAGAACTACAGATGATGAAAAATCGAAAGTAGACAAAAAAGCTGGAGAAACTCAGCGGGACCTGCAGCATCTATGGAGCGAAGGAATAGGCGAAGCTTCGGGTCGAGACCCTTCTTCAGACTGGACTGCCTATTTCCTTCGCTCCATAGATGCTGCTTCACCCACTGAGTTAAGGGGGGACTTGATTGAGGTCTTTAAAATGATGAAAGGGATAGACAGATTTGACGTGGATAAGCTTTTCCCATTGAGGGTAGGGAAGATTCAAACAAGAGACATGAGAATTAAGGGACAGAAGTTTAGGAGTAACATGAGGGGGAACTTCTTTACTCAGAGAGTGGTGGCTGTGTGGAATGATCTTCCTGCAGAAGTGGTGAAGGCAGGATCGATTTTAACATTTAAAAGTAAAGTGAATAGGTATATGGACGGGAAGGGAATGGAGGGGTATGGTCTGAGTGCAGGTAGATGGGACTAGGGGAAAATAAATGTTCGACACGGACTGGAAGGGCCGAGAAGTCCCTGGAGAAACTCAGCGGGACCGGCAGCATCTATGGAGCGAAGGAATAGGCGAAGCTTCGGGTCGAGACCCTTCTTCAGACTAGACTGCCTATTTCCTTCGCTCCATAGATGCTGCCTCACCCACTGAGTTTCTCCAGATCTTTGTCTACCATTGTTGTTCAGAGGGATCTCGTTCAAGTCCATAAATCCATGAAAGTGGCAACAAGAGTAGACAGAGTAGTAAAGAGAGCAGACATATGATTGCTTTTATTGATCAAGGCATTGACCATAGTCTGGAAGTCACGGTGATGCTTTATAGGACTTTGGTTGGTCTGCATCTGGAGTATTGCGTGTAGCTCTGGTCACACCATTACAGGAAGGATGTGGTGACTTAGGAGAGGGTGAAAATATAAAAGTGGATAAGTCTCCAGGTCCAGACAGGATATTCCCTAAGACATTGAGGGAAGTTAGTGTAGAAATAGCAGGGGCTATGACAGAAATATTTCAGATGTCATTAGAAACGGGAATAGTGCCAGAGGATTGGCGTATTGCGCATGTTGTTCCATTGTTTAAAAAGGGTTCAAAGAATAAACCTAGCAATTATAGACCTGTTAGTTTGACGTCAGTGGTGGGCAAATTAATGGAAAGGATACTTAGAGATAATATATATAAGCATCTGGATAAACAGGGTCTGATCAAGAACAGTCAACATGGATTTGTGCCTGGAAGGTCATGTTTGACAAACCTTCTTGAATTTTTTGAAGAGGTTACTAGGGAAATTGATGAGGGTAAAGCAGTGGATGTTGTCTATATGGATTTCAGTAAGGCCTTTGACAAGGTTCCCCATGGAAGGTTGGTTAAGAAGGTTCAATCTTTGGGTGTTAGTGGCGGAGTAGCAAGATGGATTAAACAGTGGCTGAATGGGAGATGCCAGAGAGTAATGGTGGATGGTTGTTTGTCAGGTCGGAAGCCGGTGACCAGTGGGGTGCCTCAGGGATCTGTGTTGGGTCCACTGTTGTTTGTCATGTACATCAATGATCTGGATGATGGGGTGGAAAATTGGATAAGTAAGTATGCAGATGATACTAAGATAGGGGTTGCTGTGGATAATGAAGTAGATTTTCAAAGTCTACAGAGAGATTTGGGCCATTTGGAAGAGTGGGCTGAAAGATGGCAGATGGAGTTTAATGTGATAAGTGTGAGGTGCTACATCTTGGCAGGACAAATCAAAATAGGACGTACATGGTAAATGGTAGGGAATTGAGGAATGCTGTGGAACAGAGGGATCTAGGAATAACTGTGCATAGTTCCCTGAAGGTGGAATCACATGTAGATAGGGTGGTAAAGAAAGCTTTTGATGTGCTGGCCTTTATAAATCAGAGCATTGAATATAGGATTAGGGAGTAATGTTAAAATTGTACACGGCATTGGTAAGACCAATTCTGGAGTATGGTGTACAATTTTGGTCGCCTAATTAGAGGAAGGATGTCAACAAAATAGAGAGAGTACAGAGGAGATTTACCAGAATGTTGCCTGGGTTCCAGCAACAAAGTTACAGAGAAAGGTTGAACAAGTTAGGTCTTTATTCTTTGGAGCGCAGAAGGTTAAGGGGGGACTTGATTAAGGTCTTTAAAATGATGAAAGGGATAGACAGAGTTGACGTGGATAAGCTTTTCCCTTTGAGTGTAGGAAAGATTCAAACAAGAGGGCATGACATGAGAATTAAGTGACAGAAGTTTAGGGGTAACACAAGGGGGAACTTCTTTGCTCAGAGAGTGGTGGCTGTGTGGAATGATCTTCCTGCAGAAGTGGTGGAGGCAGGATCGATTTTAACATTTAAAAGTAAAGTGGATAGCTATATGGACGGGAAGGGAATGGAGGGGTATGGTCTGAGTGCAGGGGAAAATAAATGGTCGGCACGGACTGGAAGGGCCGAGAAGGCCTGTTTCCATGCTGTAATTGTTATATGGTTATATGGTTATATCGTGCAGAGGAGGTTTACGAGATTAATGCCTGGAGTAGGGGACAAATCCCCGACGGCAATTTGTTGACCGACTCGGTCGTGGCTGGGAAAATGATGAGCTGGCTGCGTGCTGGGCTGTACATAAAGCCTACCCTGTGGGCCAGCTGAGAAGTATGTGAAGAGGAAAAATTTAGTTAAGACCAAAGTTGGACCCTTGAAGACTGAAACAGGTGAATTTATTAAGGAGAACAAGGAAATGGCAGACGAGTTGAACAGGTACTTTGGATCCGTCTTCACTAAGGAAGACATAAACAATCTCCCTGATGCAATAGTGGCCAGAGTATCTGGGGTGACAGGAACTAAACGAAATTCACATTAGGCAGGAAATGGTGGTGAGTAGACTGATGGGGCTGAAGGCTGATAAATCCCTAGGGCTTGACGGTCTGCATCCCAAGGTACTTAAGGAAGTGGTCCTAGAAATCGGAGGGAGTTCCCACCGCCCACGGGTACCATGTAATCCCGTGCTACCTGCTCCATTGTCGGAGAGTCAGCGACTAAACCGTCTCCTCCACCTGGTGTGCCAGTTGAGGAGGGGGCTGTGGCCCCCCAGCAGAAACAAAAACAAGACCTGTCAAAGGGCGGATGAGCCAACGGCTCCATGCCCGTTGATGGTTTCAACGATGATGATGATCTAGAAATCATGGATGCATTGGTGATCATTTTACAATGTTCCAAAGATTCAGGATCAGTTCCTATGGATTGGAGGATAGTGAATGTTATCCCATTTCTTAAGAAAGGTGGGAGAGAGAAAACAGGGAATTATAGACCAGTTATTTTGACATCGGTGGTGGGGAAGATACTGGAGTCAATTATAAAAGTTGAAATAGCGGCACATTTGGATATCAGTAACAGGATCTGTCTGAGTCAGTGCGGATTTATGAAGGGGAAATCCTGCTTGACTAATCTTTTGGAATTTTTTGAGGATGTAACTGGGAAAATGGACACGGGAGAACCAGTGGATGTAGTGTATCTGGACTTCCAGAAAGCATTTGATAAGGTTCCACATATGAGATTAGTGGGCAAAATTAGGGCACATGGTATTGGGGGTAGAGTGCTGACATGTTTAGAAAATTGGTTGGCAGACAGGAAACAAAGAGTAGGGATTAACGGGTCCCTTTCAGAATGGCAGGCAGTGACTAGTGGGGTACCGCAAGGCTCGGTGCTGGGACCGCAGCTATTTACAATATACATTAATGATTTAGATGAAGGGATTAAAAGTAACATTAGCAAATTTGCAGATGACACAAAGGTGGGTTGCTGTGTGAAGTGTGAGGAGGATGCTCTGAGGATGCAGGGTGACTTGGAAATGTTGGGTGAGTGGGCAGATGCATGGCAGATGCGGTTTAATGTGGATAAATGTGAGGTTATCCACTTTGGGGGCAAAAACAAGAAGGTAGATTACTATCTAAATGGTGTCAAGTTGGGAAAAGGGGAACTACAACGAGATCTGGGGGCCCTTGTTCATCAGTCACTCAAAGTAAGCATGCAGCTACCACAGGCAGTGAAGAAAGTGCCTTCATAACAACGGGAGTTGAGTATAGGAGCAAAGAGGTCCTTCTGCAGTTGTATAGGGCCCTAGTGAGACCACACCAGGAATATTGTGTGCAGTTTTGGTCTCCAAATTTGAGGAAGGACATTCTTGCTATTGGGGGAGTGCAGCGTAGGTTCACAAACTTAATTGTGGGACTATCATATGCTGTGAGAATGGAGCGGCTGGGCTTGTATACTCTGGAATTTAGAAGGATGAGAGGGAATCTTATTGAAACATGTACTATCATTAAGGGTTTGGACAAGCTAGAGGCAGGTAACATGTTCCCAATGTTGGGGGAGTTCAGAACCAGGGGCCACAGTTTATGAATAAATGGTTAGCCATTTAGAACGGAGACGAGGAAAAAACTTTTCACACAGAGGATTGTGAATCCGTGGAATTCTGTGCCTCAGAAGGCATTGGAGGCAGATTCACTGGATGCTTTCAAGAGAGAGTTAGTTAGAGCTCTTAAAGATAGCGGAGTCAGGGGATATGGGGAGAAGGCAGGATTGTGAATGATTAGCCATAACCACTGTGAATGGCAGTGCTGGCTCGAAGGGCTGAATAGCCTGCTTCTGCACCTATAGTCTATTGTCAATTATGGCTGATCTATCTCTCCCTCGTAAATCCTTTTTCCTACCTTCTCCCCATAACCTCTGGCACCCGTACTAATCAAGAATCTATCTCTGCCTTAAAAAGTAGCCATTGACCTGGCCTCCACAGTCTTCTGTGGTGGAGGCAGATAGAACAGTGGTATTTAAGAGACTTTTGGATAGGCATGTAGATATGCAGGGAATGGAGAGATATGGATTATGTACAGGCACATAAGAGATAATCTTGGCATTATGTTTGATACAGATATTGTGGACCGAAGGGCTTGTTCCTATGTTCCATGTCAACTGGATCTTGCTTTCTTCCAATGATCAATGGAAAATCCCCTTGAGTAGCTCGTAATATTTCTGCATCGTTTCTTGGGTTTTTGAAGCTAACTGTAGCATGCATGTATTTCTCATCCAGAGACACCGAGCAAGATCCCACAATCAGTGCCAGTAACTCTAGCATTTGAAACATTCCCTTAAGCTGTTAATCAAATGATTCATTCAAACTACTTTCAAGTGTGAGCTAGTTCAACATCAGCGGCAGCAACAGTATGGATGAGGCTTCAGTGAAATGTCGGCTGTCACAGCTGGTAGTTCTGCTGCCCGACACCTCCAGCAATCCGCCTTCAATTCTGTGTGGAATTATCACGTGTTCTTGTGACATGCGTATTTCTCCAGGCTGCTCCAGTTTCCTCCCACTTTCTAAAGAGATGCAGTGTGCCAAGTTAATTGGCCATTCTGAATTGTCCAATATTGCTAAATAAGTGGCAGAATCTGTAGGAAGTTGAAAGAAATGTGGAGAGGATAGAGCTTGACTAATGTAGATCGATGCAGACTCATTGAGACGTAGGAGCTGTTTCTGTGCTGTCTGACTCGATGACTATATACAGTATAGACAACCTTGGCTAACTGATCACTCCTCTCAGACCACCAACTATAGAGAGAGATAATTACAGATATCCAATGATGGTAGCTTTCCATCCCATTTCCATCCGTGAGTTTGCTGTCCACGGAATTTTATTTCCTTGTTATTGGTTGTTGCAAGGATGGTGCTTGTAAGGGAAATGTCCACCCAACTGGAAGCACTTGCATCTGAAAAAGGCAGGCTTCAAAGTGGTGACTCAGCATCGCCCTCACAAGGGTAATTAGGGAAGTACAACAAACACAGGCCTTCCTGACAAGATGTGTAGGAAGGAACTGCAGATATGTGGGAAGCTAACTGCAGATGTTTGTTTACACCGAAGATAGACACAAAATCCTCATCTACTGTATCTGCTGTTCAGGATGTGGACTCCTATATATCGACGAGACCAAGCGCAGGCTCGGCGATCGTTTCGCTGAACACCTCCGCTCCGTCCACCTGATCTCCCGGGTGCTAAACACTTTGAATCCCCCTCCCATTCCCAATCTGATATCTTTCTCCTGTGCCTCCTCCATTGTCAGGGTGAGGCCCAGCGCAAATTGGAGGAACAGCATCTCATACTTCACTTGGGTAGCGGTATGAACATTGACTTCTCTAACTTTAAATAGAACCTTGCTTTCCCTCTCTCTCCATCCCTCCCCTTCCCAGTTCACAATCACAATCACAATAACACTTTATTAGCCAAGTATGTTTTGCAACATACGAGGAATTTCATTTGCCAAGTCAGTCATACAAACAAAAAGCAACAGAACACACAAACCACATTGTAACATAAACATCCACCACAGTGACTCCTCCACATTCCCCACTGTGATGGAAGGCGAAAAAAAGTTCAATCTCTTCCCTTTGCTCCCCCGCGGTCGGGAGCCTCGAGCCGTCCGTTGACGGGATGACCTTGACTCCCGTAGCCGGCGGCGGGCCCTCCACGTCGAGGTGATCAGCTCCTGCATCGGGAGGGGATGTAAGTTCCCTCACGCTGGACGATCGACCGGACGATCGGGGCTGGTCGAACCTTCCGCGATGTTGGAGTTCCCGACATCCACGGCCTCTCCTGCGACTGCCAGCTGCGGATGTGAAGTCTGCATGCCACAGTTGGAGTGATCCCAGGCAAGGGATCGACTCCGATACAAGTCCACGCCCCGCGGTGGGGCCCAAGGTCAGTCCGAGGAGGCCTCCAGCTCCATCGATGGTAGGCCGCAGAGCAACCGGAGAAGGCGATCCGGAAATTAATCTCATCTCCCCTGACCCCTCCCCCTAACCAATAAAACAAACTGGAGAACATTTACACAGACTTTTAACACACACTAAAAAATGTTTTAAAGACGAAAAACAAACCAGACTGTTGGCGGGGCTGCCAATGGTGCAGAGCTCCTGGTGGTATATCCCAGTCTCTGGCCTGTCTGACTGTCCCTCTGATTACATGGTACCTCTGTTTGCTTTGTTGTCACCTTCCTCTAGCTAACAATGATCGATTCTACAATTTCCATGATCTGCATTTCTTTTAATCCCTCTCCCCTTGTAACCTCTTGTAACTCCCTCTCCCCTGACTCTCAGTCTAAATAGGGGTCTCGACCAGAAACATCACCCAGAAACATCCTTCCATCCAGAGATGCTGCCTGTCCTGCTGAGCTACTCTAGCATGTTGTGGCTATCTAAGGAACTGTAGAAGCTGGTTTACACTGAAGATAGACACAAAACCCTGGAGTAACACGGCAGGTCTGATGAAGGGTCTTGACCTGAAACGCAACCCATTCCTTTTCTCTGGAGATGCTGCCTGACCCGCTGAGTTACTCCAGCTTTTTGAGTCTATCTTCTGGCCTTCATAACAGTGACAATCCCCAAAATGAATAAAATAACCTTTTCTCAAAAAATCATTACATTTGACTTACATTCTGTTCAGGGATCGCTAATTGATTTGCCTCACGCATTCTGACATATAAAATGCCCATGATTTTGCCTCAGAATGAAATACATCAAGGACTGGCCATTTTGCTTCAGTGTTCTGGTTACTTATTGAATTTCTCTTTGAATAAAAAATGGATTTATTTTCACACAATGTAATCACACCTTTGAGACTAGTTGTTGTCCAATTGCTGATGTGAATAACGGCCAAGAAAAAATACTCTGTTGGTCTCTTAAACTAGGAATGTATTCACCAACGAAATCACCCTTGGAAAGAGTTTGAGAAGAAAAATATATAAATCATTCAAAAGCATTTGAGCTGCCGTAAGAAATCGCGATAACCGACATAAATCGTGCTCAGATGTAAAAGGTGCTCAACTTATCAAAGTCTGATGCATTTCTTTTTTCAATTGTCAAATATTTATCTTGTCTTTTTCATACATTTTCATTATGCATTTGCTTGAGTGCAAGCATACTTCAATGTTAATAAAACTTGCGTAAAATAACACGTGATCACTCAAGATAGTCTGTAGTTACGTGGAACTAAGTAACCATGAGATGCTCTGGTCTCACCACATTAGGACTGGACCTTTGACTCATTCATATGACAGAACACCTGTAATAAGTGTCCATGAAGGTCGGCCAGGATGCTGTATTAGTACGGGTTAGTACGGGATGATTAGTACGGGTGTCAGGGGTTACGGGGAGAAGGCAGGAGAATGGTGCTGAGAGGGAAAGATAGATCAGTCATGATTGAATGGTGGTGTCAACTTGATGGGCCAAATGGCCTAATTCTGCACCTACCATTTATAAATTAATGTACTAATGAAGTGTGCGGACCATGTGTAGGACTTGTGATACTTTGTTTTACCAGCTACTGTTGGTAACTGTTGGCTTTCCGCCAGCGAAGGATGTTTGTTACATCAACCATGGCCCCGACGTTTGCAGTAGGCTTGGTGTGTTGCTACCGGAGGGGTTATCAGGGCAGTGATCACGTATAAAGCCATGGAATCGCGAGTTCAGGCAGGGATGATACAGGCCACAGAAATGTGGATATGCCAGCCACCTTGAGGTATTAGAGAGTCAGCCCTAGAAGTGGAATGAGCGCCGGTGATACAGTGATGATACAAAGAGTAAAGAAACACAATATGCCAAAGGAGCGAGAGGGCCAGACACAATGCAGCAAGTCCCCCACATCACAAAATTCCATCACTGGTGTGCGTAGTGGTCCATTTGAGAATTCTGACAGATCAGTTAGATATGCAGGACTCAGCATCTGAGGTGTATGTAGTGTCGCCTCTACTGTGAAGATGCATTTTCCCTCCCTGCCTCCCTCCTTTTTTCCCCATCTCCAACTACACCCCCCCTCGCCCCCTCCCCTACTCCCCTCACTGCCACTTCCTCAGCTCCATGTCCCTTTTTCTGTTTTGTTGTGTGTTGCTTCCACCTTTGTCCCCTACACCGCACGACCCTCTGTGAGCAGCACCCACCTGCTCATTGCCCCTGCTGCACCAATCACCCCCAGCCCCTGTCTCACCGCCCCCTTGCTGCTCTTTATCCTGGCTCTCTCCCTCTCCGCTCGCTGTCCTGATGCAGGGTCTTGACCTGAAACGTCACACATTTCTCTCCCTCTCACAGCTCCTGGAGTCGCTGAGTTCCTGCGGCAGATTGTCTGTTGCTCCAACATTCAGGAGAGTGGCTGCGATGGTGGGAAGGAGACCAACAAGGGCAGTGGCCATTGTGCCCACGGTGTGGAGGCAATCTGTCACATAGAAATGCTCCATGTTACCAGCTGGCAAGGTCGGGGAGTCCAGTGTAGACACACAGGGTCATGCCTCACACATGGGCACATTCCTGCCACTCCCAACAATTAATGACAAACACAACTGTGGACATACACACATGCAGCAATGGTGATTATAGTCCTCCTGCATCCTCTCCGTAACTCCCCCTCTCCTCTCCACCCTCTCCCGCAACTCTTCACACCTCAGCTGTAACTCTCTTATTTCTCCTCACTCCCTCTCTCCTTTCCCCTCCCTCTCCTATTGCATTCCCTCTCTACATTCTCTCCTTTTTATCTTATTTGTCTCTACCCCCTTCCATCCATCTCCCAACTTTTCCTAAACATTATCTCTTCAGCTTCCTTAATCTATCCTGCAAACCCTCTGACTGGAAAGCCTCTCTCCACTGCCATTCTCTCTCCCTCTCTCTCCCCTATCTCAATATCACTTCACTTTCCACCTTCCCGATTACCTTGACTCTATTCCCACTCAAAACCAATGCTTTTCCCCAAACTCAAATACTGGTTATTCCTCTGAAGATAGACACAGAGTGCTGGAGTAACTCAGCGGGACAGCAGCATCTCTGGAAACATGGAAGATAGGTTCAGGAGTAGGCCATTCAGCCCCTCGAGCCAGCACCATCATTCAATATGATCAAGGCTGATCATCTAAAATCAGTACCCCGTTCCAGCCTTCTCCCTTGATTCCTTTAGCCCTAAGAGCTAAATCTAACTCTCTCTTGAAAACATCCAGTGAATTGGCCTCCACTGCCTTCTGTGGCAGAGAATTCCACAGATTCACAACTCTCTGGGTGAAAATGTTTTCCCTCATCCCAGTCTTAAATGGTCCACCCCTTATTCTTAAACTGTGACCCCTGGTTCTGGACTCCCTCAACATCAGGAACTTTTTTTCCGCATCTACCCTGTCCAATCCTCAAATAATTTTATATGTTTCGATAAGATCCTCTCTCATCCTTCTAAATTCCAGCGAATACAAGCCCAGTTGACCCATTCTTTCATCATACCTCAGTCCCGCCAACCCGGGAATTGACCTGGTGAACCTACGCTGCGCTCCCTCAATAGCAAGAATGTTCTTCCTCAAATTAGGAGAACAGAATTGCACACAATACACCAGATGCGGTCTCGTTGGACCGAAATGGGAGACGTTTGGGAGAAGGAACGGGAGACGTTTCGGGTCGAGGCCCTTCTTCAGTCTGAAGAAGGGCCTCGATCCAAAACGTCTCCCATTTCTTCTCTCCAGAGATGCTGCCTGTCCTGCTGAGTTACTCCAGCTTCTTGTGTCTATCTGTGGAGAAAAAGGATGGGTGGCATTTCTGGTTGGAACTCTTCATCAGACTGAAAGTAAAGGGGGTGGGGAGTGGAAGTAGGAAAGGGCTAGGCCTTCCCACACTACTGGTTTTCTACTATTGTTTAACAAGATAATTAAAACCAAAAAAAATCTACATTTTTCAAGTCATCTGATAAATAGTGATGAATTGTTTTAATTACTTGTGGGCCCCAACTATGATGTTGAAGGTGTTGATAACATTGTTATTTGTGCTGCAAGGTTAGAATGTTAATAATATATCCAGAACATGGTGAACTCTATTTTTTGAGATTTCGGTTAATACATCGAATATATATTTTCCTTTAGTATTTTCTGCCATAACTAGTAGTGTTTTAACAACAGGTTGAACAAGTTATGTCTTTATTCTTTGGAGCGCAGAAGGTTAAGGGGGGGACTTGATTGAGGTCTTTAAAATGATGAAAGGGATAGACAGAGTTGACGTGGGTAAGCTTTTCCCATGAGGGTAGGGAAGATTCAAACAAGAGGGCATGACATGAGAATTAAGGGACAGAAGTTTAGGGGTAACATGAGGGGGAACTTCTTTACTCAGAGAGTGGTGGCTGTGTGGAATGAGCTTCCAGCAGAAGTGGTGGAGGCAGGATCGATTTTAACATTTAAAAGTAAAGTGGATAGGTATATGGACGGGAAGGGAATGGAGGGGTATGGTCTGAATGCTGGTAGATGGGACTAGGGGAAAATAAATGGTTGGCACGGACTGGAAGGGCCGAGAGGGCCTGTTTTCATGCTGTAATTGTTACATGGTTGTTATATATATATATGGTTTTAACTATAGTTCAACATCATTTCTTCCAGTCATGCCGCAGTCTTTCGCAGCTATAGGACCAAGCTATTAAACTTTGAAAGCTGAAGTTGGGCAGACTTGTCCGGTGTGGAACACACTGAATGTTGGGAATCTCTGCCAGGGAAAGTGACACATTTCACATTCCACAATAAAGTAGACCAAATTAAACAAAACAAACAGGTTAATATTTATTTAAAGTAAAATTTCATCAAATTAAAGTTGTATTTACCACGAGACACATCTTCTCTGGGCAATGGGAAACGTGTTGAGTTGGATCCCGATCATGCTTTTGAGGAGGTTTCTAACAAAGGGCAGCTGATAAAATAACCACTAATCCCCTTGGTGGTTTGGCCAACGTGTTGAAAGGCATTGATGTATGAACTGATTCCCCTGGGGACATCGTTAACCAGCCAAAGGGAAATACAATGATTTCTATTACCTCACTCAGTAAATACCATCACAGTTGGATGCCAGATCACATGGGGAGAGTTGTTTATTTACCTTGTTCCAGAGAGTTTTGCCATCTGCTGGTGCTGCTCTCTCTTGAGTTGTGAAAAGTGACTTAATTTAACTTAAAGAATGGTTGATTTCACTTTGCATCCAGGTTCATAATTGGAGAGGAACCGTTAGAACCAATAAAGCATTACAGGTGGACATGATTGTTCCAAGCATCTCTCATTCTGTTTCAGAGGTTGTCTTATTGGGAAAACATGTCAACACTTACTTTTGACTAATTTCACCATTTTTGAGGGGAATCCAGTTTGGCGCTGCCACTCAACCCAATGCTTTGTGCATCAGCTGTGGGCGCAATCCAATTTTTGAGTTGATCTACCTGGCGTAAACCTAGTTGCATTAAGCTTTATCACAACATAAGTGTTGTACAAGATGTTGGTGAGGCTGTACTTGGAATATCGTGTCAAGTTTTGGTCATTTTGCAAGAGGATTTGCAAGAGTGCAGAGATTGATGAGGATGTTGCCAGGAATTGAGAGCTAGCGCTACAGGGAGAGGTTGTGTGGGCTAGCACTTCATTTCTTGCAGTGCACAAGGTAGTGGAATTAAAACAACATAGGTTTAGGATTTAATAGAAATTCAAGAGGGCAACCTTTTCACTGAGGGTGGCAGGTGTGTGGAACAAGCTGTCAGAGGAGGTAGTTGAGGCTGGGATTATCCCAACATTTAAACGATACTTGGACAGCTACATGGTTAGGAACGATTTAGAGGGATATGGGTCGAATGTGGGCAAATTGGACTAACTTACATGGGGCATCTTGGTCAGTGTGGATGTGTTGGACCAAAGAGCCCTTTCCCATGCGGTCAGCCTCTATCTCTCTATGTCCCTTCTGTCCAATTACTGTCCAAACCCATTTTAACAATGGCAAATTGTATTTGCTTCCAACACCTCCTCTGACAGCTCCATCCAGATATTCTGAACTCTCTGGGTGAAAACCCTGCCCCTCAGATCTCCTTTACATTCTGTCTCCAGCATTAAACCTGTGCTCTCTCATTCTCATGCACCAGAGTATGTGTGTGGGGTTGTGGTTGGAGGGGGAGGGGGAGGGGAAGGGGAGTGGATGAAGGGGTCGGGGGGACATTGTGGATGGGAACATATGAGGGGGTCCAAGGCGGGTATTGCTACAGATCTCGGGGCTGTCTGTATAAATTCAAACCTATGTTTCCAATCACACAGCTAATTACAGAGACAAACATTACTGGATTCTTTCAAAGCTAAGAATAATAAATACACATCAACAAATCCAATCATTCCTGTGATGGAGCCTGGAGCCTGCACTGCTGCCGAGCAGCTGAGGCAGGAATACACTGACGATCCTCGTGATAGTGTTTGAGTGCACGTTGGACATGCAGTGCAGCCTTTGGTTGTAAATGAGAGCCATATGATTGTAAAGGGAGGATCTGCAGATGCTGTATTAAACCAAACATAGACAAAAAGCTGGAGTAACTCAGCGGGTCAGACAGCATTGGATCGAGACCCTCCTTCAGACCAAAGCGAAACATCACCTATAACTTTTCTCCAGAGATACTGCCTGACCCGCTGAGTTACTCCAGCATTTTGTGTCTATCTTCAGTTTAAACCAGCATCTGCAGTTCCTTCCTACACACTCCCCATGTTAATTCACATCAAGCTCCTCAAGGATATTCGCTATCAAACAGCTACCTCCTGTTGATCCACTGCTCTGGAATGCCGACCCTGCAAGGGGAAGGACTACCATCACCTCCTCACCGACACACGGGAATTACATCCTCCGGGCCCAGCTACCAGAACGACCCCTGGGCATGGAGACTGTGGGCAATGGTCTGCTTACACCAGGGAGAGGTCATTCCAGGACTCAGCAGATAGGCCAAGGTGAGAGCTGTGTCATTCTGAGCTTCAGCTCATATCTGTTGCCTTTAAACGGCCTCACCCCACTCCCACTCCCACGACAGTCCCCCCTTACATTCCTTCAACTCGAGCAGCGCCGAAAAACACTTTTATAGAACATGGAATCGCACTGGAACAGGCCCTTCGGCCCACAATGTCTGTGCTGATCATGATGCCATGACCATTCTCTTATCTACATGCACATGACCCATATCCCTTCATTCCCTGCATATCCATGTGCCTATCAGTACGTTTCGTAAACGCTACTTTCATATCTGCCTCAACCACCCACCCCCGGCAGCAAGTTCCAGGCATCCTCTGTGTAAACAACTTCTCAGACACCTTGTCTTGGACAAAGTCGCCCGTTGAGCAGATGTTCAAGAGTGGGGCATCTCTGGTTCCAGCACTCCCCAGAGAGCGCCCCCTGTTTGTGAGGGGCACGGCAGGGGTGGTGGCCACATGGCTGTGTATCCAGAGAGAAGGAAGGGGAGGGAGGGGAGGATGGGGAAAGGGGAAGAGGGAAAGAATGGAGCAGGGGAGAAGAGGAGGGGACAGAGGGGAGGAGGTGGAGGAAAGGGGCGAAAGAGGGAGGTAGGGTAGAGAGACAAGGGAGGGGAGGATATTGATTTCCTATTGGTTTACAAGTGAATGGTTTACTCGAATAATTCAGAGGACAGCTGCATTGTTGTGGATCTGGTCGCATATTGGTCAGAGCAGGTAGAACACAGCACAGTACAGAAACAGGCCCTTCGGCCCACAATATCTGTGCTGGGAAAGGAAATGTCTTCCCCTAAAATACATTTTTTTAAATTAAAACCAATAATTTAGTAATTTTATAATCACTAAAAAAGGAAATCAGAAGGGCAAAAATCCCAAAAGAATTTATAAATACATAAGGGGAAAAAGGGTAACTGGAGAGGGAGTGGGACCTCACATGAATCAAAGCGGTCACCTCTGTGTGGAACCACAGGAGATGGGCAAGGTCCTAAATGAGTATTTTTCCTTTGTATTTACTGAGGAGAAAGACATTAGGACAGATGGAATTGGAGCAGTCATTGAGAGCAGTCAGGGTGAAGTAGTATCGAAGTCAGTTGAAGAAGTACTGAAGGTACTGTCGTCCTTGAAGGTAGACTAATCTCCAGGGCCTGATCAGATATATCCGAGGACATTGTGGGAAACTAGAGAGGAAATTGCGAGAGCCCAGGTTGAAATTTACAAGTCGTCCTCGTTTTGCAGGAAACATTTTCCCAATGTTGGGCGAGTCCAGAACCAGGGGCCACAGTCTTAGAATAAAGGGGAGGTCATTTAAGTCTGACGTGAGAAAACACATTTTCACCCAGAGAGTTGTGAATTTATGGAATTCCCTGCCACAGAGGGCAGTGGAGGCCAAAATCACTGGATGGTTTTAAGAGAGAGTTATAACCATATAACCATATAACAATTACAGCACGGAAACAGGCCTTCTCGGCCCTTCCAGTCCGTGCCAACCATTTATTTTCCCCTAGTCCCATCTACCTGCACTCAGACCATACCCCTCCATTCCCGTCCCGTCCATATACCTATCCACTTTATGCCCCGGTCCCACTTAGGAAATCTGAATGGAAACCTCTGGAGACTTTGCGCCCCACCCAAGGTTTCCAAGGGATAGTCAGCAAGGTTTTGTACATGGGAGAACGTGTCTCACAAATCTGATTGATTTTTTTAAGGACATGACCAAAAAGGTTGATGAAGGCAGAGCTGTAGATGTTGTGTACATAGACTTTAGTAAGGCATTCGACAAGGTTTGCAAGGTAGGCTGCTCTGCAAGGTTAGAACGCATGGGATCCAAGGAGAGATAGCTGAATGGATAGAAAATTGGCTTCATGGAAGGAAGCAGAGGGTGATGGTGGATGGTTTTTTCTCAGACTAGATGCCTGTGACTAGTGGTGTGCCACAGGGTTCGGTGCTGGGCCCGTTACTGTTTGTCATCTACATCAATGATTTGGATGAGAACATACAGGGCAACATTAGCAAGTTTGCTGATGATACAAAACCTGTGGCTTTACAGATAGTGAAATGGTTGTGAACGATTGCAGCAGGAACTGGATTGATTGGCCAGGTGGGAAGAAGAATGGTTGATGGGATTTAATACAGAGAAGCATGAGGTGTTGCATTTTGGGATATTGAACAAGGGCAGGACCTACACAGTAAATGGTAGGCCTCTGGGTAATGTTGTAGACCAGAGGGATCTAGGAGTACAGGTGCATGAAGGTGCATTGAAGGTCGAGTTGCAGGTAGATAAGGTGGTCAAAAGGATTTTGTCACTTTGGCCTTCATCAGTCAGAGTATTGAATATAGAAGTTGGGAGGTCGTGTTGCAGTTGTATAAGACGTTGGTGAGACCCGATTTAGAATATTGTGTTCAGTTCCGGGCACCATGTTATAGGAAATATATTGTCCAGCTTGAAAGAGTTCAGAAAAGATTTACGAGGATGTTGCCAGGACTAAAGAGTGTGAACTATAGGGAGAGGTTGAGTTGTCTGGGTCTCTATTCCATGGAGAGCAGGAGGATGAGGGGAGATCTTATAGCGGTGTACAAAATCATCAGAGAAATAGATCAGGTAGAGTCTTTTGCCCTGAGTAGAGGAATTGAGGACCAGGAGACACAGGTTCAAGCTGAAGGGGAAAAGGTCAAGGTGAAGGGGAATCTGAGGGGTAACCTTTTCACACAAAGGGTGGTGGGTGTACGGAACAAACTGTCAATGGAGGTAGTTGAGGCTGGGATAATCCCTTTGTTTAAGAAACAATTAGACAGGTGCAAGGATAGGACAGCTTTAGAGGGATGTGGACCAAGCGCAGGCAAGTGGGACTAGTGTAGCTTGGACATTGGTGGCCGGTGTGTGCGAATTGGGCCGAAGGGCCAGTTTCCACACTGTATCACTCTATGACTGCATGGCCACCTCTTTATTTAACTGTAGACTTGGATCCCAGGCTGCTGTGTTGGGGTTTGAACTGATGTCTCTGGGTGATTTGACCCGGTCAGCAGATTACTATTCCTGTCATGTCCCCACTTACCTGTTTACCTACTTTTGCAGTTGCAACAAGCGCATGTTAGTTAGAATGGTCATGGAGTCATACAGCTTGAAAACAGGCCCTTTGGCCCAATTTGCCCTCACTGACCAACATAGAAAATAGGTGCAGGAGTAGGCCATTCGGCCCTTCGAGCCTGCACCACCATTCAATATGATCATGGCTGATCATCCAACTCAGTATCCCGTACCTGCCTTCTCTCCATACCCCCGATCCCTTTAGCCACAAGTGCCACATCTAACGCCCTCTTAAATATAGCCAATGAACTGGCCTCAACTACCTTCTGTGGCAGAGAATAGTAAGATTGAATGAGAACTTACCAGTTCGAAGGTTGATCTTTATTTTATGAGGAGTCGAAGTGAGGGATTTCGTGAAGAGCCCGCCGGCGCGCATGCTCGACATACTTCAAAGTAGCGGCGTGGAATCACAGAAACCAACAAAGAAATGACTTTGCATAGTAAGATTGAAGTGACTAAGATTACCAGATGAAGGTGATTGAGGGTTGGGCGAGGAGGGCACGAAATCCCTCACTTCGACTCCTCATAAAATAAAGATCAACCTTCGAACTGGTAAGTTCTCGTTCAATCTTACTATTTCATTTCGGAGTCACGTGAGTGACTTCGTGAAGACTTCAAAGCTTCTGTGATTACACGCCCTGGACCACGTCCATGCTGACACACCACTACCAGGGATGGATGGGAGGAACAAACTTGCTCAATAGTTCATACTGCAAAACAAGAGCAGAGTTATTAATAACAAATCAAAACCCCTCATGCGGGGACATCTCCACATTCGTGACCTGCATTCAGCACGGCTTCTGCGAACTGTAGAGGAGCAGCAACAGGCTTGTTATAAAAACGCTGGAACACAGCCTCATTAGCCCATCCTGCTGTGGCGAGAATTTGGTCCATGGGCACCTCCATGACCCTCGCCGTTGACGTCGATGCAGCCCTGGTGGAAAGAGACTTGAACACATTAGTGTCGATACCTGACTTACCCAAAACGACTGGAAGCCACATGGATATCGTCTGGACTGTCACTCGATGATGAGGTCTCTTATGAGTGACAAGCAGGTATCTCTCCATTCCTCTGATGCGTGCCGTCACCTTGACATAGTGGCGGATATGTGAGGCTAAACATAGCCTAGCATCTGCGGGGTATGCCGGGAACTTCAGCTGCAGCCCTGTGCACCCAGGTCTATGCTGCTTTAGTAGCTCGTCAATGAAAAAGACTACTTTTGTGGGGGTAGACGTCATTCTGTCGACACGAAGTTTGTGGAGTGTCTGTACCCTCTGAGCTGAAGTCAGCGCTAGTAACATCACCAGCTTCATGGTGAGTTGGTCCAGTTGGAGCCCTTCCATGGGCGACCACGTCCTGAGCAGGGTTAATACGTCCCTGACATCCCAGGTGATATTATAGCGTGGTGTAGGCGGATTCATATTGAATATACCCCGCATGAGCCTGGACACTAGCCTGTTGGATCCTACCCCAACCTTGAGGTAGAATGATAGCGCACTTCTGGCGCTGTTGATGGCACTGTAACTTAAGTGTTCATCATGGTGCAACCCCGCGAGGAATTCCAGGATGTTGGTTATTGTCACGTCATCGTACGTGATGCGAGAGCGGCTGCAGTAGGCTTCCCACTTCTTAATATGCGAGCGGTATCTTCGCCTTGTGGACTCTCGACACGACGCCCCGATGGTATCCATGGTCCAAGCCGAGAGGCCGTATTGGACTAACGGCCTGTTCAGAACCTGCAAGCCAACAAATTTAAATAGCCATGGCAGGGATGTGGCTCCCCTGAGACAGGGTGAGTAACCAATTGTGGGCAACCCTTCAAAAGGACCCAAGGTTCGTTGAGCATGTCAAAGACCACCGGATACCAAGGCTGTGTGGGCCAGTCGGGTATAATAAGGATGCCCTTGGCAGCATCTGCCTGAATCTTTCGCAATACCCGACTGATGAGGCAAAACGGAGGGAAGGCATAGAAAACCCAATTCCCCCAGTCCAGCGAGAATGCATCTAGCGCTATTGCCCCAGGCTCTGGTTCCCATGAAACGTAAGCTGGTACCTGATGGTTTAACCGTGACGCAAAAAGGTCAATGTCCGGTTTACCAAATTTGGCTGTGACTTTAGAAAAATCTCAGGATGCAACATCCATTCAATGTTGTCATTAAATTTGCGTGACCTGGTGTCCTCCACAGTATTAAGCTCACCTGGCAAATAGGTAGCTGAAATCCAAATGTCTCTTTGAACACACCAGAGCCAAATTGAGTTAGCCAATTTGTCACACGAAACTGACCTGGTACCACCCATATGGTTTAAATATGCCACAGCTGTGGTGTTGTCTATTTGGAGACGGACGTGTGCTCCAACAAGCTTGGAACAATATGCACGAAGTCCGTGGAATGCTGCCAGCAACTCCAAATAGTTAATCCCTTGAGTCAGCAACATCGATGCCTCAAGGGTGTCCCATCTGCCCCCACCACTAGAGCAATTATCAGTAGCTCCCCAGCCATTGGAGCTTGCATCAGTCTGTGCATATACCACCGGATTAGCCTCCCTAACAGGCTTAAATGAGTTGCTAATGTGACACACCCACCATTGCAACTCAGTTATCGCTTCGGACGGCAGCTGCATTGATCGATCGTAATGACCAGCGTTCCGTTTTAACTCAATAATTTTAGCCCTTTGCAAATTCTGATAATGCAAAGGTCCATATCGTGCTGCCGGAAACAAAGCCACTAGCTTGCCAATTACTGTGGCTGTATGCCGAATCGATGGTATATTGGTGCCAATTAAATCTCTGCACACCTGAGTGACTTCCTCAATTTTGTTAATTGGTATAGTTATCCTCATGCTCATTGAGTTCACCGTGAACCCTAGGTAATTAATTACCTGGGCAGGGCAGAACTTCGATTTCTCTGGATGGACAATGAACCCTAATTGTTGAAATATATTGACAGCAGCTGCAACACCCTGATCAGCCAATTGCAGGGTGTGGCCCACAATAAAGACATCATCTAAATAGGCCATAACTATATGATGTCGTTGTCTCAAATAAACCATGATTGGCTTCACCAATTTAGTGAACAATCTAGGGGCTGTAGTGAGCCCATTAGGCAAAGCCTTGTACTGCCAGAGTTGCCCCATCCAGATGAATTTTAAAACCTCCTGTCACATTTCTGGACGGATACGGAATAATATGCGTCTTTTAAATCGATGCATGCCATAAAGCAACCATGAGAAATCAATGATTTGGTTGTTTCAAACGTATCCATTTTAAAATGAGAATATGTTACAAAAGTATTCAAACGGGTTAGATCAATAATGACACGACAACTTCCATCCTTCTTTGGTCTGGTGAATATGTTCGAAACAAATTCAACTGGCTCATGCACCACTCTCTTAATCACTCCTTTGTGCTCAAGACTTAACAATTCCTTATAGCCGGCTGCCTGTTCTGCAGCAGATAATTTAAACGTTCGAGCGGGCATGTGCTGGGATGGAGGAATGTCGCCATTAATAAACTCAATTTTATGCCCCTGAATATTCTGCAACACATACTCGTCACCAGTACAAATTACCCCATGCACCCAAAAACCACCGAAGGCGACCACCAACATGTGAAGTTAAACAGAGAGAAAAGAGAGAACCAGACCCCCTCACCTCCGTGTTACCGGCGGTCCTTGACACGCGTGTGTGGACGTGGAGGTGCTGGGTTGGCTTCAGGGCGCGGCGTCTTCATTTTCCACCACGGTCTCTGCCGACCCTGTCCTAAAAAAGACCCCTGGTGCTGGGTCTGATGTTGCTGTCGTTGTGGAGCTTGAGGGTGGGTCCTCGTCGAGGTACTGGCAGACCCTCGTGATCGAATGTATGGAGACTTTGAGCCTGACGGTGTGGGGGCACTCTGAGGGCGCATGATCCCCACCGTTTTGGCTTGCTCGTCAAGCTCTTTGACTCTCTTCGAGAGGTCCTCCCCAAAGAGCTGACGGGGCGGGGGCGGCGGCGGTGGTTTGCACAATCCTGCAAACTTTGGATTGAGCGCTGGGCGGATGCTGGTTTTGCGAAACCCTTTAATTTCGTGCTGGGTCGCGCACAGGAGGGCCAGGGCATCTTCCTGGTCCAAATTCAATTCGTCCCCGTCCACCGACCGCACAAAGGCGGTAATACCGGCCGTGAGGAGCTTCAGGATCCGCTGCAGTTCTATCTCCTGTTGACGGATAGCCGCACTGATGTTGCCCCATATCGGCGTATTGACCACAGGCACGTTGAGGGAGTTGCAGTTTGATGGAGCCTTGTGACGGCTCATAGCCTGGATGAGGACTTCTTCCTGCAGCACCTGATTATTAAGAAAGTCCACTGTGGCTGCCAGCTTTGTATTTAGAGGAAGACCAGCCGTATGTGGGGCCGTGAATTTGGTCGCCACATCCAAGAGTTCCTCCGCTGGCACCTCCAACGGAGGTGGTACGGGATCCACCAGAACCTCCTCCTCCTGCTGCTCCAGGCTGATAGTAGATGTTGGTGAAGACGCCCTGTGCCTGTTGCTGCCCTGCTGTTGTTGACGTTGAAGCAGGAGCTCCAGCAGCCGCTCCATACGGTCAATACGCCCTTCACCCTGAACACTCAGGTGGTCGGAGTCCTCCGGCTCTGAAAAGAAAACCGGGCTTCTGTCATCGGCCCGCACCTCGTCGAGGCCCTGCCGGTGCCGGTAGTTGTCGCTAACAGCCGCCGAGGCGAAACTGCGCGATCCCTGCGCGGGCGTGTTCAATCGCCTCCGTTTAGCGAGAGCTGAAGCCGCTGCCACTAAGGGCACTCGCGGCGAGGTGTCGGCACCAGCCGAAGCATGGCTGCCTGGGGCCCGCGCAGTCTTGCCGGCTGCCCACATCGTGGACGTTGCCGACGCATGGTCTCACCCACCCATCCATGGGGGGCTCGGCGACCGTGACGAGACCCGACTCGACCGACCCGTCCCGGCGTCGAGAGTCGGGGTGTGCCGGCTGGACCTCACAGCCGCCCCGGGTCTCTCCCTGGAACCTGACCGCTCCTCCGCGATAGGCAATGCCTTAGCCCTAACAGGGTTAGGCTTCTGGGCTCCTGCCCTCCCCCTTCTCGGAGGGCTGAGTGGAACAGGCCGTGCAACGGCACGTGCCCTGCTCGAGGTCGCCAGCGAGCCCGCTGACGACCTGACTGCCATGGCAGGGTCCCCCTGCTCTGGCGGCACACCACACTCCTCCTCGTCGAACTCCTCCGAGCTGTGGTGTGCTGGCGGATCTGGACCTGTAATCACAGGGCTTACCCACATCTCCGCCTGAGTCCCGGCCTGCGCTGCAGGTACTGCCGATGGTAAAGGCCCCGGAACTGTTGACCGGCGAACTCGTCCTGACGTCCTCCGGCCCTTCGAACTCCCATCCATGTCCTTGCTGCAAGACATAATCAGACAACAAGGACCACCAACTAAAGGTAGAATACTTACCTCCGTGGCCCCTTGTGAAGGGCTGGCGAGGAGCGCGCTCCACCGCCAGCCGTCGCAGCAACGCGGTACGACGATATGTCGAGCATGCGCGCCGGCGGGCTCTTCACGAAGTCACTCACGTGACTCCGAAATGAAATTCCAGAGACTCACCACTCTCTGGGTAAAGAATGTTTTCCTCATCTCGGTCCTAAAGGAATTCCCCCTTATCCTTAGACTGTGACCCCTTGTTCTGGACTCCCCCAAAATCGGGAACAATCTTCCAGCATCTAGCTTGTCCAACGCCTTAAGATATCCCAGCTACACATCCCACTGGCCTTTGTTTGGCCCCTATCCCTCTAAATCTGTCCTAAACAAGTAGCGGTCTAAATGTTTCTTAAACATCACAATCGTCCCTACCTCAACTACTTCCTCTAGCATCTCGTTCCATACACCTACCACCCTTTGTGTGAAGACGTTACCCCTCAGATTCCTATTAAATCTTTCTCCCCTCACCGTAAACATATGTCCTCTGGTTCTTGATTCACTAATGAAGGCAATATATCTGCCTGATCTATTCCTCTCGTGATTTTGTACACTATAAAGTCACCACTCATCCTCCTGCACTCCAAGAAATAGAGTCCCAGCCTGCTCAACCTCGCCCTGTTGCTCGATCCCTCAAGTCCCGGCGACATCCTCGTAAATCTTCTCTGCACCCTTTCCAACTTGACAACTCAAGTGTTTCATCCAGACAGATGTCTGATAGAATTATCAAAATAACTGCTTGAGGAACTCAGCGGGTTAGGCAGTAATGTGGGGGGAAATGGACAGATGGTGTTTCAGCTTAGACCTTTGTTCAAACTGATGGACAGAATGTGTCCATTTACCTCCACAGATGCTGCCTGGCCCATTGAGTTCCTCCAGCTGTTTGTATTTTGTGCAGGATTCCAGCATCTGTGGTCCATTTGATAAAATCAATTCCAGTGTCAGTGACTGGAAGCATTATGATAAAAAGATATTGCTTGGAACTATCAGAAACTGTTAGACATTCACTTTCAGAAACCTAGACATTTGGCCGGGCGAGGAAGAGAGGGATGTCGGTTCATGAACTGCTCCAGTATACTGTGCTTGGCCCGACCGGACCTTGAATAATGGCGCCAAATTCACAGTGCCCGCATGCATAACATATGCAAAAAGAATTTCACTCTACAGTTGCATATGGGACAAATAAAGCAGCATTGAACTATTGAAGTCGTGGAATGATGGCATATTGTTGCATTCACAGATAATGGAGGAGTCGTTCTGAGTCTTAACTCAAACAGGCCGACAGGAAAGTGGTGTTCAACAAGGGCTGGAGCTAGGACTACTGTTCTCCATTTGCACAAGGTGCATCAGGTGGCGCAGCGGTAGAGTTGCTGCCTTACCGTGCTCGCAGTGCCAGAGACCCGGGTTCGATCCTGACTACGGGTGTTGTCTGTCTGTACGGAGTTTGTAGGCTCTCCCCGTGACCGCATGGGTTTTCTCCAAGATCTTCAGTTTCCTCCCACACTCCAAAGACCTACAGATTTGTAGGTTAATTGGTGTGGTGTACGTGTAAATTGTCCCTAGTGCGTGTTGGATATTGTTAAGCTGCAGTGATCGCTGGTCAGTGCAGACTCGGTGGGCCGAATGGCCTTTTTCTGCGCTGTATCTCGAAACTAAAGTATTTCAGATTGGGGAATGGAGAAGTAAAATTGTCAAAGCTTCCCTTTGTCACCACACTGACCAGTACTGGGGCTGACTGTAACAACATGCACGGGCTCATGAATCAACTTGAAGAACAGTAGGCAATTGGCAAACAATACAATGAAGTACTTCGGCAGGTTGAGCATCTGCCCATAAATACCTTGGAGTAAATGCAAAAGAATAGAAGAACCAAGGTGTTTACAGGCACAGAGAATCTCTTAATATTAGCAACGCTGTTTTGTAGAAATAATAGGGTTGCCCAGCGATAGAGTTCCTGCCTTGCAGCACCTGAGATTGGGCTCGATCCTGACTACAGGTGCGGTCTGTCCGAGTTTGTACGTTCTCCCTGTGACCTGCATGGGTCATGCGGGTGCTCCTGTTTCCTCCCACACTCCAAAGACGTGCAGGTTTGCAGGTTAATTGGTATAATTGTAAATTGTCCCTAGCCTGGGTAGGGTGGTGCTATCATGCGGGGATCGCTGGTCGGCGCAGACTCAGTGGTTTCTGCGCTGTATGTCTGGTCTCGTCACCTGTTCCCTTTCCCCACAGATGCTGTGACCCGCTGAGTTACTCCAGCTTTTTATTTCTTAAACTAAACTAGATATTGGTTTGGATTAACAGAGATGTCAGGTAAAATTATAAAACAAACTACTGGATGAACTCCTGCTGGATGAACTCAACAGGTCAGGCAGCATCTGTGGCAATATCTATTAGACAGACTATGTTTAAAGTCAGGACATATCTTTAAAGAGGGTACACAAAAAGCTGGAGAAACTCAGCGGGTGCAGCAGCATCTAAGGAGCGAAGGAGATAGGCGACGTTTCGGGTCGAGACCCTTCTTCAGACTGCTCAGGGATCAGGGAAACGAGAGATATAGACGGTGATGTGGAGAGATAAAGAACAATGAATGAAAGATATGCAAAAAAGTGTCGATGATAAAGGAAACAGGCCATTGTAAGCTGTTTGTAGTGTGAAAATGAGAAGCTAGTGTGACTTGGGTGGGGGAGAGATAGAGAGAGAAGGAATGCCAGGGCCCGAGGGCTGAGGGAGAGGTGGGAAGGGGAGGAGACAGCCAGGGTTAACAGAATTGAGAAAATTCAATGTTTAAGCCCAGAGGATGCAGACTCCCCAAGCGGAATATGAGGTGCTGTTCCTCCTACTTGCGGTGTTGCTCACTCTGGCCGTGGAGGAGGCCCAGGACCGAGAGGTCGGATACGGAATGGGAGGGGGAGTTGAAGTGCTGAGCCACCGGGAGGTCGGGTTGGTTATTGCGGACCGAGTGGAGGTGTTCGGCGAAACGATCACCAAGCCTCCGCTTGGTCTCACCGATATAGATCAGCTGGCATCTGGAGGAACAGATGCAGTAGATGAGATTGGAGGAGGTGCAGGTGAACCTCTGTCGGACCTGGAAGGACTGCTTGGGTCCCTGAAAGGAGTGGATGGGGGAGGTGAAGGGACAAGTGTAGCATCTTTTGTGGTTGCAAGGGAAAGTGCCCAGGGAAGGGGTGGAGCGGGAGGGAAGGGAAGAATTGACAAGGGAGTTGCTGAGGGAGCGGTCTTTGCAGAAGGCAGACGGGGGGGAGATGGGAAGATGTGGCGAGTGGAAGGGTCACGTTGGAGGTGGCGAAACTGGCGGAGGACTATCTGTTGTATGCGCTGGCTAGTGGGGTGAAAGATGAGGACCGGGGGACTCGGCCCTTGTTGTGAGTGGGGGGATGGGGAGAGAGGGCAGTGTTGCGGGGTATGGAGGAGACCCTGCATATCTTTAAAGATTCCAGCAACTGCAATCTCGTGTGTACCCAACACAGGACTTTCTCTTATTTAAGGGGCATGAAGGTGTTGCTAACACAAATGTCCTTTGCTGCCAACTTCTTGAACTACTGTGAACATGCTCCATTATGCTGTTGGGTCAGGTGTTACAGGATTTAGACTCTGGAGAGTAAAAGACCAGCTATATATTTCCATGTCAAGATGAGGGGCGATTTAGAGGGTAAACGGGAGAGACCCTTGTGCCTGCTGCCGTTGTTCCTGGGCATGGAGGGTGTGGGTTTGGCCAGGGCAGTCTGAGCAAGAGGAAGATACCACAGTGCTTTGTCCCCCGCAGTGGTACACGCTGCAACTGTACATGAAGGCTAGGATGGTAGAAGGGGTGCCAATCAGTATTATGTTTGGCTTCTTGGATGGCGTTAAGCTTCACTTATCTGGTTTAGATTATTGTCACGTGTCCTGTGTGAAGTGCTTGTAGCATGCTAACCAGTCAGCGGAAAGACTATATGTGATTACAATCAAGTCATATACAGGATACAGATACAAGATTAAGGGAAGAAGGGTCTCAACCCGAAACGTCACCTATTCCTCTTCTCCATAGATGCTGCCTCACCCAATGAGTTTCTCCAGCATTTTTGTCTACCTTCGATTTTTCCAGCATCTGCGGTTCTTTCTTAAATAGGATAAGGGGAATAAAGTATTGTGCAAGGTAAAATTAATTAAAGTCCAATTAAAGAAAATCTGAGGGTCTCTAATTGTCAATAGGATGGTTCAGTTGCCTGATATACACTTGAAAGCTGAATTACAGAGGGTGTGAAACTAAGTGCCCTGGCCACACACTCATTTCACCCCTGCTATTGGCAAGAAGGTACAGGAGGCTGAAAACTGTAACGTCCAGGTTCAGGAACAGATTCTTCCCTCCAGCCATTTAGTTATTATTGTTATTATTGCACTATGTCTTTCTTTGTGCGTGTGCGTGTGTATATATATATATATATATTTGATCCATATACAGGGGCCGCAGAGCGTTTTTGAAAGTGGGGGGGCTGAGCGATCACTGATCACTGGCCTTGGGGGTAGGGACTTTTTGTAATTTGATGTATTAAAATCATGTTTTAGTGCAGTGTAGAAGTATGATCTCAATGTTTTTTGTTTGAAGTATTTTCAAGATAATGTGGGCCCGACATGAGAGATAGGAGCAGGTGATTATTATTTGTGTTGTTGCTCGACCTCCAAAAACTGGGGGATAATAATACAGGCCATCCCCCACCTCAAAAAGTGGGGAAATATATCCCCCATTTTTCCGCTGTCCTCACCACTCTCTGCACGGACTTCCAGTCGGAGGCTTTATAGTCCCCAAAAAATGATCATAATGCCATTCATTATCATCATTGCTGTTCATCTAAAATCAGTACCCTTTTTCTGTATTTTCCCCATATCCCTTGATTTCGCTAGCCCCAAGAGCTAAATCTAACTCTCTCTTGAAAACATCCAGTGAATTGGCCTCCACTACCTTCTGTGGCAGACAATTCCACAGATTCACAACTCTCTGGGTGAAGAAAGTTAGTCCTCATCTCAGTCCCACCCCTTATTCTTAAACTGTGACCCCTGGTTCTGGACTCCCCCAACATCGGGAACATTTTTCCTGTAGTTACAGTAAGTGAAAATCTAGCAGGCAAGCAGGATGCTTTCTCCAACCACCCCCATTTGAAGTCCCTTCACCTCTGCCCGGTACTTACTTCCAGCAGCCACTGGTTGTCCTCCAGGATGCACTGAGCCGCAGCCTGATCTATGCCAGTCACCTGGGCGAATTGAGCGCAGAGACTCTCACGGCAGCGGCGCAACACTTCCGACGCCTTGCACTGAGGCTGTTCCATGGCCGGAGCCCAGCCCGGCAAACACTCATCAGCCCTGGCCCCCGTCTGCATCTGCCCCAGTAGCTGCTTCTGCTTCCATCCCTCCCTCTGCCCACGACCAGGTTGCTCAGAACACAGGAGCGCCTCGTCCAAAGCCAGATACATTGAAACATGTCTAGCAAAAAAAGTGTGTGTGCGTGGGGGGGCTGCAACCCCCCCTGGTTCCACGGCCCATGATATATATGTGCATTTGTGAGTATACACACACTGAACTTTTTCTCTCTCATTTATTATATTTTTTACAGTGCACAACATATTCTGTCATGTTGCTGCAATGTCTTTGTTCTATTTGGGAAATATGACAATAAAACACTTGACTTGTGAGGTTATCCACTTTGGCGGCAAAAACAAGGGGGCAGATTATTATCTCAATGGGGTTAGGTTAGATAAGGGGGAGGTACAGCAAGGCCTGGGTGTCCTTGTACACCAGTCACTGAAAGTTGGCGTGCAGGTACGGCAGGCAGTGAAGAAAGCTAATGGAATGTTGGCCTTCATAACAAGAGGATTTCAGTACAGGAGTAAAGAGGTTCCTCTGCAGTTGTATAGGGCTCTGGTAAGACCACATCTGGAGTATTGTGTACAGTTTTGGTCTCCTAATTTGAGGAAGGACATCCTTGTGATTGAGGCAGTGCAGCGTAGGTTCACGAGATTGATCCCTGGGATGGCAAGAGGAAATGAGGAAAGATTGAAAAGACTAGGCTTGTATTCACTGGAGTTTAGAAGGATGAGTGGATATCTTATAGAAACATATAAAATTATAAAAGGACTGGACAGGCTGGATGCAGGAAAAATGTTCCCAATGGGCCCAGAAAGTTGAGAATTTATGAAATTCCTTGCCTCAGTCTTACCTCCCCTTTATTCTAAAACTGTGTCCCCTGGTTCTGGACTCGCCCCACATTGGGAACATTTTTAACCTGATTTAACCATCCGATTTAACCTTCTCCTTCTCAAATTGCAGATTAAAACTAATCATATTATGGTCACTACCTCCAAGCGGTTCCTTTACCTCGAGTTCTCTTATCATATCTGGTTCATTGGACAACACTAAATCCAGAATTGCCTTTTCTCTGGTCGGCTCCATTACAAGCTGCTCTAGGAATCCATCTCGAAAACACTCTACAAACTCTCTTTCTTGGGGTCCTGAACCAACCTGATTTTCCCAGTCTACCTGCATATTGAAATCCCCCATCACCACAGTGGCATTACCTTTGTTACATGCCAGTTTTAACTCCTGCTGCAACTTACACCCTACATCCGGGCTACTATTTGGGGGTCTGTAGATAACACCAATTAGTGTCTTCTTGCCTTTACAATTCCTCAACTCAATCCACAGTGATCTGCCTCGTCAATCCCTATGTCTTCCCTCGCAAGAGACTGAATTCCATCCCTCACCAGCAGTTACCCCCCTCCTCTGCCCTCCTGCCTGTCCTTTCTATAGATAACCACCCTGGAGGTCCTGCTTTTCAGCATTTTTCCGAGCTCTCTAAAGTCACTTCTAACTCTCCTCCCACTCGGGCTAGAGCCAATCAGTGCTTTTTCCTGCTTCTCTTTGCTGCTGTTTCTTCAAAATCCACAGCAGCTCTGAGTTAAATCTGCCTGTGTTATGTCTCCCTTTTTAAACTGTTTTCCCCCTCTGACTCACTTATAACTCTCCTCCCACTCGATCAGCCATTACGACAATGAATGGCGGTGCTGGCTCAAAGGGCCGAATGGCCACCTCCAGCGCCTACTTTCTATGTTTCTATGACTTGTCTCCCTCTCTCTCATGATATAAAGGCAGCATGTGGCCAAGCTAAACACCGGGGAGCCTGACCAAAATTGAAGTCATTAGGATACAGCACATTCTTGGAGAACTAGAGTCATCATTTGATCAAAGCAAGGCGATCAATGTCAACATGCCCGTCATTATGGAAATTTGATACAGGCAATGTCCAAGGTCCAGTGTCTTCATCACCTTGTGTAGGAAGGAACTGCAGATGCTGGATTACTCCAAAGAAAGACACAACATGCTGGAGTAACTCCGCAGGACAGGCAGCATCTCTGGAGAGAATAATGGGTAACATTTCGGGTCGAGACTGAGCCAGGGGAGAGGGAGACATAGACATACGGAAGGGTAAGATGTGAAAACAAGAGATTAAAGGGGACGAAGCTCCAGGAAAATGTTGAATGGTACGTTGTTAGCTGAGAGGAAGGTGACAACGAGGCATACAATTGGTAATTTAATCGTGAGGACAGTGAAGCTAATCACAGAACTAGCGTGGGGTTGGGATGGAGAGAGAGGGAAAGCAAGTGTTACTTGAAGTTAGAGAAGTCAATGTATAGGTATGTTGTAAAACTTACCTTGAGCAGCGCTGCAGTTCAGCCGCTCCCTGTGTGCGCGACTTTGGCGCCTTTCAGAGGGGGGCGGGCTTAAAGTGCCGGTTTTCCACAGACAGGGAAAATCGATCAATGTCGGGCGATTTCGTTGCGGAAGAAAAATCGCTCCGACATTTCATGAATGAAGGTATTTTTAAATTACTCTAAATTATTTATTAACTAGAGTAATTTAAAAATCACCTTCAAAAGCCGTGAGCACCGACAACCGGAAGGATTTTGCGTAGGGGAGAAAAAAAGGTAAATAGTTTATTTTTATATTAAAAGTTGGTTTTTCGGGAGGCTTTAATAATATTTTCATGTTGCAAAATGGGGTCCAAAAAAATGTATGAACAAACAGTATTTTTCCTCCCGACTTCACCGCTAACCGCAACGTTCTAATCCACCGCATTCCACTAAAACCCACTCGCTAGTTGATTTAAATGGCCATTAATTTACAGGAATCAAACACTAAATTCCTTCCATTTGGCCCAGAAATTCATGAAAATTAGATTTAAAAATTATGTTATATTGTGGATTATTGTGTGAATGTTATTTGGACACTTAGGCAATTTTTAAAAAGTTTATATTTTCTTAAGAAATCATTGAATTTTGTAATTAGCTACAATTAGATAACTAACTAATTATATGCTTTAATTTCAGGTCATCCAAGTAAGATTGTTTCATATTTGTTTCAGAATGCTTCAATCTATAATAACTGAAAATTTCATTGAGTTCTCTTAATTTTTAAGAAAGTTATGGGCTTTTAACTGTTCCAGATCACAGCTTTTGAGTTAAGTCAATTGAAAGGCAATGGGGAACAAGATGCTAATTTCCGACTATGAAAATGGCCATAACTTTCTTAATACTGAAGATATGAAAGTGAATTAGGTGTCAAATTAAACTTCTTTTAATGCTTTATCTGATGGGATAAATTGCAGACTTGATTTAAAAAATCTCAAAATTTTGTAACATTGCTACAATGTTCATACCACTGGGGTGTAAGTTGCCCAAGTTAAATATGAGGTGCTGTTCCTTCAATTTGTGCTAGGCCTCACTCTGGCAATGGAGGAGGCCCAGGACAGAAAGGTCAGTATTGGAATGGGACAGGGAGTTAGTGTTTGGCAACTGGGAGATCATGTAGGCCTAGACGGACCTTCTTGGAGACACAGAGAGCGTGGATACTGGAATCCAAGAGCAATAAACGATTGGCTGCTGGAACTCTGTAGGTTGAAGTGAAATATCGGTGGAAAGGAATTGCTGAAGTTTTCGGTCATGACACTGCAGGGTTTTGATCCTTTCCCCACAGATGCTGCCTGACCTAATGAGGTCCTCCAGCAATTTGTTTTGTGCTTCAATTCCTTTTTACCTTCTTGAAGGGATCATTGGACGGTGTGTTTATTGATGACCATTGCCCCCTCAAGGGCATAAAGAGAATTCCCATAAATTCTGACCCTGTTAGCAACACCTACATCCCAGACATCTCTATATAACTAAAAGTCTTTGTCCTGCTTGTGCCGATGATGTGCCCACGATGTGTCAATCTGCTTTTCCTATCTTCTTCCAAACGCTAGGCCACACCCTTCCCATTTTCACATATCCTATTCACATTTTTCCCGTTGTGGCAATAAACATCTTCCCGTCACATTCCCACATATATTTCCGAAGTTATTAATCCCTTAAATGTTAAAAACAGCCCCAAAAGCTCACCCAACAAATAGCTAACGATGGCCTGTTTCCTTTATCATCATTAGTGTGTTGTATTCATTGTTTTTTATCTCTGTACATCACCGTCTATATCTCTCGTTCCCTTTCCCCTGACTAGTCTGTAGATTCATCTCCGGAAGTTCATGAGCTCCACTGTCTGGGAGAAAAAAACGCAGGCACATAAGCGTAGATTATTTTCTAAATGGGGAGGGAATCCAGAAATCGGAGGTGCAAAGGGACTTGGGAATGCTGGGGCAGGATTAACCAAAAGGTTAATTTACAAGTCGAATATGAGGCGCTGGTCAGGCGGCATTTGGAGTATTGTGAGCAATATTGGGCTCCATATCTGATGAAGGATGTGCTGGATCTGGAGAGAGTCGATAGGTTTACGAGCGAGTGATCCCAGGAATTAGTGGGTTAACATATGATGAGCGTTTGACGGCACTGGGCCTGTACTCGCTGGGCAGCAAGTCTACCACTGCACCACCGTTGTGAATGTGGACAATATAAAACAGTATTAATGTTGAATAACATTTGTCAGAGAGTGGTGAATCTGTGGAATTATTTGCCACAGAAGGCTGTGGAGGCCAAGGCAGTGGATATTTTTAAGGCAGATAGATAGATTCTTGATTAGTGCAGGTGTCAGAGATTATGGGGAGAAAGCAGGAGAATGGGGTTAGGAGGGAGAGATAGATCAGCCGTGATTAAATGATGGAGTAGACTTGATGGGGCCTAATGGCCCCTATCTCTACTATCTGTTATGATCTTATGATAGATGTAAAAATTGGTAGTGGATGGTTGGAGTGGTCTCAGTGGGCTGAAGGGCCCATTTTGTGAAGCTTATGATTCAGGAACCTCTTTACCCGCAGGGTCGACAACTAGCAATGTTTAAACGGAATAGCGAAGATTTATTTAAGAAAAAGCTGGATGACCACATGAAAGAGGAGAGAGGTATGTGGTAAGATTTGTAATGGCACAGGGTTGGTGGAGGTCAGCCTGGGAAGAGAGACACTGCCAGGTAGCAGGTGAGTGCTCAAATTAACTCCATGTGAGCACTGAACCAAACTGAACAGACTTGCACAAATGAGTACCAGGAGTAGAACCTAAGATAAACGGTTATTTGTGATCTAATGCTTTCAACAAGAAAGTCAAAAAGAAATGCTTTGTATGTATTTAAAACGTTAGTGATCATCTTTTCCGGCAAAGGTCATTTCCAACAACACTGCCTGTTTAGTTTAGTTTAGCTGAGGGATACTGTGCAGAAACAGGGCCTTCGGCCCACTGAGTCTGCGCCGACCAGCGATCCCTGCACACTCACACACTTTTACCAAGCCAATTAACCTACCAACCTGTACGTCTTTGGATTGTAGGAAGAAACCTGAACACTCGGAGAAAACCCACGCAGGTCATGTGGCGAAGGTACAAAGTCTGTACAGACAGCACCCGTAGTCAGGATACAATGCTGTAAGGCAGCAACTCTACCGCTGCTCCACTGTGCTGCCTGTTATATTACAAAATCCCAGCAGCCACACATCAAAGCTTTTTTGAAATTCTTATATTTATTAGTGCATAAAAAAATCACTTTTTATAATCTCTGAAATATAATGTATGCATTTTTACAAGCTGTTATCTATTCAGTTTACACTTTGGGTTTTGGATAGGGCTTGGGCACAAGGGGTGTCTGTTTGGATCGCCGGTACCAACGCAAGATTTTTGAGCATGTAGACCAACACCACCTTCACCCAGAAAGGGGCAAAGCTCAAATCTATTCTGGACCACGCCTGCTCTGATCTGCCAGCCTAACCACCCATGTGGGCCTTGGCAAATCTTCCTTGTTTCTGAGTTGTGCACCGGGATTGGCATAATTCAAAATAATTTCAAAATGATGCACAAAATATTGCTTAGTACATGGGCCGCCCTAGTATATAAACATGCCTCCAACACGCTTCTGCCCCACACGCGGCTAAATTACCAACTCAAATCTTCTCTCACTCATGTGAATGTCAATAGATTGGTCACTAATCATCAACATTGCACACAGAACTATCTCTCTGCATCTTATCTGTTGATCATTTCCCAGGGTGTCCCTTGTGCAATATGACTTCAAGTTGCACCCTCCCTCGTGTGACATACATACCGTTATACCTCTCCATTATCCCCTTGCACACATCTCCTCATCTGCATGGGCTCCTGATCAACACGTCACGAGTTGGTGACTGCAGCACAGTTGGCCCTGATGCTGCCACCATCCAGTGAGCGTGTTCCCTGCCAATGACCCGCAAGCTGACTGTTGTTTTATCACAAGTCAGCGAGACCACACTGGCCTTCACTCACTCTTACGGGGCCACATCAGCCTCCTTCGGTCTGCCATTACCTTCACATTTACTTCACTTCACCTGCGTCTTCGTGGCCTTTTCCTCCCTCAGATGTAGCTTAGTGTATCTCAGCTACTTCCACAAGCAGCTGTGCTCTGACTAGATTGTCCATTGCCGTTGCTCTACACCAGCTCCCACCATCACCTTCAACCTGTTTACCCCCCACACTACACTACACTACACTGCACTACACATGTGATTCTTTGGACACAACCAACTGCCAATACTTGTTCCAAAAAAGACACAAAGTGAAGGAGAATCCTTGAGAATCCTTGTGAGCACCCATCCCCCCAGCTGGATGTGCACCCATTTCCCCTTCCCCCGTCACTTCCACCTACATCCCTTCCTCTGACCTCGTTTCCCCCGTCTTCTCTGGTATTCTGACAGCCTTTTATCTCCTTTTCTCCATCTGCCAATCAAATGGCCCTCACCGGTATTCACCTATCACTTGCCTGGCTCCATGCCACCCCCACCTCTGGTCCAGTTTTCACTCCCACCCCCCCACTATGATCAGTCTGAAGGCTCCCGACCTGAAATGTTGGCCAGAGATGTTGCCTGACCCGCTGATGAACGCAGCACCTTGTGTTTTTCTGTTTTACACGGTTCTTTACATGTGTAGGTCAGGTCAGGTCAGGTCAGGTAGAATCTCTGGAGAAAAAAAAAAGTGTCGGTTCAGGTCAAGAACCTACTTCAGACCTCCACTTGAAAATTTCCCACATTTAAGTAGCAACCTTTAACATAATAATATATCCCAAGGCAAATTATATGTGTGCTAACATGCAAAATTTGATAACAGTTCATCTTTGTCAACTTAAATCACGCAAGTTGCTTGTGGCGACCCAAGTCCGCTTTGCGTAGTTCTGTAGATTGTGAATTTGCTCGGTCTCCCGCAGTATCGCTTGAAGTAGATGGAAATTACCTCCATGTGCCACAAAGCCCTGACAGTGAGAAGTCAAATCAAACACCAGATGACTGATGGCCTTCCTGTGATTACTTTGAAGAAGGACGTGTCTTCATGAATGACGTTGAAACAAATGATAATTTAACAGACAGTGAAACGAAAAACAGATTTACATCGATGGTTATAGTGCACGGAGTTACAGCCGCAAGAAATAATGCCACGTTGTCTGTGAAATCCATCCGTAATAAAAAATAATACAATTCATATAGAGATATAAAAACAAATTTATTCTGTGGTAAGTGCTTACTTTGGATACCAGGGAGTAAGTGAGCATTGTATCGATGTGCTCAGCTTCATTACTGCTGTGAGGCAAGTGGGTCCTGTATCTGAATGAGCATCTTGTAAAGTCCACCGTGACTGAGACCCCACTGACCCCCCTGAGGTCACAGGGGTGAAGGTGGAGGGATTCTCGTTATTTGAACAGTCGATGAGAATGGTTGCAAACCTGGGGCTTATGGAAAGATGGCAGGAATGTACAGTGGAAATCCATGTGCCCTAGCCATGCCAACAGTGACGTCTACCAAGGCTAATCCTGTTTGCCTGCATTGGGCCTGTATCCATCCACATTTCCCCTGTCTAAATACACACACATATACCATTAAACTTTGTAATAGTACCTGCCTTGTTCCAAATATTCACCACATACTATATGAAAAACCTACTCCTCAGATCTCCATTTAATGCCTCCCATCTCAGCTTAAACCAGTGCCCTCATCATCTATCCCTTATCATGCATCTATACACTGTAAATGGCTCAATTGTAATCATGTATTGTCTTTCTGCTGACTGGATAACATGCAACAAAAACTTTTCACTGTACCTCGGTGACAATAAACTAACTAACTGAAACTAACTAACCTCTAGTTCTAGACTCCTTGGTGTGGGGAGAACATTCGAACTGTCTCTAGATACTTTTGTAAATCTCTGAGCCTCCGCAGCTTCCTATGTTCCAGTGAGAATAACCTCTCCAACCATTCTTATTGGAGCCCTCATTGGAGCTGGCAACATGTTGGTGAATCTCTGCTGTACTCTATAGCTGCTGTGTTGAACAGAACTGTACACGATACTCAGTTCCGTCTAAACAATGCTTTGTATAGCTGTACTCTTATACTTCATGTGTCAGCCTATGAAGGCCTGGCTCGCTGCAGCCTTAGACAAACCTTTTCACTATCAACAGTTCCACAAGTTTTTGCATCAATGTTGCACCCAGTGTTGCTCCTGGTTCTATCTGCCTGTCATCTCTCCCTTATCTGGTTCCACTTATTTAGTTTGTGAAGCCTCTGATCACACTCCAGCCTCTGTGTCCCCTCCCCCTGTCTGGATACATTAGCCTTTACTTTCTCTCTCTTTATCTGACCCTACCTATCACCCTCACTTGCTCCACCTATCCCTGCCTGCTGCTGACACCCCTCACCCCCTCACCCCTCACCACTTTGTATGGGCTACCTCCCCTCCACAATTTCAGTCCTGATCCACAATCTCATCCGTCCCATTGGCTCCACAGATGCTGCTTGACCTGCCTGGTTCAAGAGTTTGATTCTTCTGCTCCAGATTAGACCCAATCTTTTACCGTTTCATTCACTTGATATTTTTAAATATCCATTAATCATTATGTTAAACATACTGGGTGACTGAGCCTCCATAACGCTCTCACGATTCACTGCCTACTTGTTGAAGAACGTCCTCTCAGCCCAGAGTAGCTGACTCCTTACTTTGAGACTGTGACCTTTGCATGTGGACAGCTCAAACAGTGGAGTCATTAAACTTGCATCGATGCTTTCAAACTTCATTATCCCATCTCTAAATCCTATTTTAAGATTCATTTAAATGTGGAATGAACAAGTTTTACACAAAAAGCTTAAGGCTAACAGATGAAGATACATCGTGGGATTGTAGTGAACTGACCATCCAAATGGTCAGGTGGATGGCCATTCAGCTGGTTGAATGGTTGCCTTGCCAAGGAGGCCACTCCTCGTTGGGGCGTGACAGGTCACCCCACCATACGACAGGCGATCCAAGCCTTTAGTTATTCTCAGGGTGAGCCATCGCTCGGTGGACTTCCAGAACTGCACAACAGATACAGGTCCCACTCTTATCAAACCCAATTATTTATAGCATTAGAGGATGACGTGGCCATCTTTATAATTAATCCATATTTAGCTGGGCCAAAAACAGTCCGACATCCCGGAATGAAGGGGATATCAGTCGTGCCTCGAATTACTGCAGCACTGCTGATCAATCAGAGTTTTCTCAATGTGGGCTAAAGATGACCACATCGAGATGGCACAGACTCCAGCTGGTTCCCTGTCCTGAATTCACTCTCCCTTTGATTGTCTGTATCAGGGACAATACTCCTGAAATTCTCAAGGTATTTCTATTTTCTGCCATAAAAGTCTTAAATGCAGAATATGCAAAGCAGGTGGCTAAAGCAGTGCAGTAATGTAAATAACATCAGCGAACCGGCCGACAGTTGCAGTCCTATGTCCTCGGTCCTAGACAGAGGAAGCCCCGAGGATCAGTCGGTGACACTGCTGAGGAGAAGTTGGGGGGGAAGCTACTCATGGAGGAAGAGCGACAGTCCCAAATTCTCCATCAAGTTCCCATCCCTTTATTACTTGACCATCATTACTCCCCCACCCAGGGCTGCCAGAGACGTCTCTACTGGTTCATTATCTAATTTAAGCGATTGAATCCTATTGTGCTTATAAAAGTTATACCTTAAGTTGGATTACTGCACAGTACAGAGCTAAAGGCTGCACATTTTTCTCTGGTGTGTATCTGACCCCCCCCCCCCCCCCCCCCCCCCCTCCCCACACCAGTTCAGACCACTGGTTATAATGTGACTTCTCCAGAGATGCGAAGGTTCTGTTCGTCCATTCTCTTCCGAACGCTCCTTCTCATGGCGTCAGCTCGCCTGTAGGGCTGGTTCCGTAGATCTGTGAGGGAGGAAGAAGCAATGGTGTGAGCCGTAGTGCAGAATGATGAGAGATCGCCAGCACCTTCAGAAACAATCTATACAATCCACATTACATGGCCACCAATTGTTGCTCTTGCATGACCTTCAACACACACATCTATTGAATGGGCAACATTGACTGGCCAGGTAAATCACTAACTTGTAAATTACTGTGCCTAATATTGATTGTTTTAGCTTAGACATACAGTGTGGAAACAGGCCATTCGGCCCACCGAGTCCACATCGACCAGTGATCCCCATAACTTACAATATCCTAGGGACAATTTACATTTATGCCAAGCCAATGAACATACGTTTTCAGATTGAACAGATTCATAAATGAAAGAGTCTATGAGACAGCGTGACTCAGACACAATGTTATGATGTTGGGACACATCCCAAATACCTGAATACTAAATTGGGTTGCACACTGAGCTGTGGGGAGGCAGGGTGGTCAGAGGATGTGAAGTTACAACAATCACTTACATTTGTAAAGCCCTTCAACGTCACTGGCAACGGGAATGTTCCCAAATAAAATTTGCCACTAGGCAACATGGGGATAGACTAGGGCAGATAACCCATCAGAAGCAGGTCTAAAAGACTATCTTGAGAGATATCTTCAATGAGTTACTTAAGGAAAACACAGTGGTGCTACTGCCTCATAGCTCGGGCAACCTGAGTTTGTTCCTGACCTCTGGTGCTGTCTTTGTGGAGTTTGCCTCACAATCTCCCAATTCCAAAAGCCTTCTGATTGCTAGGTTAAAATCCGTGGACAGGAGAATTGGGGAGGGTGGGGGTCGGTAGGGGGGAGGGGGGGGTTGAGGAACTTGAGAGAGGGAAATAGGTGGGAAAACAGGACTGGTCGGCATGAGCGAGTTGGGCTGATGGACCCGTTTCCCTGCTGGATGACTATGATTGGTGAGATTGTATGGCGAGCTAGCATTGACTGAATGGTACGAATAGCCTCCTTCAATCACATAAGAAAAAATGAGATGAGAAATAGGCAAAGACTGAGGGAGGGAATATCAGAGCAGGGGAGGGGCAACTGAGAGCAAGGCTTCCAATGTGGAATGATCACAGAGTTAAACATACGGAAACTCATGACATCAATATGGTAAAGAGAGAATTTTAATTAAGTCGGAAAAGACCGACATCAAAGTGAGACAGTAAGACTGGTGGGAGAACTGGGAAGGGGGAGGGGATGGGAGAGAGGGAAAGCAAGAGCTATTTGAAGTTAGAGAAGTCAATGTTCATACCGCTGGGGTGTAAGCTACCCAAGTATAATATGAGGTGTAGTTCCTCAAACTTGCGCTGGGCCTCACTCTGACAATGGAGGAGGCCTAGGACAGAAAGGTCAGTGTGGGAAAGGGAGGGGGAGTTAAAGTGCTGAGCCACCAAGAGATCAGGTGAGTCTAGCCAGACCGAGCGGAGGTGTTCAGCAAAACGATCGCTGAGCCTGCGCTTGGTCTCGCCAATGTACAGGAGTCCACACCTGGAATAACGGATGCAGTAGATGGGGTTGGAGGAGGTGCAAGTGAACCTCTGCCTCATCTGGAAAGACTGCCGGGGTCCTTGGACGGAGGCGAGGGGGGAAGTAAAGCGACAGGTGTTGCATCTCCTGCGGTTGCAGGGAAAGTACCTGGGGAGGAGGTGGTTTGGGTGGGAAGGGACGAGTTGACCAGGGAGTTACGGAGGGAGCGGTCTCTGCGGAAAGCAGAAAGGGGTGGAGATGGGAAGATGTGGCCAGTAGTGGAATCCCGTTGGAGGTGGCGAAAATGTCGGAGGATTATCTGTTGTATGTGACGGCTGATGGGGTGGAAGGTGAGGACAAGGGGAACTCTGGCCTTTTTATGAATCGGGGGGGGGGGGAGTAAGTATGGAACTGCAAGATATCGAGGAGACCCCAGTGAGAGCCTCTCTTATAATGGAAGAGGGGAACCCCAGTTCCCTAAAGAATCAGGTCATTTTCGATGACTTGGTATGGAAAACCTCATCCTGGAACAGTGATTGTTCAAGGTACCCTAAAAAGAGGCAGGCACAGCTGGGGCCCAAGCGGGTGCCCATATCTACAGTACGCCCAGGATTTGGAGGAGTGGAAGGAGGAGTTGTTAAGGGTAAGGACCAGCTCTGCTAGGCGGAGGAGAGTGTTGTAGCCGGAAATTTTCTGGTTCTGCGGTTGAGGAAGAAACGGAGGGCTTCATCTCCTGGTGGGGGATGGAGGTGTAGAGTGACTGGACATCCATACTAAAGATGAGGGAGCGGGGGCCTCTACTCCCAATTCCTCCGTCTATGCCACATCTTGGCCCAGGATGAGGATTTTGTGTCTACCTGCCATTTAAACCAGCATCTGCAGTTCTTTCCTACTCAACCTCTCCCTATAGCCCACACCCTCTAGTCCTGGCAACATCCTCGTAAATCTTTTCTGAACCCTTTCAAGCTTGACAATATCTTTCCTATAACATGATGCCCAGAACTGAACACAATATTCTAAAAGCGGCCTCACCAACGTCTTATACAACTGCAACTTCCATACTCAATACTCTGCGCTTGTGACCACCTTATCGACCTGCGACTAGACCTTCAAGGAACCATGCACCTGTACTCCTAGATCCCTCTGCTCTACAACACTGCCCAGAGGCCTACCATTTACTATTTAGGTCCTGCCCTTGTTCGATGTCCCAAAATGCAACACCTCACACTTCTCTGTATTAAATTCCACCAGCCATTCCTCCCCGCCCACCTGGCCAATTGATCCAGATCCTGCTGCAATCGTTCACAATCATCTTCACTATCTGCAAAGCCACCTACTTTTGCATCATCAGCAAACTTGCTAATCTTGCCCTGTATGTTCTGATCCAAATCATTAATGTAAATGACATACAGTAACGGGCCCAGCACCGAGCCCTGAGGCACACCACTAGTCACAGTGGTGTATGAAGTGTATAAATCTTCGAGGCCTGATCAGATGTAACCAAGGACACTGTAGCCCCGGCTGAGATATATGTATCATTGTTAGAGAGGAGTGAGGTGCCAGAAGACTGGAGGATGGCTAACCTCTGAAGAGCTGCAAGGGAAAGCATGGGAATTATAGACCAGTGAGCCTAACATCTGTGATAAACAAGTTACTGGTGAGGATTTTGAAGAATAAGATACATATGCATTTACATAGACAGTGGTTGATGCCATTGAGGGGTTGGTCAGAATGGTTTTGTACGTGGAAGATTGTGTCGCATTAATTTAATTGAGTTTTTCAAAGACGTAACTGAGCGGTTGATGAGGGAAGATCCTTCAGCAAGGCATTTGATGAGGTTCCGCATGGTTGCCAGCTCCGGAAGGTTAGAACGCATGGGATCCAAGGAGAGCTAGCCAATTGGATACATAATGGCTGATCACCTGAAGTCAGTACCCCTGCTTTTCCCCCCATATTCCATGATTCGCTTAGCCCTAAGAGCTAAATATAACTCTCCCATGAAAACATCCAGTGAATTGGCCTCCACTGCCTTCTGTGGCAGAGAATTCCACAGATTCACAACTCTCTGGGTGAAAAGGCTTTTCCTCATCTCAGTCCGAAATGGCCTACCCCTTATTCTTAAACTGTGACCCCTGGTTCTGGACTCCCCCAACATCGGGAACATTTTTACTGCATCTAGCCTGTCCAATCCTTTAAGAACGTTATATGTTTCTATAAGTGATGTGATGTGATATGACCTCAAAATACAGGGTGCATTCTGATGTATCCCACCCCAAACCCAGACCACCAAGCCCTCGACTAAATACCACCCGGCAACAATGCTCAGCCCGTTCTTTGACGTTAACGTGCAAAGTAAAAAGTGTAAAGGAGTAGAGCGGGGAATGTTTATCACACAGTTTAGTTTAGTTTACAACAGCGCGGAAACAGGCCCTTCACGCCGACCAGCGATCCCCGCACACTGGTACTATCCTACACACACTAGGGACAATTTACAATTTTACCTACCAATTAGCATATAAACCTGTACGTCTTTGGAATGTGGGAGGAAACTGGAGCACCCGGAGAAAACCCATGCAGTTCACGGGGAGAATGTAGAAACTCCATCCAGGCAGCACTCGTAGTCAGGAGGAAACATGGGTGTCTGGCGCTGTGAGGCAGCAACTCTACCTCTGCACCTCCACGTCGCCCAAAGCGTGTTGAGTGCCTGGAACGTGCTGCCAAGGGTGGTGGTGGAGGCTGATATGATAGGGTGTTTAAGAGGCTTTTAGATAGGCACATGGATATGCAAGGAATGGAGAGAGATGGGTCGCGTGCAGGTAGATGTGGGCTGAGAGGCCAGTTCCTGTGCTGTGCCTTTCTATGTTCTATGCCATTTATTCTCAATAACCAGCATGGCACCCAGCAAGATGGTGCAACGGTAGAGTTGCTGCCACAGCTCCAGAGCCGGGTTCCATCCTGACTACGGGTGCTGTCTGTACAGAGTTTGTACGTTCTCCCCGTGCCCTGCGTGGGTTTTATTTTGGGGCTCCAGTTCCTCCCACACACCAAAGATGTACAGGTTTGTAGGTTGCTTGGCTTTGGTATAATTGTAGATTGTCCCCAGTGTGTGTAGACTAATGTTAGTGTGCGGGGAGTGCTGGCCGGTGTCAACTCGGTGGGCCGAACAATCTATTTCCGAGCTACTCCTCTAAACTAAACTAAATTAAACTATACCCATGGCCATGGTCAATCCTCAGCTCCATGCCCACGACCCAGCTCCCACGCTGACATACATGGCTCATGCCTCAACACACATGCCCCATCCCACATAAACTCACTATCAGCACCAAACCCCCCCTAACACCAAGATCCACCACTAATACCCATCGCCCCAATCCCAGTGTGTGGTCCATGCTGAAGACTGACGCCCCATCTGATACATGACCAGTTCTGATGAAGTGAAGAGACTGGGTGGGATTCCAGAGCTACTGGTTAGTCTACTTTGTGGTCACAGATACAGTACAGTGACAGAGAGTGCAGCTTACCTGGAGTGCCCAGCTGGGTGGGCTGCAGGCAGCGAGAGGGGAGAGCAGAGAGAGGGCAAGCAGCACACAGAGGCGGGAAGCAAAGCTGGCGACAGTAGCAGCCCCAGCGGCAGGCAGCGGCACAGAGTGGCTGGCAGGCAGGCGGGCAGGCGGGCAGGCAGGCAGGCGGGCAGGCGGGCAGCAGCAGCAGAAACACAGCGTCAGAAGCAGAAACCACAGAGAGTTACAAAACATCGCCGCCAAATGCAGCAATCCACAAAGGCACACATACAAGTAGCACCTGATTAATTATGGTGGAATAAACACAAGGTGATGCAAGAACGGCCATTCAGACATGACCTGTGAGCATCAGTGTTCAGCTGGTGAAGGGTGGATCAAAGATCACATCTCACACCATCCCTGCCTAATGAAGGGATGGCAGTTTTATAAACGTCAAACAGTGATTGATGTGATAACCATGCCAACTGTTGAACTATTGAAATGAATGGCATCAAGGCAGATGAGGTGGATGCAGGAATGGCATTCAAGAGGCTTTTGAATAGGCACATGGATATGCAGGTGATGGAGGGGATAGGGTTATGTGTGCAGGCAGATAACAGTTTCAGCATCATGGTTGGCACAGACATTGTGGGCTGAAGGGCCTGTTCTTGTGTTGCACTGTTCTATGTTCTAAAAGCACGTTAGACCAATGAGGAAGAACAATGTCTAAACAAGGAGGGAGAAACACTTGCAGTGTTGTCCACAGGCTGCAGTCTGAAGACAAGTCCCTGCAATCACCGGGAGATAGGGAGTCATGAAGCTCAGGGCATTGGGTCTAGAGGTTGTGATGTTGCGTTACAGTTGTAACTGCCCTGCCGTAGGAAGGATGTCATTAAGCTGGAAAAAGTGCAGAGAAGATTTATGTTGCCAGGACTACGTGGAGGTTGAGCAGGCTAGGACTGTATTCCTTGGAGCAAAAGGAGGCTGAGTGGTGATCTTACAGGCCATGTATAAAATCGGGGCATACGTTGGGTGATTACCCAGAGAAGGAGAATCAAGAACCAGAGGACATAGGTTTACGGTAGGAGGGGAAAGATTGAATAGTAACCAATGTTGGGCGAGTCCAGAACCAGGGGCCACAGCCTTAGACTAAAGGGGAGGCCATTTAATACTGAGGTGAGAAAAAACTTTTTCACCCAGACAGTTGTGAATTTGTGGAATTCCCTGTCACAGAGGTCAGTGGAGGCCAAATCACTGGATGGATTTAAGAGAGAGTTGGATAGAGCTCTAGGGTCTAGTGGAGTCAAGGGATATGGGGCAGGCACGGCATGGGTTATTGATAGCGGACGATCAGCCATGATCACAATGAATGGCGGTGCTGGCTCGAAGGGCCGAATGGCCTCCTCCTGCACCTATTTTCTATGTCGATGTCTAACCTGAGGGGAAACATTTACCAGAAAGGATCCTATGCTGCCAGTGGGGGTAGTTGAGATAGAAACTATAACATTTGAAGACAATTGGACAAGTATATGGATAGAAAGGTTTAGAGGGAAATAGACCAAACGCGGGCAAATGGGACTAGATGTGATAGGGGATCTTAGCTGTTATGGACAATTTGGGTGAAAGGGCTTGTTTCTGTACTGCCTCGTCCTGTCAGCTGCCTGCTTTATTGATCCTATGTATTGAGACCCAGCAGTCTTCTAACAGGTCCTGAGATTCACATTCTTCTATTATTGAGCAAATTGCAAAATGCTTGACCCACAGGATCTTACGTGAGGGTTTTGCAAACAAACACAGAGCTATTTCAGCAGGGAAATAGCTCTGTGCCTCCATTCACTGTCTCCAGAATGAGGCCTTCAGTCCTTGCACCACATTGGATGCTTCACCTGGTCAGGTCACCAGCTGAAATGTACTTAGTAATCTCATCACAACTTGTCCCATCCTTATACAGTTCCCCTTTCTCTTCTGAAGCTGCTGGCTTGAACTGGAGTAAGGCTTCCCGCTCGCTTAGCTCCCCGATCCTGTAACAAAGAGTCACAGAGTGATGCTGCATGGAAACAGGCCCTTCAGCCACCAAACCACCCACTGTGACACTCATCCCATCCTCATCCCTGTTTCTCTGCCCATCTTCTCACCAACTCCTCCCCACCTACCCTTCACTAGACTCCACCCTCACCTAGACACCAGGGACAGTTTACAGAGACCAAGTTGCCAACCAACCCACATCTTGGGGATGCAAGAAGAAACCAAAGCACCTGGGAGAAACACATCCAAGCAGAGTGTGCAAACTCCACACAGACAGCACCTGAGGACACATGGCCAAATATAATGGATCTTACTAACTCCCTAGCAGAAACATGAATAAGTCTAGCACCCCCCTCCCCCCCCACACTTAGCAATGATGAAGCAATGATGAGTCAACTTCAAGGTGTGAGGAATTCTGTCTCCATCAGCCTCATAAATACTGAAAAGGCTTGAGCAGATGTTGTTGAACACACAGAAGGCCCAGGAGGTGACTCATTTTTAAAATGTGTGTTGGGATTTCTGGCCTTTTACTACATTTCCCTGCATGGAACCTTCCTGTGCATTGATCAGCCGTCTGCATTTTCACATTATAAACAGTAAATGCAAGTCCAAGGAATGTACTGAAAGCACTTCTGGTTGTCCGGAGATCATGAATATAAATACAAGTTTCTCCTGTGGTTTACCATTCCCAAGTGCTGGCCTTTCCTCCCCTGAAATTGGCAAAGAATCTGCTTTTCAAATAAGGAGCAATCCTGTTGTTAGGTAACCACGAACAGCTCGGCATCTGTAGGTCAATTGTTCCTTGTCTGTAGGGTAGAACTAGTGTATGGGCGATCGTTGGTCAGTGTAGACTCGGTGGGCCGAAGGGCCTGTTTCCACGTTGTATCTCTAAACTAATTCATTAAACAATTTCTGTCAGTGAAATGTTAGTCATTCAGCGTGGAAACAGGCCCTTCAGCCCAACATGCTGACCAACATGTCCCATCTACACTAGTCCCATCTGCGTACGTTTGACCCATATCCCTCTAAAACCCAAATGTTTTAATTAATCCAAATAAGATTCATGTTCATAAGTGATAGGAGCTGTATTAGACGATTCACCCCATCAAGTCTACTGCGCTATTCAATCGTGGCTGGTCTATCTTTCCCTCCTAACCCCATTCTCTTGCCCTCTCCCCATAGCCTCTGACATCCGTACTAATCTGTGTCTAGTGTGCAACGCAAGGATGAATGTTTTTGATAATATGGCAAACACACAATGACTTCATGAGGTATTTAGGCCTGTTGTCATAGTTTGATAGGACTTGTGATGATAGGTTGATCTAGCATGAAATCAGCTGAAGAATACAACAGTAATTTAATTGTATTGACTGTGTGGAGCTCAGTACGGGTGAAATGGCTTGATGCGTTTACATGCAAGGTGTGATAACTGGATGATCTCAATCCCTGGTGCAATGAGATTGGACATGACAACAGAACAGCTGAGTTACCAGTGATGGTACGGAGACCACTACGGTGGGCTGTCATCAGTAAACGAGGCATCGTACAAGAGTCGAGACGAGCGTTTGCCAGTCCGTGCTGTGAAGGGAACAGTCTTCAATGCTGCCCAGACGTGGTCCAGCGAGAGGGGATGTGGAGAGGGGGAGAAGGAAGTGGGGGGGGGGAGGGGAGAGGGTGGCAGAGGTGGAGCAGGAGGGTGGGGGAGCAGGAGGGAAAGGGAGAAGGAGGAGAGGTAGGGAGGCAGCGGTGGGAGAAGGGAGCAGGAGGGGCAGTGAGGAGTGGCGGGGAGGAGCAGGAGGGAGGCGAGGGGGAGAGGTTGGAGAGGGGGAGTAGCATGATGGGGGGGGGGGGGTGAGAGAGAGAGAATGAGCGAGAGGGAAAAGATGAGGAACAAGATTTTGAAGCAGATGAATGTTTAGAAACAGCAATGAAGAAGAGGGAGGTGGGTTTAAAAGAAGAGAAAAAGAGTAGAGGCAAAAGTCAGGGGCAGGAGGGGAAGAGAAGAGCAAAGGCAGACAGTGAGAGTTGCAAAGGCCGTTTTTAGCTAAACTGTTCCATCACTGAGTGAGACTTATTCTCGGCCCACAAGTTGGAAACAATAATTCTCTTACAACAGTGAGGAGTTTGCACAGTGACACAACGTCACCATGTTGATGATGGCAAAGGAGATATGTCCTGGCCCTGGGCACCCTGCACTGTGGGCACCCTCCTGTGGGCACCCCTCTCCTGTGGGCACCCCCCTCCAGTGGGCACTCTACTGTGGGCACCCCTCTCCTGTGGGCACCCCCCTGTGGGCACCCTGCACTGTGGGCACCCTGCACTGTGGGCACTCTACTGTGGGCACTCTACTGTGGGCACCCCTCTCCTGTGGGCACTCTACTGTGGGCACCCTCCTGTGGGCCCCCTCCTGTGGGCACCCTCCTGTGGGCACCCTGCACTGTGAGCACCCTCCTGAGGGCACCCTCCAGTGGGCACCCTCCACTGAGGGCACCCTGCACTGTGAGCACCCTCCTATGGGCACCCTACACTGTGGGCACCCTACACTGTGGGCACCCTCCTGTGGGTACCCTCCTGTGGGCACCCTCCTATGGGCACCTTCCTATGGGCACCCTGCACTGTGGGCACCCTCCTATGGGCACCCTCCTATGGGCACCCTGCACTGTGGGCACCCTCCTGTGGGCACCCTCCTGTGGGCACCCCGCATTGTGGGCACCCCTCTCCTGTGGGCACCGCTGCTTTGTAATTGTCCAGAAATGTAGAAATGGAGCTATCTGTAGCAGTGCAACGCCCCACCCACCTGACAGTGGAACAAGACAATGTCGTGGGAAGGGATTGTTAATAATACATCTCAATATTCATTCCATCCAGCACTAAACTTAAATCAATACCAACTGGCACACTGAAAGATAGTGACTTTAAAGATGATTTTACCACCGGGTGGCGCTTCGATGGCCGCCTTGCCAACAGCCTGACTGTCCTTTTCGTCTTTTTTTCGTATTTTTAGTGTGTTTAAAAAGTTTGTGTTAATGTTCTCTGGTTTGTTTTATGTGGGGGGTGGAGGGGGGGGGGAGGGGGAAACTTTTTTTCAATCTCTTACCTTGCCGTAGATACGATTGTTTTCTGGGTCGTATCTGCGGTCGCTCTGTGGCCTTACATCGTGGACCTGGAGGCCTTGCTCGGGACTGACTTTGAGCCCCACCGCGGGGTGTGGACTTAACATCGGAGCCAATCACATGCCTGGGATTGACGCTCCAACCATGGCCTGCGGACTTTGACATCAGGAGCTCGCAGTCTCGGTTAAGAGACCTATGTCGGAGGCTCCAAATGCCGCATGACGTTCGACAAGCCCCGACCTGGGGTCAGATCGTCCGGCGCGTGGAGTTGACATCCCCCCGATGCAGCAGCTTGATCGCCCCAATGAAGAGGCTCGCCACTGGCTACGGGAGTAAGATCGTCCCGTCAACGGTAGTTTAGAGGCCCCCGACCACTGGGGGACAAAGAAGGGAGAGATTGAACTTTTTTACGCCTTCCATCACAGTGAGGAATGTGGAGGAGTCACTGTGGTGGATGCTTATGATAAATGTATTTTGTGTGTTCTCATGCTTTTTATTAGTATGACTGTAAGGCAAAACAAATTACTCATATGTTGCAAAACATACTTGGCTAATAAAGTATAATTATGATTATGATGATTATGATTCGTCTTAATAGTTTAATTTAGAGATACTGCACGGAAACTGGTCCTTCGAGCCCACCGAGTCCGTGCCGACCAGCGATCCCCCAACACCAACACTATCCTATACACATTAGGGACATTTTACAATTATACCAAGCCAAATGACATACAAACCTGGACATTTTTGGAGTGTGGGAGGAAATCCCACGTGGTCACAGAGAGAACGTACAAACTCCTTAAAGGCAGTGCCCGTAGTCAGGCTGGAACGCGAGTCTCTGGCGCTGTAGGCAGCAACTCTACCGCTGCACTACCGTCACGCCCTTATTTGTTTTAGTTTAGTTTAGTTTTTAGTTTAAGGATACAGCGCGGAAAAAGGCCCAACAGAGTCCGCACCCGCCAGCGACCCCCGCACATTAACACAAGTCTATACACACCAGGGACAGTTTACACTTATACCAAGTATACAAACCCAAGTCAATTAACCTACAAACCTGTACGTCTTTGGAGCAGGGGAAGAAACCGAAGATCTCGGAGAAAACCCACGCAAGTCTCAGGGAAAACGTACAAATTCTGTACAGACAGCACCCGTAGTCGGGATCAAACCTGGGTCTCTGCAAGCGCTGTAAGGCAGCAACTCTACCGCTGCGCCATTGTGTAAAATACTTGTTAAAATATTCTCTATCTGAATATGCAGAGGTTTAGTTGAGACTCCACTTTCTGAACCCTTCACTGTGAGGGGATTTGCAGAGTTATTGTCCATGATGTTTCAGCTCTTAAACTGATGAAAGTAAATTGTGGTAACACAGCCAGAAATGTTGCCAACAATGTGTACAAACTGTACAACTGCAGCGGTGATGGAGAGAACACAATGTTGTCTGTGCTTCCTTCATGGCTCGCTCCAGTTCGTAAAGAGATTGTAAATATAACCATATAACCATATAACAATTACAGCACGGAAACAGGCCTTCTCGGCCCTTCCACTCCATGCCGACCATTTATTTTCCCCTAGTCCCATCTACCTGCACTCAGACCATACCCCTCCATTCCCTTCCCGTCCATATACCTATCCACTTTACTTTTAAATGTTAAAATCGATCCTGCCTCCACCACTTCTGCAGGAAGATCATTCCACACAGCCACCACTCTCTGAGTAAAGAAGTTCCCCCTCATGCTACCCCTAAACTTTCTGTCCCTTAATTCTCATGTCATGCCCTCTTGTTTGAATCTTTCCTACCCTCAATGGGAAAACCTTATCTACGTCAACTCTGTCTATCCCTTTCATCATTTTAAAGACCTCAATCAAGTCCTCCCTTAACCTTCTGCGCTCCAAAGAATAAAAACCTAACTTGTTCAACCTTTCTCTGTAACTTAGTTGCTGGAACCCAGGCAACATTCTAGTAAATCTCCTCTGTACTCTCTCTATTTTGTCGACGTCCTTCGATATCATTATTTGTTCTGTACCCTGTCCCATGATTACATCAATGATTGTAGCCATTGTCATGGTCATACAGTGTGGAAACAGGCCCATCGGACCAGCTTGCCCATGCTGACCAACATGTCCCATCTACACTCGTCCCACCTACCTGCGTTTGGCCCATATCTTCTCTATCCTTGTACCTGTGTAATTGTTTCTTAAACGTTGCAATAGTCCCTGCCTCAACTACCTCCTCCGGCATCTCGTTCCATACATCCACCATCTATGTGAAAAAGTTACCCCTCAGATTCCAGATCTTTTCTCCTTCACCATAAATCTATGTCCTCTGGTCCTCAATTCACCTACTCTGGGCAAGAGACTGTGCATCTACCCGATCTATTCCTCTCATGATTTTATACACTTCTATAAGATCACCCCTCATCCTCCTGTGCTCCAAGAAATAGATTCCCAGCCTACTCAACCTCCCCCTGTAGCTCAGACCCTCGAGGCAGAGTAACGTCCTCGTTAATCTTCTCTGAACCTTTTCCAGTTTGACAACGTCAAATTTGTTCTTATTAAATAATCATAACAAGACAGTTGGAGTGCTCTTTCATAATCAATACTGCCACTGGCTGGAAATGGCTTCATTCTGTCCAATCAGTTCCTCATTGACCAATGCAGTTGCAATAAATGGGCCCAGGACATTTACCCCTTCGCCCTGTGCAAAATTCAATGAGATTGTAGCCTCATTGAAAGAATCCACTGACCAAGTCTTGGGAGCTCCAATTGTTCACCACCAACCACTGTCTTTAGGTGGAGAGAGTTCAATGAGAACCAACCTGGCCTTGCTGCCATCGTCATTCTGCCACCCACATCCACGCTGACCTTTTTCCACATTCTTAGTCACATTTGCACACATTAGGCTCTCATTCCTTCCTTTTTAAGTGTTTGACTTCGGTGTCTCTTAAATGTAATGATTGTACTTGGTTCTACTGTTTCCTTTAGCAACATATTCCAGAACAATCTTTCTCTGTATAAACCCCTCAGGTCCCCTTTAATACATCTTCCTCTCGCCTTATATCTCTGCTCTTGTGTTCCATACCCTGACAATGGGAAAAAGCTGATAGAAAGAACTGCCTTTATATCAAAGCAAGCATGGATTTCCATTGTTTTATACAGCGCGGAAACAGGCCCTTCGCACCACCGGGTCTGCGCCGACCAGCTATCTCCGCACATTAACACTATCCTACACCCACTAGGCACATTTTTTAATTTACCAGGCTACAAACCTACAACCTACATCTTTGGAGTGTGGGAGGAAACCGAAGATCTCGGAGAAAACCCACGCAGATCACGGGGAGAACGTACAAACTCCATAAATAAAGCACCTGTAGTCGGGATCGAACCCATATCACCGGCGCTGCATTTGCTGTAAGGCAGCAACTCTACCGCTGCGCCACCGTGACCGGTGGGAATTTTAAGTCACAAAAGCGACCCCTTTTACTTGACTTTCGAGATACAACCCAGAAACAGGCCCTTCAGACAACTGAGTCCGTGCCGGCCAGCGATCACCCCTTACAGTACCTCTATCCTAGTCACAATAGGGACAATTTACAATTTTATCGGCCAATTAATCTACAAACCTGTAATTCTTTGGTATGTGGGAAGAAATCGGAGCACCCAGAGAAAACCCATGTGGTCACGAGGAGTACGTGCAAACTCCATACTGTAGTCAGGATCGAGCCTGGGTCTCTGGCACTGCAAGGCAGCAACTCTACCACTGTGCCACCGCATTCCTCAATTTTTAATGTTCTTCTAATTAATTCTTTGTACAATACCATTGACAGTAGGGTATGCACCCTTGATTAACCAATCTATCTTTTGATGGAATAAGAAAACACAGTCTCCGCCCATTGCAATACACTGTGACATCGTTTTGATTTAGGAAGATTTACTTAATAAATGTATTCGCCAGAAAGACATATCTTTCATGAACCCATGAAACCAATGAACCAGACGTCCCCAGCCTGCCATGGCCTGTAGGGAGGAGGCCACAGAGCCTGGCCTGCTCATCCCCTGAAGACCATGAGGAGAGGGACCGGGGTCTGGCCACAAGATCGGCTGCAGGAGGCGCTCCCGGAGCACAAAGGTTGACGAGCAAAGAGAGGTACGTTGGATCGTCAAACAATCCACACGTCCAAGGAAGGCGATGGCTGGAGGCCCTGCAGCAGCCTGGGCTCGCCTGGATTGGGCACCGCTCATAAGACCTAGTGTGTGGACTGGACCTCTTGCAGGTGGGCTCAGTGGGCTGTTTCTGTACAATTGCTAATTGGGGATAGGTATGACAAAACTTTAATGTACTGTCTGAAAGAAAATCATTTCATTTTGTGTTTGCACATGACAATACATGCAGCATTGACCCATTGAACCTGTAGTGATCTTTCACACTTCTGTCCAGTAGTTTGGTGACTTTCCCCCACTCCCCCCGTGATCAAATACCTGTGATAATATCTTCAATCGCTCCGTCCTTTCCCTCATAAACCATCCTCTCCTTCCCCTGCTGCTTCTTCTTCAGTTCAGCCATTAGGTCCATTTGCGGAGCCTTACTCCTCATGGGAGGAAGCTGAGGGGGGAAGTTGAGAGTTTAGTTACCAGGGTTGTACAGAGAGCTGCAAAATAAGTAACTTTCCACAAAGGAAAACTGTGCGATGGTGGTGACATGTTTAATGCTTTCCATGCTGTATGTCTCGACAGTGTTCTAGACATGCTACACACTCTGAGTAGTGGCACACTCCTTCATAAGGTCAGGGGTTACAGCATGTTGAGTTGTGTGTTTCTTTGCAGCTGGGAATTTCAACCCAGTTGGACTAACATTGGGTTCATACCAGGGTCAGTATAGATGCTTGGTGTTATATCACTGGTTGTTAATAATATGGAAGTCAGCTAGGTCTCAGAGACATTCAGCATGGAAGCAGGCTCTTCCGCCCACCAAATCTGGAGTAACAATCAGTGAATGCTGTTTTATTCTTCCCACGTTCCCATCAGCTGTCCCCAGATTCTACCACTCACCTACAGACTGGGGTAGATCTACAGTAGATCAATCAACTACCAACACTGTTTGAGGGATATGTATCATGGACAGGCAGATGAGATCAGTTTAACTTGGCATTGTGTTCGAAGGGCCCGTTCCTGTGCTACACTGTTCTATCTTCTATGTTATAGAGTCATAGAGTGATACGGTGTGGAAACAGACCCTTCATAGTCATAGAGTCATAGAATGAAACAGGCCCTTTGACCCAACTTGCCCACACCGGCCAACAATGACCCACCTGCCTGTGTTTGGTCCATATCCCTCCAAACCTGTCCCATCCATGTAACTGTTTCTTAAATGTTGGGATAGTCCCTGCCTCATCTACCTCCTCTGGCAGCTTGCTCCATATACAAACTACCCTTTGTGTGAAAAAGTTACCCCTCAGATTTCTATTAAATCTTTCCCCCTTCACCTTAAACCTATGTCCTCTAGTCCTCGATTCCCCTACTCTGGGATAGAGACTCTGTGCATCTACCCAATCTATTCCTCTCATGATTTTATACACCTCTATAAGATTACCCCTCATTTTCTGTGCTCCAAGGAATAGAATCCCAGCCTGCTCGAACTCTCCCTATAGTCACACAATTCTTAAACAATCTCTTTAGTTTCATGGAATATCTTTGACAGCAGTAAATGGAGTGTGGATTGCTGACTGTGGTCGGAAGGCCTCACCTTGCCATCCTGCTGCCCCCCGGTGGTGGGTGGGCTGGTATCTCCGGGGCCCTGCGCTGCCAGCTCCTCCTGCTTCCTCCGCACCTCGTTATCTTGCTCGGCTTGCTGAGGACAAGACACACACAAATAAACCCATCACTTCTTGGTCATCTAAACCCGGCAAGTGCTGGAAATCTGAAATGGAACAAAAAATGCTGGAAACACTCAGCTAGTCTGCCAGCTAGCATCCGTGGGAAGAGAAACACAGTCAACGTTTTGCGTCTGATACTTCTCATTGACATTTACCGAATAGTGAAAGGCCTGGATAGAGTGGATGTGGAGAGGATGGTTCCACTAGTCAGAGAGTCTGGAACCAGAGGCACATACCTTCCGAAGGTATCGAGAAGGAATTTCTTTAGTCAGAAGGTGGTGGATCTGTTAATTCTGGCCAAATTGGAGAGGCCAGGACACTAAAATTGAGTAAAGGCACCGGGGCTGCTAGGCCCTTTGGTCAGTTTAAATGTGCCTTCTGCAGAAATGGGACACGCTGCAGACTGGTGCCAGTTTGTCTAGAGCCTAGGTAAGAGCTGCAGGAAGAGAATGGAACATCTACAGATTCTGACAATTAGGTGTAAATTGCATGGAACTGATTGGATGAATGCAAACCAGACATACACATTATAAATAATGTTGCAAAGTTTTACTTTGCTAGATGTTGATTGGATTAGGTGTTGAGCCTTGTCTGGGTTTCCTGACTATCAAGGCACATGTTGCATAATTCATCTCTGTTAAATTGCATCTAGAAACTTCGTCAGATACATTGTATTAGTCACTGTATTATTGGTTTGGGGAAATGTCTATCATGTACTGTGTTAATCGATATCTGTTATTGTCAAGTCAAGTCAAGTCACTTTTATTTATATAACACATTTAAAAAACAACTCTCGTTGGCCAAAGTGCTTTACATTGGTATAAGAATAGTATATCAAACAACAGTGGTTCATAGATTAAATACAAACATCACTACCCTCGCTCAGAGGACGTCAAGAAAGGCTTTGGAGTAGTGATGAGTTTTTAGTCTCGACTTAAAGGAGTCGATGGATATTGGACTGTATAGAGACCACCCCCATGCGGCTCGGCCCCTCACGGTCCGGGGACATATAAAAGGCCACTCACACGAGGTCCTGTTACGATCTTTGGGGAGAGCGCTGAGGACTGCGTGATTTTCTGGAGTGTCGCTGCTTGAACGAGGCTAAGAGGGCCTGGCCAGGCTGATACGAGGATCAAACCCGCAGTGGTTAGGTATAGTAGTGGGAACTGTTATTGTGTTTTATCCAAAATAAAGTTTAGTTGCGCAAGTGCTTGACTCAGTGATTTTTGACTGAAACTAGACTGGGGGGGGGAAGCTTAGAACGAGCTATTTACATTGGGGTCTCATCGGGGATCTCAACGGACCCCCAAACACAAGTTTGCGATCAAGGGTCTCGAGCTGTTTCGATCACGAGTGCAGAAATCGGACGGTTTTTGCATCGATTTTCGGCACTTCGCTAGTCGGAGCGGATTGATAAAGCGTGGGCTTAGGAAAGGGTGCCAACGAGATCGTAGAACAAAGTCTAGCAAGCAAAGGGTGGTGGATAGCACTCCTTTGGGTTGGAGGATTATAAAATAGGGCGAGGAGCGGTCCAAAACTTGGTCGTAGTTGGCAGGCTGCAGCTGATTAACGAGAACCTGACGCGCTTCGAGGGCGAGGTGTGGCCCATTGTTCCAGATTTGGTATCCAAATGGTGGGGTATTGAAACACAAGTGTGGTTTAAGCATTGGATCGTTTTCACCCAGAGAGTTGTGAATTTGTGGAATTCCCTGCCACAGAGGGCAGTGGAGGCCAAATCACTGGATGGATTTAAGAGAGAGTTAGATAGAGCTCTAGGGGCTAGTGAGGAGAAGGAAGGCACGGATTACTGATTGGGGACTCAGCCATGATCGCAATGAATGGCGGTGCTGGCTCGAAGGGCCGAATGGACTCCTTCTGTACCTATTTTCTGTGTTTCTATGTTTCTAAGCCCCATGAAATAATGGCAGTACTAAACAGAATCCTTGATAGAAAGAAGTCAGCTGCTGCTTTTATAAATTATTTCAGAACCGCAATGCGTGTATGTCATGCAGATTCCCGGGATTTGTGGGAGACCATACATAGAAACGTAGAAAATAGGTGCAGGAACAGGCCATTCAGCCCTTCGATCCAGCACCGCCATTCATTGTGATCATGGCTGATCGTCCCCTAGTAATAACCCGTGCCTGCCTTCTCCCCATATCCCTTGACTCCACTAGTCCCTAGAGCTCTATCTAACTCTCTCTTAAATCCATCCAGTGACTTGGCCTCCACTGCCATTCTAAACTCCAGTGAATACAAGCCTAGTCTTTTCAATCTTTCCTCATATGACAGTCCCGCCATCCCAGGGATACAACAGATAATTACTCCAGCTGAAAATACCAAATTTCTAGTAGCCCTAGGACACCCAATTTTTGCAGCCTTAGTGAACGTCGTAGTGGATGACAGTGCAAGAGAAGAGGCTGTTTTAAAGGCCCTTGCAAACATGTTTCAGAAACCAAGTGATTTAAAACGAATTCTGGAAATAAAAGCAGAAAAGGGTGAAGGAGCAGACAAATGTTTAGACCGTTTTTCAAAATTATTTATGGATCAATCAGGTGATTTAGACTATCTGATGGGGGAGCGAGTTCCCCACAGTATTGTGCTATCTTATTGAATTTTGTCCCCATTAAAGTAGCGGACGCAATTAAGACTGAATACAGGGACTGGTCTGAGAACCGAGCCAGTCAAATGGCCAGAGCTGTGAGACACTATTGGAAGGAGGGTAGGAAACAGGAACATTTTTCCTGGTGCCCAGAGTACCAGCAAATTACAGATTGGGAGAAATTAGGGTTCCAGACTACTCAGATTATTATTACAATTACACTCCCAATTTAGAATCCATTCCAATGGAACTAAGGGGTAGAATAAAGCCAACCATATTGCCTAATCAATGGTACACTTGTGGGGGATGGGACACTGGAGTTGAGCTTGTCCAACAAGGGAGCAAATGAGAGAGAGGGGTCAAAGAAGGGATTTCCTAGATTATGAAGAAATTAGAGACCCTAGAGAATATATAAATATCCGAGATCCCAGGAGTTATGGGAGGTCCTTCAATTTAAAAGACTGCTGGGACCCGAGAGAACAGAGAGAGAGCTGGCCCAAATGTCAGGAACCAAGAAGTCACACACCGTTTACTAAAGCCCACCCCTTTTCCAGTCCTGATTAACCAACCTGTCCAGGAATTGTCAACGTGGAAACATGACCCCTACTCTAGAACCCCCTCAAGTAATTTACCAGAATTAACATATTGGATGTACTAGAAACATAGGACATAGAAAATTAGGTGCAGGAGTAGGCCATTCGGCCCTTCGAGCCTGCATCGCCATTCAATGTGATCATGGCTGATCATCCAACTCAGTATTCCGTACCTGCTTCTCTCCATACCCCCTGATCCCTTTAGCCACAAGTGCCACATCTAACGCCCTCTTAAATATAGCCAATGAACTGGCCTCAACTACCTCCTGTGGCAGAGAATTCCAGAGACTCACCACTCTCTGTGTAAAGAATGTTTTCCTCATCTCGGTCCTAAAGGAATTCCCCCTTATCCTTAGACTGTGACCCCTTGTTCTGGACTCCCCCAACATCGGAAACAATCTTCCAGCATCTAGCTTGTCCAACCCCTTAAGAATTTTGTAAGTTTCTATAAGATCCCCCCTCAATCTTCTAAATTCCAGCGAGTACAAGCCGAGTCTATCCAGTCTTTCCTCATATGAAAGTCCTGACATCCCAGGAATCAGTCTGGTGAATCTTCTCTGTACCCCCTCTATGGCAAGAATGTTTTTCCTCAGATTTGGAGACCAAAACTGTACGCAATACTCCAGGTGTGGCCTCACCAAAACCCTGTACAACTGCAGTAGAACCTCCCTGCTCCTATACTCAAATCCTTTCGCTATGAATGCTAACATACCATTTGCTTTCTTCACTGCCTGCTGCACCTGCATGCCTACTTTCAATGACTGGTGTACCATGACACCCAGGTCTCGTTGCATCTCCCCCTTTCCTAATCTGCCACCATTCAGATAATAGTCTACCCTCATGTTTTTGCCACCAAAGTGGATAACCTCACATTTATCCACATTATACTGCATCTGCCATGCATCTGCCCATTCACTCAGCCTATCCAAATCACCCTGCTGCCTCCAAGCACCCTCCTCACACCTAACTATACTCCCCAGCTTGATGTCATCTGCAAATTTGGAGATGTTGCATTGAATTCCCTCGTCCAAATCATTAATATATATTGTAAATAGCTGGGGTCCCATCACTGAGCCTTGCGGTACCCCACAAGTCACTGCCTGCCATTCTGAAAAGGACCCGTTTACTCCTACCCTTTGCTTCCTGTCTGCTAGCCAGTTCTCTATCCACATCAATACTGAACCCCCAATACCGTGCTTTAAGTTTGTATGCTAATCTCTTATGCGGGACCTTGACGAAAGCCTTCTGAAAGTCTAGATATAACACATCCACTGGTTCTCCCTTATCCACTCTACTAGTGACATCCTCGAAAAATTCTATCAGATTTGTCAGACATGATTTACCTTTCGTAAATCCATGCTGACTTTGTCCAATGATTTCACCACTTTCCAAATGCGCTGCTATCCCATCTTTAATAACTGACTCTAGCAGTTTCCCCACTACCGATGTTCAACTAACTGGTCTGTAATTCCCCGCATTCTCTCTCCCTCCTTTTTTAAAAAGTGGGATTACATTAGCTACCCTCCAATCCTCAGGAACTACTCCAGAATCTAAGGAATTTTGAAAAATTATCACTAATGCATCCACTATTTCTGTGGCTACCTCCTTGAGTACTCTGGGATGCAGACTCTCTGGCCCTGGGGATTTATCGGCCTTCAATCCGTTCAATTTACCCAACACCACCTAAATCCGGCTAACCTGGATTTCACTCAGTTCCTCCATCTTATTTGACCCCCGTTCCACTGCTATTTCCGGCAGATTATTTATGTCTTCCTTAGTGAAGACAGAACCAAAGTAGTTATTCAACTGGTCTGCCATGTTCTTGTTCCCCATGATCAATTCACCTGTTTCTGACTGCAAGGAACCAACATTTGTTTTAACTAGTCTCTTTCTCTTCACATATGTATAAAAACTTTTGCAGTCAGTTTTCATGTTCTCTGCCAGTTTCCTTTCATAATCTATTTTCCCTTTCCTAATTAAGCCCTTTGTTCTCCTCTGCTGGATTCTGAATTTCTCCCAGTCCTCCGATAGGCTACTTTTTCTGGCCAATTTGTATGCCTCATCTTTTGTTTTTATACTATCCCTGATTTCCCTTGTTATCCATGGATGCACCAACTTCCCTGATTTATTCTTTTGCCAAACTGGTATGAACAATTTTTGTACTTCATCCATGCAGTCTTTCAATACCTTCCATTGCACATCCCCTGTCAACCCTTTAAGGATCACCTGCCAGTCTATCTTGGCCAATTCACATCTCATACCTTCAAAGTTACCTTTGTTCAAGTTCAGAACCCTTGTTTCTGCCTTAATTTTGTCACTCTCCATCCTAATGAAGAACTCAACCATATTATGGTCACTCTTGCCCAAGGGGTCCCGCACAACAAGACTGATAACTAACCCTTCCTCATTACTCAATACCCAGTCTAGAATAGCCTGCTCTCTCGTTGGTTCCTCCACATGTTGGTTGAGAAAACTATCCCGCATACATTCCAATGTAGTATCGTAGTAAAAACTGATGATCACATAAAAGAAAATTGTAAACAATCCTATAACTGCCCAAGAAAACCCCTTGGAGCAAAGATCATTGTAAATCAAGGAGCTTGTCATAACTGTACACAATTAGGTCATTGGGGCAAGGAGTGCCCAGCGAGAAGACAGAATATAGCAGAACGGAAGAAAAATCAAGGTGCAATAAAGAATTTAAGAAAAGGAACCCAGTAGCTGGTGTCAGAAGGAATAGGAATTAAGGAGAACTGAAATGGCACTAGGGAGAGAAGAAACAAACTTAGTGTGCAGGAGGCACGGGAGTGGGGATAGGAGCTTTGAACTTACTTGTTACTATGTTTGTGCCTGCTGGACAGTATAATCAACAACATACTATCTGGGGAGTGAGGTAAAGAATATGCAGACCCTTGAGAACGGGCGGAAGACAGCTCAGGCAAAGTAGCTCGGCAGAAACAGGAATCAACAACAAGGAGGAAATGATACAGTCCTGTCCCTTAAGGACAAAGACAACGGACAAAGGACATTTATTGTCACATACACCAATTGGTGTAGTGAAATTTGAGTTTTAAGACAAATCGGGGAATGCCAACAGGTAGAGAAGGCTGCTCCTCAGTATCCCTACTCCTTTGAAACTAACATCATGGGATAAGAAGAAGATACCTACCCTCATGCCCAAATGTAATATTATCTAGCTTTTGACACCAGTGAAGCAAAAGAGAAAGTAACAACATCCAATCTTTCCTAAAAACATACAACCTATGATGACTATTGGGGCGAGCTCTACTTTGAAGAACTGAATTTGAATTTGAAAATAGACATTCCTCTGTGGTTTGGGGCAAAATGCCTACTTTGCACCTAAATTATGATTATTAGAAATAAATTGATAAAAAATTGAATTTGGTCTCTAAATTGTATGGTAATGAATTGGAGGAGCTTTAAAGTTTGAGATTTGGAACCGACTTGTGAGATTTGGCTTAGGAATATTTAAAGATTGATTATTAATTGGGTATTGTTATTGTCTCATCCCCAGACAGGCAGCCAAAGATGGGAAGGATTATTCAGAGAACATCAGGAAAGGATGGAATTTGGGAAGACATGGTAACATGGAGATTATTCAGGAAACATGAGAGTTGGAATGGGAAATAGTAAAAAGAGGAACTGTGAACAGAAAGACCTCCCTTTAAGAGACCAGACTAGGTAATACTCAGTGGTAAAAGGAAATTAGTTATGAGGAAGAGCCCCTATGGACTGAGAGCCGAGCCAACATACTACCGAAGGAGTACTGGAGGAGAAATCTATTGAATTAGAAGGAGGAATAAGGAAATGGGTGCTGAGTTATCAGAGTCAATGTATTTGACCGGGGGATCTAAATTGTTTGACACTTGATAGGAAAGCAGCTTCTATTATCAAGGTGGAAATAAATTGTCCCTAGATTCGGCATTCTTAATTGGCTTTATGATTAAATTGACAGCATATGGAAATTGATTGATTAAATTTGAACAGCTGGAAATTCCACAGGTATTGGAATGGAATTGTGTTATCGACCACAGACTTGTGGAATGAGAAGGATAAGATGGACACTGGCATTTAAAATAGTAAATTGAAGGCTGAGACTAAATGTGGTTAAGTTGAAATATTTGTCATGGTTTGCTTTAAATAAGAGTCACGTCTGCAGGGAAATCTGGACTAAACTCAGCTGAAATTTATATGAGAAACCATCATCAGATATACATATTATAACGTCATCGTATGAGTACGGAGAGGGCTGATTAGTGTTGTTCCGAGGATAGTAAAGAGTATTATAGAACAGAATAGTAGCAGAAAGGTGAAAGTAAATCCAAAGGGTTTCTACAGCTATATTAATAGCAAAAGGATAACGAGGGATAAAATTGGACCATTAGAGAGCCAGAATGGACAGCTATCTGCAGAGCCAAAAGAGATGGGGGAGATATTGAACAATTTCTTTTCTTCGGTATTCACCAATGAGAAGGATATTGAACTCTGTGAGGGAAGGAAAAAAAGTAGAGTAGCTATGGAAACTATGAGATTCAAAGAGGAGGAAGTACTGACACTTTTGAAAAATATAAAAGTGGATAAGTCTCCAGGTCCTGACAGGATATTCCCGAAGACATTGAGGGAAGTTAGTGTAGAAATAGCAGGGGCTATGACAGAAATATTTCAGATGTCATTAGAAACGGGAATAGTGCCGGAGGATTGGCGTACTGCGCATGTTGTTCCATTGTTTAAAAAGGGTTCAAAGAATAATCCTAGCAATTATAGACCTGTTAGTTTGACGTCAGTGGTGGGCAAATTAATGGAAAGGATACTTACAGATAATATATATAAGCATCTGGATAAACAGGGTCTGATCAAGAACAGTCAACATGGATTTGTGCCTGGAAGGTCATGTTTGACAAACCTTCTTGAATTTTTTGAAGAGGTTACTAGGGAAATTGATGAGGGTAAAGCAGTGGATGTTGTCTATATGGATTTCAGTAAGGCCTTTGACAAGGTTCCCCATGGAAGGTTGGTTAAGAAGGTTCAATCTTTGGGTGTTAATGGCGGAGCAGCAAGATGGATGCAACAGTGGCTGAATGGGAGATGCCAGAGAGTAATGGTGAATGGCTGTTTGTCAGGTTGGAAGCCGGTGACCAGTGGGGTGCCTCAAGGATCTGTGTTGGGTCCACTGTTGTTTGTCATGTACATCATTGATCTAGATGATGGGGTGGAAAATTGGATAAGTAAGTATCCAGATGATACTAAGATAGGGGGTGCTGTGGATAATGAAGTAGATTTTCAAAGTCTACAGAGACATTTGGGCCATTTGGAAGAGTGGGTTGAAAGATGGCAGATGGAGTTTAATGCCGATAAGTTGAGGTGCTACATCTTGGCAGGACAAATCAAAATAGGACGTACATGGTAAATGGTAGGGAATTGAGGAATGCTGTGGAACAGAGGGATCTTGGAATAACTGTGCATAGTTCCCTGAAGGTGGAATCGCATGTAGATAGGGTGGTAAAGAAACCTTTTGGTGTGCTGGCCTTTATAAATCAGAGGATTGAATATAGTAGGGAAGTAACGTTAAAATTGTACAAAGCATTGGTAAGACCAATTCTGGAGTATGGTGTACAATTTTGGTCGCCTAATTATAGGAAGGATGTCGACAAAATAGAGAGAGTACAGAGGAGATTTACTAGAATGTTGCCTGGGTTCCAGCAACTAAGTTACAGAGAAAGGTTGAACAAGTTAGGGAAAAAAGTTGTTCGGCACGGACTTGAAGGGCCGAGATGGCCTGTTTCCGTGCTGTAATTGTTATATGGTTATATGGTTAAGTTAGTTCTTTATTATTTGGAGCTCAGAAGGTTAAGGGGGGACTTGATTGAGGTCTTTAAAATGATGAAAGGGATAGACAGAGTTGACGTGGATAAGCTTTTCCCATTGAGGGTAGGGAAGATTCAAACAAGAGGGCATGACATGAGAATTAAGGGACAGAAGTTTAGGGGTAACATGAGGGGGAACTTCTTTACTCAGAGAGTGGTGGCTATGTGGAATGATCTTCCTGCAGAGGTGGTGGACGCAGGATCGATTTTAACATTTAAAAGTAAAGTGGATAGGTATATGGACGGGAAGGGAATGGAGGGGTATGGTCTGAGTGCAGGTAGATGGGACTAGGGGAAAATAAATGGTCAGCACGGACTGGAAGGGCTGAGAAGGCCTGTTTTCGTGCTGCAATTGTTATATGGTTATATGGTTTTATGGAATATAGTAGAGATAGTGATAATGAGATGGAAAAGGAATAGTATTGCAGAATTACAGTGAATGTATGGGAAAGCTTTAGTATATGAATGGTAACTTGCTTTGTCCCATGTTTTTCAGGAATTATAGGTTATAGGCCTGATTATGGAAAGGGATGGAAGAATGGGCAACAGTACGGATGGAGGGAATTCACGGCTATGAAAACTCGGGAGGTGAAGGCTCATCAGACGGAAATTATGAAGCTACGCCCACAAAAACTCGGGAAGCTTGATAAGATTATGGGAAGAAACATCATCATCTTGTAGTTGTTAATAGATGGAGAATGTAATAGACACACATATGTATATCTGGTTATCTCATTATCTGATTATTTGGTTATCATAAATGGTGGTTTATCATATATGATAAAAGGAAGAAATGTTAATTCTGGCCAAATTGGAGAGGCCAGGACACTAAAATTGAGTAAAGGCTTTGGGGCTGCTAGGCCATTTGGTCAATGTGCCTTCTGCACATTGATCTGTTTTGTAGTTAATGCCTACTATGTTCTGTTGTGCTGAAGCAAAGCATGAATTTCATTGTCCTATCAGGGACACATGACAATAAACTCTCTTGAATCTTGAATCTTGAATCAGAAATGGGACAAGCTGCAGAATGGTGCCCGTTTGTCCAGAGCCTAGATAAGAGCTGCAGGAAGAGAATGGAACATCTGCAGATTCTGACAATTAGGTGCGAATTGTATGGAACGGTTTGCATGAATGCAAACCAGACATACACATTGTAAATAATGTTGCAAAGCTTTACTTTGATAGATGTTGATTGGATTAAATGTTGAGCCTTGTCTGGGTTTCCTGACTATCAAGGCACATGTTGCATAATTAATCTCTGTTAAGTTGCATCTAGAAACCTCGTCAGATACATTGTATTAGTCACTGTATTATTGGGTTGGGGAAATGTCTATCATGTACTGTGTTAATCGATATCTGTTATTGGACCGTATAGAGACCACCCCCATGTGGTTCAGCCCCTCAAGGTTCGGGGACCTATAAAAGGCAGCTCCCACGAGGTCGTGTGTCGATCTTCTGGGAGAACGCTTAGGACTGACTGTATTGTAAATATTTATTACTTGAATAAAGTCTATTTTGAAATTAAAAAAAAAAAAAAAAAAAGACCTTCTGGAGTGTCTCTGCTTGAACGAGGCTAAGAGAGCTTGGCCAGGCAGATACGAGGATCGAACCCACGGTGGTTAGGTATAGTAGTGGGAACTGTTATTGTCTTTTTTCAAAAATAAAGTTTAGTTGCGCAAGTGCTTGACTCAGTGATTTTTGACCGAAACTAGACTGGGGGGGAAGCTTAGAACGAGCTATTTACAAATCTTTGGAATTCATTGCCTCAGAAGGCTGTGGAGTCCTAGTCATTGGGTATTTTTAAGGTAGAGATTGATAGATTTTTGATCAGTATGTGTGTCAAGGGTTATGGGGAGAATGTGATTGAGAGGAAAAGATAGATCAGCCATGATTGAATGGTAGAGTAGATTTGATGGTCCGAAGAGACTAATTCTGCTCCTATAACTTATGAACATGAACCTTTAGCTGAACATGTTTTTCCTGGGAATCTTTCTTATTCCTACTTTCATCTTGTTTTAGATTTATGAAACCAAACCAGGTTCTTCTGTGTTGTTCAAGCAAGAGTAAAGAATGTCCCTGCTGAGAATGAAATGGAGCAAGCTCTCGGATGGTTGGCAGGCTCTTGTGACCTGCACTCTATAGGGCTGGTGGACGGCTGGGTCAAGTTAGAGGTCGGCTGAGTTGACGGAAGGTCTGTGCTGAGAAAATAACTGGACCAACACCAATTGCATGTGATTAACCTGCACTAAATAAGGGTCATTACCTGAAACATCACCTACTCCTTATCTCCAGAGATGCTGCCTGACCACTGACTTACTCCAGCATTTTGTGTCTATCTTCAGTGTAAAGCAGCATCTGCAGTTGTTTTCTACACCAACACTAATCACATGTGATTGACCCGCGCTGCCCAAGGCCAGGGCGTGGCGAGTGACTGGACCTCCACTGCGCAGGACAAACATTCACTGGCCAATTACTTTGAGTCAGGCATTGTTTGGCCACTAAGCTTTGAAAATGTTTCATTCGTGTAATCATTTGATTGACTGGAAGTGAGATGCAAGGAGGAATGAACATTCAGTAAAGTCAATGAACAGATAGCATTCTCACAACACCAACAGATGTTGTCTGGTCCTCGCGTCCCTACCTTGTAGCCCCTGATGAACCTCTGAAAAAACGGGAAGAACATATTGGGAGGCATCATTTTCACGTCTTCACCAAAATAGTCAACGACAGACTGGTAAGCCTCCTGTGGGCGAAAGAGGGCAAACAAGATTAATGTCCCAGTGAGCAACACAAGGGATCGTGATTAGCCCCACACTGGTGCAGAGGGAGGGCTTAGTTAACGTTTTATACCAGGGTTCGGATCTAAATAAAAATGATTTGTGAATATCAGTTTTCCACTGGGATTTGCAACACTGGCCAAACCTGTGACCTTTGGGTGGCACAGTGGAGCAGCGGTAGAGTTGCTGCCTTACAGCGCCAGAGGCACGGGTTCGATCCTGACCATGGGTGCTGTTTGCACAGAGTTTGTACCTTCTCTCCGTGACCTGCGTGGGTTTTCTCCGAGATCTTTGGCATCCTTCCCCACCAAAGGCATACAGGTTTGTCAGTTAAATGGCTTTGGTAAAATTGTAAATTGTCCCCAGTGTGTGTAGGATGGAGTGTACGGGGATAGTTTATTGGTGCGGACTCGGTGGGCTGAAGGGCCTTTTTCCACGCTCTATCTCTAAACTAAACTGAACTATCCTTTGCCCCCAGGAAGGAACAGTGCTGAATTTATTCAGGAGACTTGATACATCCAATTAACACCGACCTGACCTGACCGGAGCCGGTACAGTCTTTCTGTCATTACTGCGGGCTCACAGCTGGAAGCCCTTTCCTAACGGCACTGTCCCCGACACCGCTGGCTTAACCACCTCTCTGTAGGGGCAACACACTTACCGTCACTCTAGTCATCCCACTAGTTCAACTATTCGCATCCCTGTATCCATTCATTAGCACATCTTCCCCAGCCATCTATGGGCCATTATGGGCACCACCCTTTCATGATCATCCGCTACTGGCCCTGATTTGTTCTGGCCTTTTCCTACCTCTAGCTTCTCACTACTGAAGAAGAGTTCTGACACAAAACGTCACCTATTCCTTTTTTTCCATTGATGCTGCCTGACCTGTTGAGTTGTTCCAGCACTTTGTGTCTGTCTTAAGTAAGTTTTGTGCCAAATTTGTGCTCAGGCAGGGGAGGGCAACAGTTCAAGTCCCAGATTGTCCCAGATTGTGGTGCTTCCTATATCCAGCATTACAACAGGCCCCTCGACCCAACTAAACCATGCCGACCAAAATGACCCCTCTACTAGTCCCCCCAACCGTGTTTCCCATATCCATCCAAACCATTCCTATCCATGTTCCTGTCCAAATGTCTTCTAACTGTTGTAGCAGTGTCTGCCTCAGTTACCTCCTTTGGCAGCTTGTTCCATAAACCCACCCCCTCTGTGTGAACCATTGATGGATAAATAAATGGCTATAGAATTGGTAAAGGACTGGACCCATGTCCACAGCAGGTGTGTAGAGCGCAGGTGTAGGGCAGACTGGACCCATGTATGGTGTGTACAGAGCAGGTGCAGAGCAGAATGGAGTCGTGCATAGAGCGTGTGTGGAGCCATATACAGAGCATGTGTATAAAGGTCAGATGTTCTGTTGCAAGGAGCAGTGTCGAACAACACAGCAATGTAATGGTTGTGCAGCCACAGGGCTTACTGAGTGCCTTGGTGAGATCTGAATTTGATCTGAATGGCCATAGATACAGAGAACTGCAGGTGCTGGTTTACCAAAAAACACACTATGTGCTGGAGTACCTCAGCAGGTCAGACAGCAACTCTGGGGGACATGTATAGGTGACGTTTTGGGTTGGAATGCTTCTGCAGATCACAGCCTTGTTGGCCAAGCGACGTGCTTCTAGCTAGCATAAGATCCGAAGGATAGCCAGCTATTTTGTTCCTGTACAAGGTCTCGGTCAGGTCAGGCCATCCCACTGCCTGCAGAGGTCCACAGTGAAATATAAACTCTGCAGTGTGAGCAGACTGCTGCCAACAATGGAAAATGATGTTCCACAACATATGAAGTGAAGAAGGATATGCCACAGTTCCTCTGGAACTTAGATACAGTTGGGAGAAGCGGAGAGAAGCCCAGCTTTTGCAAACAGCGACCGTGATGAATGGGGGAGCACTGGATAAAAAACTGGCAAGGATGTTCTTCATATTTTTCATTTTAGGATCTGAACTTTGCTGGGGAGTTAGAGCTGGACTTAGACCTGGTGGTGATGAAGATCTAATGACATCTAGATGGTTGGGGAACCTGTAAGTGGCGGTGTTGCCATGTGCATGCTGCCCCTGTCTTGGTGGTAGTGGAGGCCGAAGGTTTGTGAAGTACTGCTATGAAGTACCGTGTGCGGATGGTACAAGCAGCACAGCCTCTCGTGAGTGTGTTGTTTTGTTTTGTTTAGTTTAGTTTACAGATACAGCACAGAAACAGGCCCTTCAGCCCATCGAATCTGCAATAACCAGCAATCACCCCATACAATAACACTATCCTACACACAAGGGACAATCAAAGCTAATTAACCTCCAAACCTGTACGTCTTTGGAGTTTGGGCAGAAATTGGACCACTGGAGAAAACCCACGCAGGTCACGGGGAAATGGTATAAATTCCGTACAGACAGCACTCATTGTCAGGATCGATCCGGGTCTCTGGCAGTGACTCCACCGCTGTGCCACTGTGCCACCCTGTAAATGGTACACACACCAGAGCCTCTGTAAGTGAGTAGAGTGTGTAGATGGTCCACATGGTGGTGACAGGATGCCAGTCAAGTGTTTTGCTTTGTCCTGCATGGTGCCACACATCGTTACAGTGGTTGGCACAGTGTCACCCAGGCAAGTGGACACGTCCACCACCCTCCTGCCATAATGCCCTAGGTGGGCATTATGTAGACGAACGTGGACTATGATGCTAAACAACTTGCTAAACAAACTGAGTCCAATGATGGGAACATCATCACAAGCTTCTTCAGAAAGGTTATCACAGACGGTGAGCATAAAAGGTGAAGCACAACTGATTATTCTGTTACAGGATAATATTGGATCAGCTTCATCCAGCTTCCAGAGGAGGATGGCACTGTGGTTGTATTCAATATTCAGGAAGGATAGACAGAAAGGAAGACGAGATGGGGTGGCATTGCTGGTTAAAGAGGAGATTAATGTAATAGCAAGGAGAGATATTAGCTTGGATGCTGTAGAATCGGTTTGGGTAGAACTGCAAAATAGCCAAGGGCAGGAAACGCTTTTGGAGTTGTATACAGACCACCAAACAGCAGCAGGGAGGTTGGGGATAGCATCAAGCGGGAAATTAGGGATGCGCGTAATAAAGGTACAGTGGCTATCATGGATGACTTTAATCTACATATAGATTGGGCCAACTAAATTGGTAACAGCGCTGAGGAGGAGAATTTCCTGGAATGTATACGGGATGGGTTTATAAACCAATAAATAGACGAACCGACTAGAGGGCAGGACATCCTAGACTGGGTATTGTGTAATGAGGAAGGATTAGTTAGTGAGGAAGGATCTTGTTGTGCAAAGCCCCTTGGGCAACAGTGACCATCATATGGTGGAATTCTGAATTAAGATGGACACTGTTAATTCAGAGAGAAGTGTAATGCATCCCAGGGTTACTCAAAGAGGTGGCTCTAGAAATCATAGAAACATAGAAAATAGGTGCAGGAGGAGGCCATTCGGCCCTTCATTATCAGCACCGCCATTCATTGTGATCATGGCTGATCGTCCCCAATCGGGCTGGGAGATTGCAACCTTCACGTGGTCCGCCCTGTTTCGACAAATGCATTCAACCCGGCGTGCACAATCAAATAAGATCAAATAGAACAAGTTGTCCGACAACTTTAGGCTGTGCACGCCATAAGCAAGAAGAAGTCCCCAATCAATAACCCGTGGCTGCCTTCTCCGCATATCCATTAATTCCACCAACCCCCAGAGCTCTATCTAACTCTCTCTTAAATCCATCCAGCGATTTGGCCTCCACTGCCCTCTGTGGCAGGGAATTCCATAAATTCACAACTCTCTGGGTTAAAATGTTTTTTTCTCACCTCAGTCTTAAATGGCCTCCCCTTTATTCTAAGACTGTGGCCCCTGGTTCTGGACTCACCAAACATTGGGAACATTTTTCCTGCATCTAGCTTGTCCAGTCCTTTTATAATTTTATGTGTTTCTATAAGATCCCCCCTCATCCTTCTAAACTCCAGTGAATACTTGTTCTCAATCTTTCCTCATATGACCAGGGCTCAAAATTAGCGGTTGCCCGGGTGCCATTGACCACAGATAGTGCCGCTGGGCAACCTAAACGGCGACTCATTTTGCCCGGCTTGGCACCCGAATACTGGTTTATACCGGTAAACGCAAAAAACTGGAGTAACTCCACGTGTCAGGCAGCATCTCTGGCGAATAGGAGCGTGACGTCTCGTGTCGGTGGCTGTATTCCTCTAGTATATTTGATTGCGGGGCAAAGATACTAGGAGCGGGGTGACGAAGGGTCGAAGCGAATGACGGGCCCCAAACAGCGGCAACAGTGGCCGCAGCCGTGACAGCGACTCCACCGCCACCTCCTCCCGCACCCGCCCGGCGGAAGGAGACCTCCCTCTCTCTCCCTCCCTCCCTCCTCCCGGCGTCGGTGTGCGAGAGGGGTTGCTTTGAAAGCGCCTTTTGTGGATTTGCCATCAGCGGCTGCTATCGCCCTGATAACGGCGCTTTCAAAACAACCCCTCTCACACGCAGAGGCCAGGAGGAGGGAGGGAGCGAGAGGGAGGGAGAGGGAGAGAGAGCGAGGGAGCGAGGGAGATAGAGCGAGGGAGAGCGAGGTCTCCTTCCACCTATAGCTATAGGATCTTTGAGCTGCACCGCTCGGCCCCGCACCTTCCTGTTGGCTGGCGGAGGAGAGGAGGCGGTTGCACTTTGGCGGTGGACGGGGACGGCCAAGGCAGCGGGGCGATGTTGTCCGAGGAGCGCTGACCTTCCTTCCTCCCCACCTCCTCTGCCCCTTCTCCACCCCCCTTTGTTTCTCTCTCTCCCTCTCTCTCTTGTACCACCCCTCTTATCCTGGGACCCCTCCTCTCCATCCCGCACTGATCCCCATTCCCTGCTCTATTCAGTCCTCACTGACATCCCCAGTGCTCCCCTCCCCATCTACCCCCCCCACCCCCCGCAATCTATTCATCATCCTACCCACCTCGCATTGATTCTCCTGTCACCCCCCCCCCCCCCATCCATCCATCCTACACTGGGCCCCCAATTCATCCTGTACTGACCCCCCTTTCCCATCCATCCTGCACTTCGCTCCCCATTCATACTGCACTGTTCCTCCCATTCATCCCATACTGACCCACCCTCCATTTACCCTGCACCAATCCCCCCATCCATCCTTTAGTGATCTCCCATTTGCTGCAATTATGTCCTTTAGCCATCTCTTGTCAGTTAGTGTAATGTTTAACCTGTCAGATGGGTAGAGTCGGTTTTAACAGCTATTATCATAAAATGCCTTTAGAAATTTCCTTGCAACCTGTATCTTTTGTTATGGATAAATTATGTGAGAAGCCAGAGTGTTTCTGTGCCAATAGCAATAACGACCCATGCTATGGCCATGTCATGGTAATTTTCGGTCCTTCACAGAATACATGCTTGCATCAATCTGTAGTGTGTATGATACAGGATTTATTGACACAGGTTGATCATTTGCTGAATAATCCAACCACATTTTTGTTTGGAAGTGGAAAGAACTAATAGAAATTGCATTAATTGCAATGTGTAAAAGGAGTTGAGATATTGTATTATAATTTTGCTGCATGTCATAGTGGTATATATCATGTCTTGATTGGTGAATATGTTTAGTTTGTGAGTTATTTGAAGCAGAAATAATATGTGAATGTAGACAAAACTGCTGGAGAAACTCAGCGGATGCGGCAGCATCTATGGAGCGAAGGAAATAGCGAATGTTTCGGACCGAAACCCTTCTTCAGACTGATGCATTTTGGCCTGAAACGTTGCCTATTTCCTTCGCTCCATTGAAGCTGCTGCACCCGCTGTGTTTCTCCAGCACTTTTGTCTACCTTTGATTTTCCAGCATCTGCAGTTCTTTCTTGAACATAATATGTGAATGCTTCATTGAGCATAATGCTGACTGGTAACTACGCACTTCGTCCGAGCACATTATCGCACGCGTCATGCAAACCGTCTTCAATGACCACCTAAACTGTCATTTTGCAACCTAAAAAGCGATCAATCTTCTGAAGCTACTTCAAACACAAGGATGTCCTTCCTCAAATTAGGAGACTAAACCTGTACACAATACTCCAGATGTGGTCTTACCAGAGCCCTATACAACTGCAGAAGAACCTCTTTACTCCTATACTGAAATCCTCTTGTTATGAAGGCCAACATTCCATTAGCTTTCTTCACTGCTTGCTGTACCTGCACACCAACTTTCAGTGACCGGTGTACAAGGACACCCAGGTCTCGCTGCACCTCCCCCTTACCTAACCTAACCCCATTGAGATAATAATCTGCCCCCTTGTTTTTGCCGCCAAAGTGGATAACCTCACATTTATCTATATTATTAAATCGTGGGCGCATTGGTGATTTTCCAATGTTCTATAAATTCAGGATCAGTTCCTGGGGATTGGAAGGTAGTTAATATTATCCCACTTTTCAAGAAAGGAAATTCGACCAGTTAATCTGACATCAGTGGTGGGGAAGTTGCTGGAGTCAATTATAAAATAAGTAATACGGCACATTTGGTTCCTGCTTGACTAATCTTCTGGAATTTTTTGAGGATGTGACAAATAAAATGGTTAAAGGAGAGCCAGTGCATGTAGTGTATCTGGACTTTCAGGAAGCCTTTGATAAGGTCGCACACAGAAGATTAGTTTGCAAAATTAGAGCACATGGTATTGGGGGTAGGGGATTGACATAGATAGAGAATTAGTTGGCAGACAGGAAGCAAAGAGTAGGAATAAACAGGTTCCTGTCAGAATGGCAGGCAGTGGGGAGTGGAGGAGTGCCACAAGGCACGTTGCTGGAGCTCTAACCATTTACAATATAAATTAATGATTTAGATGGTGGAATTAAAAGCAACACTAGCAAATTTGTGGATGTCACAAAGCTGGGTGGCAGTGTGAGCTGAGAAGAGGATGCTAGGAGGTTGCAGTGTGACTTGGACAGGTTGAGTGAGTGTGCAGATGCATGGCAGATGCAGTATAATGTAGATAAATGTGAGGTTATCCACTTTGGCGGCAAGAACAAGGAGGCAGATTATTATCTCAATGGTGCCAGATTAGGAAAAAGGGAAGTGCAACGGGAGCTGGGTGTCCTTGTACACCAGTCACTGAAAGTAAACATGCAGGTACAGCAGGCAGTGAAGAAAGCTAATGGCATGTTGGCCTTCATGACAACAGAATTTGAGTAGAGGAGTAATGAGGTTCTTCTGCAGGTGTACACAGGGGTCGCGGAATGTTTTTGAAAGTGGGGGGGCTGGGCTCGGGGGTACCCGGCAAGGGAGCAGAGCGAGGGGAGGGTGGCACAACTATTATTTTTTTGTTGTTGCTTAACGTCCAAAAACTGGGGGATAATACAGGCCATTCCCAACTCAAAAGGTTGGGGTATATATTCCCCATCCCCCCCCCCCACCCCCCCCCCCCTCTGTCTCTCTTTATCTCTCTCTGTCTCTCTCTGTCTCTCTGTCTCTCTCTGTCTCTCTGTCTCTCTCTCTCTCTCTCTCTCTCTCTCTCTCTCTGTGTTTAGGGGCCATCTCTCTCTTTCTCTCACTCCCTCCCTCTCGGGGCCGACTCGTTTCTCTCTCTCTCTCTCTCGGGGTCGACCGTCTCTCTCTCTCTCTCTCTAGGGGCCATCTCTCTCTCTCTCACTCCCTCTCTCTTAGGGCCGACTCGCTTTCTCTCTCTCTCTCACGGAGTCGACTCCTTCTCTCTCTCTCTCTCTCTCTCTATCTCTCTCTCTCTCTCTCTCTCTCTCTCTCTCTCTCTCTCTCTCTCCCTCTCTCTCTCTTTCTCTGGACTGTCTCTCTCGGGAGCCGACACTCCCTCTCTCTCTCTCGGGGCCAACTCTTTCTCTCTCACCCTCCCTCACTTCCACTTGGCGGCTAATCACAGCGCTTTGTTCACTGCCCCATATCTCGACTGTGACCCGCGCTGTGATTGGCAGTTGAGCGGAGGGGAGGGAGGGTTTTTTGGGGGCAATCGGTTTCCACCACGGCTGGTCGTGGATTTGCCGCGCTCACTGTGCGCTTGTTCTGAGATTCTGGATCGGCCCATGGTACAGGGCCCTGGTAAGACCACAGCCAGAGCATTGTGTGCAGTTTTGGTCTCCTACTTTGAGGAAGGACATCCTTGCCATTGAGTGAGTGCAGCGTAGGTTCACGAGGTTAACCCCCGGGGTGGCGGGACTGTCATATGAGGAAAAATTGGAAAGACTGGGCTTGTATTCACTGGAATTTAGAAGGATGGGAGGGGGTCATATTGAAACACAATTATAAAAGGACTGGACAAGCTAGATGCAGGAAAAATGTTCCTAATGTTGGGCGAGTCCAGAACCAGGGGCCACAGTCTAACAATAATGAGGAGGCTGCAGGGTGACTTGGATAGGTTGGGTGAATGGGCAGATACATGGCAGATGCAGTATAATGTGGATAAATGTGAGGTTATCCACTTTGGTGGCAAGAACAGGCAGATTATGATCTGAATGGTGTCAGATTAGGAAAAGAGGAGGTGCAACGAGACCTGGGTGTGATTGGATATCAGTCACTGAAAGTAAGCATGCAGGTACAGCAGGCATTGAAGAAAGCTAATGGCATGTTGGCCCTCATTGCGAGAGGATTTGAGGCAAGGAGGACCTACTGCAGTTGTACAGGGCCCTGGTGAGACCGCACCTGGAGTATTGTGTGCAATTTTGGTCTCCTAATTTGAGGAAGGACATTATTACTATTGAGGGAGTGCAGCATGGGTTCACAAGGTTAATTCCCGGGATGGCGGGACTGACATATGATGAAAGAATGGGTCGACTGGGCTTGTATTCACTGAAATTTAGAAGGATGAGAGGGGATCTGAAAGAAACATAAAATTCATAAGGGATTGGTCAGGCTAGAGGCAGGAAAAATGATCTCCATGTTGGGGGAGTCCAGAACCAGGGGTCACAATCTCAGAATAAGGGGTAGGCCATTTAGGACTGAGATGAGGAAAAACATTTTCACCCGGAGAGTTGTGAATCTGTGGAATTCTCTGCCGCTGAAGGCAGTGGAGGCCAATTCACTGGATGTTTTCAAGAGAGAGTTAGATTTAGCTCTTACAGTTAAAGGAATCAAGGGATATGGGGAAAAAGCAGGAATGGGGTACTGATTTTAGATGATCAGCTATAACCATAATGAATGGCTATGCTGGCTCGAAGGGCTGAATGGCCTACCCCTGCACCTATTTTTCTACGTTTCTACATTTTCAGCCTGACCTCCACATATGATCTCTGCACAAGACCTCCATACCTGATCTTCACACCCTTTCAATGAGGTCAAAGGCAACTGGCAATCCCCTGGTTCACTATCCATGGTTAATGAACCCTGACCATGCCAGGGATTGAACCTGGGACGGGCCGGCAGATGATGAGTCATGGTTCAGAGTTTGAAGGCCTCTCGTGAGGGTGCTGCCTGACACGCACCTGTGCAGTTTTGCTGTCCTTCACCAAGCTGTCCACTTTCTCAGAATTGCCGCTGAGGAAGTCCTTCAGGATTGTGCTGGTGTCCTGGATCATGAAGGTCTTGCGGATGAGCTCCATGCCCTGCTGTAACGAGCGCACATCCTGTACAGCACTCTCCAACGACACTGCGACAGACACACCACAAGAGAACACTGCTCTCAGAAATTGTGCATGTTTTAACCATTAAATATTCCTGTAACAACACTTGGTACAAGCCCTGGGGCTTGGAAACAAGGACAAAGTGCACTGATTCCACTCGGTGGCTGGATGCTGCTGGATCTCTCTGTTGTTACCAACATTAGTCACATCTTCCCATCTCCACCCTTATCCGTCTTCCGCAGAGGCCGTTCTCTCCGCAACTCCGTGGATAGCTCATCCCTTCCCACCCAAACCACTACCTTCCCTGGATCTCCTAGTTGCATGGACTATCCACATACTGTTTCAGGAAACCCTCTTGGGTACAACTGACAAATTCTATCCCATTTGCACTGAGCAAGTCCCAGTCAATATTGGGGAGGTTATAGTTGCATGAGTGCTTTTTAATCTTCTGCCTAACTTCCTGTGGTCACTGCAAGACCACATCCCTGACCTACCCATGTCATTTGTGCCAACATACACCACGACCTCTGGCTGCTCTCTGAGCCCCGTGAGAATGTCAAGCAGCCACTCTGAGACATCCTGGACCCTGGCACCACCCCTGGAGTCTCCATTGCTGCCACTCAATCTGCCCCTTTCACCAATGAATCTCCTGTCACTATTGCTCTGCCTGCCTTTGTTGAGGCAGGGACAAAAACAACATCTAACTCCATTTGGACAGGAGCATAGATAGGTTTAAAGGAATATGGGCCAAATGAGGGCAGGTGGGACGAGTGTAGATGGGACATATTGGCTGGTGTTTCGATGAGACATCTTGGTTGGCAAGAACTAGTTGGGCCAAAGGGCCTGGTTCCATGCTGTACGACTCCATCTGCAGTTTATTTTACAATTTCATGTATATTTTGTGCCAACATACCCTAAACATTATTCCCTGGAGTCAGGACAGTTAAATCACTGCCCCCTGGTGCAACTAATCACTGCTTTTCCCCGGGTATAACCTAATTAGTGCCCCCCTCCAGTTAGCCGATGTCATGTAATCAATGCTCCCCACTGATGTAACCTCATTACTGCTCCCCCATTGAACACCTGTCCCTCTATCATAAAGCAGCAAACACAATTAATATTCTTCTCAGTTCATACTCAGCTTTCATACCTGCAGCAGCTTTGTCCACAAATAGCAGCTCTGTGTGAAAAGCATTGAGGTCAGGATAATGTTTCTGGATGATATCCACAATGTAGTTCATTAGAGTCTGTTTCCTGTCGGTTGATTTGGTTTCAAGGAGCTATGGTTGAATATAGCGCGATTAATATTATCACAGAAGTGTTGGCTCATTTATTACACACAGCCACAAGATTACAGGATGTGCATCGTTCATTATTATGTAATAATCCGTACAATCTGAAACATGTCTACACATTCCCACCCATCTCCAGGACACTGGCATTTACCACCACCAAACCAACTCAGCACTGTCCCTGCTTTAGCTCAGTTTAGCTTAGTTTCGAGACACAGCATGGAAACAGGCCCATGAGTCTACGCCGACCAGCGATCCCTGCACAATGCTACACCCACTAGGGCCAATTTGCAATTAACCTATAAACCCGCACATCTTTGGAGTGTGGGAGGAAACTGGAGCATCCAGAGAAAACCCACGCAGGTCATGGGGAGAACGTACAAACTCTGTACAGACAGCAGCCGTAGTCAGGATCGGAGTCGGGTCTCTGGTGCTGTAAGGCAGCAACTACCGCTGCACTACTGTGCCTGTTGGTCTAACACCAGACCACAGGAATGGCATGTCCCTGGCCGGGGTTTGACACAGTCATCCCCAGGCACCGTGCACTTGTGTAAGCCCAACAACCATTCAATGAATTGTACATCATCACTGTCCACTGATGGGACCATGCAGAAGATCTTTTATGGGTTGCAAATTATACTGGGCTAATTATTAAACTAGTTCAATGTTTCACTGGCAGTGACTTTTCTCAAACACTTACCAAGTCAAGGCTCTGCAGCCGGAAGCCGTAAACACCGCCTTTCTTACTGCTGTTCATGTAGTTTCCAAATGCCAAAATGATCTGAAGGCAAGAAAAGATTGACCAAGCTTGGCAGCAATTAGTTTTAACAAACCATCATTCATCACAGATTAGCTATTTTATCTGGCATCAATATCACAACATTAACAAATTTAGCAGCAACTTAAATGTTAACGTAGACAAAGGCAGATTTGATTTCATGTTAAATGCTTTCACATTGGCAATCTGACAGGAACCCAGACTATTAATTGAAATTAATTCAAGAAAATAGGAAAGAGAAAATAAAACATTTGTATCGGGTAAATGTAAAGCAAAGCATCTCATTTAGGCACAGCAACTAGTTTGTAACGCCGGCAATTCACCCGGAATTGGGTAAATCACCACAAAATGATGTGACACTACGTGGAGGTTGTGGCTCTGGAGTTAGGATAAGGGCAGGCCAATGAGTGGGGGTGGGGGGTGGGGGTGATGGTGGGGTGGGGGTGGGGGTGGGGGTGGAGGGTGGGGGTGGAGGGTGGGGGTGGGGTGGGGGTGATGGTGGGGTGGGGGTGGGGGTGGGGGTGGAGGGTGGGGGTGGGGTGGGGGTGGGGGTGGAGGGTGTTGGTGGAGGGTGGGGGTGGGGTGGTGGTGGGGGTGGGGGTGGGGGTGGAGGGTGGGGGTGGGGGTGGGGTGGGGGTGATGGTGGGGTGGGGGTGGGGGTGGGGGTGGGGGTGGGGTGGGGGTGGAGGGTGGGGGTGGGGGTGGAGGGTGGGGGTGGGGGTGGGGTGGGGGTGATGGTGGGGTGGGGGTGGGGGTGGAGGGTGGGGGTGGGGGTGGGGTGGGGGTGATGGTGGGGTGGGGGTGGGGGTGGGGGTGATGGTGGGGTGGGGGTGGGGGTGGAGGGTGGGGGTGGGGGTGGGGGTGATGGTGGGGTGGGGGTGGGGGTGGAGGGTGGGGGTGGGGGTGGGGGTGGGGGTGATGGTGGGGTGGGGGTGGGGGTGGAGGGTGGGGGTGGGGGTGGGGGTGGGGGTGATGGTGGGGTGGGGGTGGGGGTGGAGGGTGGGGGTGGGGGTGGGGGTGGGGGTGGGGGTGGGGGTGGGGGTGATGGTGGGGTGGGGGTGGGGGTGGAGGGTGGGGGTGGGGGTGGGGGTGGGGGTGGGGGTGGGGGTGGGGGTGGGGGTGGGGGTGGGGGTGATGGAGAAGTGCCAGGGGTGGGAGAAGGAGGTTGGGAGAGGTTTGAGGAGGTTTGGGAAGAATAGCTTTTCACTGAAGCTCAATTCATGTGACAATAAACTAAAGTGAATATGGGTGAAAGAAGAGGGGAGAAGGGGGAGACGGGATGGAGAGAAGGCGTGAAGACAACTTTTAAGAAGACAGAGTTACACGGCTGTGAAGCTCGGCGGACATTAACATTGCCGGTCGGTTATCCTTGGCTCTTAAAATTACTGTTTACGTTTTTTTTTCCCATTGAGGCAATGAAATTCACTGGTCAGCACCGGCTACAACCTATGACCTCCTGGCGACCCACTACCTCTGCACCTACGGAACGAGAATTCTCGCTACTCTCCGTGGCGGCTTCATTCTGCTCGTTGCTAATGTTTCAACATGTTGAAAAATGAGCGGCGACCAGAATGCCGTTACGACGTGTTCCGAGTCCGAGGGAACTACTCACGACCATGACGGTGACTCCCCGGCACCCACCCGCAAACACGTGGCAACCGCATAGTCTCCTGGAGTCACCTAGAAAGTCGCCAAAGTGGGGCAGGCCCATAACTCTCAACATAACCCTTCCCCTCAGAATTCCCGAGGTGTTTCCTGCAGTCACCTTACGGATAAACTCGCCGCCAAGACCTTACCTCCAGGATTTTCTTCAGTTTCACCGACGACTTGATAGACATGGATGCGGCGATGATTGCGTTGAGTTGCTGCAGGAACAATGATCACAGCAGTTGTTAGTGCATTCAGCAAGTCACAGGTGATCCCGCCAAAACTCATGTTTAAACAGTCGACTCGGAAAATAACACTGGCTAACGAGATTCTAATATTTGCATTTTATTATTCAGTATATTGCTAATGTAAAACTGTTTCAAGATTTTAAAATAATGATTTTCTTTTGTAAAATCAGAGCTAAAATTAATCTTAAGCATCCCTAAAAAAGCATTGATTTGGTTATTTTCTTGACGGTTTTTCCTGTAGTTACTTACCCTGAAGGGGATAATTGATTAAAACTTGCTTATCACTGATTATTAATTCATTTATCGTTCAAGTATATCATTGGTGTACTGCTAAACATTCCGGTTAATGCTTCTTATTGTCACGTGTATCGAGGCACAGTGGAAGGTTTTGTGTTGCATGCAATCCAAACAGACTGGATAATAAATGTAAATACAATCAGTTCAAACTCTTGTACGACAGACAGAGTAAAGGGGAAGATACCGAGTGGCAGATTTAGATTCAGGAGGTGGGACATACATGAGAGAACCAAGGAATGAGGGTGTGGAGTTGGTCATCTCCTGCAGGGTGGGGGAGATGTTAAAGAGAGACCTCAGAGAGACCTCAGCGTGATATGTGTAGCAAGGAACTGCAGATGCTGGTTTACACTGAAGATACACACAAAATGCTGGAGTAACTCAGCAGGTAAGGCAGCATCTCTGGAGAGGACGTGTCGGGTCCAGACTGAGCTCAGTCTGAAGAAGGGTCTCCACCCAAAACATCACCCATTCCTTCTCTTGAGATGCTGCCTGTTCCACTGAGTTACTCCAGCATTACTTTCCGCAGAGGCTGCCTGAACCACTGGGTGTTTCCTGCATTTTATGATTTTATTTCCAATTTTCAGCATCTGTGGCAGTGTGGTTTTCAGATTCTCGTTAAGCCAGTGGTGTGAAGGGCAAAGGTCGCTGCCACACCAGCCAGTATTGGAGTGGAGGGGGGCAGAGGTTGGAGGGTGGGGTCAGGCTGCTCACCGGTGTCAGCAGCTGGAGGCTCTCGGTGAAGTTGCCCATGAAGATGATGATCTTCATCCTCTCGGGCAGCCGTGGGATCTTGGTGAGCTTGATCATGAAGCGGTCCTCGTCCGCCAGCTCCTCCAGCGGTTTCCTGTCCTCCTCGTACCGCTGCAGCATCTTACGCTCGTAGTCCGTCGGAACAAAGCGGGTCAGCAACTCCATGAAGTCCAGGTTGAGCTTCTGCAGGTCGAAGCTGGGCAGACAGGGAAGGAGATGGCAGGCACATTAATCACAGGCCCGGTAACCTCCTCTGCCATGACAGAGGGGCAGGGCAGAACCCTGGAGTCACAAGCAACAGTTGTGGTGATGGGAAGATACCAGGGTGGCATTAGGGTCAAACAGGTCAAAATGGGTTTTATAACTGAACCAGAACTGTCTGAAGAAGGGTCTCGACCCAAAACATCACCAATTTCTTTTCTCCATAGATGCTGCCTGACCCAGTGAGTTACTCCAGCATTTTGTGTCAATCTGCATAATTGTATAGGACAAGTCTTGGAGTAAAGCAAAATAAACTAAAGCCCCAACAGCACAGGAGGTGAGGGACCAGTGCTGGTAAAGGGCTGCAGAACTGGAGGCTGGGTGTCAACCCCGACCCAGGGCTCTTCAGCATAAAGCCTGCCCTGCAGATCTCAGGGTGCCACTAGGAGGTTACTCAAGGGGCTGCTCCTGATCTTCACTGGCTTCCTGCTCTTTCTTCAGCGATAAGGTTTTGGAAGTGTAGGAAGCTAACTGCAAACTGGTTTACACCGAAGATTGACACAAAAAGCTGGAGAAAAGGAGTTGGTGACGTTTCAGGTCGACACCCTTCTTCAGACTGAGAGTCAGGGGATAGCGCTCGAGCTGAAGTCACCTACTCATTTTCTCCAGAGATGCTGCCTAACCCGCTGTGTTACTCCAGCTTTTACTGTCTATCAGTCATAAGGTTCAGCTGTGAGGACTGTCTCAGACTTGGTGGGGAATTCGAGCAAGCCTGCAGTTTCTCTCGCCTCTTGTTTGCACGCAGCCATTACCAAGAGTGGGTTTGAAGTTGTGTGGAGCTGTGGCGGGGGGGTTGAATGAGAAGCATCTGACGGGCATGGACAAGGCATGCCAGCTGCTTCATGATGGTGCCAGACACCTTGGTCCAACCCAAACATCCTTGTGTACAGGCACCTTCCCTCACTGCTGATGAAATGTCATCTCCAATGCTGAATAAGAATCGTTTTGCAATTAGTTCCGCAATTAGTTCTGAACATTTCTTTGGGGTGGGGGAGATATCCAGGTCTCTTCCTTCAGTAGATGCTGACATGGTGGGTTCACATGCACCTTGCGAAGGTAGCTACACTCTGGAGAAGCCACGAATACACAAAAGACCACACTTCCAGCCATGTCTGCTCTGGCTACATTTCACCACCACCCCATATTCACACGAAGGCAATCGCCATTTCAGGAGGCAGCTGCACATCCCATTCCTCACAAAGCTGTGGGAAGACCCTCAAGCACCCATCACACTCTACACTAGACATTGAACCACCTCGACACTGGTACACTGAACCACCCTCTACACTAGACACTGAACCACCCTATACACTGGAAACTGAACCAACCTATACACTGGAAACAGAACCACCCTGCGCACTGGTACACTGAATTCTTAGAGCAGCTTGTAATGGAGCCGACCAGAGAAAAGGCTATTCTGAATTTAATGTTCTCCAATGAACCAAATTTAACCATATAACCATATAACAATTACAGCACGGAAACAGGCCATCTCGGCCCTTCAAGTCCGTGCCGAACAACTTTTTTCCCTTAGTCCCACCTGCCTGCACTCATACCATAACCCTCCATACCCTTCTCATCCATATGCCTATCCAATTTATTTTTAAATGATACCAACGAACCTGCCGCCACCACTTCCGCTGGAAGCTCATTCCACACCGCTACCACTCTCTGAGTAAAGAAGTTCCCCCTCATGTTACCCCTAAACCTCTGTCCCTTAATTCTAAAGTCATGTCCTCTTGTTTGAATCTTCCCTATTCTCAAAGGGAAAAGCTTGTCCACATTAACTCTGTCTATCCCTCTCATCATTTTAAAGACCTCTATCAAGTCACCCCTTAACCTTCTGCGCTCCAGAGAATAAAGACCTAACTTATTCAACCTATCTCTGTAACTTAGCTGTTGAAACCCAGGCAACATTCTAGTAAATCTCCTCTGGACCCTCTCTATTTTGTTGACATCCTTCCTATAATTGGGCGACCAAAATTGTACACCATACTCCAGATTTGGTCTCACCAACGTCTTGTACAATTTTAACATTACATCCCAGCTTCTATACTCAATGCTCTGATTTATAAAGGCTAGCATACTTTGATAAGAGAACTCAAGGTAAAGGAACCGCTTGGAGGTAGTGGTCATAATATGATTAGTTTTAATCTGCAATTTAAGAAGGAGATGGTTAAATCGGAAGTGTCAGTGATGCAGCTGAAGAAAGGGGACTATGAAGGCATGAGAGAGGAGCTGGCCAAGGTAGACTGCAAAGGGATACTAGCAGGAATGATGGTGGAACAGCAATGGCAGGAATTTCTGGGCATAATCTGGAAAACATAGGATCATTTCATTCCAAAAAGAAAGAAAGATTCTAAGGGGAGTAGGAGGCAACCGTGGCTGACAAGAGAAGTTAGGGATAGAATAAAACTAAAAGAAAATATGTATAACACAGCAAAGAGTAGCCAGAAGCCAGAGGATTGGGAAACCTTCATAGGACAACAGAAGGAAACAAAACGGGCGATACGGGCTGAAAAGATGAAGTACAAATGGAAGCTGGCCAGGAATATAACGAAGGACAGTAAAAGCTTCTTTAGATATGTTAAGGGAAAAAGAATAGCAAAGTCAAATGTGGGTCCCTTGAAGGTAGACACGGGTGAAATTATTATGGGCAACAAGGAAATGGCAGAAGAGTTGAACAGGTACTTCGGTTCCGTCTTCACTAAGGAAGTCTCAAACAATCTCCCAGAAGTACTGGAGGACAGAGGATCTAAGGGGGTCGAGGAACTGAAATAAATTTTCATTAGGTGAGAAATAGTATTGGGTAGGCTAATGGGGCTGAAGGATGATAAATCCCCTGCGCCTAATGGTTTGCATCCCAGGTTCCTCAGGGAGGTGGCTCTAGAAATAGTGGACACATTGGTGATCATTTTCCAATGTTCAATAGATTCAGGATCAGTTCCTGTGGATTGGAGGATAGCTAATGTTATTCCACTTTTCAAGAAAGGAGCGAGAGAGAAAACGGGAAATTACAGACCAGTTAGCCAGAATTCGGTGGTGGGAAAGATGCTGGAGTCAATTATTAAAGAGGTAATAATGGGGCATTTGGATAGCAGTAAAATGATTGGTCCAAGTCAGCATGGATTTATGAAAAGGAAATCATGCTTGACTAATCTTCTGGAATTTTTTGAGGATGTGACAAGTAAAGTGGATGAAGGGGAACCAGTGGATTTGGTGTATCTAGACTTTCAGAAAGCCTTGGATAAGGTCCCGCACGGGATACTGGTAACTAAAACTAGAGCGCATGGTATTGGAGGTAGGGTGTTGACGTGGATAGAAAATTGGTTGGCAGACCAGAAGCAAAGAGTAGGAGTGAACGGGTCCTTTTCAGAATGGCAGGCAGTGGCGAGTGGAGTGCTGCAAGGCTCGGTGTTGGGGCCGCAACTGTTTACCATTATATATTAATAATTTGGAAGAGGGAATTAGGAGCAAGTTTGCAGATGACACACAAAGCTGGGTGGCACTGTGAACTGTGAAGAGGATGTTAGGAGGTTGCAGGGTGACCTGGACAGGTTGAGTGAGTGGGCAGATGCATGGCAGATGCAGTATAATATAGATAAATGTGAGGTTATCCACTTTGGTGGCAAAAACAAGGGGGCAGGTTATTATCTCAATGGGGTTAGGTTAGGTAAGGGGGAGGTACAACGATACCTAGGTGTCCTTGTACACCGGTTCCTGAAAGTTGGCGTGCAGGTACAGCAGGCAGTGAAGAAAGCTAATGGAATGTTGGCCTTCATAACAAGAGGATTTCAGTATAGGAGTAGAGAGGTTCTTCTGCAGTTGTATAGGGCTCTGGTAAGACCACATCTGGAGTATTGCATAGAGCTTTGGTCTCCTAATTTGAGGAAGGACATCCTTGTGATTGAGGCAGTGCAGCGTAGGTTCACAAGATTGATCCCTGGGATGGTGGGACTGTCATATGAGGAAAGATTGAAAAGACTAGGCTTGTTTTCACTGGAGTTTAGCAGGTTGAGGGGGCATCTTATAGAAACATATAAAATTATAAAAGGACTGGACAAGCTAGATGCAGGAAAAATGTTCCCAATGTTGGGCTAGTCCAGAACCAGGGGCCACAGTCTTAGAATATAACCGTATAACCATACAACAATTACAGCACGGAAACAGGCCATCTCGGCCCTTCTAGTCTGTGCCGAACATTTATTCTCACCTAGTCCTATCTACCTGCACTCAGACCATAACCCTCCATTCCTCCATTAATTTGCCCACCACTGACGTCAAACTAACAGGTCTATAATTGCTAGGTTTACTCTCAGAACCATTTTTAAACAATGGAACAACATGCGCAGTACGCCAATCCTCCGGCACCATTCCCATTTCTAATGACATTTGAAATATTTCTGTCATAGCCCTGCTATTTCTACACTAACTTACCTCAATGTCCTAGGGAATATCCTGTCAGGACCTGGAGATTTATCCACTTTTATTATTTTCAAAAGTGTCAGTACTTCCTCTTCTTTGATCCTCATAGTTTCCATAGCTACTCTACTTGTTTCCCTTACCTCACATAATTCAATATCCTTCTCCTTGGTGAATACCGAAGAAAATATATTGTTCAATATCTCCCCCATCTCTTTTGGCTCTGCACATAGCTGTCCACTCTGACTCTCTAATGGTCCAATTTTGTTCCTCGTTATCCTTTTGCTATTAATATAGCTGTAGAAACCTTTTGGATTTACTTTCACCTTACTTGCCAAAGCAACCTCATATCTTCTTTTTGCTTTTCTAATTTATTTCTTAAGATTCTTTTTACATTCTTTATACTCCTTAAGCATCTCATTTACTCCATGCTGCCTATAATTATTGTAAATAAAGGAGAGGCCATTTAAGACTGAGGTGAGAGAGAGTTGTGAATTTGTAGAATTCCCTGCCACAGAGGGCTGTGGAGGCCAAATCACTGGATGGATTTAAGAGAGAGTTAGATAGAGCTCTAGGGGCTAGTGGAATTAAGGGATATGGGGAGAAGGCAGGCACGGGTTATTGATTGGGGACGATCAGCCATGATCGCAATGAATGGTGGTGCTGGCTCGAGGGGCCGAATGGCCTCCTCCTGCACTTATTTTCGATGTTTCTATGAACCACCCTCTACACTGGACACTGAACCACCCCTACACTGGACACTGAACCACCCTCTACACTGGACACTGAACCACCTCTACACTGGACACTGAAACACCCTCTACACTGGACACTGAACCACCCTCTACATTGGACATTGAACCACCCTCTACACTGGACACTGAACCACCCTCTACACTGGACACTGAACCCCCTGTACACTGGACATTGAACCATCCTCTACACTGGACACTGAACCCCCTGTACACTGGACATTGAACCATCCTCTACACTGGACATTGAACCACCTCTACACTGGACATTGAACCACCTCTACACTGGACACTGAACCACCCTCTACACTGGACATTGAACCACCCTCTACACTGGACACTGAACCACCCTCTACACTGGACACTGAACCACCCTCTACACTGGACACTGAACCACCCTCTACACTGGACACTGAACCACCTCTACACTGGACACTGAACCACCTCTACACTGGACACTGAACCCCCTCTACATCACTACAATGAACAGCACAAGTAGAGAAGCTCACTCCTCAATAGCCTTGCAGATGTCATCAGAGTTCAGGCCTCCTTTACGTAGAGTGATGGCCAGATTCTTCGCTCGGTTTGCCTCAATCAGGTTGACTTTACTGCTGGCTTTCTGCGAAACCTTTACTTTCAGTGTGTTGATGTTGACGGATGAACCCTGAGCCTTGGTCTTAAACTTCTCCTCAAACTCGGACATGTTCAGCTCCTGTAACATAGAAACATAGAAACATAGAAAATAGGTGCAGGAGTAGGCCATTCGGCCCTTCGAGCCTGCACCGCCATTCAATGTGATCATGGCTGATCATCCAACTCAGTATCCCGTACCTGCCTTCTCTCCATACCCCCTGATCCCTTTAGCCACAAGTGCCACATCTAACGCCCTCTTAAATATAGCCAATGAACTGGCCTCAACTACCTTCTGTGGCAGAGAATTCCAGAGACTCACCACTCTCTGTGTAAAGAATGCTTTCCTCATTTCGGTCCTAAAGGAATTCCCCCTTATCCTTAGACTGTGACCCCTTGTTCTGGACTCCCCCAACATCGGGAACAATCTTCCAGCATCTAGCTTGTCCAACCCCTTAAGAATTTTGTAGGTTTCTATAAGATCCCCCCTCAATCTTCTAAATTCCATCGAGTACAAACCGAGTCTATCCAATCTTTCCTCATATGAAAGTCCTGACATCCCAGGAATCAGTCTGGTGAATCTTCTCTGTACCCCCTCTATGGCAAGGATGTCTTTCCTCAGATTTGGAGACCAAAACTGTACGCAGTACTCCAGGTGTGGCCTCACCAAAACCCTGTACAACTGCAGTAGAACCTCCCTGCTCCTATACTCAAATCCTTTCGCTATGAATGCTAACATACCATTTGCTTTCTTCACTGCCTGCTGCACCTGCATGCCTACTTTCAATGACTGGTGTACCATGACACCCAGGTCTCGTTGCATCTCCCCCTTACCTAATCTGCCACCATTCAGATAATAGTCTACCCTCATGTTTTTGCCTCCAAAGTGGATAACCTCACATTTATCCACATTATACTGCATCTGCCATGCATCTGCCCATTCACTCAGCCTATCCAAATCACCCTGCAGCCTCCAAGCATCCTCCTCACACCTAACTATACCCCCCAGCTTGGTATCATCTGCAAATTTGGAGATGTTGCATTGAATTCCCTCGTCCAAATCATTAATATATATTGTAAATAGCTGGGGTCCCAGCACTGAGCCTTGCGGCACCCCACTAGTCACTGCCACTAGTAACGGGACAGACCACATCAACATCAACATCAATATTAAGCATCCGCTGAATCTTTCACATCTCCTTTCCGGCACCTTAATAACATTCAGGATATTATGATTTTCTTTTTAAATATTCGCTATTGAGAAACGGTGCAGCATAAATAAAAGGATACAAAACAAAAAATGCTGGAAAAACTCAGCAGGTCAGGCTGCATCTGTGGCAGTTGACATTTCATGTCAAAGACTTCTCAGGAACTTCTAATTGTTTCTCTTTCTACCGGTGCTGCCTAATTTAGCTTATTTTTTTTTAGAGATACAGTGCAGATAAAGGCCCTTCGGCCCACTGAGTTCGTGCCGGCCAGTGATCCCCACACATTAACACTACCTACACACACTAGGGACAATTTACAACATTACAAGCCAATTCACCTACAAACCTGTATGTCTTTGGAGTCTAATCTGCTGAGTTTTTCCAACATTTTCTATTTTTATTTCAGATTTCCAGCATCTGTAGTTTTTGAAAATAAATAATTTACAGTGGATTTTATTGAAATTGGTCGAGCACATTAATGGGCAGCAGAATCTATTTAATAAAGTAGGTGACCATAATACAGATGAAGGTGATTCTGACAGATGTCTTGGTTGCTCCTTGTCTGTAGGGCACTCTCCCACCATTTCCTCTGGGCATCACCATACAACATTCACACTTTCCCGAGTGTACGGACAGCTGGATGTGAGGCGATTGACGCTGCTTCCTCCCCTCCACCACTCCTAGCCTTTCTCCCCCAGTCTGAGATTCAAGTAGTGATAAGCTGGGCCACTGGCAGCCTGCTGCTCAGATTTAACGTCCTAGTGCTTTCTTTACATTGTCCAGGGTTTAAAGTTTAACGTTGGACCTAAAGGGCAGCAATGTTGGACATGTCAACACTAATCTGTGCCTGAAGCAAGTCTTGAGCCCACAACCTGTGGCTCCACAGGTGAGGGTTCCACCATCCAGCCAGACTGCAGCTCAGGAGGCCAGCATTCGGTAAGAGGGAGCTGTCTCACCTGCAGTAATTTCTCATCATCCAGCCCGGTGAAGACTGTTCCGTCGATCTGGTTGGGCTTCAGTGCCACCCAGTTGAGGAGCGGCATCCGGAACTTGGTTTTAATCGGCTGCTTCACCTTCAGAGCTGCAGGGTGAGAACGTTAATGAGGTCAATGGCTTGGACAAGCTTGGCCAGTCGCATCACAGCCCACACTCAAACCTCAACCCTCTTGGGAATTACTTTCACCCACAAAGGGGGAGGTATATAGAACAGCTTAAATAAGAAAGGCTTCTAAAAGTAATAACAAGAATAAGCCTGGCATCTTAATTCAGATTCCTCGAGTCTAGGCACTGTGGTGGCATGACCTGCTGAAGCAAGATTAATAGTAAGATTAAATGAGAACTTACCAGTTCGAAGTTTGATCCTTATTTTATGAGGAGTTACGATGAGGGATTACGTGAAGACCCCGCCAGCACGCATGCGCGACATTCTTCAAAGCAGCGGTGTGAAATCAGATAGTAGAGTTGACTGAAGATAGTAAGATAAGAGAACTAACATACCAGTTGACCTAATAATAGATGGTTGGGAGCGAAGGGCCCGTAATTCCTCATCGTAACTCCTCATAAAATAAGGATCAAACTTCAAACTGGTAAGTTCTCGTTTAATCTTACTATTTTACTTCGGAGTCACGTGAGTGACTACGTGAAAACTTCAAAGCTCTGTGATTTCATGCCCTGGAAACGAGTCCATGCTCACACACTGCCATAATAACCAATGGAGGAAGTATGTTAACGTATTTCAGACTTGAACAGTGCTGAAAAACAATAATGTATTATTTAACAATAATAATAATAACCCCTAACTTCGGGGAAAATTATAATACAGAACTTAAAATAGTGTCTGCAAATATCTTAGGTGTGGCCACAGGTTTGTTATAACCGCAGGAAGTTGTTTCATTAGACCAACCCGCCATTGCAAGGGTGTGGCCCATAGGAACTTCCATCATCCTCGCTGCACGATGTAGCTGCAGCCCTGGTAGAATGAGTTTTTAAATAGTGTCGCGCATGCGTGCTGGCGGGGTCTTCACGTAGTCACTCACGTGACTCCGAAGTAAAATCTTCAAATAAACTTTCACATCCAATGCAGAGAAGGTTCAGTCAAAAACAGATATGCAAGCCACAAAACGCTGGAGTATTTCAGTGGGTCAGACAGCATCTCTGGAGAAAAGGAATAGGAGAAGTATTGGGTCAAGACCCTTCTTCAGCCTGAAGAGGGTCTCGACCAAAAACATCGGCAATTCCTTTTCTCCAGAGATGCTGTCTGACCCGCTGAGTTACCCCAGCCTTTTGTGTCTATCTTTGGTTGAAACCAGCTTCTGCAGTTCTTTCCTACACAGATATGCAAACACACCCCAGGGCACTAGTGAAGCGATGTCCCTGTGTCAATGGAAACATCGCCATCAAGTACACCGACTGACAGCAGCATTGCTATGGCTGCAGAGCACGGTGCCTAGGGCGGGTACTGTGACTGGGTGCCCGCGGTGAGTGGAGCCAGCAGTCTGGGCTGGCCACCCACAGCGAGCTGCCGGCTGACAGAACCTGGGACCAACGGGGAGAAATCCTCTTCCGTTTTATTATCTGTATGCATGGGCACACTTTTAATTTTGTCAATTCTGTCACCAGCTTCATCAATTTCAGTGCAACTGTAATGATTTTATTTGTACGCGTGTGTGTGTGTTTGTGTATATATATATATATATATATACACATATGCACACACACACGTATATATCCATACACACACACATGTATATATACATATACATATATACACATATATATGTGCGTGTGTACTGTTTTTTCTTGGTTAATCATGTTGTTTACAGTGTACTATGTTTACATATTCTGTTGTGCTGCTGCAAGTAAGAATTTCATTGTTCTATCTGGGACATATGACAATAAAACATTCTTGACTCTTGATTCAATTCATTCCGAATCATCAAGTTTGCTGACGGCACTACAGTGGTTGGACTCATCTCAAGGGGAGTCGAGGCAGCCTACAGAGAGGAAGTCCTGAAGTTGACAGCCTGGTGCTCAGAAAACAACCTGGCTCTGAACACCAAGAAAACCAAAGAGCTCATTGTCGACTTCAGGAGGCACAGCACCGACTTAGCCCCCTTATACATCAACGGCGAGTGTGTGGAGAGGGTCCACACCTTCCGGTTTCACGGCGTCCTCATCTCCCCTGACATCTCCTGGACAGACAACATCACAGCGGTCATCAAGAAGGCTCAGCAGCGGCTGCACTTCCTGAGGGTCCTCAGGAAGCACAACCTGGACTCCAACCTGCTGCTGACCTTCTACCGCTCGTCCATTGAGAGCCTGTTAACATACTGCATTACAGCATGGTACGGCAGCTGCACCATGGCAGACAGGGAGAGGTTTCAGAGGGTAGTTAGGGCAGCACAGAAGATCATCGGCTGCCCTCTCCCCTCTCTAATGGACATTTACACCTCCCGCTGCCTCAGCAGGGTGAAGAACATTATCAAGGACAGCTCTCATCCTGCATTTGGCCTGTTCAACCTGCTACCCTTGGGGAGGTGCTATAGGTGCATCAGCACAAGGACAAATAGACTCAAGAACAGTTTCTTTCCAAAATCCATTATCTCCCTGAACTCACACATGCACTGACTTCACAGCCTAACCCCCGGCCTTTCATCTATCCACCTACTGTAATTTGTACTGTAACTGTAATTTCCAATTTGTTTTTTGTTTTTGTCCTTTGTTGTTTGTCATGTACATCAATGATCTGGATGAAGGGGTGGTAAATTGGATTAGTAAGTATGCAGATGATACCAAGATAGGGGGTGTTGTGGATAATGAAGAGGATTTCCAAAGTCTACAGAGTGATTTAGGCCAGTTGGAAAAATGGGCTGAAAGATGGCAGATGGAGTTTAATGCTGATAAATGTGAGGTGCTACACCTTGGCAGGACAAATCAAAATAGGACGTACATGGTAAATGGTAGGGAATTGAAGAATACAGTTGAACAGAGGGATCTGGGAATAACCGTGCATAGTTCCTTGAAGGTGGAATCTCATATAGATAGGGTGGTAAAGAAAGCTTTTGGTATGCTAGCCTTTATAAATCAGAGCATTGAGTATAGAAGCTGGGATGTAATGTTAAAATTGTACAAGGCATTGGTGAGACCAAATCTGGAATATGGTGTACAATTTTGGTCGCCCAATTATAGGAAGGATGTCAACAAAATAGAGAGGGTACAGAGGAGATTTACTAGAATGTTGCTTGGGTTTCAACAGCTAAGTTACAGAGATAGGTTGAATAAGTTAGGTCTTTCTTCTCTGGAGCGCAAAAGGTTAAGGAGGGACTTGATAGAGGTCTTTAAAATGATGAGAGGGATAGACAGAGTTGATGTGGACAAGCTTTTCCCTTTGAGAATAGGGAAGATTCAAACAAGAGGACATATAACCATATAACCACATAACAATTACAGCACGGAAACAGGCCATCTCGGCCCTTCAAGTCCGTGCCGAACAACTTTTTTCCCTTAGTCCCCCCTGCCTGCACTCATACCATATCCCTCCGTATCCTTCTCATCCATATGCCTATCCAATTTATTTTTAAATGATACCAATGAACCTGCCACCATCACTTCCACTGGAAGCTCATTCCACACCGCTACCTCTCTCTGAGTAAAGAAGTTCCCCCTCATGTTACCCCTAAACTTCTGTCCCTTAATTCTAAAGTCATGTCCTTTTGTCCGTATTGGTGGAAATATGTCATCCTCGATAACAATCAGCACGGGAGCAACTCAAGGCTACATGCTAAGCCCCCTGCTGTACTCACTCTATACTCATGATTGTGTAGCCGAACATCGTGCAAACTCCATCATCAAGTTCGCTGACGACACCACTGTTGTGGGACGAATCACAGATGGTATTGAGTCAGAGTATAGAAGTGAAATCAACCGATTGACCAAATGGTGCCAGCACAATAACCTGGCTCTCAACACCAGTAAAACCAAGGACCTGATTGTGGACTTTGGAAGGGGTAGGATAGGGACCCACAGTCCCGTTTATATCAACCATGGTGGAAAGGGTAAAAAATGTCAAATTCCTGGGCGTGCATATTTCCGAAGATCTTTCCTGGCCCCAGCATACTGATGCTATTATAAAGAAGGCACATCAGCACCTCTACTTCCTGAGACGATTACGGAGAGACGGTATGTCAAGGAGGACTCTCTCGAACTTCTACAGGTGCACAGAAGAGAGCTTGCTGACTGGCTGCATAGTGGCCTGGTACGGCAACTTGAACTTCCAGGAGCGGAAAAGAATGCAAAAAGTTGTAAACACTGCCCAGTCCATCACTGGCTCTGACCTCCCCACCATCGAAGGGATCTATTGCAGTCGCTGCCTCAAAAAGGCTGCCAACATCATCAAGGAACTACACCATCCTGGCCACACACTCATCTCACCATTGCCATCGGGAAGAAGGTACAGGAGTCTGAAATATGTAACATCCAGGTTCAGGAACAGCTACTTCCCCACAGCCATCAGACTATTAAACACAACATCAAATAAGCTCTGAACTCCTGACGACCAGGTCAGGACCCAACTATGTAGAAACAAAGAACTGCTGATGCTGCTTTATAGAAAAGATAAACACAACGTTCTGGAGTAATTCAGTGGGCCAGCCCCGTCTCTGGAGTAAAGGGACAGGTGATGTTTCAGGTCGGAACCCCTTCTTCACCCCCTACTTTCAATCTGAAGAAGGATTCTGACCCGAAACAGAGTCGATAGACAGATAGACAGAGTTAATGTGGACAAGCTTTTCCCTTTGAGAATAGGGAAGATTCAAACAAGAGGACATGACTTTAGAATTAAGGGACAGAGGTTTAGGGGTAACATGAGGGGGAACTTCTTTACTCAGAGAGTGGTAGCGGTGTGGAATGAGCTTCCAGTGGAAGTGGTGGCGGCAGGTTCGTTGGTATCATTTAAAAATAAATTGGATAGGCATATGGATGAGAAGGGTATGGAGGGTTATGGTATGAATGCAGGCAGGTGGGACTAAGGGAAAAAAGTTGTTCGGCACGGACTTGAAGGGCCGAGATGGCCTGTTTCCGTGCTGTAATTGTTATATGGAAACGTCACCATGTGCTGCCTGACCCGCTGCGTTACTCCAGCGCTTTGTGTCTGTCTCAGTGCAGCAACTAAAAGGGAATCAGAGGTCTAGTTACAACTGACTATGACTTTGTTCCTCAAATGTTCTGGATGCTACAATGTACCAATACTATGTCTGGATTTATTATTGTCGTGTGTTACCCAATCAGATCAGATAATACCATACACACACTCCCTCTTCTCCCCTCTCCCATCAGGCAAGAGGTACAGAAGTGTGAAATGCACTCCTCCAGATTCAGGGACAGTTTCTTCCCAGCTGTGATCAGGCAACGGAACCATCCTATCACAATTAGAGAGCAGTCCTCAGCTACTATTAGTGGTCACTACATCATTAGTGTTCACTACAATGTCAGTGGTCACCACACCATCTGTGGTCACTACACCATCAGTGGTCATCTCACCATCAGTGGCCACCACAGTATCAGTGATCACCACACCATCAGTGGTCACCACACCATCAGTGGTCACCACACCATCAGTGGTCATCTCACCATCAGTGGCCACCACAGTATCAGTGGTCACTACAGCATCAGTGGTCACCATTCGTGGTGAGTACAGCATCGGTGGACCGGGCATCAGTGAAAAGGAATGGAACATTTTACTGTCACATGTGACAAGTCATAGTGATATTCTTTGCTTGCGTACGTATCCAAGGTATGCAAATAGTCGCCGCTGAAGGGCACTGACAAAGTCACAAAGTACCAGCGCCGGCTCCTCTATTGTTCTCCCCCCCACACCCCCCTCATGGTGGTCCCTCCACGCAGGGACCCCCTTTGTTCTCCCCCCTACACCCCCCTCATGGCAATCCCCACACGCAGGGACCCCCTTTGTTCTCCCCCCTAGATTTTTAGATTACCTTTATTGTCATTCAGACCTTCCGGTCTGAACGAAATTTCGTTGCCTGCAGTCATACAAAAATTCAAAACAACTTAAAAATAACAAAAACACACAAATTTAACATCCACCACAGTGAGTTCAGCAAACACCTCCTCACTGTGGTGAAAGGCAAAAGTCTTAGTCTTTGTCTCCTTCCCTCCTTGTACTCCCTCTGCGCTGAGGCGATCCAGGCCTCTGGTGTATTGTCCCTGCCGGGTGTTGGTACCGCTGCCGCCACCGGAACGCCGGAATGCCGCCGCCGCTCCAAATCGGGCCGCCGCCTCCACCGGAATGCCGCCACAGCTCCAGGCCGGTCCGCCGCTCCAGGCCGGGACGCCGCCACCGGAATGCCGCCGCCGCTCCAGGCCGGGACGCCGCCACCGGAATGCCGCCGCCGCTCCAGGCCGGGACGCCGCCACCGGAATGGTGGCTACACCCCCCTCCTGGCGATCCCCCCATGCAGGGACCCCTTTTGTTGTCCCCCCCACATCCCCCTCATGGTGGTCCCTCCACGCAGGGTTACTCATTGCTCTCCCCCCCACTCCCCTCCTCAGGTGACCCTTACCTGAGTTCACCTTGGTCGCTGCATTGAAGAAGGTGCCTGGAGGGGGAGGCGCTCCAGGAGGGGGTGGGGGAGGAGGCGGAGGGGGGGGACCCACCCCAGGCATCCCAGGGGGTGGGGGTGGGGGTGGGGGAGGTGCGGGTGCTGCTGCTGTGGGTGCAGGCCCACCGGGCAGCGGGGGAGGCGGTGGGGGTGGCGGTTGGGCGACGGTGGTCGCTGGTGATGGGGTCGGGGGTGGGGGTGGGGGAGGTGATCCAGCAGTGGTTCCATCTGTAACATCACCCTTCACAGCTGGCACTGGAGACACATCTGCAAAACACAATAATACATACTGTGGTTACAAGGCGTAACAACGGGTGACACTGTTTGTACGTTCTCCCCAGCTGCAAGATGAGGACATAGAAGACATCTTAACTATAGCTGTCTGAAGACGGGTCGCAATCCAAATTGTCTCCCATTCCTTCTCACCAGAGATGCTGTCTGTCTTGCTGAGTTACTCCAGCATTTTGTGACTATCCTCCGTGCAAACCAGCACTTTGACCTCCTCCAGTGGGACTGACAGAAGACCCTTGGGCGGCACGGTGATGGAGCAGTAGAGTTATTGCCTTGCAACACAAGAGACCCGGGTTCCATCCTGACTACGTGCTGTCCGCACAGAGTTTATACGTTCACCCCGTGAGCTGCGTGGGTTTTCACCGGGATCTCCAGTCTCCTTGCACACAGACGTTTGTAGATTGGCTATGTAAAATTGTAAATTGTCCCTAGTGTGTGAAGGATAGGGTTAGACGGCGTGGACTCGGTCGGCCGAAGGGCCTCTTTCCGTGCTGTATCTCTAAACTAAATCTGGGCTCCTCCCATCAACACCTGGGTCGCCATCCCTGTATCCCTTCACCCCCTCAACCTACAGACCTAACTCACACTCTCACAAAACAATAGACAATAGACAACAGGTGCAGGAGTAGGACATTCGGCCCTTCGAGACAGCACCGCCATTCACTGTGATCATGGCTGATCATCCACAATCAGTACCTCGTTCCTGCCTTCTCCCCATATCACTTGACTGCACTATTTTTAATAGCTCTAACTCTCTCTTGAAAGTATCCAGAGAATTGGCCTCCACCACCTTCTGAGGCAGAGAATTCCACAGACTCACAATTCTCTGTGTGAAAACGTTTTTCCTCATCTCCGTTGCAAATGGCCAACCCCCATTCTTAAACTGTGGCCCCTGGTTCTGGACTCCCCCCGCATCGGGAACATGTTTCCTGCCTTCAGCATGTCTAATCCCTTAATAATCTTATATGTTTAAGTAAGATCCCCAGTGTCTAAATTCCAATGTATACAAGTCCAGCCGCTCCATTCTCTCAGCATACGCCAGTCCAGCCATCAAAGGAATTAACCTGGTGAACCTACGCTGCACTCACTCAATAGCAAGAATGTCCTTCCTCAAATTTGGAGACCAAAACTGCACACAATACTCCAGGTATGGTCTCGCTAGGGCCCTGTACAACTGCAGAAGGACCTCTTTGCTCCTATACTCAACTCTTCTTGTTATGAAGGCCAACGAGTCATTCGCTTTCTGCTGTACCTGCATGCTGACTTAAGTGATTGATGAACAAGGATCCCCAGATGCCGTTGTACTTCCCCTTTTCCCAACTTGACACCATTCAGATAATAATCTGTCTTCCAGTTCTTGCCACCAAAGTGGATAATCTCACATTTATCCATATTGAACTGCATCTGCCATGCATCTGCCACTCATCCAATCTGTCCAAGTCACCCTGCATCTTCATAGCATTCTCCTCACAGTTCACACTGCCATTCAGCTTTGTGTCATCTGCAAATTTGCTAATGTTACTTTTTAATCCCTTCATCTAAGTCATTAATGTATATGGTAAATTGCTGCAGTCCCACCAAATGTGGTCTCACCAATGTCTTATACAACTTATACAACTACAACATGGCCTCCCAACTTGTATACTCAATACTCGGACTGAAATGTTGTATACATGGATTTCAGTAAGGCATTCGACAAAGTTCCATACGGCAGGCTGCTCTGGAAGGTTAGATCGCATGGGATCCAAGGAGAAATAGCTGAATTGTGAGAAATTGGCTTAATAACCATATAACAATTACAGCACGGAAACAGGCCTTCTCGACCCTTCCAGTCCGTGCCGACCATTTATTTTCCCCTAGTCCCATCTACCTGCACTCAGACCATACCCCTCCATTCCCTTCCCGTCCATATACCTATCCACTTTACTTTTAAATGTTAAAATTGATCCTGCCTCCACCACTTCTGCTGGAAGCTCATTCCACGCAGCCACCACTCTCTGAGTAAAGAAGTTCCCCCTCATGTTACCCCTAAACTTCTGTTCCTTAATTCTCATGTCATGCCCTCTTGTTTGAATCTTCCCTACCCTCAATGGGAAAAGCTTATCCACGTCAACTCTGTCTATCCCGTTCATCATTTTAAAGATCTCAAACAAGTCCCCCCTTAACCTTCTGCGCTCCAACGAATAAAGGCCTAATGGAAGGAAGTAGCGGATGATTGTGGAAGCTTCTAGGACAGGAGGCCTGTGACTAGTGGTGTGCCTCAGGGGTCGGTGCTGGGCCTGTTACTGTTTGTCATTTACATCAATGATTTGGATGAGAACATACAGGGCAAGATTAGCAAGTTTGCTGATGATATAAAGATGGGTGGTTTTGCAGATAGTGAAGATGGTTGTGAAAAATTGCAGCAGGATCTTGATCGATTGGCCAGGTGGGCTGAGGAATGGTTGATGGAATACAGAGAAATGTGAGGTGTTGCATTGTGGGATGTCTAACAAGGGCAGAACCTACACAGTGAATTGTAGGCCTCTGGGGATTGTTGCAGAACAGAGGAATCTCGGAGGACAGGTGCATGTTTCCTTGAAGGTGGAGTCGCAGTTAGATCAGGTGACCAAAAAGGCGTTTGGCACATTGGCCTGCATCAGTCAGAGTATTGAGTATAGAAGTTGGGAGGTCATGTTGCAGTTGTATAAGACGTTGACGAGACCGCATTTAGATTATTGTGTTCAGTTCTGGGCACCATGTTACAGGAAAGATGTTGTCAAGCTGGAAAGGGTTCAGAGAAGATTTACAAGGATGTTGCTGTGACTCTAGAGGGTCTGAGCTATGAGTAGGCCGGGACTATTCCATGGAACGCCAGAGGATGAGGGGTGATCTTATAGAGGTATATAAACTAATGAGAGGAATATATCAGGTAAATGCAGTCTCCGGCCCAGAGTAGGTGAATTGTGGACCAGAGGACATAGCTTTAAGGGGAAGGGGAAAAGATTTAATAGGAATTTAATAGGTTTTTCACACAAAGGGTTGTTGATGTATGGAACAATCTGCCAGAGGAGGTAGTTGAGGCTGGGACTATCCCAACGTTTAAGAAACAGTTAGACAGGTACATGGATAGGACAGGTTTGGAGGGAAAAGGACCAACAGCAGGCAGGTGGGTCTAGTGTAGCTGGGACCCTGTTGGCCGGTGTGGGCAAGTTGGGCCGAGGGGCCGGTTTCCACACTGTGTCTCTATGACTATGGCACCGGGAGGAAACCCACACAGTCACAGGGAGAACGTGCAAACTCCACACAGACAAAACCAGAGGTCGGGATCGGGTGTGTCACTATGAAGCAGCAGCTCCGCCCAATGCTCCACAGTGCCGTCTTTATCATCTGTGTTTATTCCTTGCTCCTGTCATGCCACATCTAGCTCACTACACGTCGTTCAGACACCCAGTCAGGTCTCTGACCAGCCCCTGTCTGACGTGCCTCAAGAAACTGACCAACCACAGTCTCAACTCAATGCCCTCTCTGCAGGTTTGACCATCCTCGCTGTGCACCCCTCCACTGCCCACTGGCCCTCTCTCCACCAGGCCATCAATATTAGCTGCAACATTTTCCGTGACAACTTGATCACCCGTTCACACTAGTTCTACTTTATCCTACTTTCTTATCCACTTCCTGCACACTAAGGGCAGCACGGTGGGTGGTGCAGCGGTAGAGTTTCTGCCTTACAGCGGCAGAGACCCGGGTTCGATCCTGACTACAGGTGCTGTCTGTATGGAGTTTGTACGTTCTCTCTGTGACCACGTGGGTTTTCTCCAAGATCTTTGGTTTCCTCCCACACTCCAAAGACGTAGGTTAATTGGCTTGGTATAAATGTAAAATTGTCCCTAGTGTGTGTGGGATAGTTTTAATGTACGGGGATCACTGGTCGGTGCGGACTTGGTGGGCCTAAGGCTCTATTTCGGTGCTGTATCCCTAAACTAAACTAAACCAGGGGCAATTTACAGAGGCCGATTAACCGACAAACTCACACGTCTTTGGAATGTACGAAGAAACCGGAGCACCCAGAGGAAACCCACGCGGACACAGGGAGAACGTGCAAACTCCACACAGAGAGCACCCGAGGTCGGGATTGAACCCGGCACTCTGGTGCTGTGAGGCAGCAGCTCTACCCACTGCACTGTGCCACCCTGAGCCATCACTGGGCCAGTGAGCGTTTCCCATTGGGCAGAATGAGCAGTGTACAGAGAGCAGGCTCTGGGCTTTGTACCTGGCCTGGGTGCGGGGGCCACCGTTACAACCGTTTCTTTCACCACCACCGGGATGATATCGATGTCCACCTCGCCGCTGTCTCCACGGCGGATCGTGAGCAGACCCTGCTGCTCCAGCTGCACGAGCTTCTGCTCCAGGGAAGAGTGCAGTCGGACCAGCTTGGCGCTGTCTGTCACCTGTGCCTGCAGAGACTGCAACTTGGCTGCAGAGTCACTGAACGTGTCCTGTGGGGGAAGAAGATGTTATAGAATGCCACCTTCCAATGGGCTCAAAACCCTCTCAACACCAACGCAGCACACAGCTCAGCACTCCTTCACCCACCACATGCTCCTCTCCCGCTTTGTCCCTGGATCAGCTGCGCTACAATGCTGCAAATTATATCCTGTAACTATTGAACTGCCCGGGAGATCGTGTTTTAAAGGGAAAGAGACGAGAGTGAACGAGTCAGCCTCAGTGAGAGGGAATGGGCTGCAAGCTCCCGATCAAACCCTGCAGAAAGTCCTGGTGTTGTCTGTGCTGGGTCACCTGTCACGACACCGCTGGCCCAGGTCGTGTGGGGGCAGAGATGCCATGTTGCTGATTCCAAAACTCCAGCTTTAACCAGAGGGGTGAGGGTTGCCGTCGTTGCCGGGAGTGAGCTGGAGTGTTACCAGTGCAAGCGGACCCAGAGCAGATGAGGAGCTTACCAAGGGGTAGACCAGCACTGATGCCCAGAGCCCTGGCTAAACTCAGTGGGGAAAGTCCCCCAGAGGCTGAAGGGTGTTAGGGAGGGAGGGAGCAGCAGGTGGGGGCAGGAACAAGACTTCCTTGTGATAGACACAAAATGCTGGAGTAACTCAGCGGCTCAGGTAGCATCTCTGAAGGAAAGGACTAGGTAATGTTTCAGGCCAGAACCCTTCTTCAGACTGAAAATACAGATACGAGGGCTGGGGGAAGGGTGGAATAAACTGGAGACGGGAAAAGGCTAGAACAAATCAGGGCTGGCAACAGATGACCTCAGGAAGGGGGGAGCTCATAATGGTCCAGTGTTGGCTGTGGAAGGTGTGATAACAAGAGGGGTACAAGGATGTAAACAGTGGGACTGGTAGGGCGACAAGTGTGGGGGATGGGGGAGGGGGGGGGGGAGGGGGAATGTAGGAGTTATTTGAAATTAGAGAAATGAATGTTTACACCACTGGGTTGTAGTGAGTTCCATCGAGGCAACAATCTGACAAGGAACCATTTTGTAACATGTACTGAGGGTCTTCTGGTCATCTATGACCCACCTGCCCCACCGCAGTGCTGCACATACGGCCAATAGTCTCTGCCCACCCTCCCTACACACACAAGTGAAATGTCCCTTGGCCTCAGTCCCATCCTCAGGGTCTGGCGATTCCATTTGAAGAGGAGTGCTAGGATGCCCCATGTACACCCACCTTTAGACTTTCCACCTCCTTGTGTGCCTGCATCAGCTGCTTCTCCAGCGCTACAATCTTCATCATCGAGTCGTTCTCAGCTTCCTGCAGCTTCTCCGTCAGCTGAACAAGGCAGATTGGGAAACAAAACCGAAACAGAGTCTCAGCCAGCAGCATGGAGCGGTGCGGACAGTTTCATTCTCCCCACGCTCCTACTGCCTCATCCCCCGACTCGAAACAGATTCCAACCCAAATCAGTCAGCTTCATCCTCCCACATCTGCTGTGGAATAGACAGCTGGTAATAGACTCAATACTTACAGTCAATGCAGTGAGCTACCAGTTTGAGAGGAGGGGTGGCGTGGAGTATGCAGCTAAAGACTGAGGTTCTGGGACCAACAGAAGAATGGCCAGAGGGCCAGCATGGGTTGGTAGGCCAAATGGCCTCAATCTGTGTGGGATAAGTCCATGACTGATGCAAATGCACTGCTCTGGCCAGCCGTGGCCAGATCCACCAGCAGGCCGGGCTAGTCCGACATGGACCCGGACACAGATGACCATCCCTGAAGGCCCGTCCTGCCCGTTGCAGACAGAGAACTCGCGCCGTGGACTGGGGACCGTCCGGTAGGCCCGGCTCAGAGTAGAAGGAGTGGGACGGAGGGAGTGCACGGGCCTCGACGATGGAGTGGGCCGCTGGAGGCCCGGCTGCAGCCTGGGGCTCGACTGGACCGGCCGCTGCTCCAAGAGACTGTGTTGGGCTGGATCACACATAATGATGAGACGGAGATAGAGAACTTAGTAACATGGTGTCAGGACAATAACCTCTCCCTCAATGCCAGCAAGACAAAGGAGCTGGCTATGGACTCCAGGAAGTGTGTACAAGCCCCAAGCAGCATCAATGGTGCCGACATGGAAGTGGTTGAAAGCTTCAGGTTCCTTGACATCAGGGGATATGGGGAGAAGGCAGGAACGGGGTACTGATTGTGGATGATCAGCCATGATCACAGTGAATGGCGGTGCTGGCTCGGAGGGCCGAATGGCCTACTCCTGCACCTATTGTCTATTGTCTATGTTATTATTATCAATAATCTGTTGTGGACCAATGAACATCGATGTGACAGCTAAGAAGGCACCACCAAGTGTCACGACACAAAACGTCAACTCGTCTAAATGGCCTCAACCCAAAACGTCTCACTCCTCTCTAGAGATGCTGCCTGTCCCGCTAAGTTACTCCAGCTTTTTGTGTCTATCTTCGGTTTAAACCAGCGTCTGCAGTTCCTTCCTACACAAGGACTCCATTTCCTCTGGGAGATTGCCATTTCATTCCCCTTTGCCCGTCACATGGTGGTGTAAGTAGGTTCCAGTAAACACGGTGGGTTAGTGGGAGCAGGAAATATACAAAGCCCAGACCCAAGCTCCACTGTGAGCCAGTCCACATACATTACCCCTGGAGCTCCAGACCCTGGATCCAGCCACACCCTGTACTCGCTGGAATTTAGAAGATTGAGGGGGGATCTTATAGAAACTTACAAAATTCTTAAGGGGTTGGACAAGCTAGATGCTGGAAGATTGTTCCCGATGTTGGGGGAGTCCAGAACAAGGGGTCACAGTCTAAGGATAAGGGGGAATTCCTTTAGGACCGAGATGAGGAAAACATTCTTTACACAGAGAGTGGTGAGTCTCTGGAATTCTCTGCCACCGAAGGTAGTTGAGGCCAGTTCATTGGCTATATTTAAGAGGGCGTTAGATGTGGCACTTGTGGCTAAAGGGATCAGGGGGTATGGAGAGAAGGCAGGTATGGGATACTGAGGTGGATGATCAGCCATGATCACATTGAATGGCGGTGCAGGCTCGAAGGGCCGAATGGCCTACTCCTGCACCTATTTTTCTATGTTTCTACACCCAGCCCACTGTCCACACCCAGCCCACTGTCCACACCCAGCCCACTGTCCACACCCAGCCCACTGTCCACACCCAGCCCACTGTCCACACCCAGCCCACTGTCCAGACCCTGGATCCAGCCACTCCCAGCCCACTGTCCAGACCCCTGCTCTGCCCACACCCAGCCCACTGTCCAGACCCCTGCTCTGCCCACACCCAGCCCACTGTCCAGACCCCTGCTCCAGCCACATTCCCCACCCACACTCCAGGCCAATGTCCCAGCCCAACCATTGTTACATATAATCAGAGGCGGGGTGATGAGATAGATTTTTGATTATTACGGGTGTCAGAAGTTATGGAGAGAAGGCAGGAGCTAGTGGTAGAACAGCCATGATTAAATAGCGGAGTGGACTTGATGGGGCGAATGGCCTAATTCTAGCAAAGTTACAACATTTTGAGATTTTAAAAATCAAGTCTGCAATTTATCCCATCAGATAATGCATAAAGTTTAATTTGACACCTAATTCACTTTCATATCTTCAGTATTAAGAAAGTTATGGCCATTTTCATACTCGGAAATTAGCATCTTGTTCCCCATTGCCTTTCAATTGACTTAACTCAAAAGCTGTGATCTAGAACCGTTAAAAGCCCATAACTTTGTTAAAAATTAAGAGAACTCAATGAAATTTCCAGTTATTATAGATTGAAGCATTCTGAAACAAATATGAAACAATCTTACTTGGATGACCTGAAATTAAAGCATATAATTAGTTAGTTATCTAATTGTAGCTAATTACAAAATTCAATGAGTAGATCTCAACATCTATCCATTTCTTAAGAAAAGATAAACTTTTTTTAAATTGCCTAAGTGTCCAAATAACATTCACACAATAATCCACAATATAACATAATTTTTAAATCTCATTTTCATGAATTTCTGGGCCAAATGGAAGGAATATAGTGTTTAATGCCTGTAAATTAATGGCCATTTAAATCAACTAGCGAGTGGGTTTTAGTGGAATGCGGTGGATTGGAACGTTGTGGTCCCCCTCTGAAAGGCGCCAAAGTCGCGCACACGGGGAGCGGCAGAACTGCAGCGCTGCTCAAGGTACGTTTTGTAACATACCTACTAATTCTACTCCTATCACGTTTGACCTGATGAGAGCTTTTCCTGCGACAGCCCGTCTTAGTTTAGTTTTTGGTTTTAGAGAAGCAGGCCCTTCGGCCCACCAAGCCCACGCTGACCAGCGATCTCCGTACACTAACACTATCTTACAAATTAGGGACAATTTATAATTTCACCGAAGATAATTAGCCTCTAAATCTGTACGTCTTTGGAATGCGGGAGGAAACCGGAGCACCTAGGGAAAACCCGTGCAGTCACGGGGAGAACGTACAGACTCCGTACAGACAGCTCCCATAGTCGGGATGGAACCCGGGTCTCTAGTGCTGTAAGGCAGCAAGTCTACCGCTGCGCCACCGTGCCGCCCTCTCTCGGATTCCCCAGAGACTGTCATGGTGCATGTGTACGATTGCCCAGCCTGCCCTCTCCCCTCTGATGGTACCTGCGTTACTTGTCCCTGCAGTTCCTCCACGTGCTCCAGCACTGCATTCTTGGTCTCTGCATCCTCGAGCAGTGCACCGACGTCAAACACGTTATCCAGGTACGCCTGGATCTGAACCTGCAGCCTCTCGCTCTCCGACGGCTTCAGCTTCTGCAGATTATTGTGCATGTTACTTCACAGTAGCTGTCAAAACAGGAGCCTACAGCCAGCCCGGGTCAGCACGGAAACAGGCCATTCAGCCCACCGAATCCGTGCCGACCAGCGATCCCCGCACACTAACAATATCCTACACACACGAGGGACAATTTACAATTTTACCAAAGACAATTAACCAACAAACCCGTACATGTGGGAGTGTGGGAGGCCTGAGCACCCCGAGAAAACTCACGCGGACACGGGGAGAAGGAACAAACTCCGTAGTCGGGGTCGAACCCGGATCTCTGGCACTGAATGGCAGCAACTGCACCGCTGCACCACCTGTGCTCTTCCTGCTTCAAAGCTCCCACCTCCTTCCTATGATATTTCAACCTGTCGATATGACTGGGCTTCAAACGGCTCAGGGCAGATCTTTACTTTTGTAAACTATTTAAACTGACGCAACGTCATCTCAAAAATCCTACCTCATGGAACTGAAAGGCGATAGGAATTGTTGCTAAAAGTATAGATTTATTCGCTTCAATGGGAGATTTCTGTGAAGGGGGAATCAGGAGACCACGGCGAAAAAAGCAATTCTGAATTCCACAGAATGACGGGTATTCCCTGGACAACAATCACTTTGGTGCAACTTGGTGGGGGCTGAAGCACTTTAAATGCATCAATACTTAGGCATAATGGCCCTTGAATCTAAGATAGACACAAACTGCTGGAGTAACTCTGGAGAAAGGGAATGGGTGACATTTTAGGACTAGACCCTTCTTCAGACTCCTGAAGTCTGACATCTGTAGTCTGAAGAGGAATCTTGACCCGAAACGTCACCCCTTCCTTCTATCCAGAGATGCTGCCTGTCCCGCTGAGTTACTCCAGCATTTTGTGTCTATCTTCAGTTTAAACCAGCATCTGCAGTTCCTTCCTACACAATTATCCTTGAATCTGCTCCGATGTTCGACAACGCCTGTGATTGTGGCCGCAGCTCTGATTTTCCCCCTGCTTCTCAAACCCTTGACTCTAATAAAGACCATAAAATCATCCCTGACTACATTCAATGACTGCCTGCAACACTGTGCTGGAATCATGGAGATACAGCATGGAAACAGGCCATTGGGCCCACTGAGTCTGCACCAGTCAACAACTATCCACACAGACCAGGATTCCCACCAAAGACTCTACCAGCACTTCATGCTGCCTTAGGAAAGCAGCCGACATCATCAAAGACTTGTCCCGCCCCGGTTATTCCTTCTTCTCCCCGCTCCCGTCCAGCAGAAGGTTCAGAAACTTGAGAGCGTGCAACATTAGACTCAGGAAAAGCTTCTTCCCCTCTGTTATCAGGCTTCTGAATGGTCCTTCCATAAGCTAGGGTGCTGTCCGATTCACCTCCCCCCATTGCGGACATTGGACTTTGTCTGTGGAACCGATTCGCTACAATGCTGAGAACTATATTCTGCACTCTGTATCTTCCCCTTTGATCTACCTATCGAACCTGACTTTGGCTTGATTGTATTGAAGTATAGTATTGTCTAATCTGATTGGACAGCCTGCAAAACTAAGCTTTTCCTTGTAGCTCAGTAAAGGTGAGAATAATAAACCTGAACCATCACCTTCCCGAGCTCCAGTGCTGGCCCTCACCACCTCCCCTTGCTGACAAGAGAGGTGCGGCCCTCTCCACCCCATGTCACCTCTCCCCTACCCAATCGAGTCATGGCAGTCTGCCTCGCCACCTCTCCTGGGACAAAGGAATGGGTGGAGGAAGCTCATCGATCCCCGAAACGTTGGCCTGTCCCAGTGTCTCTGGACCTGGACCACCACAGTCCACCGCACATAGACTATCTGCGCCACCACAGGTCCTCTCTGGGCAGGTAGACCACCCGGGCCACCACAGTCCACGGTGGACAGGTGGGGGAGCAGGGAGTGTGTCGGTGCACTGCGTCACTCACGGTGAGGTATTCGTCCAGCCCCAGCAAGGTGAACTCGAACTGCAGGTGGACCCGGAAATTCATGTCCTCGACGGAATGCACAACGATGTTAATGAACTGCATACAGGCAACCTGCAGGGGGCGAGAGAGCAGGGTTACTGTAGGGCAACCTGCAGGGGGCGAGAGGGCGGGGGTACTGTACACAGGGTGACCTGCAGGGGGCGAGAGGGCGGGGGTACTGTACACAGGGTGACCCACAGCAAGGGGGCAATGGGGCGACCGCGAGGGGTGACGTAAGGAATGAGAGAGTGAGGGGGAGAGGTAGAGAAAGGCAGTGGGGATGTGGGGGGGAGTGGGGGTGAGGAGAGAGGGGGTAGGGAGAGAGGGGAGAAAGAGGGTGGGAGGGGCGATATTGGGAGAGAGAGGTGGGGAAGAGAAGGGGGTGGGAGGGGGAGAGAGAGGGGAGATGGGAATGGAGGGGAGAGGGGGGAGGGATGGGGAAGATAGAACGGAGAGAGTGGTGGGATGAGAAAGGTGGGGAGAGTTGGGGAGGGGGGATTATTGGGGAGGGAGGGAGAGGGAAGGAGGGAGGGATGAGGGCGGTGGAGGCCGGTTCTCTGGATACTTTCAAGAGAGAGCTAGATAGGGCTCTAAAAGATAGCGTAGTCAGGGGATATGGGGAGAAGGCAGGAACAGGGTACTGATTGGGGATGATCAGCCATGATCACATTGAATGGCGGTGCTGGCTCGAAGGGACGAATTGCCTACTCTTGCACCTATTGTCTATTGAAGGAAAGGGAAGGGGAGAGATGAGGTGGGGGGGGGGGGGGGGGGAGAGGAGTGTGCTCTGACGGTCTATGATGCAGGAGTTTGGGATGAAGTGAGTGAAGAACACAACCCACCATGAAGTCGATGTTGCTGTCCTCGTTTTGGAAATACTCCATCAGCTTCTCGAATCGAACCTTTTCCCCGCACACCTGAAATACACAGCAAGATCACACACCGTCTCACTGGTGACACGGGGAGAGCGGGGTGTCACTGCTCTGGGCTGGAGGGTAGGGGAGGGAGAGAGGGAGGAGGAGGAGAGAGGGAGGGAGGGAGGGACTTAAGGGGCTGTCCCACTGCGGTGACCTAATCTGCGAGTTTAGAAGAGTTTGCCCTCGACTCAAACTCGCAGCATGGTCGACACGTGGTCCTAGGAGGTCCTATGACGTCACTGGAACTCTCCTTCATGCTCGAGCGAAGTTCCCGAATACTCGTGGCCTTAGCTAGGTCGCAGAAAGTTTCTCAGCTTGTTGAAAAATGTTCCCCAAGTCAAAATTGGTCGGCATTGTTCTTTTGAACTCGTAGTGCAGTGGAGTGGGGTCGCTGTGTAGTTACAGGCAGTCGAGGGCAGCCGTAGGCAATCTCCTTCACTGACCAGGCATTTTAATTGGCTCATTGGAGTTTTCAGGACCAAGGAAAATCAACTGGTAAATGCCCACTAAACTTTATTATTAGTTGTCTGGCTTCTTAAAACTGTCTCTACTTCTTCTCCCCCCCCTTCTCTCTCTCCCCCTTCTCCCCCAGCGGCCAATCTAAGGTCAGAGGTCAGCGTCCATCAGTGAGGGTAGAGGTCAGGGCTGGGGGGGGGGGAGGGGGTTAGACAACTGCACATTGGTCACACGTGTGCTGTGATCCCATTCACACCAGCTGGAAAGGTAAGGCTTTTACATATTTTATATTGTCTTAAATATTTGGAATTGATTCCACGGTTTTTGAGAGGTTTCCACCCACATTTATTGTGTGCACCAGTTGTTAGATCCGTCCGTTTACTCCGTTTCTCATTGCCCCTGATGGACAGAGCTGGCTGGGCAGTCCCAGGCTGGGAGGGTCAGTACTGGCCCTCACCACTCATGTCCTGGACTCTGGGATCACTGGGCCCACCCTCTGTATCTGGGCAGGTTGGTGCAGGGGCAGTGGGTCTGTGTGTGTGCGTGCGGGTTGGGCAGTGGCAGTGGACGGGGCAGGGCCAGTGGGCAGTGGGCTCCGGCCGGCATTCGTACGGTCCAGTTAATGGGACATTGAAATGAAAAGAAGAAAGGTACTGTGGTCCAATAGAATGAGAGCCGGACTGCTCCGACAGCTAGCACAGTCATGATAGGCCAAATGGGTGCTTGATGACTTCAGACTTTAGGGAGACAGTATGGAAACAGGCTCTTCGGCCTACCAAGTCCGCACCGACCTACAATTACCCTGTATAACACTGTCCTATACACTTGGGACAATTTACAATTTATAGCAGCCAATTAGCCAACAAACCTGTACGTCTTTGGAGTGTGGGAGGAAACCGGAGCACCCGTAGAAAACCCATTTGGTCACAGGGAGAACGTGCAAACTCCATACAGACAGCACCTGTGGTCAGGATGGAACTTGGGTCTCTGGCGCTGTGAGGCAGCGACTCTCCCACTGGGTCACTTGTGGGGGTTTAGGATTCTGTAAGATGTGAATTAGTGACCTGAATGGATTCTACCACAGCCTGACTAGTTGCTGCCTACTTCCATCTGTCCCTCCTCCCCACTATCCCCCTGAACCCACTGTCCCATCCGTATATCTTGTGGGACATGATGTGAACTTTCAACCCTCATCACCTGCTCAGATACTTCCCCCATGTTGCCCCCAATGATGGGGGACTCTGTGTGGGGGAGGGGGGTTAGAGTCCTCTGCCCAGGGGATACGTCCGTGTTTGTTTGTTTCCTTCTTTGTTCCGGTGTACACGGCAGCCAGACAACAGTCGCTTGTATTTTTCATTTTGTTTTCACTTTTAATGGCAGGTGTTTGTGTACCTTGTGCGTTGTGACTGCCGGCAGTCCAATGTCCCTCTGGGGATGAATAAAGTTTATTCTATCATATCGTATCGTATCGTATGATGTCAGTGTGGAACAGGCACGCGCGGTGCCGTGTATACAATGCGTGCATCGCCAGAGTGTACGTGGGACCAGCCCCGCACAGAGCAGTCTCTCCACCGCACCCCACTAGCAGCGACTCACATCCTCAAACACCCATTCACCATGAGGGAGGCAGGGAAACTCCCTGCAACACTAGAGGCCGAGCGAGGGTAGTTGGTGTGAAGCATGAAGGGTGTTACGGGAAGGATGTGAATGTGGGTGTGGTGCCTCAGTGAATGGCTCTCACACTCTCTCACCTTCACCCCTCACATTGTCTGCATACCTGGCCATGCTAAACAAGGCCAGCAGCCATGAGTGATAGGTGGGGGGGGGCAAATACCAATAAAATATCAATACCCAAAACTCTGACCCATCTCCCTAAAACCACCCCCCCCCCCCGCCCCCACGGTTGTACAGAGGTAGTCAGCAGCAAGCAAGGATATTCACATTCCTAGGCCTCTTTCATCGCCAGAACTCATCAACAAGCAGCAAGACCTGGCTCGGCTGGCGGTGAGGGGAACCCTCCCAGTCAGATCCTTCCTGCACGTCGGAACCTCACTGCCAGCACACGCTGCCCTCGGGACGGCTGCAATGGAGAGGAGGCAGTTGTCCACCTCTTTGCAGAGTGTGGATTTGCAAAGAACGTCTGGAGAAGGTTTGCAAGAGTCCTGGTCATGGTTTATCCCGAACAGCTCCAGAGCAGAGGACTCCCTGATATGCAGACTGTTCCCAGGGACGCATTCAGAGATGGACATCGAGTGCTGCTGGAAGATCATCAACTCGGTGAAGGACACTCTTTGGTCCACACAAACCTTGTTGACCTCCCAGCAGAGCGAGATGTCCGTCGGGGAATGTTGCCGATTGGCCCGCTGCAGACTGCAGGAGTACGTGCTGAGGGACCCACTGAAGCTCGGTGCAGCCAACGCCAAGGCTCTGTGGGGGAGGGCCACAGTCTAGGGCCCTTCTGCGGCTGGACATGGGGGGCACGGTGTGGTGGAGACGCCTCTCAAACAAGGGAAGAGATATCACCCCAGGGGGTCACATGAGTGGCTAGGATGCAGAGTATAATGATGTTTTTTACCAAATAGCACGCTAATGAGTGTATGTAGCCGTGGAGACTGTGGGGGAATTATGCACCGTTCTTGTTTGTACATATATTTTATCCTGAATAAAGTTTATTGTGATAAAAGTAACCATTGAGAACACCTCCCAAAGCAGGGGTGAGCAGGCAGGGTGTGAGCAGATAGCATCTGTGCCTCTCATTCCCTTCTGGAGCTGCTATTGTCCCAGAGTCTTTAGTGAACAAAGATGCAATACTCAGAACAAAGACACAGAAATAAAAATAAGTTTTCCTCCAGAGTATTACATGTGTAGAGAAAGGAAGAGGCTTCAGCAGAAGAGTTGAAAACATATATACCTCATTAATTCAAGCTTGTGAAGGATTCTGATCAGATAGGTTACAGAACAAAGAACAGAACATGGAAACAGGCCCTTCTGCCCACTTAGGCCACACTGACCAGCAAACTCCCATAAACTAGTTCTATCCCACATACTTGGGACAATTTGCACAAGGCAATTAACCTGCACGTCTTTTGGAGTGTGGGAGGAAACAGGAGCACCCGGAGAAAACCCACGCAGGTGACGGGGAGAACGTGTAAACCATCGTATAGACAGCACCCGTAGTCAGGATTGAACCCGTGTCGTTCTGTGGCATTAGGTTTTCCACTGCTAGGGTTACACTATGAATGGAAGCACTTTAATTTAGATAACATCTCATTTATATTGCCTAAAACAAAGTGCTGGAGGAACTCAGCGGGTCAGGTAACATCTGTAGAGGGATGGACAAGCGATGTTTCAGACTGGTCAAGATTCCAGTTTCTGCACTGTCTCGTGCCTCCATTATATTGCTCTATAACCTTTATAAACCCTCTGTACCTTCAGGCACGCTGTCGTCATGTGTTAACGAGCTGATGGTTGAGTGGGTGGTGGAGTGTGGACAAGGTGTGGGATTGTGTTTGAACACTCAGTGAGCTGGAGTCACCGGGACTTGCCTCAGCCGCCCAGCAGAGGGCAATGTTGGCCACATGTTGACAGGACTTTGTGTGTCAGAAGGAACTGCAGATGCAGTTTTTAGGAAGATAGACACAAAGTGCTAACTCAGCAGGTCAGGCAGCATCTCTGGAGAGAAGGAATGGCTGTGGCTGTGGTGACCCTCTCGCAGACACCTACATCCACTACTGCGTGCAGCTTTATGTGCGTTTTCTTCACAGACGCCACTTGTTCAACAAGGAACTGCAGAAGGAGATGGGTGGCAGTCAGGAATGGAGTCAGACTTTGGGTCACAGGTCAGGACTGTAGGCTGGAGCGGAATCAAGGGATATGGGGAAAAAGCAGGAACAGGGTACTGATTCTGGATGATCAGCCATGATCATGTTGAATGGCGGTGCTGGCTCGAAGGGCCGAATGGCCTACTCCTGCACCTACTTTCTATGTTTCAATCAGGGAGCTGGGGAAGTATCTGTCTTTAGGGAGTCAGAGTCATAGTCATGCAGCACAGACACAGGCCCTTAAGCCCAACCTGCCCATCAATGCCAGTCCCATCTGCCCACGTTTGATCCATATCCCTCTAAACCTGTACATGTATATGGCCCTTCAATGCGGTCCATGTACCTGCCTCTGCCCCTTCCTCTGGTAGCTTGCTCTGTGTACATAGTACTCACGTTGTGAAAGAGGGCAGATAAAGGGGTTTGGAGGAGTCATTGGCCGAGGGAGGGGTTCAGTAGAGGGCAAGAGGAGGGTGGGGAGATCTGACCATCGTGGGTGTGTGGCTCTGATCTCCTCGGGTACCGGAGTTGTGGACGGATGAGTGTCCCGACAGAATTCCGGCCAACAGGAACATCAACCAGCAACACACGGCAACTGCACGTGTATCCAACACAGGACAACATCTCAGGTCCCACGCACTTCACAGCTGGGGTTTAGTATAGTTTACTTTACGTTGCAGAAACAGGCCCTTCGGCCCACCGAGTCTGTGCCGACCAGTGATCCCCGTACAGTAGCACTATTCTAATTTTTTTTACTGAAGCCAATTAACTTTCAAACCAGTACATCTTTGAAGTGTGGGAGGAAACCAGAACACCTGGAGAAACCCCACGCAGGGCACAGGGAGAACGTATAAACTCCATACACACAGCAGCCAGAGTCAGGATGGAACCTGGGTCTCTGGCGCCGTGAGGCAGCAACTCTACCGCTGCACCACTGTCAATGCAGAGGTACGTCCGTCCAGAGATGATGAGGGTCACCCTACACCCTGACATTAGTCGTCCTTATGCACCTCGTGCTGAGAGGCAGCAATGCTACAGTGAGAGATACAATGAAGCCGGCAAGCAGCAGGTGGGACAGGCATGAGGGGGACACCGAGCGCTCATCTCTGTCCAGCCTGGATGGAAACAAGGCTTGGGGATGTGAGATTCACCATCTCTGTGCTCAACACAGTAGGGGTAACATTGATCAACAATTCACCAACAGGGATGTGTCACATTCAGGGGAACATCTCTGGAGAAAAGGAATAGGTGACGTTTCGCGTCGATAGTTAGTGTGAATGCAGGGAAGGGGAACGGAACAAAATGGCAGCTGCACTACTGACAAATGCTCATTGAGGATGCTTTGTGGGCTTTCAACAGAATCCACCGGCATACAAATGGAAATGTCACAACAGGAAGTAGCAGCTCAAAGGCAGAACATTTAGTGTTATACGAGTAGCGAGGAACTGCAGATGCTGGTTTAAACCAACGAAAGACACAAAATGCTGGAGAAACTCAGCGGGACAGGCAACATCTCTGGAGAGAAGGAATGGGTGACGTTTCGGGTCGAGACCCTTCTTCAGACTGAAAGGAAAATGAGAGATATGGTAGATGATGTTGAGAAATAAAGACCAACGAATGAAAGACCTGAACCTACCTGATCTCACAGTTGCAAAACACTTTAATTCCCATTCCCATTCCCACACTGACCTTTCTGTCCTAGGTCACCTCCATTGTCAGAGTGAGGCTAAATGCAAATTGGAGGAACAGCATCTCATATTTCACTTGGGCAGCTTACAGCCCAGTGGTATGAATACTGTTAAAGAAGGAACTGCAGATGCTGGAGAATCGAGGGTTACACAAAAAGCTGGAGAAACTCAGCGGGTGCAGCAGCATCTAAGGAGCGAAGGAGATAGGCGACGTTTCGGGTCGAGACCCTTCTTCCGAAGAAGGGTCTCGACCCGAAACGTCGCCTATCTCCTTCGCTCCTTAGATGCTGCTGCACCCGCTGAGTTTCTCCAGCTTTTTGTGTAACCCCCGGTATGAATACTGATTTGTCTCACTTCAGGTAGCCCCGGCATTCCCTCTCTCTCTAACCCTCCCCCACTCAAGTCGCACCAGCTTCTCGTTCTCACCCAACAAACAGCTAACAATGGCCTGTTTCCTTTATCATCGCTACTTTGTTGCATATCATTCAATCATTGTTCTTTATCTTTCTACACCGTCGTCCATATCTCTCGTTTCCTTTTCCCGTGACTCAGTCTGAAGAAGAGTCTCGACCCGAAACGTTACACATCCTCTCTCTTCAGAGATGCTGCCTGTCCCGCTGAGTTACTCCAGCTTTTTGTGTCTATCTTAGTATTATCTGAGGATGGGCCCATATATCAACGGCGAGCTCTAATCTGACAAGGGTTTTTCCTCTCGTGACGATCTGCCATCAGCTGTTTCTCTGGGTGAATGTAGTTCAGGCATGTTCAGCAGTGATTATCCCTCCATCCCCCCCCCCCCCCCCCCCCCCCCACACACATGAACACGTGGAGGGCAGAGAGGTCCAGAGCAAGCAATCGGACCAGTCAGCCCCCACCTGTTGCCAGGGAGTAATGCTGAAGCAAGGGGTTTATCAACAAAGATCAGGCCTCGGCTAAAGGCACATTCCTGAGGTCAAAGATCAAGGAAAGGGAACTATTCCTGATCCACCAAGACCTTTTGCTGTGGTTTTTCAAAAATAGCACCAGGGGATTAAATGCAGCATGTGTGGGTGGTGTACATGCTCTCAACATTTCAGCCAGATGACTAGAATGCTCATCGCTTCATCCACAGCCTGCAACTGTGCAAGTGGCGGAGAGTGATCACAGCCAGCAGCACACCCCTCTAGTCTGGATCACCTCCAGATGAGCTGCACAACACCAGAGACATCTATACGCTGCCTCTCCTCCCCAGGATGAAAGTGCTGTGCTGCAGAATTGCTGACGGCCCACATCCTCTTCACAAAGCAACGTTCCTGTTTGATCTTCCATCTTTCATGTTACAATTAGATTACAAGGCAGCACACACGACAGAAGTGGACGCAGCAGAAAGTTTACAACATAGATAGAACATAGCACAGTGCAGCACAGGAACTGGCCCTTCGGCCCACATTGTCCATGCTGAACTCATCTCATCTGCCGGCACATAATCCTATATCCATGTCCCCTTTGAAAAACCGCTTCAATGCCACTATCGCAGTGTATGTCTCATCACCACCCCCTGCCAAGTGATTTTCAGGACTCGTCACTCTTTGTGTAAATACAACCTCGCACATCCTCTTTAAACTATACCCCCCTGACCTTAAAGCGATGTCTTCAAGTCCTGGATATTTCCACCCTGGGAGAAAGGTACTGACTGTCGATCCTATCCAGCCCTCTCATAATTGTATATAATTCTATCCAATATCCCTCCAACCTCCAAAACTCTAAAGAGCATAACCAATCCAAACTCCCCCTACAGTTAACATCTTGTAATCCAGGCGGCATTCTGGTAAACCTCGACTGTACCCTCTTCAAAGATGACACATTTGTCCTTTAATGGGGATGACCTGAAATGCATGCAATACTCCAAATACAGCCTATAAAGTTAGCCTATACAGCCAAAGCTGCAACATGACCCCAAGGCACTGATACTGTGCCCCAACCAATTAAGGCAAGCATACCACATGCCTTCTTCACCATTCTATCTGCTTGTGTTGCCACTTTCAGGGAGTTATAGACTTTAATACCAACATCCTCCTGTACATAACTGCTGTTTCTCTGCCCCTTCTCCAGCTGTTTTCTTTAACAACCTTCCTCGCTGTCCCAACTCCACCAATGTTGCCGTTGTCTGCAAACGCATTGACCAACCCATCCTCGTACATGTCCTAGTTCACCAGAAGCCACAGTTCATCAGAAGGTTGCTGACTCTAGATGTCAAGATGCAAATAGACACAGAGCTATTTACTGGAAGAAGCAGTGAGGAAGGAAGTTGTATATTTTCACTGTGTTGTGGAGGGCAGATGTACAGATGTACACAGGCACATTGCAGTGAGTGTGTATGTGCACCATCACTCCACCAGCTGTTCACTCTCCACGTGCCATTGCATAAATGCGATGCTAAACCAGCATCTGTAACTTGGCCAGAAAGGATGCTGGAGCAGGAGATGTCATGTGATGCCGTGGTCGAAGCAGAATAACTAATCATTTTTACTGTCGGAGTGGGAGTACGGGGGCATGGGGGCATGGGGGGGGGGGGGAGGGAGAATCTGCATTTTACAATTAAACAGATTCCCATTGCAACGATATTCCATTGGCTGTAACGCACAATGAGACATGAATCGTGGGGTAGAACAGAATAGCAGGTGGCCAATCGGCCCATTTGTTCAGTCTTGGCTCCTTTGAAGAGCATTCTACTTAAACCCATCTGCCAGCTCTGTCCCCACCCAGGTCCCTGCCACTGGCTCCTCATTCAGTCATGAGTGTGGGCTGCCAATTGTTCAGGGAATGCTGGGCCGGTAGAGACACCAGCTAAACAAAGTGCTGGAGTAAGTTAGCGAGCCAGGGGGCATCTCTGGAGAACATGGATAGGTGAAGTTTTGTGTCGGGACACTTCTACAGTCTTCAGTCTGAAGAAGGGTCGAGACCCCAACGTCACCTACCCATGTTCTCCAGGGATGGTGCCTGACCCGTTGAGGTATTCCAGCACATTGTGGCTTCCCATAATAGATGATCAGCCTAGTTAGTTGAACATTAACAGCCGCTTTGATCTATTGGAAGAGGCAGTGTAGGAATGTGAGGTATTGATGTATTTCAACAGCAAAACGACATTGCATTCATACCAGTGCAGTATTGATGTGTTTACGGGCTGTCTCCCTCCCATGCTGGTGTGGAATATTAGTGGTTGTCAGTGGTAGAGTAAAATTAAACATGTGGACAGAACTCCCTCATTCCACCCTCCTGAAGTCACGATCTGTGCACAGGAAGCACTCACACACGGCACACGCGGTATTTTAAATGTGACTGTTTCACAATCAGATATAACGTGTAAGCATGCGAGCATTCCAGACTGGGCCCACCTACCGGGCACTGCCCATGCGAAGCCCGGCCGGGTCCCACACACTCCCCTACAGGGGGGCCCGTGCACCCTGACACACCACCCCACGCAGGCTGGGGGCCCTGGGATCTCCCCAACAAGGGGCCCGTGCACAACCTGGCACACAGCCTCACGCAGGGTACACCCCAACACCGGCCCAGTGTACACCCCAACACTGGCCCTGTGTACACTCCAACACTGGCCCCGTGTACACCCCAACACTGGCCCCGTGTACACTCCAACACTGGCCCTGTGTACACTCCAACACTGGCCCTGTGTACACCCCCCCCCCCCACACTGGCCCCGTGTACACCCCAACACTGGCCCCGTGTACACCCCCCCCCCCCCACACTGGCCCTGTGTGCACCCCAACACTGGCCCCATGTACACCCCAACACTGGCCCCGTGTACACCCCAACACTGGCCCCATGTACACCCCAACACTGGCCCAGTGTACACCCCGACACTGGCCCCGTGTACACAACAACACTGGCCCTGTGTACACCCCAACACTGGCCCCGTGTACACTCCAACACTGGCCCGGTGTACACTCCAACACTGGCCCTGTGTACACCCCACCACTGGCCCCGTGTACACTCCAACACTGGCCCTGTGTACACTCCAACACTGGCCCTGTGTACACCCCACCACTGGCCCCGTGTACACCCCAACACTGGCCCCGTGTACACCCCAACACTGGCCCAGTGTACACCCCGACACTGGCCCCGTGTACACAACAACACTGGCCCTGTGTACACCCCAACACTGGCCCCGTGTACACCCCAACACTGGCCCCGTGTACACCCCAACACTGGCCCAGTGTACACCCCAACACTGGCCCTGTGTACACCCCAACACTGGCCCCGTGTACACCCCAACACTGGCCCCGTGTACACCCCAACACTGGCCCCGTGTACACCCCAATACTGGCCCCGTGTACACCCCAACACTGGCCCCGTGTACACCCCAACATTGGCCCCATATACACCCCAACACTGGCCCCGTGTACACCCCAACACTGGCCCCGTGTACACCCCAACACTGGCCCCGTGTACACCCCAACACTGGCCCCGTGCACACCCCAACACTGGCCCCGTGTACACCCCGACATTGGCCCTGTGTACACTCCAACACTGGCCCCGTGTACACCCCAACACTGGCCCCGTGTACACCCCAACACTGGCCCTGTGTACACTCCAACACTGGCCCAGTGTACACCCCAACACTGGCCCTGAGTACACCCCAACACTGGCCCTGAGTACACCCCGACATTGGCCCTGTGTGCAGCCGATGCATAGACCCGTGCACTCCGTATACAACCCCGTGCACACCCCGACAGGGGGCCCCATATACATCCCCGTATACACCCTGTGTACACCCCGACACACAGTCTCCTACCTCTTTGAAGTTCTCGAAGGCTGCCAGGATGATGTCGTGGCCACCCCGCACCAGGCACACTGCAGCCAGCAGCTCCAGCACCAGTGCCTTCGTCCTGCAGGGGAAGTTGCAGACCCACGTCACATCACACAGGCACACTGTACGGCACACACGTATTATAACATGCAGGAACAGAGTTGTTCATGAAACCTTCCCAAAGACTTCCCAAACAAGTCATTGTTGGCAGAGCGGGCCTTTCCTGCCAACCTCCCAGCCGCTGCCCCTGGTAGTTGCCACTGGGCCTCTTGCCCGGACTGGGCAGTGAAGGCACCACATCACCAATGTTTTCACTCAGATTGAGTTAACCCTCATTGCTGGATATTCCGGGATTGGCTAATTTGGTCATTGTTTACAGTTATATTAATAACCAGGAAGAGGAAGAAGATAATGTCAGGTTTGCTGATGTGAAAATAGATGTAAAGCAGCTACAATGAGGACATTATGATTTTTCCCATGCTTTTCTAGACAGACTGAGAGACTGGGCAAAAACCTGGCAAATTAAGTTTACTGTGGGAAGTGTGAGGCCGTGCACTTTAGTGCAAGGAGTCACAAGGCAGATCATCTGGGGAGACAGAGAACGAGAGGACAAATGAGTGACTCACGAGGAGCCAGTTGTTCTCATACATGATCCACCAAACGTTAGCAGGGAGGTCCAACAAATTTCCTGTCTCCTTTATTGTGCAGGGATGTATTTTAAGACTAAGGATGTTTTGTTACAGTTGTACAGGGTCTTGGTGAGGCCAATCCTAGAATACTGTGTACAGTTTTGGTCCCCTTATTGCCTTAATCCTCTTATCTACATTGAAAACTAACAAAGGAGTTGTCCTAACAAGAGAGGCTGGACAGTTTGGGTCATAGTCCCTGGAGTTTAGGGAAATGAGGACTGTCCTTATTCAAAGATACAAGTTCCTAAGAAGGGCTGATGTTGAGATATTTTCATGAGTTTCAGAGCCACAAACAAGGAGACCAAAACTACAATTTCAATTTAAAATGTCCTCTCTCAGAGGGTGGTGACTTGGCTATCACCGAGTCATGACTGAATGAGGATCAGAGCTGGGAGCTGACACATCCTATCAAACAGACAGACAGACAGACAGATGGGTAGAGGGGGTGGGGTGGGCTCTGTTGGTAAGGAATGAAATCCAATCCTTAGCAAGAAACAACACGGAATCAGAAGATATGGAATCCTTGTGGGTGGAGCTAAAAAAGTGCAAGGGTAAAAAGACCCAGATGGGAGTTATATAGAGGAATAGTCATGAAGATGTTGTGGAAAATAACATCAGGAAATAAAAACAGCATGTGAGGAAGGCAATGTTACAGTGGTCATGGGAGGATTCAATATGCAGGATGACTGAGAGAATCAGGTTGGTGTTGGATCCCAAGAGCAGGAATTTGTAGTGTGCCACCGAGATGGCTTCTTAAAGCAGCTCGTGGTCGAGCCCGCTCAGGAAAAGGCAATTCTGGATTTGGTGTTGTGTAATAAACCAGACTTGATTAGGGAGCCTCGAGGAGTCAGTGATCTTCATATGATAGGATTCAACCTGTAGTTTGAGAGGGAGAAGCAGAAATTGTATGTATTTGTATTCAGGTACAGTCTTTTCTTTGAAGTTTGAAGAAGGGTTTCGGCCCGAAACTTCACCTATTTCCTTCGCTCCATAGATGCTGCCTCACCCGCTGAGTTGCTCCAGCATTTTTGTCTACCTTCGATTTTCCAGCATCTGCAGTTCCTTCTTAAACATAGTCTTTTCTTTGACTGGATAGTACGCAAACAATGAGCTAAACTATTACTGTTGTGTCACCAAATAAAGCTACGGAAAGGCCTAATGAACCACCATGGCCTAAAAATCCATCAGGGGAGAATGAAATGCTCGGAGAAGGAGAAAGAGGTGCAGCGCACAGGCCTTGAACCTGATGAGACGCAGGAGGACCCCTGCCGGGACTCACCCCACAGAGCCCAGTCCCTCCATGCACTAGAGTCTCCCAACCCCTGCAGAGTAGTTACTAAGATGGCTGATCCGTGGGCGGTTGCTGCTGGGACGCAAGTCGGGGCCTGATCAACCCCGGCTGGGTCGCCTGGGCGAGGGTGTCTGATGTTGTGAGACCCGAAACACCCGATGACCCCAGGTCACATCACTGAGGATGCGTCCCAGCGCATCTAGAAGATGTATATTTTTCACATTTAGTAAATGTTACAACAGAGGCATAAGGGAGGAGCTGGCTAAGGTTGATGGAAAGGCACCCTAGCAGAAACTACAGTGAAGCAGGAGTTTGTGGGAGTAATTTGGAAGACGCAAGATCTTTTAATCCCAAAGAGGAAGAAACATTGTGAGGGGAGATTGATGGCAACAGTGGCACGGAGAAGGCAGGTAACAATGTGAAGATGAGCGGGAAGCTGGAGGATTGGGATGCTTTTAAAAAATACAGAAGGTAACTAAAAAAGCATTAAGGGAGGGAATGATTAAAAATGAAGGTAAGCTAGCCAATAAGATCAAAGAGGATACAAAAGAGTTTGCAGATATATAAAGAGTAAAAGAAAGGCAAGAGTGAACATTGGACTGCTGGAAAATGAAACTGGAGAGGTAGTAATGGGAATAAAGAAATGGTGGATGAATTGAATATGTTTTTGCGTCAGTCTTCACAGTGGAAACACAAGGAATGTGCCTGAGCAGGGGGCAGAAGTGAGTGCAGTCGCTATTACTGAGGAGAAGATGCTTGGGAAACTGAAAGGTCTGAAGGTGGATAAATGGCCGACAGCCCAGGGTTATGAAAGAGGCAGTTGTAGACATTCTGGTTGTAGAGGTTGTAGAGCAGAGGTCGGCAACCTACGGCCCCCGGGCCGAATGCGGCCCGCAGGCAGATTTTTTTCCTCATAATTATCCGGCCTGCAGACTTCCGTCATCTCCGGTACCTCCCGGGCCCAAGCCCGTGGCGACACGAGGAGGCCTGCGCTGGCAGTCGCAATGACGGATCCGCCGAGCGCTGAGAAGTGGCGAGCAGCACCGCTGAGCGCCGAGCTCTGGCTGTACCGCATCCTGCGCCAAGCCACCGGCACGGCCGCGCACCTTCTGTGTCTGGGCTTCACTGTCGGGATCGGGGATGTGAATGCCGGGGACGAGTGAGGGTGAGTAATTGAGTCACCGTTGGTGCGCCGTGTTCATGAGCTCCTGTAACTAGGGGCCAGTTCTCCGGGTGGAGTTCTTGAAGGGGCAGGATCTATGTGAACACGTGATTTGATGCCGACCATCCGGGGCGGGATGGGGGCGGGATCCATGTGGCCCCCCATCCATTCACAGACGTGCGTCCTGGCCCCTATGCTGAACAAGGTTGCGGACCCCTGTTGTAGAGGCATTAATAGTGATCTTTCAAGAATCACTAGAGTCACGAATGGTTCCAGAGGACTGGAAATTTGCAAATATAACTTAAGAAGGGAGCAAGGCAAAGGATAGGAAATTATAGGCCAGTTAGTCTGATTTCTATAGTTGGTAAATGTTCAGAGTCCATTACTAAGGGTGAAGTTTCGGGGTACTTGGAAGCATGGGATAAAATAGGCCAAAATCAGCATGGTTTTGTTAAGGGAAGGTCTTGCCTGGCAAATCTGTTGGGAGTTTTTTGAGGAGGTAACAAACAGAATGGACAAAGGAGACTCCATGATGTTGGTTACTTAGATTTTCAGAAAGCCTTTGATAAGATGCTACACGTGAGGCTGTTAAGCAGGGTCCAGAGCAGGTTTACAAGAATGATCACGGGGATGATCGGGTTAAAGTACAAGGTGTGTTTGAAGGCTCTGGGCTTGTACTCACCAGAGTTTAGGATGCGGGGATGTCCCACTGAACGATGAGGGGGATCCCACTGAAACCGACCAGATAATGAAAGGTCTGGATAGGGCGGACCTGGGAAGATCGAGGGAGACCTGGGATTGGTTAAATCCCAGAGCTCAGAGACCTGGGATTGGTTAAATCCCTGAGCTAGGAGACCTGGGATTGGTTGGGTCCTAGATCTGGAAGACATGGTATTGGGTGACATTGAGCACCAGTACTACTGGTGCTGACCATTTGCTCCCCACCTCTTACCTTGCATTCTTATTGTTCAGACTGAGGGTGATCTCGTTCACACATTGCTCATGTTCCATCACCAAGGTGAAACCAGACTAGAAAATAAACCAAACACGGACAACAGTGACCATGAGCATTGAGGAAGATTAAAACGTTGGTTATTAAAATAAGAGCAGCTGGCCCTTCTAATGCTAAGCAAGTTAACCACTTCACATTAGTAGCCACACAAGCAAGGAAACCCAAAAACAGGTTGGAGTAGACACACTTGGTCACTCTAAATTGCACTTTTACATCACAGAGCTAAGGGTGACATTGAGGTTGTTCATGGGAGTTTTACTGTCGATGTTCAATGTCTTTCAATGTTTGGGGGTGGAGGAGTGGGGTGGTGCTGGCTCGAAGGGCCGAGCGGCCTCCTCCTGCACCTGTTTTCTATGTTTCTATGAATCTATGTAATGTACATGTGCTCATTCACTGAGGCTTGGACATCGGTCCTTGGCTCATTCCCCATATGACCAACTGTGGAAGTGCTGAGGTTTGCCCAGGGTTATGGCAACAGGCCAGCAGTCGTGTTGGCTCCAGATGCAACGTGGGGAGGCAACGTGGCACCGCGTAGAGCTGCTGCCTCACAGCGCCGAACACATAGGATTGATCCTGACCTCTAGTGCTGTCCGTGACCATGTGGATTTCCTCCAGATATTCTGGTTACCTCCCACGTCCCAAAGATGTGTGGGTTTGTCATTTAATTGGCCTGGGTAAATTACCCTTACTGGATGTGAAAGTGGGATAGCATAGAAATAGTGTGAACTGGTGATTGATGGTCAGCATGGACTTAATGGGCTGAAGGGCCTGTTTCCATGCTGTATTTTTTAATCTGTTAATTAATACTCATCCCTGGTGTGATGGGCTGATCTGAATTTAGTTGTCCATCACTTGGCATGGGTTACAGACACTCTTGCTCTCCTGAGCTCCTTGTTGAGATCACAAAGAGAGGTTACTGCTATGGCTGCCCCCTCTGTCCTGGTCACCGAGGAAACCCAGAGGCTCCAGAAACACATCTCTCAATTTCCCACGGGAATCAGGAATCCAGTGTTGAATTGCTTACCGGCAAACAGAATGGGCTTCATAGAGGGAAATCAGCCTTCCAACCTCCTACAGTGAAGCTAATGTCACTACACTGTAGGAAGTGGTAAGATACTTCAAAGCATAGGAACAGACCTTCTCTCCACAGCTCATGATGGAAACTGGGCAGCTCAGGAGATGCAGGAGCTAATTACCACAGATACAAATACAAATGAAGAAGGGTCTCCCTGCTGTCTGCCAAAGGGAACATGATCTCAAGACTCCTCTTCAACGGCAGTCCCCCACCCAACCCAAGTGTCGGAGGAAAGACACAAAGTGCTGGAGCAACTCAGCGGGTCAGGCAACATCTCTGGAGAAAAGGAACAGGAGATGTTTCGCGTCAAGACCCTTCTTCAGACTCAAAGAAAGAGATGATCAGAACAAAACAGGACGGCAACAGATGACCTAAGGAAGGGTGGAGTTCATAATGGCCCATCGTTGGCTGAGGAAGATGTGCTGGAGCTGCTCCTGAATTGTGATCTGTATCTGTTCATCGGAGGACACAATGGAGCTGGTCTTCAACAAGTGACAACTTCAGGAGATATGCAGGAAGCAACACTAACCACTACGCACATTGATTGTTGGCCTCTCTCAACCCTTTGGCCATGTTAATCAAGAAGAATCCTTCACAAATGTATCTGCCTGGAGAAGTTAATCTCCATTCGACACTTGTTTTAACTTTATACAAGTCCATATTAGTTTAGTTTAGTTTAGTTGAGAGGTAACGGATGCAACCAAGGCCGTGATGAGCACCGATCACTCGTTCACATTAGTTTCATGTTATCCCATTTTCACATCCACTCCCTTCACATGAGAGGCAATTTACAGAGGCCAATTAATCTACGTCTTTGTAGTGTGGGAGGAAACGGGAGGAATTCTACGTGGTCAGAGGGAGAATGTGCAAACTAATGAACTAGTGCAGATTGGTTCATCATCATCCCAACATGATTTCCTTGCTTCATGCTGGGGTGGATTATATTACAGAACATACAGGACACTGTATGCCCTACATGGGCTCCATTTGAGAACCAAAGTCATTCAACCTTCCGGCTATCGCATGTAGTCAACATTAGCAGATCCAGAACTGGGGACGACTTACCTATCGTCGTCTGCTCGGTCACAGATGCTTTCAAGAGGTAGGCCTTATAACTAAATTGTAAACAAAACAAAGATCCCCACAGTGGACAACACTGTCCTCCAAAGGGCCTGTTTTTATGTTGTATCTTTCAATCAAACATTTGAAGTTGGAGAGATGACCAGGGTGGCCTGAATAAATGATCCAGGGATGGTCTCGTATATCCTCCTTGAAGAAGTGTAACATCTCCAGTGCCTCTCGAGAATCCCTCGCCCATGACCTCTCGAAACATGTAGGCAATTCACAGAGGCCCCGCCTATACCGCAGAAGTGCACCGCATCATAAACCACCCACCAGCCCGCCCACATCACCTGCGAGTTACACAGTGCTCCCACGTTTACAACCAATGGAAAAGGCCTTCGATGGTACAAGCCACCTGAAGGCTCACAGGTGAGGCGTTAATTCCCAGTCGTTGGTAACAGCTAAACTGCCTCACACAACAGCTGCTCCAGTGACCCTGGGAGGTCTGGAGGACCAGTGATGCTGGGACTGGAGGACCAGTGACACTGGAGGTCTGGAGGACCAGTGATGCTGGGACTGGAGGACCAGTCACCCTGGAGGTTTGGAGGACCAGTGACACTGAAGGTTTGGAGGACCAGTCACCCTGGGACTGGAGGGCCAGTGACACTGGAGGTTTGGAGGACCAGTCACCCTGGAGGTCTGGAGGACCAGTGACACTGGAGGTTTGGAGGACCAGTCACCCTGGGACTGGAGGGCCAGTGACACTGGGACTGGAGGACCAGTGACGCCGGGACTGGAGGACCAGTGATGCTGGGAGGACTTTGAGAAGCTCTGACTAATGAAAAGTGCAACCATGAGAATCGTCAAGGGGGCAAAACTGAGGTGAGGGCTTTGTCCAATGTCTCCCATCCATACAGCATCATAGATCACTGCATTCATAACATAGTCACATGTACTGTGTTGACTTAAGATGAGGAACAGAAGTGCTGACCTTGCCAGTGAGCTTGGGGCCAGCTCACGTTACATTAGGGCACACCAGGTCACTGAAGTTACACTAAATCACAGATTCACATACGCAAGTAAGCTTTTTAAAGTTAAGCCAGACTGAAGCCTTCACTAAGCAAAAAGGATTTGCTCAAGGAATTGTTAGTAAATCCCATTAAGGGAGTTGTAGAGAAGGAAGCACTGCTCTGCAGGTAGAGAAGGTGCGTTCCATACACTGTACCTGGGCCAGGTAGCTCTCTCTCACCTGATAGTTCATGATGGCACGGAGACACATGATGCAGACGTGGACGTCGTCCTTCTGGCTGACAAGCCGGGAGTTCCGCAGAGCTTTCCTGCTGTGTGTGTTGTGCCTGTGACGAACACAGAGGGCTGAGGTTACCATCATTGTGCCTTGGCCAACGCCTTCTCCACACACCAGTCAAACACTGAGTGGCCAGGGGAAGGGTTAGAGTGGGGGACATGCGCTCAGCCCCATGGCCTGCCTCAGTGGCCCATCAACACACACGGTGCTGCGCTGTGACACACCGTCTGTGGCGGGACGCGAGATACCGAGTGGAAAGGATTGCTGGTGAGCACCAAGAGAGCATCAGCAGGGTTTCTCCGCATGCCCCAGAGAACAATAACTCTGCTGTGGGGGACTGGGGAACTCTCGATGTGTTCTGAGGGTTGGTGAGAAGAGGAAGGGACAAGTTCCCGATGCATCATGGGGCGCTGAAAGGAGGCCATTGGAAGACTAGTAGAGCATGGGCAGCTCCTGTGTGAAGCAAGCAGGAGGCTGTCAGGCATAGCTGTCCCTCACAGAACCACACTCACTGTTAGTGCCGATCTGTGACATGGGTGAGCTGAGGAACGCCAGTAGCCGAGGACACGCACTCATGCGTCCACTGGTACATCGTTCACCATTCACCTGCCGTTCCTCATGCCCAGAGAGGTTTATAAAACAGCTGGAAAGGGTGGAGAGAAGATTGACAAGGATGTTGCTAGGACTAGAGGGCCTGAGCTACAGGGAGAGGTTGAGTATGCTGGGTCTCTATCTCGTGGAGTGCAGGAGGATGAGAGGTGATCTTATAGAGGTGGATAAAATCATGAGGGGAATAGATTGGGCACAGAGTCCCTTGCCCACAGTGGGGGAATCAAGAACCAGAGGACATAGGTTTAAGGTGAGCGGGGTAAGATTTAAATGGAATCTGAGGGGTAACCTTTTCACACAAAGGGTGGTAGATGCATGGAACAAACTGCCAGAGGAGGTAGTTAAGGCAGGGACTATCCCAATGTTTAATAAATAGTTGGACAGGTACATGTCAGGTTTAGGACAGGTTTGGAATGATATGGACCAAATGCAGGCAGGTGGGACTAGTGTAGATGGGACATGTTGGCCAGTGTGAGCACGTTGGGCTGAATGACTTATTTCCACGCTGTGTGACTCTATGAGGATAAGCAGCATAACACAGGGGAGGGCAAGGCAGTGTAGAGTCATGCATGGTGTGTATGTGGGGGAGGGGGGGGGATCACTGCGTGTGTGTGTGGTGGGGGGATCACTGCGGCACACGCAAGCACTGGACAGCTGGATGGGTGAGTGGTGCATCACACAGGGAGGCTCGTGTCACTGTTCAAACGTTTCCAGGGAACCTACATGGGTGAAAGGATAAAAAGACCTCTGGTCAGCCTTTGCTTTGTCTCCGTGTACCCACCGAGAGATGACACATCACAAGCAGCATGAAGAGAACGGAGAGAAAGGTTAATATTCACACCTGTGCTCACAGCTTTGCTCCCCAAATACACATTCTCTTCCCTCGAGTCTCTAGCGCACCAGTTCCAGTCCCCAAGACCACTTTGTATGTCATGAAGTAACTTGTTTGTTGAGCTTGTGCTACAGATATATTTTCCCCATGGCTCCAGTCTGCTGCTGACCCAGGGAATGGCAGGCATCATGAAGCCAATATGGGGAGTGGCATGGAGATCTCTCATCGTCTCCCCAAAGTCAGGTCATGGGCATGACTCTAGATATTCACGTGGCTCCTGCAGGAAGCTGGGGAGGGGGGGATTGGGAAAGGCGCGACCAATAGCCTGCAAGGGGTCTGTGGTGTGATATAGAGGCTGACTGATCAGTGTGTGGCCCAGGAGAGTTTGATGCATTTGGACATGCACAATACTGCATCACTTGCTCAACACAGAGGCTTCAACCCTTTTGCTCTTTAGCTTTGGGAATCTTTGCTCAGTTCACATCACTGTTCAGCAAATTCAAGTGTCTAATAATCTAAATGATGTTTTAAGCAAATGGGTCAATTATTGACCTTGAGGGTAAACTGCCAGTAACATCGGCTCGACAAGGATGATGCTTACACACTCATAACCACTTAACGGTTACTGCATTCTTACAATTCTGGCTTTCCTTTTTCAGTCACAGTATCCTCAACTCAGTTATAGGCACAGAATAAGGCCATTCAGCCCATCATGTCAAGGCTGACCTTTCAATATCAATCTCATGTCTCTACGGTGTGTGTCCACAATCAAATGTGATTGTTTCTTATACTGTGCACAATATCTACATCAAGTCTGTCCACCATTCAATCATGGCTGATCTACAGTAACTTTCCCCCCTGAACCCATTCTCCTGCTTTCTCCCCATAACCACTGACAGCTGTACTATCAAGGATCTATCTATCTTTGCCTTAAAAATATCCATTGACTTGGTCTCCGCAGCCTTCTGCGGCAATTAATTAGACAGATTCACCACCAAAGAAATTCCTCCTCATCTCCTTTCTAAAGGAACGTCATTTATCCCAGAAGCTCTGTTGACAATGCCACTCAGAATTTTATTGGTTTAAAAAATACCTTGAGAAGGTCTTTGTGGTTTTTTTCCCAGATATTATCAGCTAAAGGTGAAAAATAGATGCCCTAAAACAGGGACAGGCGCCTACTTTAAATGAATGCTGGGTTGGTGAGCTCAGTGCAAAGTACCTGTACAGAGCCTGCTTTGGAAAGTTCTAGAATATTCTGGGTAGTTTCCTTCATATAGACTTCCCTCTTTTCATCCGCTGGGTGCAAGTAGCTTTAATTATCAATGGTTCAAAACCACCCTCAAATCTAGTCCTGGGGAAGGAAAGATTTGGAACTTTACCATTCCCATCATGGAACAGAGATGAAGACAACCAGGTAACTGTGTTTTGTTCTCTTCTCAAGAAGTCCATTCCTTCTCTCCAGAGATGCTGCCTCACCCGCTGAATTACTCCAGCAATTTGTGTCTACCTTCCATTTCAACCAGCATCTGTAGTCTTTCTTACACATACTGTGTTTTATTGGTGCCCCTCAGAAATGGTGAGCACCTCCACAAGGCCACGTACATGCTGTAGTGAGCCTGGGGCCTGGATGGTGCAGTGTGTGAATCCATAGTCTGGTCACCTCCAGTGCCCCAATGCAATGCAGCCCAGACCAACGCAAGAAATCTCTCTTCTCCTTAGGTCAGTTACTGGCTAAAATCACCAGAACCACAGCTTATGGAATAATGAAATGCCTGGACAGAGTGGATGTGGAGAGGATGTTGCTACTAATGGGAGAGTCTAGGACTAGAGGCCATAGTCTCAGATTAAAAGGATTAAAAAGATTAGAAAGGAGATGAGGATTCATTTTTTTAGCCAGAGGGTAGTCAATCTGTACAATTCATTCCACAGACAGCTGTGGAGGTCGTTAAGGCAGAGGTTGTTGATTAGTACGGGTGTCAGGGATTATGGGGAGAATGCCGGAGAATGGGGTTGAGAGGGAAAGATAGATCAGCCATGATTGAATGGCGGAGTTGCCTTGATGAGCCAAATGGCCTAATTCTGCTCCTATAATTTATGCTGTGCCACTTTGCCACCCCCATTCTTGTGCTGATGTGGGTGAACTGAGAGTGGTTCACTTGTTCTAAGGCAAAGATCCAATACTACACCAGTGCAATCTCATTCCATCCCCTACTCCACCCTGCCATTCTGTCCCAGCGTCCACATCCATTGTGATGATTTTTGTCAGGGTGTACCGAGTAAGAATGTCATTGTTGAATCTGGGACATCTGTCTATAACGAAACGTCTTTGTGTTATTTGTGCACGATGTGCCCACAATGTGCCAATTGGGTTTTCCTATCTTCTTCCAAACGCTAGGCCATTTTCACACATCCTACTCACATTTTTCCCGTCGTGGCGATAAACATCTTCCCATCGCATTCCCACATATATTTCCGAAATTATGAATGCTTGAAAGCCCCAAAAACTCACCCATTTTGGAAAAAAAACATTCCAAGTGACATCACAATGCACTCGCAAGGCAGGACGGGACACTCCGGGAGGAAGGGGCCCTCCAGCACGCGGCTGCTAGCACCTAAAGCCCGACTGCCACCCGGTACCTGATGGGGACGGTGGTGCTGGAGTGAGGGCTGAGCCCGGTGCTTGGGATTGGGGTGTGACAGGGGCCGAGAAAGAAGCCGCCGCTGGAACCAAGGACGAGCCTGGGTCTGGGGTCAGGGACGAGCCTGGGTCCGGGGTCAGGGACGAGCCTGGAGATGAAGTCGGAGCCTGGACTGGAGCCCAGGCGGTGGCCAAGCTGTCGCTGGAGTCTACAGCCATGGCTGGGCCAAGTACGAGAACCAGGCCTAGTTCCAGGCCCTTGCGCTGCTCTAAGACCTGTGTAGGTGCTGGGGCAGGGAATGGGTGTGAGGGGAGGAGGATGAGGGAAATGAGGAGGTGGGACATGGGGTAGGAAGTGGGGTGGTAGAGGGAGATGGGGGGTGTGGAGGAGGCAGAGTGGGGGGATTGAGGGCCACATCTACACTCCCTCTCTCGCCCCCTCCCTCTCTACCCTCCCTCCCCCGCACCCTACCCCTCTCCCTCTACCCCCTCCCTCTCTCTCTATACCCCCTCCCTCTCTGCCCATCTCCCTCTCTACCCTCCTTCTACATTCCCTCTATACTCCCTTCCCCTCCCTCTCCCTCTCTACCCCCTCCACTTCCTCTCTACTCCCACCCTCTCCCTCTCTACCCCCTCCCTACCCCCTTCCCTCTCTACCCCCCTCCCTCTCTACCCCCCTCCCTCTCTACCCCCCTCCCTCTCTACCCCCCTCCCTCTCTAACCCCCTCCTTCTCTACCCCCCCCTCCCTCTCTACCCCCCCTCCCTCTTTACCCCCTCTCCCTCTCTAGGGATTGAAGAGGGAGGGTGAAGAGGAGGAGGAGGGAGTTCTGGGCGATGAGGAGAAATGAGCCTTGCCTGCGCAGTTGGGGGCTATACGTGAGTGGTGGAATATTGCATTGGGGGAGCGGGTGAGTGGTGGAATGTTGCGTTGGGAGAGCAGAACCAACGGGTCTGCACTTGGTCTAGTATGATAATAAAACACTCTTGAACAGTATACGATGCCGACAGCTATGACATGATTCCAAAGGTGGCAGCCTGACGTTCAGAACAAACAGCGCAGAATAACCCTGCTGAGAACAGACATTTTATCCAGCTAAGAGTGAGGGTCTAGAGAGAACTAATATCTTGGCAAGGAACGTGTCAAATGGAGCAAGGAAGCAGACTGATAATGGAAGCTCCCCAACACGACATCCTTCCACCCCCCTCACCTGACAGTGAGGTGACGACCACTGGCTCTGGAAGGCCCATGGGTGGGGGAGGAGTTACTTCGACTAAGGTCTTCGACCGACCTATCCAAGGGCTTGCTCTTTTCAGGAGCGATTCCTCCATTATCCGTACTCTCCATGTCATGCCTGGAAAACAGGAAGAAGAAAGATATCCGGCATAATCGGCGATCGCCCATAATTGTACTGGTGCACTAAATGCCTGAGGCTACACAAAACATGAAGTGGACAAAGCGTAACCCTTTCAGGACAGCCCCCATCATAAGCTGAGCAAGCGATAAAGCAACGGACTATATGTCCTTGGTTTGAAAATGCACTGAGTTTGTAACAGCAACTGCAGTAAAACACCATCTGATTATCCCCATTGCAAGGAAAGTAAACCACAATTTTATTCTACTTTGCAAATCGAGTGAAATAATTTTTTAGAATCTCATGCCAGAAGCAATTATAAATAGATTTCATTGTTATGTCATTTATTTGCCACTTTTTTCTTAAAGCACAATGAAAGTTTTAAAGTGTTAGTGCAGAAGCCTTGTGCCAATTACTGCACATTGAAAGTTAGTGTGTTGAGAGTGGAGCCAACACCAAGCACCACCGCTGGCAGAATGAATGAACAACTGACAATACCTTTCCACATAACTCAAACTCCTCACAAAATTCCATGCAGTTTCTTTAAAAGATCTGAAAAACAAGACGGGATTCGGGAATTGGAACGTGAGTACATGGTTCGGCAAGCCGAGTAACATTGTTGGGAGACACTAATTGCTATCGTACCAGATGCTGGGACACAAGTGGAAATATCCACTATCCCTTGGCCCCAATGGATGTTGGATGTCCTTAGAGAAGGTATATGGTATGCACACCTTCATTGCGAGGGGCATTGAATATGTCAGAAAGTCAGGATGCAGCTCTGCATGCAGCTCTGCTCGCCCCATTACAGGGTAGGAAGCTGTGGATGTTTACCAGATGGCTGCCTGGATTAGAGGGGTTCAGCTACACAGAGAGGTTGGATTGTTAGAGATCTCGAATGTTAGAGGCTTGATTGAAGTATATAAAACTATGAGAGGCATAGATAGGGTAGACAACCAGCACCTTTTACCCAGGCAGGAATGGTTGATGAAATTTAATACACAGAAATGTGAGGTGTTTGGGGTGCCTAACAGTAAATGGTAGGCCTCTGGGTAGTTTTGTAGAACAGAGAGATCTAGGAGTACAGGTGCATGGTTCCTTGAAGGTCGAGTTGCAGGTAGATAAGGTGGTCAAAAAAGCTTTTGGCACATTGGCCTTAGTCAGAGTATTGAGTATGGAAGTTGGGAGGTCATGTTACAGTTGTATAAGATGTTGGTGAGACCGCATTTAGAATATTGTGTTCATTTCTGGGCACCATGTTATAGGAAAGATATTGTCAAGCTTGAAAGGGTCCAGAGAAGATTTACGAGGATGTTGCCAGGACTAGAGGGTGTGAGCTATCGGGTGAGGCTGAGTAGGCTGGGTCTCTATCCCTTGGAGTGCAGGAGGATGAGGGGTGATCTTATAGAGGTGTATAAAATCATGAGAGGAATAGATCGGGTAGATGCACAGAGTCTCTTGCCCAGAGTTGGGGAATCAAGGACCAGAGGACAAAGGTTCAAGGTGAAGACGGAATAGATTTAATTTGAATCTGAGGGGTAACATTTTCACACAAAGGGTGGTGGGTGTATGGAACAAGCTGCCAGAGGAGGTAGTTAAGGCTGGGACTATCCCATCGTTTAAGAGACAGTTAGACAGGTACATGGATAGGACAAGTTTGGAGGGATATGGACCAAGCGCAGGCAAGTGGGACTAGTGTAGCTGGGACATTGTTGGCCAGTGTGCACCTGTTTCCACACTGTATCACTCTATGACTCTATAGCTATAAGGTGAGAGGGGGAAAGTTTAATGGAGATGTGCGGGGCAAATTCTTTACACATAGTGTGGTGTGGTCCTAGAACATACTGCCGGGGGTGGTGGTGAAGACTGATAACATAGTGGCGTTTAAGTGGCTTTTAGACAGGCACATGAAACTGCAGAGAATAGAGGGATGTGGATCACGTGCAGGCAGATGAGTTCACCAGACCCTTCAGCCTACAATATCTGTGGCGAACGTAATGCCAAGACCAACACTTAACTGCCTGCACATAATCCCTCTTCCTCTGTTGCTGCATATCCATATGCTGATCCAAAAGTCTCTTAAACACCATGTCATATCTGCTGCCTCAACCACCAACTCCAGCAGTACGTTCCAGGCACTCACTAACCTCCGTTTAAAAATGCTTGCCCTGCGCATCACCTTAAAGCTATTCCTTCAAGTACTGTGTTTGATTTTCCCTTCCCGGGCAGCATGGTGGCGCAGCGGTAGAGTTGCTGCCTTAGAGTGCTTGCAGCGCTGGAGACCCAGGTTCAATCCTGACTACGGGTGCTGTCTGTACGGAGTTTGTTCGTTCTGACATTGACTTGCGTGGACTGTCTCGGAGATCTTCGGTTTCCTCCCACACTCCAAAGACACACAGGTATGTAGGCAAATTGGCTTGGTAAATGTAAGCATTGTCCCTGGGTGTGTAGGATTGGGTTAATATGCGGGGATCGACCCGGTGGGCTGAAGGGCCTGTTCCCCCGCTGGATCTCTAAAACTAAGACTAAAAAGATTCAGACTGTTTATCTTCTTTGCGCCACTCATAATTTTATAAACTTCTATCCGGTCTCTCTGCAACCTCCTATATTCTAGAGAAACCAATCCAAGTCCACCGGACCTCTCCCTGTATCTAATACCCACTGATCCAGGTATCATTCTGGTAAACCTGTGCACCCTTCTACAACCTCCACATCCTTCCAGTAATGGGACGGCCAGAACTGCACACAGTACTTCAAATGTGGCCAAACCAAAGTTCTATGAAGCTGCATCACAAGTTCCTGACTCTTATATTCAATGGTAATCATAAAATGCTGGAGTAACTCAGCGGGACAGGCAGCATCTCTGGAGAGAATGAATGGGTAGCGTTTCAGGTCGAGACCCTTCTTCAGATGTCACTGGAGTGGGCAGGACAGAGATAGAATGTAGTCGGAGACAGTAAGACTGGTGGAAGAACTTGGAAGTTGAGGGGATGGAGAGAGAGGGAAAGCAAGGGCTATTTGAAGTTAGAGAAGTCAATGTTCACACTGCTGAGGTGGAAGCTGCCCAAGCGAAATATGAGGTGCTCTTCCTCCAATTTGCGCTGGGCCTCACTCTGACAATGGAGGAGACCCAGGAAAGAGAGTTCAGATTGGGAATGGGAGGGGAAGTTGAAGTGCTGAGCCACCAGGAGATCAGGTTGGTTAAGAGGGACTGAGCAGAGGTGTTCAGCGAAACGATCGCCGAACCTGCGCTTGCTCTCGCCGATGTACAGAGGTTGACACCATACAGTAGATGAGGTTGGAGGAGGTGCAAGTGAACTTCTGCTTCACCTGAAAAGACTGTCGGGGTCCTTGGATGTAGTCGAGGGGGCAGGTAAAGGGCTGGTGTTCCTGTGTTTGCGGGGGTATTACCTGAGGATGGGTTGGTTTGGGTGGGAAGGGACAAGTTGACCAGGGAGTTGTGGAGGGAACGGTCTCTGTGGAAAGTAGAAAGGGGTCGAGTTGTGAAGATGTGGCCAGTAGTGGGATCCCGTTGGAGGAGGCGAAAGTGTTGGAGGATGATGTGCTGTATGTGACGGCTGATGTAAGGTGGAAGGTGAGGACAAGGGGGAGTCTGTCCTTGTTACGAGTGGGGGGAGGGGGAGCAAGAGCAGAGCTGCGGGGTATCAAGGAGACCCTAGTGAGAGCCTCATCTATAATGGAAGAGGGGAACTTACACCCAATGTCCTGACCTATGAAAGCAAGCATACAATATGCCTCCTTTAACACTCTATCTACTTGTGTTCTAGCTCTCCCTGGTCTCGGACCCCAAGACCTTTCTGTACACCAGAGGGCATAGCTGTAAGGTGAGAGGGGGAAAGTTTAATGGGGATATGAGGGGCAAATGCTTTACACAGGAGCCCGGAACACATTGCCCGGGGTGGTTGTGAAGGCAGATACTATAGTGATGTTTTAAAGGCTTTTAGATAGACCCATGAAAGTGCAGAAAATAGAGGGATATTTATCATGTGCATGAAGATAAGTTTGGTTTAGCATGGCATCATGTCCAGCAAGAGCATTGTGGGCTGAAGGGCCCGTTCCTGTATTCTATATTCTAACATCCATAATTAACACAATTGGAAGCAAATCCTGTCCTGAAGATTCTCCAATAGCTTCCCTACCACTGACGTGAGGATCACCGGCCTATAATTCCCTGCATTCTCTCTATTTCCCTTCTTAAATAAAAGAACAACATTAGCTACTCTCCTGTCTTCCGTGCCTGTGGCTAGAGAGATGCAAACACCGTTGTCAAGGCTGCGGCAATCTCCTCTCTTGCCTCTCTCCCACCTGCTATTGTGGGGCATATAGTACAATTCCATTGGAGTGCTTGCATCTTTCTTATTTTGCCTCAACCAACAAACCCTCCAGTACGTCCTCTCTGAGTGCCGTCTCACAGTCTCCCTGATCAGTAACGCAACTCCTCCACCACTTTTGCCTCCCTCTCGATCGTCTGAATCATCAAAACCTTGTAACCTTGAGCTGTCAGAAGTGTAACTGCCTTAGCAACGCCCTACTCTATAAGTAACGAGAGAAAGGGTGAAACACTGCTCATGGAGACTGCTACTGCACTGTGCATCTAACAATACAAGAGTCTGTCCACCATGTCTACGCATCGCAGAAGGGAAGCAATCAGGAAGGCATATTGAATGTGGCATCTTTGTTGCTCAAGGAACTGAATACAGAAATAGATCAGTCCTTTAACAACCCTGCAAGGCGAATAGATCTGTGAGCTACCTATTCAGTGAGGGACCCAGGCAGGTGACTGGATTGATCCCTGGGATGAAGGGGTGTTGTCTGAGGGAAAGAAATAGATTGTGCCTGTACATCTTGCCCAGAGTAGGGGAATCGAGAACCAGAGGACGTAGGTGTAGGATGAAGGGGGGAACATTTTATAGGAATCTGAGGGGTGGCGGGTGTATGGAACGAGCTGCCGGAAGAGATAGTTGAAGCCAGTTTAAGAAGCAATTAGGCAGGTACATGCACAGTGTAGGAAGGAACTGCAAATGCTGGTTTACACCGAAGATAGACACAAAATGCTGGAGTAACTCAGGGACCAGAGATGCTGCCTGTTTCGCTGAGTTACTCCAGCATTTTGTGTCTTTCTTAGGTACATTGATTGGGCAGGCTTAGAGGGGTATGGGTCAATAGTAGATGGGACATGTTGGTCGGTGTGGGCAAGTTGGGCTGAAGGGCATAAATCCACACTGTATGACGTATGCTGGAGTTAGAAGAATGAGAGATGGTCTTATTGAAAGCTCTGGGAATCTGAGTGGTTTGATGGTGAAACTGCTGAGAGGCCAATCCCAAGGCTCAGGGGAAAGAGGCTGAGATGATGGTGAATTAGTTCTCTCAGAGGGTTGTGTATCTGTGGAGACTTCTAGCCCAGGGAGACTGTGGAGGTTCATTCACAACATTCAGGTTGGAGGTAGTCATTTTTTAGACTACGGAAAATCATCATTTTGGAGAAAAGGCAGGAACATGGAGTTGGGGAATCAAAGATTAGCTCAGTCTTTTTTGGGATTATGGAGGAGCTTTATGAATGCTGAACAGTCTACTCCTGAAGCTATTTCATGTATTTGGTTCAGCTGCTGCTGCTTATTATATATAGCACGCATAAATTAGACAAAACCAGCATTGAAGTCTAAGTGTTTTATGCATGATTGAATTAAGGCCTTCAAACTCATTGCTAGCTTGAGTTATTATACACAATGCACGCCAGGACCAGCTTTTAATTTATTTTATGGTTTGTGGTGAAGGTGGCGAGTTTGTTTATAATGCGGTGAAGATTGATGGGAGCTCACGGCATCAAGCAGTGTGTTCATACCCTCGTTACTTTGCTTCTCATTACATTGTGTTAGCAGATGAATTATTCAGCTCATAGCTAACTGCTGGTTTGCATGTGTAAGGCACTCACTGAGGTGAATATTGAAAGGTCAACAATTACTGAGCTTTGACAAAAGTCAGGCCATTTTTTAAGTATCTAAATGAATGTGAAGTTCTCTGATATTAATGATGTTGCATGAGCTCTTTTTGACAGGCCAAACATACAGTCAATAATAAAAATACATTGAATCTAACGTCCTCATTGTTCAAAGCAAGACCTCATGCCCTAATGACTACCGTCCAGTGGTCTTGACGTCCACCATCATGACGTGCGTGGAGGCTGGCTATGGGACACATTAAATCCTGCAGCCTAGCAGCCAACCGTTCACTATGGATTGTCAACTGTCACCACAGGTACACAGATGATGCCATCTCCCTGGTCCTACACCTATCCCTGCAACACCTGGATATGAAGGACACCTGCATCACACTCCTAGTCATCGACGACAGCCCTGCTTTCAATACCAGTATCACAAGGATGGTCATCTCTACATTTGTACAACTTGGTGTCAGCACTCCCGTCTGCAAATGGATCCTCGGCTTCCTGACCAACAAACCACAATCAACTCCAAATAGCCATTCTGCCACACTGCCTCATGTGAAGAACATACCTTTTGGGTATCTACTCGACTGGCATGGTTGGTTAATGTGTACAACACATTGTCCACCTGAATAAAGCTGGTGAGGGTGACCCCAGCTTTGGTTGTTCTGTGCCATTTAACAACACCAAATTCATGACTAATGTAGATGCTAAAAGTTTAGTTTAGTTTCGAGATGTAGCATGGAAACAGGCCCTTCAGCCCACCAAGTCCACGCCAACCATCTACTGACAATTCTCACTAGTTCTATGTTATCTGACTTTCTCATCCACTCCCTACACACTAGAGGCAATTTTCCAGAGCCAATTAACCTACAAACCTGCAAGTCTTTGGTATATGGGAGGAAACCGGAGCGCCGAGATGATGCCAATGCGATCACAGGAAGAATGTGCAAACTCTGCACAGAAAGCAACTGAAGTCAGGATGGAACCGGGGTCACTGTGAGGCACTGGCTCTACCAGCTGCACAAGTGCGCCACCACGCGGCCACAAACATTATCTATGTAGCAGAAGGTTCATGGAAAATCCCATTGACTGATCACTGGGAAAACACAGGGGCAAAGAAAGAGGACAAGGGGAATACCAGGTCGTAATCTTCTCAGCTTATTACCCAGGAATAACCACGTGTGGTGCAGGTGCAGCAGCAGCCAGGGACCCACAGGGGCTTCCAGGGTACAAGAGCAAAGAAGTCAAGACAAAGTCCCTTAGATTTCCTAAGTGGTTGGATTATTCAGCTTATGATCAACCTCGGTGAGACCAAACTCAGGCTTGGCGATCGCTTCGCACAACACCTCCACTCAGTTAGCAATAACCAACCTGATCTCTCGGTGCCTCAACAGTTTCCTAAGTGGTGTCTGTCAATAGTATACAGCATGTTAACATGGTGGTCACCTCCAGCAGCAAACGTTCCCCCTAAAGAGGAAGATCACTTCTAATCCGGGCCGAGGCACCCAATGCAAAGGAACCAGAATGCAATGCGGGGAGAAACTGCTCCTGATCTCCCACTGTCGATCCTCCCTAGTTTCATATCATTAGCCAGAGACAGAGAACAACGGCAGCACGGTGGTGCAGCAGTAGAGTTGCTGCCTTACAGCGCACAGCAACCAGAGACCTGGGTTTGATCCCTGAGTTAGCGACTACTGGAGCTCCCTGGACGGAGTTTGTACGTTCTCCCCGAGACCTGCGTGGGTTTTCTCTGACATCTTTGGTTTCCTCCCACACGCGGGGATCGCTGGTCAACGTGGATTCGATGTGCCAAAGGGCCTGATTTCGTGCTGTATTTCTGAACTAAAACTAACCTAAACTAAACTAAAAAGCTGAGAATATAAATGTAAAGAGCCAGTGGAATGCAGCAATGGAGAAGTGTGGGATACAGGTCCAAGCAGAAGTACAACAGCTATGATAATAGAGTTTACACATCACAGGGAATGTCGGACAGTGCATCGATATCACGGAAGACTTTCAAAGCCAGGTTATGTTCACCACACAAGGGAGGATGAAAGGACAACTTCATCGAGTTTCAATTCTGAAGTTTCTACTAAAGCATCTTCTTCTTCTTTTCGTGTCCATCTTGTTACTAAAGTATGTAATTATATAATGATCAGCAAGTCGCTGAAAAATATGAACAATTATATTTTGAACAGGATTACTTAAAGGGCCTCTCCCACCAGCATGCGACTCCATGCGGCAAGCGCGACCAAACCGGCAGCGAGGGCCGTGCGGAGGTCGGGTGAGTGGCGCAACGCGGCGCAAAGTGAGGCGAACTTGGAGCGAAGTCTTAAAGGTAAGTTCGCCAGGACAGAGAGGGACACACAGAGAGGGGCACAGAGGCACACACAGAGAGGGCCACGGAGCCACACACAGAGAGGGTCACGGAGATACCTACAGAGAGGGTCACGGAGGCACGACGTCGAGACGGTGTGTAATGCGTCGAGGCGACTGCGAGCCGACAAGCCGTTACCGCGCGGAATTTTTGAACACAGTCAGTTTATCGGAGCCTCACGCGATGTCGGGACGAACTCCGCACAATTCCGCACGGCTCTGGCGATCGAAGTGGGACCGGCCCCGCGACGCCAGACGGCTCAAGCGACCACATTAGGTCGCGCTCATCACATGGAGTTGCATGCTGGTGGGACAGGCCCTTAAGGCTTTAAGAATCAATTGATTATGTCCACGAGGGTTGATGTACACCCTGGGGCAGAGGCTTGGGGCAAGCCTGGAACACCAACTGTCCATGCAACTCACTGGTTGCCCTCTCGTCCGCTGTACCCCTGTACATGTTGTCAACATGTCTCTTCTGACGACTATTTCCATAACCCATCACTGCATCATATATCACATGGCCAGGTCTCAAAAGAAAGCAATAGGACTTCAGTGGTAGGTTGTACACTCCCACCAAAGACAGATCCTGATATAAGCATTACCGCGGAGATCCAGTGAACCAGTGCTCCTTCCTTTCTCACAGAAGTTGGAGTTGTCTAATCTGGAGACATCTTTGCACACGGGGTTCCCACTGATGGGGTCTACATCTACATCTGCTATTGAGCTGATGGCACCCATTCCACTTGCGTACCATCTAGTTTAACTGCTCTCATGATCAGGGGCTTTCTCCACATCTGATGTTGGGAGGAGCAGATATTTTCTCCAATTAGCCATGGGCTGACTGAAGGCACAGTCTTCAACCCCCACCCTCACCTCCTACCCAACCTCGTTCCCACACCCACAAATCCACCTTCTCTCTGACCCTAATGTCTGTCTACCTGAAGCAGACTATTGACAACATCAGTCCCATGTCTGATCCTGACTTAAGAGTCAGAGAACATAGTAAATTGTAGCATGTAGTAAAGTGTAGCACTGTGCTGGCCATGATGGCAAGACAACCTAACCCCACACAGATCATGTTGAGCACAGGCATTGTGGGTTAAAGACCTGTTCCTGTGCTGCACTGCTCCCTGTTCTATCAGCCTCGGCTCCTCATCCTCAACCTCTGTGATCCAGGGCTGAGCCGCTGAGCCACTGAGCCACAGTGCCACTGCCATGCCCTGGGCTGATCTGTGCACTCCCTGGGCAATGGGCTGAACAATCTACACCGCCACATCTGGCAAGCAGCAAGCACGGAGAGCTCAACCTGAAACACCAGCTGTATCTCTGTCCTCCCAGTGGTAATTTCTGCAGTGCTTTGGAACATTAAAAAGTAAAAGAACACAACTTCAATGTTGCAATCTTTGATTTCTTGGGCAAATTCACAAATATTTCTCACCGGGTTTGAAAACTAAAAGAGCTGAAAAGCTAATTGTCCCACAGACAGACAGACATATTTGTGCCATGCTGCTCCCTTGCTGAATGACGAAGACAGTTCCACCTACACCTGTCCTTTTAACATTTACCATCTGCTGGATTATAAAAATGGCCACAACTTAGTTCAACACCAACGAAAGTTGATTCGTACTGATTTGTACAGGTGTCAGGGGTTACGGGGAGAAGGCAGGAGAATGGCGTTGAGAGGGAAAGATAGATCAGTCATGAGTGATTGACGGAGGAGACTTGATGAACAGAAAGGCCTACTTCTGCTCCTAGAACTTATGAACTTATCATATCAAAGGTGAGCTAAGAACATGGCAAAGTACAGCACAGGAACAGGTCCTTTTTGGCCCACAATGTCCGTGCCGATCAGGATGTCAAGGAGTGAGGTACTTTTTCACAGGACCCGACCCTAGAGTGGATTGTATCGGGTTACCCCTTGGCTGTCAGCCATTGACATGGACCCTGGGCATAAACACAGCAGCAATACAGAGTGTGTGGATCTCCCCACACTAAGGACACAATAGGGTCTTCACCATCATAATGGGCCACAAGTCATACTGTTCATCACAACAACTCATTGTGGAGAGCAGCTTAATCTGTGGTTAATCTGACCAGCTGGACGGCCCAGGTTCTGCCTTGTGCATCCCTCTGCCCAGATATCCCACGCTGGAGTCCTCCATGTATCTGATTGAATGCTACCTGTGGACAATCTGAAGGATATAGCTTATGAATTCATCTGATATCCTTAAGGTACAGTGGATTGTTAATGCATAGCAGCCCAGTTGTGACCCTCTATATAAGTACTCAAAATATGTACAAACAGTCTCAGGCTCACGCAGGCAGCATATCAATGGCCCAGCCAGAGTTATGTCCGGGCTTGATGCCATTGTCAGTCTGATCGCAGAAACAATTGCCACCATCGTCAAACCTCCTTTCCAATAATGGACAGAGGCACAGAGAGTGTGGGGGCTGGTGGTCCAGCTGAACTTTGAAAAACAGTTTTGAGCCCCATATGTGTGGAGGGATGTGTTGCAAATGGAGGGTTCAGAGGAGGTTTTACCAGAATGATTCCACGGGTGATTGGGCTAACATATGATGAACGTTTGATGGCACTGGTTCTGTACTCGCTGGAATCAACAAGGATAGAGTGGATGTGGAGAGGATGTTTCCCCCAGAATAAAAGGAAGTCCCTTTAGAAAGCAGATGAGGAGGAATTGCTTTGGACAGATGTGATAAGTCATTGGGTATTTTTAAGGCAGAGATTGACAGATTCCCGATTAGAGCAGTGCAGTGGAGCAGTGGTAGAGCTACTACTGACTACGGTTGCCTATACGGAGTTTGTACGTTCTCCTTGTGACCTGCGTGGGTTTCTCTCCAAGATTTCCTCCCACACGTGGGGATCACTGGTATCTCTATATAACTACAAGTCTTTGGCCTGCTTGTGCTGCCCACAATGTGTCAAAATCTGCTTTTCCTTTCTTCTTCCAATTGCTAGACCACAGCCTTCCCATTTTCACATATCCTACTCATACTTTTCCCATTGCATTCCCACCTATATTTCCAAAATTATGAATCCTTTAACTTTTAAAAGCAGCCCCAAAATGTCATCCATTTTGGGAAACAAAACCAAGTGACATTGCACTCACAACGCAGGACAGGACACTCCAGGAGGGAGGGGCACTCCAGCACTTGCAGTGAATGAGGAGTGGCAGTGGCTGCCGGTGCCCGGTGCCCGTGCCTGGTGGGGAGGGCGGTGCCGCGGGCCCTGGCTGGAGTCGAGCCTGGTGCTGGAGCTGGAGTGAGGGCCGAGCCCAGGGCTTGGGATGGGGCCGTGACCAGGGCCGAGAAACAAACCGCCGCTGGAACCAAGGACCAGCCTGGGCCTGGGGTCAGGGACGAGCCCAGAGATGAAGGCGGGGCCTGGACTGGAGCCCAGGCGATGGCCGAGCTGAAAGCTGGAGTCTACAGCTAGGGCCTGGGTCTGCCGCTGCTCTACGAACTGGGTAGATCCTTGGGCCGGGAATGGGAGTGAGGGGAGCAGGATGAGGGAAATGAGGAAGAGGGATATGGGGGGGGTGGAGGAGGGAGATGGGGAGGGGTGGAGGAGGGAGATATCTCCTCTCTATCTACCATCACTCCCACCCTCTCTACCCCTCCCTCTCCCTCCCTCACCCTCTCCCTCTCTACCCCCTCCCCCCTCCCTCTACCTCCCCTCTCTACTCCCCTTCTCTCCATCTCCCTCCCTATGCCCTCCCCTTCCCTCTCTACCCCCTCCCTCTCCCTCTCTACCCCCTCCCTGTCCCCCTCCCTCTCTACCACCCCTCCCTTTCTAGAGATGGAAGAGGGAGGGTGAAGAGGAGGAGGAGGAGGAGGAGGAGGAGGAGGAGGAGGAGGAGGAGGAGGAGGAGGAGGGAGAACGGGGTTGAGGAGAAATGAGCCGTGCCTGCGCAGTTGGGTGCTTTACATGAGTGACACAATATTGTGTTGGGGGCTATGCGTGATTGGTGGAATCTTGCGTTGGGGGAGCAGACCTAACGGGTCTGCACTTGGTTTAGTAAAATATAAAATTCTCACTAGTGTGTGTGAGCGATTGCTGTGGGTCAGTGCGGGCTCGATGGTCCGAACGGCCTGTTTCCACCCTGTATCTTTAAACTAGTATGGGTGTTGGGTTATGGGGAGAAGGCAGGAGAATGGAGTTGAGAGGGAAAGATTAATCAGCCATGATTGAATGGTAGAGTAGATTTGATGGGCTGAATGACCTATGACATGAGCATGACCTTTCTCCCGTCCAGTTACATCCAGCGACGGCCACATCTACAAAGGGCAAGGAATGCTGGCGGAGATAGTCATGGCAGTTACCCAGCTTACCCGATGGGTCCTGAGGCAGGTCTGTCCCCTGGTGCTGATGCTGGCAGCTGCCCCAGATGCCTGAGAAATGGCCATCACATTTACAGGTGCTCTTGGTTACTGCATCATTCATGGACTTTGCTGCACTTGTTAGAAAGAAGTCTGCCTCCAGACCAGAGAGATTGCATTTAAAACAGAACTCTGTTATCCATTGTGTAAATGTGTGTTTTTTCTGTGAAGAACCATGCAGAACCTTGTTATTCTTGCATGGCAAAGGCCACTTGTTATTGTGAATACTGATAGGGGTATCTGTTATTCACTTTTACATATTGGGAGCTGTGCAAAGTAAGATTAGATTACTGTGGAGCCTGATGTTTTGAATCCTGTTCTTAAATCTGAGCTCTGGCATTTAAAATGGAGATGCGAGAAAATGCCAATGATGGAATCTTGAGAAAACTATAAAATGCTGGGGAAACTCAGCGGGTCAGCGAAACATGTGGGGAGGGAATGGACAGGGATGCACTGGTAGAGTGGCTGCCTCACAGCACCAGCGACCCGGGCTCCATCCTGACTATGTCATTCCAAAGACGTACAGGTTTGTAGGTTAATCGGCTTGGTAAAATGTAAATTGTATGCAGGATAGAGCTAGTGTGTGGGGCTCACTGGTTGGCATGGACTCGGTGGTCTGAAGGGCCTGTTTCTGAAATGTATCTCCAAACTAAACTAAAGCAATGTTTTGGCTTGGAATCCGTCTTCAGACTCAGGGTCTGAAGGGTCCCGATCTGCAATGTTGCCTATCCTTTCCCTCCTCAGATGTTGCCTGAGCTGCTGAGTTCCTCCAGCACTGGTGTTTAACTTTGGCATTGGCCCTTGTGCTGGCAAACAAAATAAAACGTTTACTGTAAATATTGTGATGAAACATCTTTAATCTGACGTATCCCGTGTGCCTCTCCCAGCCAGCTGCCACCTGACCAGACCTGACCAGACCTGACCTGATCTGCCGAGGATTTAGTTTAGCTTAAAGATGCAGCGTGGAAACAGGGCCTATAGTCCACCGACTTCGTGCCGACCAGAGATCCCACACACTAGCACTACCCTACACACACTAGGGACAATTCACATTTATACCACGCCAATTAACCTACAAACCTATATGTCTTTGGAGAGAGGGAGGAAACCGGAGATCCCAGAGAAAATCCACGCAGGTCAGAGGGAGAACGTACAAACTCTGTACAGGCAGCACCTGTAGTCAGGATCAAACCCGGGTCTCAGGTACTGTAAGGCAGCAACTCCACTGCTGCACCACCGCGCCACTCTTTCCAACCTTGTTGATTTTTTGTATCTGACCAGATGGAAGTGGCCAGTGTTTGGCCATTTGGCCATGCAGCAGCCAGTCGTAACACCTTGCCCCTTGTCATACACAGCTCAGTGACACCAGCCCACAGCTCACACTGTCTGTTCTCCTGCCGAGCGCCCAGGGTGGGCCAAGGATCACACTGAACACTGCTTTATGTATAGAGTGAGGACAATTTAAACCACAGGGATACTTGCAATGGAAACTACTGCATTACGAATAGAAAGAGGTTGCTTGGTTTAACACACTACATGTTTCTGCAGAGCAACTCCATGTCGCTGCCTTCATTGCCACATAGGCTCATGTCCTGAACCTGTTCCACCACTCAGTCACATCAAGGCTGCCCCTGTAGCTCATATCCGAGGTCCTGCCTGATCCCTGCGTCCTGATACTTCTACTGTCCATAATGAAGCACAGTCTTGTTACTCAGCCACTGAGTATCCACTGCCCTCCCAGATACAGAATTGCACAGATTTACCTTTCCTGGTCTAAATAAATGTCACATTCTCTGCATTAAAACACGAACTTTTTACTGTAAGATTTTTATGGAAACAGACTCTGAGCTGCTGTCAATCTCACTTGTTGTCCCGCCACTCATGGGATCAGCGCTGATTCTTGCAAACGTCAGTAAGTCTTGGCCAATATCCCTCAGCTCTTCCTCTGATTGCTCCACTCGTTAAAAGTTCATCTGATAGTCTTCCCTCCTTTGCTCACTGTGTCAGCCTTGGCTGCACAATCCTGGGACTGGGCAAGGCTGAGAAACATGTCTAAATCATGGTTTTATTCTTAACCTCCAAAGCTTTGAACAGTTTCAAACACTGTCAGACTGTATGTGCCTTATAGTTGATCCAGAAAAAAACAGAAAGAGTAGGTTTTACACGACAGAAGGTACGTTTTGAAAACGTTGCCACTGAGCTGAGTTCTGGACTGTAGTCCATAAATGCTATAAGACCCTCAGCGTACTTACGTGACAGCGCATTGTGCAAAGGACAAATACTCCACCAACACATCCAGACCCTTGTTTTCCTCATTTAAAAACTCCTGCACCCAGCTACGAGAAAGGAAAACAAAACAGCAGTTAGTCAAACCCAATGCAGTGGAGTTGCCCAAACAGGAATATTCCCAGAGTAACACAGGCGGAGCGAGGGGAACCTCCAACTTAGACACATGCAGGTTTGAAATAATACATTAATAATTGACAACAAACCAGCTTGCCATGGTTCACGTGCCAGGCAACCACCCAAAGACAGCTGCAATCAGTCTTCACAAAACAAATGCCTCTGACATCCAGAAAAATACTTCCAGACAAAGTGGCAAAGCACCAGAGTGGTTCAGGAACGCAGGTCAAAGTCAGCACAGCGCTGGTTCTTTGGCCCACTGAGTCCATGCCAGCCATTAGCCACCCATTTATACTGAACATATCCTAGTCCTATTTTATTCTACCTGCATTTAAATAATTGCCCCCAAGATTTCACCACTCACACACAAGTGACGGCACAGTGGCACAGCGGTAGAGCTGCTGCCTTACAGCGCCAGAGACCCGGGTTCAATCCTGGCTGCAGGTGCTGTCTGTATGGAGTTTGTACGTTCTCCCCGTGACCTATGTGGCTTTTCGCCAGGGGCTCTGGTTTCATCTCACACCCCAAAGACATACTGGTATGTAGGCTAATTGGCTTTGATAAAATTGTAAATTGATTGGGGATGATCAGCCATGATCACATTGAATGGCGGTGCTGGCTCGAAGGGCCGAATGGCCGAATGGCCTACTCCTGCACCTATTGTTTTTTGTCTATTGCCCCTAGTCAGTTTAGGATAATGTTAGTGTGCGGGGATCGCTGCTTGGCGCAGACTCGGTGGGCTGACGGGCCTGTTTCTGCGCGTATCTCTAAATTAAACTAAAGTCAATTAAAGTGACAATTTACTGGCACTTAATCGACTAATCTGTATGTCATTGGGATGTGGGAAACCAGAGCACCCAGAAGAGACCCAAATGCTCCGATGAAGAACATGTCAACTCCAAACACTCAGCACCCGAGTCAGAATTGAACCTGGGTCACCATAGATGAACATGTGGGGAACTAGAGTTTACTGGCTGGCTACAGGACAGTAGGAGGTTCTCGAAACACAAGGGCCACATCCAATGCCCCCAGTTATCGGTTGGGTGCTGGGCATCTTTCCAGAGGATGTCAACCATTTCATTTGGTTGGATGAAGATTTGAATCAAATGAAGATTGGCTCGAAGGCTTTATAATGCACCCCTCCATCAACCACCGCTGAATGGGCCAAGCTGATGGTAGAAACCTTTGTCTGGACACATATCCATAAACTACAAATGATATAACTGGTGCGTTTCTGCCGTTGATGGTTGATAGAGGGATTGCAACTGGAATAGTGGCAGGCTGACGAGGAACTATTACCCTGCCAGTGAAGAGAACTTTATTCATTGGAGTGCAGGAGGATGAGAGACAATCTTATAGAGGTGGACAAAATCAAGAGGGTAGGTAAATGTGCAGTCTTTTATACAGAGAAGGGGAATCAAGAACCAGAGAACCAGAGAATATAGGTTTAAGGTGTGAGTTGAAATTGAATTAATATGAACCTGAGGGTCAACTTTTTCACAGTGTATGGTGGGTGTATGGAACAAGCTGTCAGAGAAAGTAATTGAGGTAAGGAATATCGCAGCATTTAAAAGACATTTGGATGGAGTAGACTTGATGAGCCTAATTCTGCTCTGAGATATTGCGAACATATGGACAGGTACATGGATAGGAAAGGTTTAGAAGGATATGGTCCAAACATAGACAGGTGGGACTGGTGGAGATGGAGCATGTTGGTCAGCATGGGCAAGTTGGGCCTACGGGCCTGTTTCTATGCTGTGTGACTGTATGACTAGTTTCTGTACATCCTCCCGGCCTCCCAGATGTTGGCAGAACTGAGATCATTTAATACCGATTAGATTTTCCGAGCAAAAGGTTGTGATGAATGCCATCCTGAAACCAGCTGTGATAGAGTCTGAGATAGGTCTGAGTGGCGTCGGACCTGTTAGCGTGTGCCTGGAGTGCAGTCACCTGTGAACCAGGGGCACTGACAAACGCAGGCCTGGGCTCGGCCACTTTGCAACGTTAGACAGCAAACTGACGACTGACAACTGACGATAGACAGGCCGCAAGCCTTACTCACCCAATGTGATTAGTCCGCAGTGAGATTTCCAGCTCCCGCAGCACCTGTGTTGACTCCTGCACTCGCCTCTTGAACTGCAGCACAGAGCAGGAGAGAGAAAGTCAGTGGCAGCATTGGAGCATAGACCCCCACTGGTGCACCAGGACCAGCCCCCCCTGAAACCCACTGTACTTCTGTCTGCAATGACAACGTAGGTGCTGCCAATAGTGGGTGCTGGGGAGTGGGGGTGCTGTGGGCAGTGTGGGGGTGCTGTGGGCAGTGTGGGGGTGCTGTGGGCAGTGTGGGGGTGCTGTGGGCAGTGTGGGGGTGCTGTGGTGTGTGGGGGTGCTGTGGGCAGTGTGGGGGTGCTGTGGGCAGTGTGGGGGTGCTGTGGGCAGTGTGTGGGTGCTGTGGTGTGTGGGGGTGCTGTGGTGTGTGGGGGTGCTGTGGGCAGTGTAGGGGTGCTGTGGGCAGTGTGGGGGTGCTGTGGGCAGTGTGGGGGTGCTGTGGTGTGTGGGGGTGCTGTGGTGTGGGGGTGCTGTGGGCAGTGTGGGGGTGCTGTGGTGTGTGGTGTTTGCTGTGGTGTGTGGGGGTGCTGTGGGCAGTGTGGGGGTGCTGTGGGCAGTGTGGGGTTGCTGTGGGCAGTGTGGGGGTGCTGTGGTGTGTGGGGGTGCTGTGGTGTGTGGGGGTGCTGTGGGCAGTGTGGGGGTGCTGTGGTGTGTGGGGGTGCTGTGGTGTGTGGGGTGCTGTGGGCAGTGTGGGGTTGCTGTGGGCAGTGTGGGGTTGCTGTGGGCAGTGTGGGGGTGCTGTGGGCAGTGTGGGGGTGCTGTGGGCAGTGTGGGGGTGCTGTGGTGTGTGGGGGTGCTGTGGGCAGTGTGGGGGTGCTGTGGGCAGTGTGGGGGTGCTGTGGGCAGTGTGTGGGTGCTATGGTGTGTGGGGGTGCTGTGGTGTGTGGGGGTGCTGTGGGCAGTGTAGGGGTGCTGTGGGCAGTGTGGGGGTGCTGTGGGCAGTGTGGGGGTGCTGTGGTGTGTGGGGGTGCTGTGGTGTGGGGGTGCTGTGGGCAGTGTGGGGGTGCTGTGGTGTGTGGGGTTTGCTGTGGTGTGTGGGGGTGCTGTGGGCAGTTTGGGGGTGCTGTGGGCAGTGTGGGGTTGCTGTGGGCAGTGTGGGGGTGCTGTGGTGTGTGGGGGTGCTGTGGTGTGTGGGGGTGCTGTGGGCAGTGTGGGGGTGCTGTGGTGTGTGGGGGAGCTGTGGTGTGTGGGGTGCTGTGGGCAGTGTGGGGTTGCTGTGGGCAGTGTGGGGTTGCTGTGGGCAGTGTGGGGGTGCTGTGGTGTGTGGGGGTGCTGTGGTGTGTGGGGGTGCTGTGGGCAGTGTGGGGGTGCTGTGGTGTGTGGGGGTGCTGTGGGCAGTGTGGGGGTACTGTGGGCAGTGTGGGGTGCTGTGGGCAGTGTGGGGGTGCTGTGGGCAGTGTGGGGGTGCTGTGGGCAGTGTGGGGGTGCTGTGGGCAGTGTGGGGGTGCTGTGGGCAGTGTGGGGGTACTGTGGTGTGTGGGGATGCTATGGTGTGTGGGTGCTGTGGGCAGTGTGGGGGTGCTGTGGTGTGTGGGTGCTGTGGGCAGTGTGGGGGTGCTGTGGGCAGTGTGGGGGTGCTGTGGTGTGTGGGTGCTGTGGGCAGTGTGTGGGTACTGTGGTGTATGGGGGTGCTGTGGGCAGTGTGGGGGTGCTGTGGTGTGTGGGTGCTAATGACTATACTGTAGGTGCTTCAGGCTATGGGAGCTGCGTGCTACATCATGTCTCCACTCAGGGTGATGTTGCAATTGTATATAAAACGTTTGTGAGGCCACATTTAGATTATTGTGTTCAGTTCTGGGCACCGTGTTATTGGCAAGATGTGGTCAAGCTGGAAAGGGTACAGAGAAAATTGACATGGGCATTGCCAGGAATCAATGACCTGAGCTACAGCGAGAGATTGAACAGTCTAGAACTACTCCTTGGAACGCAGGAGGATGAGGGGCGATCTATAGATGTGTATAAAATCAGGGAGAAATAGCTCGGGAGGTGCAGTCTCTTGCCCAGAGTACGGGAATCAAGAACCAGAGGATGTTGTTTGAGGTGAAGGGGGAAAGATTTAATTGGAATCTGAGGGGCAACTTTTTCACACAAACAGTGGTGGGTGTGTGGAACAAGCTGCCAGAGGAGGTAGTTGAGGCAGGGACTATTGCAAAGTTAAATACACAGTTAAGCAGGTGCATGGATGAGACAGGTTTGGAGGGATATGGGCCAAACGCAGGCAGGTGGGACTAGTGGAGCTGGGTTGGCCGGTGTGGGCAAAGTTGGGCTGAAGGGCCTGTTTCCACAATGTATCACTCCATGACTTTGACTCACCCTGGCTCTCAGCATCTTACCTTTCTGACGCCGCCCTGGTCCAGGAAACCTCGGAGTTTCTGGATGTAGGCGTGTGGAGGGTTCTTTGCCTGGAACCGTTCCTGCAAAGGGAGGAACAACAATCAGTTCCTCTGGATGGTGGGCTGGGCCACCGTGCAGTTAGTAAGGTTTGTAAATCCCATCGCTTCCACAGACGCTGCCTGACCTACTGACGTACTCCAGCACTGGGGGTTAACATGCAGCTTTTGCAAGCAGCTTGGAAGACCAAGAGCATGTTGGCTTTTATTTCCAAAGGGTTTGGAGTATAAAGTAAGGCTTTGTGTAATTAAAGATAAATAAAGTGTTGGAGTAACTCAGCAGGTCAGGCAGCGTCTGTGGAGGGCACGGAGAGGTGACGTTTCACATCGGGACCCCTGTGGCAATGGGGAAAAAGCTAGAAATGCGATGGAGGAGGCAAAGAGCAGGAGACCAGCGGGAATCAGAAAGGGAGCAGTGAGAACCTCTGTCAGAGAGAGGAGGACAACATTTCTAAAGTTGGTATACTTTGAGGAGATTTAGCAGTGGAACAGGCAACATGAAGAGATAAAGTACTGTAGCTGCTGGGATCGTGAGCAAAACACAAGGTGCTGGAGTCAGGCAGCATCTGTGGAGAGAATAGATAGACAACATTTTGGGTCAGGTTATAATGGGGGAGAAAGCTCAAAAAGAGAAGGGGGTGGGAAAAGCAGCGAACAGCAGGAATCAGAGGGGGAAGTGGTGAGAAAGGGTTTTTCAATTGAAGCCTTGGCGAAGGCAGAGACCAAGTCCAATGTCGATTTCCTCATGCGCTCTGTACTAAAACAGGAATATCCATCTGCCAGCAATGTCTGATCTGACCCTGGCCTCCAGGCAGAGTCTCAATTACACCACTAGTTCCCTTCCCTCTTTATCCACAACTGATATGGTGAAAGTCTATCAGACATTTCTACTAACTTTAATTAACCTGGATTGATCGTTCATAATTAGTTCTTACAGCGTTGCAGGGAAGCAAGCTGTTGCCGAGGCTTGAATTACTTGGTGGGGGGATTGTCATCTCACTATCACTGTGCCTTCCAGCTGGGATCCGATAGCCTGCTCTCGGCTGCCCCGAGTACGTGGGATGTCAGCCTCACAACCGTCACAGCCCTGTACACGCACACCCTGCTACCTGTCCCTGCAACAGCTGGCAAACACAGGGACCGTCGACAGTCCTAATGCACAGGTCCTTACCTGTGGGACGGCTTCTCTCAAATGATAACATTTCATCACAAGACTGATACAGATCACAGTAAACATGTAGACCATTCTGGCCATCCATTCAGAACCGAGCAATTTTCCTGAGTGAAGCAGAAGCCATCGGCTTTGTGATCAGATGTGAAAGTTCAAGGTTCTCCTGAATGAGCTCCAGTCAGATAGACAGATGGACTTACAAATAGACAGCCCAGTTACTTCAAAACACATTGCAGAAAGTGTATGTTCAAACAGGCTCCTGGTCCAGATCACACATTGGGGAAAGTCACTCAGATTGCTTATTATGGGAGATGGAAGGTGGTGGATACGAAGTTAGGTCTAGTATTGACCAGCTCTGGTGACTTTGACCAAAGCAACCTTCACTTTGACTAACTCATCAGTGCTCGGGTCACCACCAACAAACATTGAATGCAATACAGACAGCAGATCAGATGTGGAAGAATGGGGCTGATGTTTGTCAATGTGGAGCACCACAGGAGCCAGTCACCAGCTGTGCTGGAGTAACTGAATGGGCCCGCAGCATCTGTAGGGAACATGGACAGGTGACATTCTGGGTCAGGACCCTTCTTCAGACTGATTGTGGAGGGGGAAAGAAAACAGGAAGAGTGGAGGGGTAGGACAAAGCCTGTCAGGTAACAGGTGAAGGTTAAGAGTCTGAGTGAGGGATGATCATAGAGGTGGAGGGGAGATGCAGGGCCTTTTACCCAGAGTAAGCAAATCAAAAACTAGACAGCATAGGTTTAAGGCGAGAAGAGGAAAGATTTCATAGGAACCTGAGGGGCAACTTTTTCAGACATATGGAACACGACACAGAGGAGGTAGGTGAGGCAGGTACTATTCACAATGTGTAAAAAACGTTTTAACAGGTACATGCATAAGAAAGGTTTAGAAGCAAATGGGGTAAATCCAGGCATCTCCATTAAACTTTGTCCCTCTCACTCTAAAGCCAGGCTCCCTGGTATTTGATTGGGAAAAGGGTTCTGCATGTCTACCCCATCTATGCCTCTCATACGCCTATCAGGTCTTTCCGTGACCATGGCATTCCCCACAAAACAATCCAAGTCTGTCCATTCTCTCCCTATATCCAATACCCTCTAATCCAGGCATCATTCCAGTGAACCTCCACTTCCCAAGCCTCCACATGGTTCCTGTAACAGGGCAACCAGAACTGCATGCAAGTCTCCAATTGGGGCCTAACGAGTCCTCTAAGGCTACGTCATGGCTTCCTGACTCTTATACTCAAGGCTCCAACCTATATAAACAAACATAACAAATACCTTCTTTACCTCTCTTAGGGAAGGATGGACGGACCCCAAGATCGCTCTGTACATCGGGTCGTGCGAAGGGTCATGCCATTAACTGTATACTTTCCCCATACATTCAACGTCACAAAGTGCAACATCTCACGCCTGCTCGAATTAATCTCAATCTGCCCATTTCTGTAGCTGATCTATATCCCACAGTATATTTTAGCAGCCCCCCCAACTGTCTGTGACCCCAGCAATCTTGGTCTCAATATTGTGGGTTAAATAAAAATCTAATGATTTTAAAGAACCAGGGCATGTTGAGGGGTTAAAATGTAGATGAGCCATGATGTGACAACAGGTGGCCATGTGTAGGGACAGGTTGAAGAATGTGTCAAAGAGCATAGAAACAGGCCCCTCAGCCCTACCTGTCCATGCCATCCACGATGCCTCCTTTATACTGGTCCAATGTATTTTAAATGCTGTTATAGTACCTGCCTCAGCTACCTCCTGGCATGGTTATATACCCATCGCCCTCTGAGTGAAAAGGTTGCCCCTCAGGTTCCTATTAAATTTTATTTCAGGCCCACGCGTCCTGGCAACATCCTTATGGATATTTACACTCTTTCCAGCCAGAAGAGCCAAAAAAACACTGCCAGAGCTGTTCCACCATGACAAGGCTGCTGGACGGAAGGCAATGCTGCTGGAATCCTATCACATAACAGGGCTTCAACTTGCCTTTTCTGACAGTTTCTAGCCCAGTAGGCAGTTAAACAACTGTGGACATGCGCTCCAGAGGTGATGGCAGATTGTAGACAGAGCTCAGCAATCAAGAAAATGGTCAAAGTCATAGAGTGTGGAAACAGGCCCTTTGGCCCAACCTGCCCACACTGACCAACATGCACTAATCCCACACGCCTGCATTTGGCCCATATCCTTCGAAACCTGTCTATCCATGTACCTGTCTAAATGTTTCTTAAACGTTGTGATTCTCCCTGCCTCAACTACCTTCCCGAGCAGCTCGTTCCATACACCCACCACCCTTTGTGTGAAAAGGTTACCCCTCTGGTTCCTGTTAAATCGTACCCCTCTCATCTCAAACCTATGTCCTCTGGTCCTCAATTCCCCAACTCTGGGCAAAAGACACTGTGCGTGTACCTGGGTGTATTCCTCTCATGATTTTGTACTCCAATGTGTTCACAGAGATCGCTACTGCTGCCACAACCTCCGTCCACCTGAGTCAAGGAACAGAGACGAGAACAAGTGTTCACCATGCTGCCTCGCAGTACCAAACAGTAAGGAACTCTGCTTATATCCAATCAACGGTGGAGATGGACAGATTCCTGATGAGTACCTGGTACCAGGGGTTATGGGGAGAAGGCAGGAGAATGGGGTTGAGGGGGAAAGATAGATCAGCCAATTGAATGACAGAGGAGAAATGATGGGCCGAATGGCCTAATTCTGCTCCTAAAACCTATGAATTGATGAGCTTATGAACTGAGCGGGTTGAGCAGTATCTGTGTGGGGAATGGGGTTGTCAATGTTTCAGGTGGAAACCCTGCTACAAACAGTATCCTGTCCTCACACAGACACTCACGTCTGGTTTGCTTTTCAAATCGATCGCGGCTGATCTGTCCTTTCACCTCGATTACTTCCCTGTTCCTTGACACCTCATACAAAGTTATCAGTAGTTAGACACAAAGCGCTGGAGTAAGTCAGTGAGTCGGGCAGCATCTCTGGAGAAAAAGGTCCAGTCTGAAGAAGGGTCCCGAGCGGAAACATCACCAGTGATGCTGCTTGACCCGCTGAGTTACTCCAGCACCCTGTGAAACGTCACCCTGTGGCAGCACCTGTCGCCCGTGCAACGGCCCTATGAAGGCCCCTTTCAGGTGCTGCGGCACGGGATAGTAAGGGGCCTGTACTACCAGCATCCGGCTCCATGCGATGAGCGCGATCAAACTACAAGCAGGGGCCGCGCGGAAGTCTGGTGATCCCCTGTACAGGGCCGTTCCCACCAGCATGCGCCTGCATGTGGCAAGCGCGACCAAACCGGCAGCGAGGGCCGCGCGGAGGTCGGGTGAGTGGCGCAAAGTGAGGCGAACTTGGAGCGAAGTCTTAAGGTAAGTTCGCCAGGGCAGAGAGGGGCACACAGAGAGGGGCACAGAGGCACACACACAGAGGGCCACGGAGCCACACACATAGAGGGTCACGGAGGCACCTACAGATAGATTCACGGAGGCACGATGTCGAGGCGGTGTGTAATGCGTCGAGGCGACTGCGAGCCGACAAGCCGTTGCCGCGCGGCATTTTTGAACATAGTCAGTTTTTCGGAGCCCCGCGCGATGTCGGGACGAACTCCGCACAATTCCACACGGCTCCAGCGATCGAAGTGGGACCGGCCCCGCGACGCCGGACGGCTCAAGCGACCACGTTAGGTCGCGCTCATCACATGGAGTTGCATGATTGTAGGACAGGTCCTTAACATTTGTACTGGACATGGGGGGCTGGCAAGAGACTGTGTCTGTGACGCACCTTAAACCGGCCCATTTGGACTTGTGCGAGCTGGTTCAGGTGGCCCAGCCTCCTCATCGCGGACGCCCGCCGTCGCAGGTTCCTGTTTGTTCTTCCCGGTGGGTCAAGGACTCTGTTCGGTCAGACGTGTTTACGCGATCAGGCCACCTTGTTTGGCGTCCCATCCATTTCAGTGCCTCCGGTTCTGGGGGGGGGGGGGTAATGTGGTAGCCACAGGTAGCGAACCCTTGGCTCAGGAGGGAGGAGTTGAGCGTCTCGGAGTGGGAGGCGTTGGGTCAAGGGGTCCGAGCTGGGGTATTTAAGGTCGAGTCACGCCCGGTCACAGGGTTGGAGTTGGAAGCAGCACAGTGACAGCAATAAAAACACATTTCGTACACATAACTCGTTTTCGCTTCATTCTTGGCTGGACTCCTGGAGTGCCCGCTACAACCCATCCTTTACTCCAGTGATGCTGCCTGACCCGCTGAGTTACTCCAGCACTTTGTGCCAATCTTTGGTATAAACCAGCATCTGCCTTCTTTGTTTCTACAAACAGTCACGTCTCAGACAATTTTAACCGTCACTTTCTCTTTAGCGGGAATAAATCTTTCCTAGTTCACTTCTACATTTATAATTCCCTCTCGGAAATACTCTCTTTGGAACTGCCTCACTGTAAGTTCCAGCATAATGGGGTGAATGTCAGATGCTTGTTGTAGTGTTTAACGGGGAGTGTGAAACTGCCAATGACCCTCACAGAGGTGGCTGTTGAGATGTGTCCACCAGCCAGCCACAATGCTACATCGGTGCAACAGTTGACACTCTCAGTTAGTTTAACACACTAACATTTACCGAATCCCAGTTAATACAAACTAAGGAAAGCCCTACATCTGCTTCCTTATCTTGGTGTGCGCATAAATATTATTCCTACGCCTCTGGGCAGGCCAGATATCTGGCTGAACAAGAGGTTTGATTTACAGACATGTCCACACATTGAGATTCCCTTCCTCCCTTCATCCTGCGATACGGCTGTATCAGGCCCCCAAGCACCAGTTGTAGCTAGATAACTAGAAACAATTCAAACACCAGAGTTAGCTTACATATTTATGCAGAAGAGCACCGTTTTAAGCAGCTTATTCAATCCAAATATTTGAGAATGGTGTTGTGTTTTCCAGAAGCCTGCCAACTGTGTACAGGCAGACTGACTCAGTCCAGGCACTGCAAGGCAAAGGCTGTTGATGTCAGTAACATTAGTGAGTGCGGTTTCTTTAGACGACCCTTGCACCTGCCTGGATTTGTTTACACACAAGGCAACAAAAGCGGCAATTCCTCCTCAGCCCTCTCCCACACTTAGATGGTTAAATCTGTGCTGGCACAATTCAGTGCAATGTTCTGGATAACCCAAAGCAGGAGAGCCAGTCTGTAGACGGGTCTCAACCCGAAACGTCACCCATTCCTTCTCTCCGGAGATGATACCTGTCCCGCTGAGTTACTCCAGCATTTTGTGTCTATCTTAGGAGAATATTACACTTTCTTACAGATCTTGAAACTTGGAGATGAAGGTGAGAAAAATAACAAAATCAGCAAGTGTATTTTTAGGGCAAGAACAGTACTGCACGTCCCGAGTTCCTCAGGTGAATTCCACAAGCAATGCACTCAGAAGTGAACTGGGTCGGCCCAGGTCAAACCTGTGGCCTGTGACTGAGCTCGGTCCCATGGAATAGACAGGGTGAACGCATAGAGTGTTTCACCCACACGAGAGGAATCAAGGACCAGAGAACATAGGTTTGGGGTGAGAGGGGGAAAGGAAGCTGAGGGGCAATATTTTCACATGTGTGTGTGGAACGAGCTGCCAGAGGAGGAGGTTGAAGCAGGTACTACACAGTAACAGCACGTAAACAACAGTCGTACAGGTACATGGATAGGAAAGGTTCAGAGGGATATGGGCCAAATGTGAGCAGGTGAGACTAGTTTAGGTGGGGCAAACCCTCCAATCTTTAGTTAATTACTAATTCGCAATTACAGTCATATGTGCAGGGCAATTCATATATTTCATCACTTTAATAATCTAAGATTTACATAATTTTGAAGCACAACACATCTTCCAAATTATCTCGTATTTTGAGGTGACATAGGCGTTCGATGAAGCTAGTGCAGTGGATGTTCTCTACATGGGTTTTAATAAAACATTTGATAAATTCCCTCATGGTAGGCTGATCAAAAGATTAAGATGCATGGGACTCACGGTGACTTTGTTGGTTAGATTAGGAACTGGCTTACTCAGAGCAGACAGAGGGTTGTGGTGGAAGGCTGGATGCACAGAGGGATCTTGGGGACCAAGTCTGGAGCCCAATGAAAGTGACAACGCAAGCGGACTGGGTAACTTTTGTTTTTCCACAGACAGTGGTGAGTGCCTGGAAAACACTGCTGGGGGGTGGGTGGGTGGAGACAGCCACAGTAGAGGCTTTAGAGGTAGAACCAAATATCTGCAGATGCTGGTTTATACCAAAGATAGACTCAAAGTGCCGGAGTAACTCAGCGTGTCAGGCAATATTTCTGGGGAAACATAATGCACCTTTAGATAAGTACATGAATTTGCAGAGGATGGTGGGACATGGATCATGTATAGACAGAGGAGATTAGTTGATTAGTTTGCCTTCATGTTCGGCATGGACATTGTCGGCCGAGGAGACGATTTCTGTGCTGGATTGTTCTATGTTCGTTCTTTTAGGAAGGAGATGAGGAGAAATTCCTTTAGCCAGAGGATGGTCAATCTGTGGAAGGCTGTAGAGGCCAAGTCAGTGGATATTTTTTTAGGCAGAGATAGATAGATTCTTGATTAGTACATATGTTAGAGGTTATGGGGAGAAGGCAGGAGAATAGGTTCCGGAGGGAAAGACGGATCAGCCATGATTGAATGGTGGAGTAGACGTGATGAGCCGGATGGCCTATTTCTATTCCTATCCCTTATGACCTTATGTTCTATGGTGACTGATTTTTTTAAAATTTCAAACACATTTTTCATTTACACACATATGCCATTGGTATGTTTCTTTCACTCCATTCATTGTACTATCAATCCAATATACTCTCTCCGAATACATCAAATCTGCTCATAAATGAATGAATTAATATGTTTATTGGCCAAGTATTCACATACAAGGAATTTGCCGTGGTGCTGCGCCCGCAAGTGACAACGACATACAGTTCTCACTTAGCAGACAGCTAACAATGACCTGTTTCCTTTATCATCGTTACTTTTTTGTATATCTTTCATTCATTTGTTCTATATCTCTCTACATCACTGTCTATGTCTCTCGTTTCCCTATCCCCTGACTAGTCTGAAGAAGGGACTCGACTCGAAATATCACCCATTCCTGCGCTCCAGAGATGTGCTTGTCCCGCTGAGTTACTCCAGCATTTTGTGTCTAACTTCTTCTTGGCCGCAACTCAGGAACAAGACATTTGAGCTTTCTTTTGAAAGCAGCGTGTGTGGAACACTGACCCAAACCGCAGTGTGGTACTGTTACTCTGCATCAGCTGTGTGTGGCTCAGTCGGAGATACAAATGGGATTAGTGGAGGGTTGTTGTTAGTGGGCAGTTGATGGTCAGTGCCGGTTTGGTTGGCGGAAGATATCCGCTTCTGTGCTACATGACCCCAGTCATCATCACCTCGGTGAAGAACACTCTTTGGTCTACACACACATTGTCGACCTCCCAGCGGAGCGAGATGTCCGTCGGGGAATGTTGCCGACTGGCCCGCTGCAGACTGCAGGAGTACGCGCTGAGGGACGCACTGGAGCTCGGTGCAGCCAACGCCAAGGCTCGGTGGGGGAGGACCACAGTCTAGGGTCCTACTGCTGCTGGACATGGGGGGCAGAGTGTGGTGGAGACGCCTCTCAAACAAGGGAAGAGATATCACCCCAGGGGGTCACATGAGTGGCCAGGATGCCTGGTATAAGGACAGTTTGCAAACACTACCGAATATAACACTGATATAATGTATAATGCAGCACGGTGGTGTAAGGGCTGCACTGTGACCCAGCGGTAGAGCCCTGCCTCACAACGCCAGAGATCCAGGTTCCATCCTGATTAAGCGTGCCTGTCTGTACGGAGTTGTTCTACCCGTGACCAATGTGGGTTTTCTCCGAGATCTTCGGTTTCCTTCCACACTCCAAGACGTACAGGTTTGTAGGTTAATTGGCTTGGTATAAATGTAAATTGCCCCAAGTGTGTGTGGGGTAATATTAATGTCCGGAGATCGCTAGTCGGTGAGGATTCGAAGGGCTTGTTTCCGCGCTGTTTCTCTAAACTAATCTATACTAAAATAAACTAAACTAAACTAATGAATGTATAAACACTGAGAATGTCGGAAGGGGGCTTTGCACTGTTCTCATTTTTATTGTAGATATATTTTTTGATGCGAATAAATGTTATTTTGGGGAAAAATATATGACCAGAGTCCAGGATCCCTCAACAGCTGGACATTGAGGGCACACTAAACAAGGGAAGAGGTGGAATCGCAGTGGCCATATGAGTGGTGAGGGTGTTTTGCTTAAAGATAGATGGAAACACCACAGTGTGAGACACTATAGTGTAGACTATTGAATGTATAGGCACTAAGAGACACTACATGGATAGGACAGGTTTGGAGGGATATGGACCAAGCGCAGGCAAGTGGGACTAGTGTAGCTGGGCCATTGTTGGCCGGTGTGAGCAAGTTGGGCCGAAGGGCCTGTTTCCACACTGTATCATTCCATGACTCTATGACACTAAAGCTTTTCACTGTACCTCGGTACACGTGACAATAAACTACACTGAAACTGGCCACGAGAGAATATATGAAGAGTTTTTGTACATTTTTGATTGTGAATAAAGTTTATTTTTTAAACATGAAATTTCCCTCTAAGTCTGTGGGAATGACTGGTCTAACTGTGTGACACAGTGCCACTGGAGGCACTCTTGCTGAATGTGGACTGCTATAGCAGGCAATGCAGTGTGGGCGAGGGGAAGTGCCAGAGTTACAGCTGATGCCCATGGTTCCTGGGCAAATCCTGACAGGCAGCACTTGTCCCACAGCGAGGATTTTATACGCATGAGTCAATCTGGCTTGCTCAAAGCTATCCGCCATCCAGCTCATACCAGTGGCCCTGTGCTAACTACATGCTTCTTTAGTCTAAAAGCGATGCACAGTCTGGCAGACAGAGAATCTAAATGAACAGCCAAACAGATATTTATGCTGACACAAATAAACATGAGTTGAAGTGTAGAAATGTTGAAGTGTACAGCACGGGAACAGGCCCTTCAGACCATGATGTCTGTGCTGGCCTTGTTGCCAATTTAAACTGACCCCATATATGTGGATATGGTCTGTGTCCCTGCACTCCCTGTATGTTCCTGTGGCTAGTTATTACTGTACCTCCACCCACACCTCCCCAGTCAGCGGGCTCCATGCATCTACCACTCTCTGCGCAAAGAACTGACTTTCCAAATCCCCTTTAAACATCGAGCTTGTCACCGTAAATCTACTCTTGCTGTGCCTTGTCAATTTACATATTTCTATCAGGTTACTCCTCACCCTAAAAGCTCGAAAGAAAACAACCTTTCAACTTCTTCTAGTAGCTAATAGTCTCTAATTCAGACGACATTCTGGTGAACAACTTCTCTACTCTTCCCACACCCTTCCTACTCCCCTGACTCTCAGTCTGAAGAAGGGTCTCGATCCAAAACGTCACCCATTCCTTCTCTCTAGAGATGATGCCTGTCCCACTGAGTTACTCCAGCTTTTTGTGTCTATCTCCACATCCTTCCCATAATGTGGTGACCAAAACTTCACACAGTAGGTACTCCAAATGTGGCCGAACCACAGCTGGCAATTTTTATACTCAGTGCCCTGACTGATAAAGGCAGGTATTCCATGTGACATTTTTGTCATCCAATCCATGTGTTGCCACTTTCAGGGAGCTATTTCCATGGGAACATGTCTCGTTCCTCCAGAGGCCCTTGAGTATAGGCTGGTCTCATCTTCAAGGACAATAATCATCCCACGAATCAGTACACTGCACTTTCTCCTGAGCAAGAAGCACGCAGGGCTCCAAGTGTAGTCTCGCCATAGCCCTGTACAATGACACACTGTAGACACAAGGAACTGCTGATGCTCGTAAATACCAAAAAGTGCTGGAGTAACTTACAGGTCAGGCAGTATCTCTGGAGAATCTGAAGAAGGGCCTCGACATGAAATGTCACCTATAAACTTTAACTCCCCTTCCCACTGACTTTAACCCCCTCCCATTCCCACTCTGACCTTTCTGTCCTGGGCCTCCTCAACTGTCAGCGTGAGGCCCAGCACCTCATATTTTGTTTGAGCAGCTTACACCCCAGCGGTATGAACATTGATTTCTCTAACTTCAAGTAGCCCTTGCATCCCTCCTCAACGCCCCTCCTGCACTCTTGTCATCTTATTAGTTTCACTGTTGTCTTGTTGAGTTTCACTGTCTGTATAATACATTATCACCTACCCCACAGCCAACAATGGATCATTGTGGGCTCCACCTTTCCTTGATCATCGTTCCCCTTTGTAGATCTTTCTTTAATTTGTTCCATACACCGTCTATATCCCTCGTTTCCCTCTCCCCTGATTCTTAATCTGAGGAAGTGTCTCGACCCGTAACATCACCTATTCCTTTTCTCCAGAGATGCTGTCTGACCCACTGAGTTACTCCAGATTTTGTGTCTAACGTCAGCTATCCATGTTCCTTGTTCCTACTACATGCACATTTCATGCTTTTCCTCAATCTGTACATTTCTATCTATACACAGCCAGACACTGAACCTGAAGTCTAACCGAGCGGGTAGTTCATAGGTTCTAGGAGCAGAATTAGGCCATTCGGCCCATCAAGTCTACACCGGCATTCAATCGTGGCTGATCTATCTCTCCCTCTCAACCCCTTTCTCCTGCCTTCGCCCCGTAACCCCTGACACCCATACTAATCAATAATCTGTTAATCCCTGCCTTAAAAATATCCATTGACTTGGCCTCCACAGCTGTCTGTGGCAATGAATTCCACAGATTCACCACCCTCTACTAGATAAATTCCTTATCATCTCCTTTCTAGAGGTGTATCCATTTATTCTGAGGCTATGGCCTCTGGTGCTGGACTCTCCCACTAGTGGAAACATCCTCTGCACATCCTCTCCATCCAGGACGAGGTCCATCATTGAGCAGGTTGAGATGTTGTGTGTGCAGGAGCTCATCCGTCCCCTTTCCTCTCTCTCTCCCTTTCCTTCCTTACTCCACCGAGTGACATATCTGTAGCCCAGCTTTCTCCCCCCCCCCGTCCCTTTATCACTGCATCCTGCATCTCCCAGGGCTACCTCTCGTGACATCACTTGTTCACACAGAGCAGACAGCAGGACACTACTCTTCCCACCAGCCTGGGATTGAAAGCCAGTCCCAGGAGAGGCCTTTATTATTTCTCCTAATGACATTGCTGTCATCCTTCCTGACATTTGGGATGGATTTGTGTCCTCGTTTAGCAGTTGACATTGTGAAGCCTTGCTTGGCACATGCTGGAGATTACATAAAGAAAGCACATAATTGGTATTAATTCTAATCTGCACGGATCAGCTTGCTGTGAAAATCATCAACTCTTCTCATAAAGTTAACGCATCTACCTCAGCTGTGCCTTCAATCAAAGCCAATGGAAGCGTCATGAAGGGTCTGGGGCTTTGCCTCATCCACTGCAAAGCAAATTCACTAAACTCCCAAGGCATTTGCTGATCGTCACAGAGCAAACAGCAATAAGCACATTCCAAAAGGGAATCCGCGATGTATTTATTCAAACTGAAGACGAGACATCCATAATCCCCACACTTCATTTTCAAAGTATTAATCTTTATTCTTTCTAATCCCATCACTGACGTGTTCATCGCATCCACACAGCAGCTCAGCAGCCGATGATAATTCAGCGCAGAGGCTGCAAGGTGGGATGTGCGAGTGTTTGTGTGGGAGGGAGAATTAAAATGTCAGCACGGATAGAAACATGAGATGGATCGTGGCCTTCTCCCCAGGGTGCCGGAGGCAGCTGCCAGGTGCCTGGCTCGTGGTGGAAGAGTTGGTGTGAGTGTTGTGGTCCATGTCTGTACCAGGATACTGGCACCACCGTAGGCTTTAGAGATACAATAGGCACCTTGGCCCACTGAACCCACGCCAACCAGCGATCCCCGTAAACATAAACATACAAACATAGAAAATAGGTGAAGGAGGAGGCCATTCGGCCATTCGAGCCGCAACCGCCATTCATTGTGATCATGGCTGATCGTCCTCAATCAATAACCCGTGCCTGCCTTCTCCACATATCCCTTGATTCCACTAGCCCCTAGAGCTCTATCTAACTCTCTCTTTAAACCATCCAATGAATTTGCCTCCACTGCCCTCTGTGGCAGGGAATTCCACAAATTCACAACTCTCTGGGTGAAAAAGTTTTTTCTCACCTCAGTCTTAAATGGCCTCCCCTTTATTCTAAGACTGTGTCCCCTGGTTCTGGACTCGCCCTACATTGGGAACATTTTTCCTGCATCTAGCTTGTCCAAGCCTTTTATAATTGTATATGTTTCTATAAGATCCCCCCTCATCCTTCTAAACTCAAGTGAATACAAGCCTAGTCTTTTCAATCTTTCCTCATATGACAGTCCCGCCATCCCAGGGATCAATCTCGTGTCCCTACGCTGCACTGCCTCAATCACAAGGATGTCCTTCCTCAAATTAGGAGATCAAAACTGTACACAATATTCCAGATGTGATCTCACCAGAGCTTTATACAACTGCAGAAGAACCTCTTTACTCCTGAAATCCCCTTGTTATGAAGGCCAACATTCCATTAGTTTTCTTCACTAACACTATCCTACACACTAGGGAGAATTTACATTTAAGCTACAAACCTGGACGTCTTTGCAGTGTGGGAGGAAACCGGAGATCCTGGAGAAAACCCACACAGTCATGGGAAGAACGTACAAACTTCATCCAGACAGAACCAGTCGTCAGGATCGAACCCGGGTCTCTGGCGCTCTATCGCCGCGCCACCATGCCGCCCCTGTGAGGGGAACATCTGACCCCAAACTACAACAAGTGTCCATCTTCCATTCACGGCATCATTGGGAGGCCAGCAACATCACCGATCACGCATTACGTTATAACATGAAAGAGGTCCATTCGGCCCTTCGATTCCATGGCAATGGCAAGTTGGTGGCAAGAGAATTCTCATTTCTCACTTATTCTTCTATAATCTAGTCATCTTCCAACCCATCAAATGCTCTCTGAGTCTCTTGCCAACAACCTTCGCTGGGATGAAGATTATAGCAGCTAATTAACCTATCGGCAAGTCTTTGGTGTGTGGGAGAAAGCTGGACCACCCCAGAGAATCCGGTGTGGTTTCTGAGAGAAGGCACAAATTCCAGAGCATCTGAGATCAGGTTTGAACCCATCAGAACCCATCAATCCATGAGTGGCACAGTGGCACAGCTGAGGGTAGACTTGCTGCGTAGGGACCCAGGTTCAATCCTGACTATGGGTGCTGTCTCTAGGGAGTTTGTACGTTCTCCCTGTGAGCACATGGATTTTCTCCAGCTGCTCTGGTTTCCTCCCACTTTCCAAAGATGTGCAGGTTTGTAGGTTAATTGGCTTCCTTAAAAAATTGTCCCTAGTGTGTAGGATAGAACTAGTGTATGGATGATTGCTGGTTGGTGTGGTATCGGTGGGCCTAAGGGTCCTGAGATGTGGCGTGCAAGGCAGCAGCACTACCTGCTGTCAGATCACAATGGAGCTGTATCTTAACTCCACTGCACGCCTGGATAACTAAAAACATAACTTTTCATGTTATTAACATTGCTAACATCAACTGAGGGAACATTCAATACTTTTGCTGCATTCAGTATGAGAAAACTTAGGACAAGTTTCTTTTGAAAGAACTTCAATTTTCCCAGATATTTGTGTCTCGATTGACGCTGCCTGACCTGCTGAATGTTTCCAGCATCTACAGTTTTAATTTCACATTCCGAGCAACGCAGTTATTTCACTTTACATTTGCTAACTTCTCTCCTGAACCTAATTTTAAAGCCATGACTCCTTGCCCAAATCTTCCTCGCTCACAGTCCCTTTCAATTCCTCAAGAGTCAAGGATATTTAATGATTATTTGTACTGAACCGGGAGAATGAAATTCTCACTTGCAGCAGCATAACAGGTCTGTAAGCACAGCACGCAATAGATAACATTATAAACAAAAAAAAATCAAAAAATTAAAAAAAACAATATGTGTGCAGAACGTACAAAGGTCCAAAGGCCCTCGTGTAACTAAAACCGTTTGTAGTTGGAAGTTTAGCTTGTGTTTGTAGTGTTCTAGAGCATGATAGTTGTTGGGAAGAAGCTGCTTCTGAATCTGGACGTTAGAGTTTTCAGATTCCCACGTCCTGATGGCAGGAGTGAAATGAGACCCTGGCCTGGGTCTCTGATGATGCTGGCTGTCTTTTTGAGGCAGCGCCTCCTGTAGATCCCTTCGATGGTGGGGAGGTGAGTACCCATGATGGATCAGGCACTTTGTACAAATTATCCCAACCTCCAATGTTCCAGGGAGCACAATTCTGCTTCTGTACCCTTTCTCATAGAGTCATAGAGTGATACAGTCCGGAAACAGCCCCTTCAGCCCAACTTGCTACACTAGTCCTACCTGCCTGCATCTGGTCCATATCCCTCCAAACCTGTCCTATCCATGTACCTGTCCATCTGCTTCTTAAACGATGGGATAGTCCCTGCCTCAACTACCTCCTCTGGCAGCTTGTTCAATACACCCACCACCCTTTGTGTGAAAAAGTTACCCCTCGGATGCCTATTAAATCTTTTCCCCTTCACCTTGAACCTATGTCCTCAAGTCCTTGATTCCCCTACTCTGGGCACAAGACTCTGTGCATCTACCCAATCTATTCCTCAATTGATTTTGTACTTCTCTATAAGACCACCACTCATTCTGATGCGCTCCAAGGAATAGAGACCCAGCCTATTCAACTTCTCCCTATAGCTCCCACCCTCAGACATTGACCACAGGGTCCAGGTAATGTCCTGGTTTATTTGTTTAGAAATACAGTGCAGAAACAGGCCCTTCAGCCACGGAGTCAATAGACAATAGGTGCAGCAGTAGGCCATTTGGCCCTTCCAGCCAGCACCGCCATTCAATGAGATCATGGCTGATCATCCCCAATCAATACCCCGTTCCTGCCTTCCCCCTATATCGCCTAACTCTGCTATCTTTAAGAGCCCTATCTAGCTCTCTCTTGAAAGCATCCAGAGAAGCTGCCTCCACTGCCCTCTGAGGCAGAGAATTCCACAGAGAAGTCCACGCTGCTCAGCGATCCCCGTACACTAACATTATCCTACACACACTAAGGACAATTTACAATTTTACTAAGCCAATTAATCAACAAACCTGTATGCCTTTGGAGTGTAGGAGGAAACCGGAGCACCTGGAGAAAACCCATGCAGATCAAGGGAAGAACACATACAAACTCCATCCAGACAGCACCATAGTCAGGATTGAACCAGGGTCTCTGGCGCTGTGAGGCAGCAATTCTACCGCTTTACCACCATGTCCCCCTGTGGTGTAAGGACTATAATGCTATGCCTCCAGTCTTTAATATTTCCACCATGGGAAACCGGATCTGGCCCTTCACTCTTCTCAGTGTGTAAGTGTGAAGAAGGGTCCTGGCCAGAAACGCCATGGGACCATATCTCTCTAGAACTGCCTGCTGAGCCGCAGAGTTCCACCAGCAGTTTGTTTCCTACACTGAGAGCCACGTTAGTTATGGACCTGCGACCTGGAAGAGTGAGCAAGGCTTCAGTGTCCACAGCATGGCCTCACCCATGGAGAAAGGGCCTTACTGCTGCAGTGGCACCATCGTGGAGCCCGTGAAGACTCCAGGTCTCCCACGGGACCCAGGGACCATGACAAGGAGTGTTGGTTGGGAGATGGTGTTGGGTCCCAGTGAGGGTGTGGGGGAAAAGAGCAAGAGACATGGAGAGAGTCCGGCAATCAGTAGCTGAGGAGCGAGGTGACTGGTGGGCATGGGGTCAAACAGAGGTCAACATGGGGTCAGACAGGAGTCACCATGGTGTCAAGGGGAGGTACGGGCTCAAACAGGAGTCATCATGGTGGAGGTTGAGTGTATCAGTGCATGGGGAATGGTACAGCATAAAGCTGAGGGGATAATCAGAGCAATCAGGGACAGACAATAGACTATAGGTGCAGGAGTCGGCCATTCAGCCCTTCGAGCCAGCACTATCATTCACTGTGATCATAGCTGATCATCCACAATCAGTACCTCGTTCCTGCCTTCTCTCCATATCCCTTGACTCTACTATCTTTAAGAGCTTTATCTAACTCTCTCTTGAAAGCATCCAGAGAATTGGCCTCCACTGCCTTCTGAGGCAGAAAATCCGACAGATTCACAACTCTTTGGGTGGAAATGTTTTTCCTCATCTCAGTTCTAAATGTCAACAAAATAGAGAGAGTACAGAGGAGATTTACTAGAATGTTGCCTGGGTTCCAGCAACTAAGTTACAGAGAAAGGTTGAACAAGTTAGGTCTTTATTCTTTGGAACGCAGAAGATTAAGGGGGGACTTGATTGAGGTCTTTAAAATGATGACAGGGATAGACAGAGTTGACGTGGATAAGCTTTTCCCATTGAGGGTAGGGAAGATTCAAACAAGAGGGCATGACTTGAGAATTAAGGGACAGAAGTTTAGGGGTAACATGAGGGGGAACTTCTTTACTCAGAGAGTGGTGGCTGTGTGGAATGATCTTCCAGCAGAAGTGGTGGAGGCAGGATCGATTTTAACATTTAAAAGTAAAGTGGATAGGTATATGGACGGGAAGGGAATGGAGGGGTATGGTCTGAGTGCAGATAGATGGGACTAGGGGAACTGGAAGGGACGAGAAGGCCTGTTTCCGTGCTGTAATTGTTTTATGGTTATATGGTTATATGGTTATTTTTAAACTGTGGCCCCTGGTTCTGCACTCCCCCAACTTCAGGAACATGTTTCCCGCCTCTAGCGTGTCCAATCCCTTAATAATGTTTCAATAAGATCCCCTCTCATCCTTCTAATTTCCAGTGTATACAGCCCCAGTCGCTCCATTCTTTCAACATATGACAGTTAAGCCATCCTCGTGAACCTACGCTGCACTCCCTCAATAGCAAGAATATCCTTCCACCCATTTGGAGACCAAAACTGCACACAGTACTGCAGGTGTGGTTTCACCAGGGCCTGTACAACTGCAGAAGGACCTCTTTGCTCCTATACTCAATTCCTCTAGTTATGAAGGCCAACATGCCATTAGCTTTCATCGGTTACTGCTGTACCTGCATGCTTACTTTCAGTGACTGATGTCCGACACCCAGATCTCGTTGTACTTCCCCTTTTCCTAACTAGACACCATTCAGATAATAATCTGCCTTCCTATTCTTGCCTCCAAAGTGGATAACCTCACATTTATCCACGTTAAACTGCATCTGCCATGCATCTGCCACTCCCCCAACCTGCCTAAGTTACCCTGCATCCTCATAGCATCCTCCTCACAGGTCACACTGCCACCCAGCTTTGTGACATCTGCGAATTTGCTAATGTTACTTTTAATCCCTTCATCTAAATCATTAATGTATATTGTAAATAGCTGCGTTCCCAGTACCACGCCTTGCAGTACCCCACTAGTCACTGCCTGCCATTCTGAAAGAGACCCGTTAATCCCTACTCTTTGTTTCCTGTCTGCCAACCCATTTTCTATCCATGTCAGCCATCTACCCCCTATACCATGTGCTCTAATTTTGCCCACTCATCTCCTATGTGGGACCTTATCAAATGCTTTCTGAAAGTCCAGGTTCGCTACATCCACTGGCTCTCCCTTGTCCATTTTCCTAGTTACATCTTCAGAAAAATCTGTGCACCAGTCTGGCACCTGTGATTGAGGACCACATTGAGTTGACATGTTACGGAGCAGGCAGTTCTGGCAGAACCTGAGCACACGGGCACTGGCCAGTGACAGGCCTATGTTGGAACCACATGAAGTAACTTCTCCCTGCCCCAAGGATGGTGTGATCACAAGCCTGCCTGACAGCCAAATCTAATGATCTGGGCAAGTTTGAACCATGTTCGGAAGTGGCCAGGTAAAATTCAATTCAGAATCTTTGTCTTGCAACCAAGGAGCTCGGGGAAAGGACCAGATACACATTGGCCTAGTCTACAAGGCAGTCGAGTGGTGCAGCAGTAGAGATGCTGCCTCACACCTCACACTACAGTTCTATCCCGACTACGAGTGCTGTCTGTACGCAGTTTGAACATTCTTCCCGTGCCACATACGTTTTCTCAAGGTACTCTGGTTTCCTCCCACTTCTCAAAGCCCTGCAGGTTTGTAGGTTAATTGGCTAGTGTAAATTGTCCCCAGTGTGTAGGATAGGGATAGCGTCTGGGTGATCATTGGTCGGCGTGGACTAGGTGGGCCGAATGACCTGTTTCCAGGCTGTATCTCTGATACTGTACATCTCCACTCCAGGAAGAATCCTGGACATGGACATGGTGCTGAAACAACAGCCACATGTAGTCAAACGTCTAGTCCACACACTTTCCCAACTCCATTTAATACACAGAAACAAGACATCAATGTCCCTGATTCTGCAATGATTGCTTCTGTTTAGTAAGCTTGGTTTCATAGATTTTATGTTTCAACTTTGATATTTAAATATGGAAAACATCGACCATGAATATAGACCATGAGGAAACCTACAGCAAGCTGTTAGTGCCCATTCCTCTTACAGAGCTACCTTCCAACCACATTGTGAAACATGAGGTGAAAACAAGTTGAAAGGAGAGTTGAATAGAGAAAGCTGTCATGCCTTTTGGTCCCGACCTGAATCGCGCACAAAAGTAGACCTGTATAGAGTCACAGGGGCTATACCACACATAAGCTGGCCCGTCCACCCACCTTCAGGCACCATTTACATCAATGGTCTGAAGAAGGGTCTCGACCCCAAACCTCGCCGATTCCTTCTCTCCAGAGATGCTGCCTGTCCCACTGAGTTACTGCAGCATTTTGTGTCTACCTACCATTGACGTAATCCTATATTGTCCTACATTTATCATTTTTACACATTTTCATCAGCTCCCAGATTCTGCTGCTCACCTGTGCACATGGGGCTATTACCAAGCAACATGGTTTTAGGAATGTGGGAGGAAACCGTATTATCCAACGGAAACCCACATGGTCACATGAGATTGTGCAAACTCCACACAGACAGCATTGCAGGTCTGAACTGAACCGGTTTTCCTGGCGCTGTGAGACACAGGAATGCCAGATGCACCAGTGTGTGGCCCACTGGTCATATCTGTAGATGAGCGCAACAGGACTAATAATAATAATAATAATAATGTCCACTTTATTGATCCCCTCAGGGAAATTCAGATGTCCAGAAGCCCCCAACCAACAAACCCACTCATTCAAAACGAATGCAGATAGAAAATACATAAAATACAATGTGGACATTACCTGAGAGCAATAAATACTTAAAAAGACCAATAATTAACAATTAAAATTTAAAAATGCAAAAATGCATCCCCCTACAACCTAGCGATCTGAATTATAAAATCTAATGGCTGCAGGGGTGAAGGATGTCCTGAACCGCTCCGTTCTACAGGGCAGGGAGAGGAGCCGGTTGATGTTCCGAGTGCTCTTTTGACTCTCCAGAATTACATGGAGTGGACGCCTGGGGTTTTTCAAGATGACCTGCACCTTATGCCTCATACACCTCTCAAGCACATCCAACCCAGAGTCCACTCTCCCCTCCAGCACTGAGCTAGCTCGTTTAACCAGTTTGTCCAGCTGCTTGTTGTTTTTCGCACTGATGCTGTTGCCCAGCAGATAACAGCGTAGAAAATCACACTTGTAACCACTGTGATGGGAGATTCTGTGGGTGTGGGCCAAATACGGGCAGGTGGAGCGAGCTTAGATGGACCATCTTTGTTGACATGGACAAATTGAGCTGAAGAGTCTGTTTCTGTGTTTGCATGACCCTGAGTTTATGAACATCATTTGAGAAGAAATAAAGTGCGTTCCTTCTCTCAGTGCGTTGTAAAACATGTGCAGCATATCATTACGCACATTGAAGGATTCGAGCCTTCTGAGGAAAAAGAGTCTGCCCTGGCCTTTTTTGTTGAGGGCGTCAGAGTTGATAGAGCAGTCCAGGTGCACTTCAAGGTATTTGTATGTCTGCACCACCTCAATGTCAGCTCCCGCAGCATTGACCGGCTGAAGGGGGAGCTTGGACCTGCCAAAGTTAACAACCATCTCTTTAGCCTTGGTTGCGTTCAGGATGAGACCGTTCTCTTTACTCCGGACACAGAAGGCACTGGTCAAGTTCCTGTGTTCCTCCTCCTGCCCGTTCCGTACACATGTCACAATCGCTGTGTCATCTGAATATTTCTGTACGTGGCATGTGTCAGACTTATAATTGAAGTCTGCAGTATACAAGGTGAAGAGGAACGGGGCCAGAACCGTTCCCTGTGGGGCTCCAACATTGCACACCACTGTCCCGGAACACTGTCCCCCAGCTCAACAAACTGTGGTCAACCTGTCAGGTAGTTGTATATCCAGGAGATAAAGGTGGAGTCCACCCCCATCTTCTCAAGCTTGTCATTCAGAATCAGGGGTTGGATGGTGTTGAATGCACTTGAGAAGTCGAAGTACATAATCCTCATAATCCCACACCAATGTTCTGGTACACAGACTGTAGTGGGTCTAGTGCGTGCTGGACTTGTGGTCTCCGGGGATGAATGAGTAGCCACTCCATAAATGGGATGTAAGGGCCACCGGTCTGTAGTCGTTGATCTCGGTCGGCCGCCCTGCTTTGGGTACTGGCACAAGACATGATATTTTCCACAGACATGGTGCCCTCCCCGACTGGAGACTCAGGTTGGCAATGGTCAGGAGAGGCTCCGCCAGCTGAGCCACACAGTCGTGCAGCAGCCGGGGACACATGCCATCAGGGCCAGCCTCCATGGGGCAACCTCCGCAGCTCAGCTCTCACCTCGTCCGCCATGACTAGACATTGCCACAGGAAATAAACGCTCTATTGCATCATGGGAAGCAGTGTGGACAGAAAACCAAGTCAAGCTGCTACGTCGAATAATCGCTGTTTCTTTGACGTTTCTCCGCGTTGATTCTGGCCGTGGCTGATCTATGCGAGCATCAGTCCTCTCTTCAGCTACTTTCCCAAAATCACAGTTTCTCCAAAAATGGACTTACAAATATGTCCATTGCCCCACCTTAATTATCCAATGATCTGGCCTTCGCCACCTTCTGAGACTTACAGAGAATCACTACCCTGGTATCGCAGGGATAAGATTTACATCCATTAACAGCTGCTGTTACTAGAGAGTATCCTGAAGGAGAGGATATACAGGCGTTTAGATGGACAAGAGCGGATTAGGGATAGTCAGCATGGTTTTGTACGTGGGAAGTCATGTCTCATTAATTTGATTGAGGTTTTTGAAGAAGAAGTCAGGAAGGTTGACTTCTGTCCGTTGCCCGGCTCTTCCTGCAATAGCCCCTTCCCTCCTGCCCACCGCTGGTCACAGCCCACAGGCCGATCCTGGTCCAACAGGGAGCAGATGAGTGGGATGAGGAGCCAGGTCCAGTGCTGCTGCCTCCTGCCTGAGCAATGTGACGACGGACAACACGGGTCCCAAACTAAGCATCACCGTTTAATATCATCACAATCATAATCATAATCGGCATTTATTACCCAAGTATGTTTTGCAACAGACGAGAAGCCAGAAGCCTAGTACCACCGTCCCAGGCAAGTCTGGTAGAGTTTCTAAAGCATCGCACGTCTCCTGCACGTCTTACATTGTAATCAGCTCAGCAAAGTGGAAGGATGAGGTGGAACCTCATTGAAGCTTCCCAAATAGTGAAAGGTCTGGATAGAGTGGATGTGGAGAGAATGTTTCCACTGGTGGGAGAGTCTAGGAACAGTGGCCATATCCTCAGAACAAAAGGATACATCTTTAGAAAAGAGATGAGAAGGAATTTCTTTAGTCAGAGGGTGGTGAATCTGTAGAATTCGTTGTCACAGAAGGCAGCGGAGGCCATCAATGGATATTCTTAAAGCGGAGATTGACAGATTCTTGACTAGTAAGGGTGTCAGGGGTAATGCGGAGAAGGCGGGATAGGGTTGAGAGGGAACAAGATCTGTATTATTATGAAATAAACTGTACAATCTGAAATATATCAAAATATTACGACCCATATCTAGCACACTGGCCTTTTAGAAGCAACACCACCAAACCAGCTCAGCACAGGCTTTAGTTTAATTTAGTTTAGGTTAGGGAAAGAGTCCCTTCGGCCCACCACGTCAGTGCTGACCAGTGATCCCCATCCACTAACACTATCCTACATACACTAGGGACAATTTATAATTATATCAAACCAATTAACCTACAATCCTGTACATCTTTGAAGTGTGGGAGGAAACCAGAGATTCTGGAGAAAACCCACACAGGTCACGGGGAAAACGTACAAACTCCGTACAGACAACTGGAGCCAGGATCGAACCCGGGTCTCTGGTGCTGTGAGGCAGCAACTTTACCGCTGCGCCACTGTGCCACCACGGTTTTAGACCATTTAAAAAATCCAACAAGAAAAATGACTGATGTGAAATTGAAATGACCTTTCAAAGAACTGGAGGATTGTGAAAAGTTGCAAATAAAAGAATGCATCCAAATCAAGCACAGAGCCACAAATCAGCTCCTTCTTCAACTGTCTACCTCACAGGAGGTCCTGACGTCACCAGGCACGATTTCATTAGCACTGGTTACAGTGGTCACATAGTGTATCATGACATGGCCAGGCTGAACAAGGCCAAGTTACCTGATCACAGATAAGTTCCCACTTCTTCTCGTTGTCGTATTGGCTCAGCAGTTTCACCTTGTCCGGAGGGAGGTTCATGCAGTTCTGCAAAGAAAGAGTTGGGGAAAGATTTATTATTCCTCATCTTGTTAGTCACAGAAAGCAGGGGCAAGCCATGCACCCCCGCACACCTCCTTCACATTCACCGTCATCTCTCAGTATTATAATCCTGCTCTCTTCCCATACTCATTCATTGATGAGCACAAAATGCTGGAGTAACTCCACGGCACGGTGGTGCAGTGGTAGAGTTGCTGCCCCACACTCCAAAGACGTACAGGCTTGTAGGTTAATTGGCCTGGAAAATGTAAAAATTGGCCCTAGTGGGCGTAGGATAGTGTTAATGTGCGGGGATCGTTGGTCGGCGCGGACCCGGTGGGCCGAAGGGCCTGTTTCCGTGCTGTATGTCTAAACTAAACTAAACTAACACTATCCTACACACACTAGGGACAATTTACATTTTATACCATGTCAATTAACCTTTAAACCTGTACGTCTTTGGAGTGTTGGAGGAAAGTGTAGATCTCGGAGAAAACCCACGCAGGTCAAGAGGAGAACGTACAAACTCTGCAGAGACAGCACCCGTAGTGAGGATCGAACCTGGGTCTCTAGAGCTGTAAGGCAACAACTCTCTCGCTGCGCCACCATGCAGCCCGACATGCTAAATTAGTGAATACATTCTTATACAGAAGACGTGGATTGGGCCAAAGACAGCAAAGTGTACAGGAATGCTAACCTCACGTGCCCACTATGAAATATCTTGGTAGACACAAAATGCTGGAGTAACTCAGCGGGTGAGGCAGCATCTATGGAGAGAAGGAATTGCCATTGTTTCGGGCAAGACCCTTCTCTCCATAGATGCTGCCTCACCCGCTGAGTTACTCCAGCATTTTGTGTTTACCTTCGATCTACCAGCGTCTGCAGTTCTTTCTTGGGATCAAGGAAAGAGCGTTGACGTTGCGGCCCTGTTTCCACCAGTCTTTCCACCACTACACACAAGAAGCACAAGAAGCGCAAGATGCCATTGTATGCAGATGCCGAGAAGTGCGTTCAGCTCTGTCTGAACAACTTCTAATCTTGTGTGTGGACTCAATAAGATGACGTTCATTCTTAAATATATTGGTACATTGGTAAATACCTCACCATGCCAAACAAAAATGAGGTCCATATTAATACCCCCAGGCAGACTGAAATGCGTTGACAAATGAGTCCCTAACTGCTTAATACAAACCTATCTAAACACACCGCAGTGACAGCTACAGAATCAATAATGCATGTCTGTAGACACTGCACTGAGATATCTGTGCTCTCTGCACCTCTCGCAGACAGCTCCAGTCATAACAGGCTTCTCTCATCTGCGGCAAACCAACTGCAAGCCTCATTATTACGCTCTGGCAGGAACAGTTTTAATAATAAAATTTAAAAAACGGACTGCTCTCTTTAACACTTTGTGTTGCTATTTAAAACTTACAACATCCCTGGGATTGATGAAATATTCATTGAGAAAGATGGTGAGTCATTGTTGGGATCTTCACTGTCCCAGATGATAGAGAGCATTAGGCCCACAGCCAGCTCAAAATACAATTCTTGCATTCCGAACCATACTTCTGTGTTTCAACACATTCTTCTGGCAGTCTGAAGAAGGGTCTCGACCCAAAATGTCACCCATTCCTTTTCCCCAGAGATGCTGCCTGACCCGTTGAGTTACTCCAGCATTTTGTGTCCATCTTTGGTGTAAACCAGCATCTGCAGTTCCATCCTACAATCTTCTGTGTTTGTCAGACTTACTTATCAGATCAGCGGATGGGCTGGAACTTGAACTTGGAAGCTAGGATCAGCAGAATGGTCCAATGTACATTAGTTTTAGTTTAGAGATACAGCACGGCAACAGGCCCTTTGGACCACCGTGTCCATGTCGACCAGCGATCCCCACTCACAAACACTATCCTACACATACTATGGACAATTTACAATTATACCAAGCCAATTAACCTACAAACCTGTAGGTCTTTCAAGTGTGGGAGGAAACAAGTGATCACAGAGAAAACCCACAGAGGGCCCAGGGAGCACATATAAACGCCACCATGCCACTCCATTACTTGAAGAAGGGTTTTGACCCAAAACGTCGCCTATGGTTGGGCAAAAAACAGATATGTAAAGACTAAAGGCTGTTAGATAAGTAAGGTAAAATATGAAGCCAGAGAAGGCTTGTACCATATAACCATATAACCCATATAACAATTACAGCACGGAAACAGGCCCTCTCGGCCCTTCCAGTCCACGCCGACCATTATTTTCCCCTAGTTCCATCTACCTGCACTCAGACCATGCCCTTCCATTCCCTTCCCATCCATATACCTATCCACTTTACTTTTAAATGTTAAAATCGATCCTGCCTCTACCACTTCTGCTGGAAGCTCATTCCACACAGCCACCACTCTCTGAGTAAAGAGAGTGGTGGCTGTTCCTTGTAGTTGGAATAGCGATGGGGTAGAGAGGTGTCTATGTCTGCAACGAAAAGGGGTTCAACAGGGTGGGCAGATATGGGATACACAACTCAAGGAGGTGGAAGTTCAGTGCAGGGGTTGAGCATTGTGATTGGACTGAGGATTTATTAATTTTTCATACATACAGGTATTATATTGGCCAGATTAAGGTTATGTACTCCCAGGAACACTTTACAATGCTCATCTTCAGTACAATATGGCCCGTGTTCCACCATAATGCTCTAAAAGGAAGCATACAAATACATTAGCCCCATGCAAAAGGAGCATTGCACAGGGAATGGTATGCGCACCGATGTAGAAATCAAGTTACAATCACAAGCTAACCCTAACCCTGACCCTGACTCTGACGCTAACCATAACCCTGACCCCAACCCTAACCGCGCATTTTGTTCCATTGTTTAGAAAGGGTTCAAAGAATAAACCTAGCAATTATAGACCTGTTAGTTTGACGTCAGTGGTGGGCAAATTAATGGAAAGGATACTTAGAGATAATATATATAAGCATCTGGATAAACAGGGTCTGATCAGGAACAGTCAACATGGATTTGTGCCTGGAAGGTCACGTTTGACAAACCTTCTTGAATTTTTTGAAGAGGTTACTAGGGAAATTGATGAGGGTAAAGCAGGATTTTAACATCTAAAAGTAAAGTGGATAGGTATATGGACGGGAAGGGAATGGAGGGGTATGGTCTGAGTGCAGGTAGATGGGACTAGGGGAAAATAAATGGTCGGCACGGACTGCAAGGGCCGAGAGGGCCTGTTTCCGTGCGGTAATTGTTATATGGTTATATGGTTAAGATGTGAAGAGCTGCACTTTCTCCTCACTTATAAGCATGTGCATCCTAGCTTCAGTGAGAGCTCCATCTCATTCTACCTTGCAGGGGTTGCTGGCTGCTGTGGAATCTGTAGCTCCAGCTCAGAAGGTAACAGGGATCGCTCTCTCCACCCTGTTCCACCAAGCACAATGAACAAGTGGCCGGGGCTAGTGCTGGCAGCACCTGACATTTCACAAACACTGCATTTTAAAAGAGTCATTTTCACATCGCGTCAGAACAGAACCAGTTTTCTCGGTTTTAAAAATAGCACCTGCTGTCCAATGGTGTTAGTGCACAATAGAAGCACTTCATTTCAGCTACTGCTAACTGCAGTCATTCTGCAAACAGCAACAGCCCTCTGAGGGCTCAATGATAAAGAAAAGACGTAACTGGTGCACAGTGAATTTTGAAAGCATAACCTGCAGCTCAATTCACATTTGTAATTATTCACTGCAGATTAAATATTATTTGATTGTTCACTGATCTAGAATATTTCTGCAGATATCATTCCTCACCAGAGGCTCACACACTCTACTTCACCACACGAGGTGTAGGATTCCAAAAAGCTTACGTGAGTGGTGGTGCCTCGTTTCAAAGTAATTGCTCATGAGGTCAAGGGTGAATGGTCAAGGCCAAAGGTCAAGGGAATGGGGTTATTGATGAGAGGGGATCAAACAGAGGGCGTGGAAGGGGAATCAGAGTAGGACCAGACGCAGGGTGAAGGCCAGAGTGGAAGAGCAGGGGAAGATCCCTGCACCAGACTCGGGGGGGGGGGGGGGGGGGGGGGGCTCAGGACACCATCACTCTGTGCTCATACGTAGCAGCGCTGTGAGAAGATTATTATGGGTGCCAGGGGTTATGGGGAGAAGGCAGGAGAATGCGGTTAGTAGGGGAAGATAGATCAGGCATGATTGAATGGAGGAGTAGACTTGATGGGCCAAATGGCCTAATTTTGCTCCTAACATAGAAACATAGAAAATAGGTGCAGGAGTAGGCCATTTGAGCCAGCACCGCCATTCAATATGATCATGGCTGATCATCCATAATCAGTACCCCATTCTGGCTTTTACCCCATTTCCCTTGAGTCCCTTAAGGGCCTGTCCCACTTACGTGTCCTTGACATGCAAATTACGCGACCTGGCAGTCACGTTGAGCCTCGACGGTCCCGCGAAGGTCGTGCGCGATTACATGCGTACACACAGCCGTCTGGAGCGCGTGGCGTCATTTGAAGATGGACACAAAGCTGGAGTAACTCAGCGGGACTGGCAGCATCTCTGGAGAGAAGCAATGGGTAACGTTTCATGTCAAGACTCTTCTTCAGTCTGAAAAGAAGGGTCTTGACCTGAAACGTCACCCATTGCTTCTCTCCAGAGATGCTGCCGGTCCTGCTGAGTTACTCCAGCATTTTGTGTCTATCTTCAATTTTCTTGGCCCCGCCAAGTAGAAGTGGGGGCGGGATCCGGACCACAATGGCCGTGAGCCCCAGGTCGAGCTCAGCGATCGTTTGCCTGCTTCTGCTGCTGTTGGAGGTGAGACGTTGCGTCGCGCCAGGGTCTTGGGCCTGTCCCTCTTTGGCCGTCAGTTACGCGACAGGCCGTTGGCGTGTGAAGATATCGTTCGCTACAAAAATTTCGGAGCCCCGTGCGATGTCGCGCACAACTACATACCCCTCCGCGCTTCTCAGTGGGACTGGCCCCGCACAACCATACGATACCCGTGCGCCTCAACGCAACCACGAGGCCGCGTAATTTGCGCGCCAAGGACACGTAAGTGGGACAGGCCCTTTAGTCCTAAGTGCTAATTCTAACTCTCTCTTGAAAAACTGAATTGACCTCCTCTGCCTTCTGTGGCAGAGAATTCCACTGATTCACAACTAACACGTATGAAGAGGCGGTTCACAGCAGGACTGGCCCGGAAAATAAACAACATCAATAATCAACATTACAAAGCGATCCACTAAATGGGAGTGGAACAATGAATGGAGAAGTAATTTGCATTCAGGCCTCGAGTCGGCCCAGAGTGCTTTACAGTCGGCAGTGCCACTTGGAAATGCAGCTGGCAGACCACAAAGAGCAGAGCTCCACACTCAGACTGAGTAACAACACCTGCTCAGGCCATCCAGTATACTGGCAACCTTGGAGATCCCTGGCAATGGGGCACTCCATCCTCACTGGAGAATAGCAGTGCCCTCTCTCTCACGCCTCATCTGAAGGACAACAGCTCAGCACTTCTGCTCAAAATCACTGTGGAACCTGTCCAACATAGAACCATTTGAATGATGCCAATAAAATAAGGTAAAACAATTGCAGGCTTTGCTATAAATGAGAAACTTCAGATTAGTTCAGTAAATAGAGCATCTCACTGCCTATAACCCCGACTATTCACAATCCCACACGGACACTCACAGTAATTAAAATTCTGTTAGTTACCCTTGCAAGTGGGAACAAAGTCATCATGGTTTAATTGAGGTGTAGAAACGGAACCACATCAGCTAGGCTCAGTGTGCAGCTCTCAAAAGCCAGGCCCGAAAGCTTAACACAGTGATGCCTGCGTCTACAGCTAACTCCAAAATAGACTCCTGACTGCTGCTGATGTTCAGATAATGGTCAGAGCAGCACATTTCAGCTATTGTTATTCTCCAAGTCCGGAGGAGAACCACAGTGGTTAAAGGTGTCAGTCCATGAGGTGTGACCGGAGGTTGACCTATGACCCTCACTGAAGCATCCCAAAGCTCCCCCAATTCATCTGTCCTTCACCTGTCCACTCATCAAAGACATTCTCCTTTCAGTAGACGGGGACAATGCTAAGGTGACAAAGTGGTTGCAGCAAAGCCTACTCGAGGCCAAGGCCAAGGCCAAGGCCAAGGCTGTCCTCGAGTGTTGGCAGGTCCAGTATCCTCCCTTTATCACCACTCATCCTGTCACTGCCCTGGAGCTTGCCCTGGCAACCCCCCGTGTTTAGTCACCCTAATGCCCGCAGTCCGTGTTTCGGAAACCCGTGAATCGTACTTGCCACAGCTACGCTACCTGGTTGCCATGGTTGCCATGCCAATTTTAGTTTAGTTTAGTTTAGTCTTTAGAGAAACATGGCAGAAACAGGCCCTTCAGCCCACAGAGTTTGCGCCGACCAGCTATCCCGGCACACTAACTTATCCTCCACAATAGGGACAATGTACAATTTGATCAAAGCCAATTAACCGACAGAGTTGTACATCTTTGGAATGTGGGAGGAAACTGGAGCACCTGAAGAAAACCCACGCAGGGCACAGGGAGAACGTACAAACTCTGTACAGACAGCACCTTTGGTTAGGATCGAACCTGGCTCTCTGGTGCTGAAAGGCAGCAATGCTACCGTTGCTGCATTGAAATTCAGAATTAAATGGGGATGTGGTGAGAACAGAGAGACTGGGCCAGTCATCACACTATCTCAACTACTCCGTGTTCTCTCACTGATGGCTACTGGCTTCACCGCTGACACATGTACTGTGGCCCACAGTGCACTGTTTATGATGTTGGTTGTTGTGCAACAGTCTGGCCAACCACTTCTGTCCCTCTACCCTGTGAAAGGGGTTCACATCCCGCTCTCTCCCTCTCCCTCCCCCTCCCCCCTCCCTCTCCCTCTCCCTCTCCCTCTCTCCCTCTCCCTCTCCCCCTCTCCCTCTCCCCCTCTCTCCGTCTCCCCTCTCTTCCCTTCTCCCCCTCCCTCTCCCCATCTCTTCTCTCCCTCACCCTCTCTCCCTCACTCTCCCTCTCCCTTTCACTCTCCCCCTCTACACCTCTCTCCCTCTCCCCCTTTCGTTGTGTCTCTCCCCAGAATGGGTTGCACAATCTGCCGCTGTTTCCTGTGGTTGACAGTTCTTTGTTAGGCCCGAGTAACAGGATATGAGTGAAGATGGGTGAAAATGGCTGAGATATAGATAAGCCACTATCCACTAATTAGCATGCGATTAACCTACACATGTCCCTTAAATACAACTGCCTTTCTCATCTTGCGGAGTGGGGTCTGCACACCAGCGGGTAGAGCTGCTGCCTCACAGTGTCAGAGACCTGGGTTCAATCCTGAGCTTGGGTGCTGTCTGTGTGGAGTTTGTACGTTCTCCCTGTGACCGTGTACCTTTCCTCCGGGTGCTCTGGTTTCCTCCGACCTCCCCAAGACATGCGGGTTTGTAGAGTAATTGGCCCGAGTGTGTAGGGAGTGGATGAGAACGTGTGATAACATAGAACTAGTGTCGACCTCAGCTCAGTTTAGTTTTGTTTAGTGTCACTTGTACTGAAGTCCAATGAGAAGCTTTTGTTGCACGTTAACCAGTCAGCAAAAAGACTATACATGATTACAATCAAGCCACCCACAGTATACTTGGGTCGGCACGGACTGGAAGGGCCGAGAAGGCCTGTTTCCGTGCTGTAATTGTTATATGGTTATACAGATACACAATGAAGAGAAAAATGGAATTGGTGGAATTTTCCATTGCCTTTGTTCCCCCTCCCGAATTGGCTTAAATGGGTTGGTTGTTCTGGGTGGCAGGGCATTGTTGGTGGTTCTTCTGCTTTCAGAGTCGCTGCCAGGCATTTGAGCACTTGATTATGTGTCCAGGTGTACCGTCCTTGGGAGAGGCTTACTTTACACCCAGTGAGGATGTGCCTAAGTGTGGCTGGTGTTGAACACAGGGGGGCATGATGGATCTTCGCCCAGCCATTGGTTGAGATATTTTGGGATAGGAAGGACATCATAGGTTGCCCGAATGAGGAAACGTATCCTGCTCGCCTCTATCCCCCACATGTCCTTCCAGCTGATCTTCCTCTTTTCCACACTCTCCCATCTCATCCACTGGCCCTGTTTAGCTTGCGACACAGCCTTGGCGCACCTACTCAACTCCTCCTGTCGGTGGACTTCGGCCACAACCACCTTCTGGCGCTCCAGTGATGATGCCTTGTTCCAGCAAGGTCGCTTTCCGCCAAGCCCCAAGCCACTTGTTCTGTGTTGGATTTGCCCTACCATGTTGCCTTGGTGGGGAGCAGATTTTGCCTGCTGTGTCGCATTCTTAGCCGTCCACATCTTTCCTGTTGCCAGGGTTGGAGCAGCAGCTCGGATGACAGTGTCCCTTGATTCTGCCAGGGTCATCTCTAGTCTGACTTTAGTGCACTTGAACTCCTCTGTGAGGCTAGAGAGAGGCAGCTGGAGTACCCCCTGACCGTACAGGCCTCAGGCACCAAGGAACACCTAACCACTTTCTCACGAAACAGCTGATTCTTCTTTCCATCTACTCGACTCTTGTGAGGGTGATGTCACACATGGTTAGTGGCTACATAAGGCGAGGTAGTAACCCAAACTGCAGGCACCAGATTTTCAGCTTTCCAGGCAGCATGGATCGGTCGATATTCGCCAGACCTTTGATGACTTCTTGCCTGAACTCTTTAGCCTGATCAGTGTTCTTCAGTTTGGAGTTATACCATCTTCCCAGACTTTTGATTGGCTTCTCTGACACAGTTGGAATAGGTTCTTATCAATGAAGAACCTTTGATCTGTCAGTTTGCCTTTGATTATAGAAATGCTTCTTGATTTGGATGGCTTGAATTTCATTCTGACCCCAGTGATGTTCTCCTGAAGCTTCCCCAAAGGGCGCCTGGTGCAAGGTGCTGTTGTTGTTATGATCGTCATGTCATCCATGTAGGCCCTGATGGGTGGTAGATGGGACTCCAGACTTCATCCGCTCGCCACCCACTACCCACTTGGAGGCCCTTATGATGACTTCCATAGCCATTGTAAAAATCAATGTGGAGATGGTACACCCCGCCATAATGCCAATCTCCATGCAATGCCATGTGGTCGTGAAGTCAGGCGTGGTGAAACAGAGCTGCAGATCTTGAAAGTAAGCCTTGACAAGGCTTGCGATAGTCTCTGGTATCCTGAAGAAGTCAAAGGAGGCCCAGAGGAAACTGTGAGGGACAGTTCCGAACGCGTTGGCAAGGTCAAGGAAAATGACATGCAGATCTCTCTTCTCTTTTCTTGCAGTCTGGATTTGGTGCCAAATCATGCTGGTATGTTCGAGGCATCGAGAGAACCCTGGGATGCCTGCTTTTTGGAATGTTGTATCCACAAGGTTGTTTCTCTCTAAATAGCTGGTCATCCTCTGAGCTATGATGTTGAAGAAAATCTTACCCTCTACATTGAGGATACTGATCAGGCGGAATTGGCTGATATCTGTTGATTCCTTCTCTTTCGGAATCAGGATTCCTCCTGCCCTGCGCCATGCTTTGGGTATGACTCTCTTATCCCAAGCCACTCTCATTAGCCTCCACAGGAAGTGAAGGACGTCAGGAGCACCCTTGTAGAGTCGATACGGAACCCCATTTGGCCCTGGCGCTGAAGATGCTCTTGCCCGCTTTACTGTCTGTTCCACCTCCCTCCACTTTGGAGGACTAATGTCCATCTTGTGCTCTGGTTGTTCAATTGGTGGAATGTCCGATAGAATAGCTGTCTCCTGGTGTCTCTTGTCATCCGCATGCATTCTTTCCAGATGCACGTCCAGCTCCTGCCTTGATGATTTCAGGCTTCCTCCCTTTTCTTTGATGAAAAGTGATTTTACAAACGTCTAGGGGTCCTTGACGAAGCGTGATCTCGTTCGTTCATTCTTTTTTTGTGATTTCTGCAGGTAATCTACTCGTCTCAGGGTTGCTAAACAGTTTTTGATGTTTCCTTGGAGAATGCTGATGCCCTCCCTCTCACTATCAGATGCCTTCCTCCACTGCTTCTTGAGCTGCCTTCTCTCCCGGATTAGGCATTCCATCTCCTTTAGCCGCCTGGACTTGCTATCCAAAGCTGGTGCCTATTCCTTTTTCTCCCTTATTCCATATCATTCTGCTCCATAGCCATAGATGATGTCCCCCATCTTATCAAGCTTTCTTTCAACTGTACCCCTTGCACCCTGTAAGATACTGGTCAGGTCAGCATGTATGGTCTCCCATTCTTTCTTCTCCAAGGCTCCAGGAACATTTGACGCGAGGTTTCCTTCCGCTGATCTTTTTCTCCATTGCTGGTTTTCATGGCTGGATGGGCTCCATATCTTCCTCTGCCTGCGTAACTGTGCTTGAGTTTCCTTCATCGAGGGGCTGATGCCCTGCCAACTTTCGTGAGACTCCAGTCGCTGGACTTCATTCGACTGACTTGATTGACTTCTCAGGAAGTACTTATCAAGTAGCTGTCACAGGCTTTCATCATTTTTGTGTCCTTCATTCCAAAATGAACAATACATGTTCTCACATAATACTTCATTGGCCAGCTTTTGGCCAACATGCCGTGCATGTTGTTGTAAACTGTTTCGATCCTCCTTGCACTTGCCTTCCTACCCATTTGCATGTAGTTTGCATGTTTGCCTCCTTCTGCCTCCAAGTCGTCAGTGTTTGCAGCAAACAGTTGCAGTCCCAAACGCCGCTCCTTGTCGAACTTCAGAGATCACAGGTTGCCAACCTGAAACAAACCCTCCGTGTTCCTGCTCACTGCTTCCTGCCTGTGACCAGAGCCTCTCTGCACGCATGTGTTACCTCCAGTAATCATGGGCTCCTCTCTAGTGACAGCCTCAGGCAGCACGGTGGCGCGGTGGTAGAATTGCTCACTTACAGCGCCAAAGACCCGGGTTCGATCCTGACAATGGGTACTTGTCTGTACTGAGTTCGTACGTTCTCCCCATGACCTGCGTGGGATTTCTCCAGTTTCCTCCCACACTCCAAAGACGTAGAGATTTGTAGGTTAATTGGCTTCGGTAAGATTGTAATTGATTCTAATGTATGTAGGATAGTGTGTGAGGTGATCGCTGGTTGGCGCGGACCTGGAGAATTAAGCGCCTGTTTCCGCACTGTATCTCTAAAACTAAAAACATTTTACTAAAGGCCTCGTGGAAGCTCAAGTGCAAGTGCAGGTAAAAGGGCTGAGTATGCATGGTCACCATGGATACGGTTGCCTGCTGCACCTCTTCCTGTGCTCTGTGACTCTCTGTGATAACACAACTTCTAGTTCCCCTCCATCCACTCCTGTCTAGACTTGCTCTAAATAACGAATAGATTTGACAGAATGCATTCCCCTTCATCAGGCCATTGCAGCAAGTCCACAACTGTGCATAATGGAATGGGTCAAGGTACACCAGGAAACTCAGCAAACTCAATGGCAATCAAGAGGTCAAGCAAAATTCAGGACTGCAGAAGGGCCTCGACCTGAAACGTCACCTATTCCTTCCCTCCAGGGCTGCTGCCTGACCCGCTGAGTTACTCCAGCTTTTTGTGTCTATATTCAGTTTAAACCAGCATCTGCGGTTCCCTCCTGTGTAGCTTTATTCAATTGTAGGCCACCGTGTAGCTTTATTCAATTGTAGGCCAGTCAGGGAACACCACTGACTGGGCCAGTGGTAGATACTGCCCACTACCTGGGACATCATTTTGTTGCTAGCAGCAATACTGAGATGGATGCAGTGACTCTTGCATCAGTTCCCTCATCAATCACACATTTCATCACTCCTTCTCTACACATTTGGAGGGAGGTTCCTATTCAGCATGCACACCACACATACATCTGCAAATCTGTGTGTATTTTGAGCTGAGCCCTTGGGGCAGGAAGCTGTGTGATTGGTCGTTCTGCTTTCGGTTTCCGGCCTACAGCTTGCCGGCATTTCCCTCTGCACCGTTCACCGTTCCCCCCCCTGACCCACCACTAGACCACATCCCCTCCCAGCCCCACACACATTCACCATGAGAGCAGTGACACACTCACTGTCAGCTCATGTCAGTTGAGCGGTTTGCAACAGATGATATCTCACCTCACAAACCCTCCATCACTTCCTGTTTACCAGGGAGAGGAATGGCATCATTGCACCCTCCCCCAACCCCACCCCATCTCCACACCCACGTCTCCCCAAGCTTCAAGGCACTGCCAACCATCAGCTTCCCAGGAGAAAGAGCCGCATTTAAATCAAGGTCATGGGCCTTAAAATAAAATGCGGCACGGTGGCGCAGCGGTAGAGTTGCTGCCTTACAGTGCTTACTGCGCCGGAGACCCAGGTTCAATCCCGACTACGGGTGCTGTCTGTACAGAATTTGTACATTCTCCCCATGACAGCATAGGTTTTCTCAGAGATCTTTGTTTTCTTCCCATACTCCAGTGGTACAGGTTTGTAGGTTTGAAGGGCCTGTTTCCGTGTTGTATCTCGAAACTAAACTAAACTTCACCTGAAGCTAGCAACGCAGGGACAGAGACAGCATCGAGCGCTGAGACAGAGAGAGGGACGTGGGTTCAAAGGGGACAGTGATTAAACCATTTTCTTTGTGGCAATGAAGAAGTGATGGGGGGCCTCTGAGATATGATCACATCTGGTCAAAACCGATAAAGCGGGCACTTGCTCACTGCCGCATCACAGCACGAAGATCTACAACATCGAACCGTTACACTCAGAAGTTTCAGCACAAGGGCACATGTATGCTCAAAGATAAACCAGCATGTAACAGGGTGAAGCAGTCTTCTCAGTCAACATACTCCATCCAAACATCACAAAGGTCTGACCAAGGGTCCCGGCCCAAAATGTCACTTATTCCTCTTCTCCAGAGATGCTGCCAGACCTGTTGAGTTACTCCAGCACTTTGTGTCTATCTTCAGTGTAACCCAACATCTGCAGTTCCTTTCTACACCCAATCTAGTACAGTGTTGGACAACTAATCATCCACAAACATCCCCAACGTCATGGGTAGCAGGTCCCAGCAGGTAGGTACAAAGAGCCCGGCAGCGGCAGTGGTGCTGAGTAGATGGACCATCTCTACCTTCTCCCCACATCGCCATCATCACCACAGTACAGTCAGCAAGAAACAGTGCAACGGATTAGGTGGAACAGAAGCTGCCGCATCATGCAACGTCCCAGTTGTGATACTGAGCCCTTACAATGTAGAACTAGCCATGTAACCAGCTAATTACACAGAGGCCACTACCCAGCATTGTCCACAGATGCTGCTTGACCTGCTGAACCTTCCCAACAAGTTGCTGGAGGAAGGAAGCCTAGACCCCACCTGCCCACTGTGAGTGGAGCACAGCCACGCCAGTCAACCTGCCTCAACAGCAACAGAGGACCATGTTCACCATACACCTGGCCCAGGTCGTCTGGTGCCCACTGTATTGTTGCCAACGTTTCCCACCTCCCAGAAATAAAAACACCCAGACTAGAACTATTCAGCAGGTTAGTCAGCATCATTGGAGGGAGAAAGATTGAATGTTAAAAGATAATGACCTTTCGTGAATGACCTTTCATCTTCACCCCATGCTGTTTGTGTGCAAGTGACTGTGGGGAAAGCCTCATGGGGATGCAATGGGCCACAATAACCAGACTTCAAACATGGAGAGTGGGCACTGTAGTGACTTTCAGTGACCATGTTCACCTTTGCAGGTGAGTTGTGGGCCAAGCCTTTGAGAAGGGAAGAGTTTTCATTTCCTAACACATATATGTTTCTACTGGAAGTTTAACCCCATCTCAAATATTCCGTCCGCACAGTCTTCCCTTCCCTTGGCAACTAATTGCCAATCACCAGGGGCACCGTACGATTGGCAGCCCCGCCAAGGGTCTGCTTGTTTTTTCGGCTTTTTTTTAATTAATTTTGAGTGTGTGTTAAGTTTGTGTAAAGTTTCTCTGGTGTGTTTTATGTGGGGGGGTGGATTTTTTGTTTTCAGTTTCTTATCTTGCCGAATACGCGATTAATATTCTGATCTCATTCTCCGGTTGCTCTGCGGCTGACCATTGATGGAGCTGGAGGCCTCCTCGGACTGACCTTGGGCCCCACCGCGGGGCATGGACGTACGTCAGAGTTGACCCCTTGCCTGGGATCGCTCCAACTGCGGCCTGCGGACAATACATCGGGAGCTGGCAGTCTCGGGAGAGGCCGTGGATGTTGGGAGCATCAATGTTGTGAAAGTTGCGACCAGCACTGACGTGGGGTTCGATCGCCCGGCGCGGGGGAGCTGAAATCCCCCCGATGCAGGAGCTGATCGCCTCGACGCGGAGGGCCCGCCACCGGCTACAGGAGTCAAGATCATCCCGCCAATGGAGGGCTCGAGGCCCCCGACCGCAGGAGAGCAAAGGGGAGAGGTTGTACTTTTCTTCGCCTTCCATCACAGTGAGGAATGTGGAGGAGTCTCTGTGATGGATGTTTATGTTCAATGTGGTTTGTGTGTTCCGTTGCTTTTTGTTTGTATGACTGACTTGGCAAAGTAAATTCCTCGTATGTTGCAAAACATACTTGGCTAATAAAGTATTACTGTGATTGTGATTGATTTATTGCATTTCAAAAACCAATATTTAAACCGGTTAGAATATTGGTTGTCCAGTGAGGTCAGGAGAGCTCATCCCCGTCAACCCAACCGACAGAAAGAGGCTCCCTGAGGTGACACATCCACCCCACTGGTGTAGCCAGAGATCATTGAAGGTGGGAGGACAAGTAGATACATTGATGAAGAAAGTGTATGGAATACCTGGCCAGGGCACACTGTATAAGGATAAGTTATGGTATAACTTTATGAAACAGCTGGCACATTGCGTGCAGTCCTGGTTGTTACACCATAGGTTGAGTTTAATTTAGTTTAGAAATACAGTGCAGAAACAGGCCCTTCGGCCCATCAAATCCATGGCGACCAGCGATCGCCACACACTAACTCTATCCTACACACACTAGGGTGAATTTACAATTATATCAAGCCAATTAACCTACAAAGCTGCACGTCTTTGGTGTGTGGGAGGAAACCGCGCAGGTCACGGGGAGAACTGGGTACAGATTGCACCCATAGTCAGGATTGAACCCGGGTCACTGGCGCTGTGAGGCAGCAACTATACTGTTGCACCACCGTGCTGCCCAAAGGGTGGAGTGATGGCAGTGGAGAGTGTGCAGGGGAGATTGACCGGCGCGCTGCTGGGGTGCATTGGTTCCGCTCGCAGCACTGACTTTACAGGTAGACACAAAATGCTGGAGTAACTCAGCCGGTGAGGCAGCATCTATGGAGAGAAGGAATAGGCGACGTTTCAGGTCGAGAACCTTCTTCAGACTGATATCAGGGGAGGAACAAAGATAGAATGTAGGCGGAGACAGTAAGACTGGGGGAGAGCTAGGAGGGGGGAGGGGATGGAGAGAGAAAGTAAGGGCTATCGGAAGTTAGAGAAGTCAATGTTCATACCACTGGGGGTGTAAAATATGAGGTGCTGTTCCTCCAATTTGCGCTGGGCCTCACTCTGACAATGGTGGAGATCCAGGACGGAAAGGTCAGATTGGGAATGGGAGGGGGAGTTGAAGTGTTAAGCCACCAGGTAGGTTAAGATGGACTGAGCAGAGGTGTTCAGCGAAACGATAGCCGAGCCTGCGCTTGGTCGCGCCGATGTAGAGAAGTTGACACCTAGAACAGCAGATACAGTAGATGAGGTTGGAGGAGGTGCAGGTGAACTTCTGCCTCACCTGGAAAGACTGTTTGGCCCTTAGATGGAGTCGAGGGGGAGATAAAGGGACAGGTGTTGTATCTCCTGCAGTTGCAGGGGAAAGTACCTGGGGAGGGGGTGGTTTGGGTGGGAAGGGACGAGTTGACCAGGGAGTTGCGAGGGAATGGTCTCTGCGGAAAACAGAAAGGGGTCGAGTTGTGAAGAAGTGGCCAGTACTGCGATCCCGTTGGAGGTGACGAAAGTGTTGGAGGATTATATGCTGTATGCGACGGCTGATGGGTGGAAGGTGAGGACAAGGGGGACTTTGTCCTTGTTATGGATAGGGGGAGGGGGAGTAAGAGCAGAGCTGTGGGATATCAAGGAGACCCTAGTGAGAGCCTCATCTATAATGGAAGTGGGGAACCCTTGTTCCCTAAAGAATGAGGACATCTCCAATGTCTTGGTATGGAAAACCTCATCCTGGGTGCAGATGCAGCGTAGACGGAGGAATTGGGAGTAGGGGATAGAGTCCTTACAGGAAGCAGGGTGGGAATGAGCGTAGTCAAGCTAGCTGCGGGAATCAGTAGGTTTGTAGTAGATGTCAGTCAATAATCCGTCTCCTGTGATGGAGACGGTGAGATCTGGAAACGGTAGGGAGATGTCGGAGATAGTCCAGGTGAATTTGAGTGCAGGATGGAAATTGGTGGTGAAGTTGATGAAGTCAGTGAGTTCTGCATGGGTGCAGGAGGTAGCACCAATGCAGTCGTCAATGTAGCGGAGGTAAGATTCGGGGAAAGGGTCAGTGTACACCTTGAACAGGGATTACTCGACGTACCCTACAAGGAGGCAGGCATAGCTGCGGCCCATGTGAGTGCCCATAGCTACGTGTTGGATCTGGAGGAAGTGAGAGGAGTCAAAGGAGAAGTTGTTGAGGGTAAGGACCAGCTCTGCTAGGCAGAGGAGAGTGTTAGTAGATGGAAATTGGCTGGTTCTGCGGTCGAGGAAGAAACGGAGGGCTTTAAGACCCTCCTGGTGGGGGAATGAGGTGAAGAGTGACTGGACATCCATGATGAAGATGAGGGAGTGGGGGCCTGGAATACAGATTGGGTATCATCTCCTTGTGGAGGAGGCTGGCAGAAGTGTACAGAATTATCAGGAGTATAACCTGGGTCAAAGGTAGGAGACTTTTCCGCAAAGCATAGATTAATATAAACCACAGGGCAGAGGGTTTTCACCTAGAGGATGGTTGCAATCTGGAACACCCTGCCTAAATTGTTGGTGGGGGCAGAGACTCTCAAAGCATTTTAAAATAATGAAGCACTTGAAGTAGCATGGCACGAAAGGCTATAGACCGTGAGCTGGCAACTGGGGATAATACAGAGTGGGGGTGTGTCGTTGGCAAGGCCATGGTGGGCCAAAGGGCCTCTTCCTGTGCCGTTTGATTCGAAGATCCACGATATTAAGTTGTACACAACACATCTTTGTTATTCTGGCAATATTGTCGCATCAATACCCCAACAAGTTATGTGTCGTTAGAACCCAAGATGATCAGTCGTTGAATGGGAACTTCAACCGGCCTGTGTTCACCACCTCAACAATAACAACTCTGGTTTGAGTATTTGTCCATCACTTTTAACAACACAGAAAGATCCAACTGCTATCTCAGATTGCACCAATTACACAAAGGGCTGCAGAAAATGCAATCTCCAGCAGTTGTATATTGGAAATACTAAATATAAATAGAAATCCTTACATGGACGCTGCCAAAAATAATAGACCCATCTCTGACAAACTGTCGGGGCAGCTGTTTCAGCATCTGAAGTGAAACTGAGGGTAGAGCTGGAATCCAAGAAACTGGGGCATGAGGAGAACATTCGGCCCTCACACCCGCTCTGCCTCAAAAATCACCCCAGCACCACAATCCTGCTCTAATCTCATCCCCAGAAATCTATCCATGTATCTGACGTCTGAGCCTCTACAACCCTTCTGGGGGCAGAATCCCAGATTCCCCACTCACTGGATTTAAGAGAGAGTTGGATAGAGCTCTAGGGGCTGGTGGAGTCAAGGGATATGGGGAGAAGGCAGGCACGGGTTATTGATAGCGGACGATCAGCCATGATCATATTGAATGGTGGTGCTGGCTCGAAGGGCAGAATGGCCTCCTCCTGCACCTATTTTCTATGTTTCTATGTTTCTATGGGAGAAGAAATGTCTTCTCAGTTCAGTCCTGAATGTCTGGCTTCTTATTTTGTGTCTATGACCTCTCGATTTTAGACACACAGCCAGTGGAACCAACATCTCTACATCTCAGTCTCTTACAGCTTCCAACGCGATCACCTCGCCTTCTGAACTCTGGTCACTCTCTGCTTTAATCTCCTCATCTGCAACATACTCCCCAGCCCCAAGAAACCCGGTGAACATTCACTGCACTCCCTATAACCTTTAGGGAGATATAAGTAGGTTATTTGATGAGGCTTCCCCTGGGTTTGAGGGCCTGAGAGCCAAGGTGTCTGCAGCTCGGGGTCACCGATGCCTCCAGCAGGCAGACCCCACGTTCGATCACAATTATGCCTGATTGCTCAGGAGAGTGACAACAGCTTCACAGTGTGGGTGTCAGTAACCAGTGATGGCACGTTCCACCCACATGAGCTGGCCTTTACACTCCGCGCCCACCATCGTCGCCACCTTTACTGCTTCATTAACACTTAACTTCAGTTTTTGATGGGGCTTGCCATGTAACCTGTTGCTACTTCATCACACCCATGGGATGTTCTTGCCCGTGTCAGGGTCCCCATAGCCGCTGATACCTCACTCTGTGAACAGTTCCTCCGTTAGTTAAGTAGGGACAGCAGGCACCATAGTCCAGATACAGTCACCAGGGTCTACATTAATGCAGCAAGACATCTCTTGTACTCTACTTATAAAAGAGTTTGACAACTAAATCCAACCAATGTTTGGCTCTCTAACAGCTGGCTGGATCAGCATGTTAACTTTCACTGATTTATGTACAAGGCCACAAAGGTTCCTCTGAACACCTTTTGGTCCAAAGTAACTTTCATCTTTTGACAGGGACTTGCTGACATTTTTCCGAGTCTCAAATAACAATAGCAGGTTTCCCCCTTGTTGTGGCTGCACAACAGGCATGGTGGAGGCTTCCCGGAGATGCGATTGTTTCCCGGATCGTATCTCCGGTCGCTCTGCGGCCTAACATCATGGAGCTGGAAGCTCTGCTCGGGATTGACTTTGAGCCCCACGGCGGTGACGTGGACTTACCATCGGAGCCCGTCCCTAGCCTGCGGATTTCAACATCGCAGTCTTGCGTAGAGACCGATGTTCAGAAGCTGCAAACGACAAGAAGGTTCGACCTGTGCGACCCGGGGTCGATCACCTGCCCGGGGAGCTGACATTCCCCCCCGATGCAAGAGCTTGATCGGCCCAACGCAAAGGGCCTGACCGCCGGCTATGGGAGTCGAGACCGTCCTGTGAACGGAGGGCTCGGGGGCCCCGACCGCGGGAGGACAAAGAAGGGAGAGGTTGAACTTTTGTTTTCTCCTTCCATCACAGTGAGGAATGTGGGGGAGTCACTGTGGTGGATGTTTATGTTCAAATGTATTTTGTGTGTTTTGTTGCTATTTATTGGTGTGACTGTACGGCAAATCAAATTCCTCGTATGTTGCAAAACATACTTGGCTAATAAAGTATGATTATGATAATGATTATAGATAATGTCTGGCATACACCAAAGAGTCCCAGGGTAAAGGATGTGAGCACACATGTTCGTTCGGTAACAGTAAGGACATGGGAGCGGGCAAATATAAATCCTGTGCCTGCCCCTGTGCCTATGTAGCACCCACTGCCACTGTGTTACAGGCTGGTGCAGCGTCATGGCATTGGGCTACTTTGAGTTTAACTGGTGGTCATTTGCAGACAAATTGTTCTGCACACATTAATACATGTGCCACAATCAACTTGTATTTCAAGTTTCCTGCCACATGCAAATTGGAGGAACAGCACCTCATATTTTGCTTGGGCAGCTGTCAAATAAACGGCATGAATTTGATTTCTCTTACTGCAAGCGACCCTTGCATCCCCTCTTTCTCCATCCCACCCCTACCCTAGTCCTCTTGTTAATTTCACCGTTTATATCCCTTTGGTATCACTTTGTTCCCAAACAACAATGGACCATTGTGGACTCCACTTTTCCTGACTCATCGATGCCGGCTCTGCTTTGTTCTGAATCTTCCCATACCTCTAGTTTCCCCTCCCCTGATGAAGGGTCTTGACACGAAACATCACCTATTCCTTTTCCCCAGAGATGCAGCCTGACCCGCTGAGTTACTCCAGCATTTTCTGTCTATCTTCAATATAACCCAGCATCTGCAGTTCCTTCATACACCAACTGGTAAAAGTGTCTGAGTCTCCAACGTGGCAATGCGCATCATGGATTCACTGAAAGAAAATAATGAGCAGGGTCCTGACCCGAGACCTTTGCTGCTCACTCTCAGTGAAATACAGAGCCAAACACAGCTGGATGAGGCACATGTGATTTAAACCCAAGCCCAGTTCATCCATTTTCCCTTCTCCACTTCCTGCCCACCTCTGCCCCCAACTCCATCGTCACCGCATTGATTCCACGCTGCCCTTTTGCCCCTGCCCTGCCCACTGCAGGGCGCCCTGGTGCTCCAGTTGCTCCAGCTGCTCCAGCTGCTCCAGCTGCTCCAGGCGGTACTGTGCGATCCACAGCATCGGAGCATCTCTCCCCCAGGCTTCCAGTGAGCCCCCTCCCCCCCCTCCTACCGGCCCCGTTACCCCCATCCCAAATTTCCATCCCTCATCACGTTTTCCCTCATCTCCATAGCAACCTTAATTGACACAGATCGACAGATCCAAATCTGAGGAAAGACACCAAATCTGAGGAAAGACATCCTTGCCATAGAGGGGGTACAGAGAAGATTCACCAGACTGATTCCTGGGATGTCAGGACTTTCATATGAGGAAAGATTGGATAGACTCGGTTTGTACTCGATGGAATTTAGAAGATTGAGGGGGGATCTTATAGAAACCTACAAAATTCTTAAGGGGTTGGACAAGCTAGATGCTGGAAGATTGTTCCCGATGTTGGGGGAGTCCAGAACAAGGGGTCACAGTCTAAGGATAAGGGGGAATTCCTTTAGGACCGAAATGAGGAAAACATTCTTTACACAGAGAGTGGTGAGTCTCTGGAATTCTCTGCCACAGAAGGTAGTTGAGGCCAGTTCATTGGCTATATTTAAGAGGGCGTTAGATGTGGCACTTGTGGCTAAAGGGATCAGGGGGTATGGAGAGAAGGCAGGTACGGGATACTGAGTTGGATGATCAGCCATGATCACATTGAATGGCGGTGCAGGCTCGAAGGGCCGAATGGCCTACTCCTGCACCTATTTTCTATGTTTCTATGTTTCTATGACACAAAATGCTGGACAGGCAACATCCCTGGAGAAAGGGAATAGGTGAGGTTTCGGCCCCGAGACCCTTCTTCAGTTTAGTTTAAGGTGGACAAAAATGCTGGAGAAACTCAGCGGGTGAGGCAGCATCTATGAAGCCAAGGAATAGGTGATGTTTCGGGTCGAGACCCTTCTTCAGACTGATGTCGGGAGGGGGAGGGGTGGGGCGGGCAAAAGAAAGGAAGAGGCGGAGACAGTCGGCTGTGGGAGAGCTGGGAAGGGGAGGGGAAGGAGGGAGAAAGCAAGGACTACCTGAAATTGGAGGTCCATGTTTATATTGCTGGGGTGTAAACTATCCAAGCAAAATGTTAGTTTAGTTTAGTTTAGAAATACAGCACGGAAACATGCCCTTCGGTCCACCGGGTCCATGCCGACCAGCGATCCCCGCACATTAACACCATCCTACACCCACTAGGGACAATTTTTACATTTACCAAGTCATTTAACCTGCAAACCTGTACGTCTTTGGAATGTGGGAGGAAACCGAAGATCTCTGAGAAAACCCACGCTGTCACGGGGAGAACGTACAAACTTAATACAGACAGCATCCCATAGTCGGGATCGAACCCGGGTCTCCGGCGCTGTATTCACTGTAAGGCAGCAACTCTACCGCTGCGCCACCGTGACCGCCCTTCAGACCAGTGTGTCCCAGTGTGGCTCTGGCCCAGTGCCAGCAGCTGCTGGTATTATGTGTGCACGTATTGTCTCATCACTTCTAAATGGGGGAACACCAACAGTGGATTTCTGAAAGTAAAGATGTCGCAATGTCACAGTTTTGGTTAAAAACCCTGAGATGGTATCAGTGGAATACTCCACACCACAGTGGTCAAATAATGAATAACAACAATACCTAAGGTAGGTAGGATTCAGAAATTATGATCCACAGTTCCACATTGGGGAGTACATGATGTGGATTCTCCAACATTAGATTGGGATTGGATGACATAGATATTCTGTATAAAAAGCTGCATCCTGCAGAGTACAGATTTACACAAGGGATGGAATTAAAGTCAATCACACCTTCATCGTCACAACATTACATCCCACCCATAAACACATCACTGATCTCAGGGCCTGATCTCACCACTCCATACTCTGAACCTACTCACATTTCTTTCAGCCTCACCAACACCACACACTCCATCACCCAGCAGCCCAAACCTAAACCCATGACCCATCACCTTCACCTGCGTTGTCCATGGCTTCCTTCCATCATACGATCATGAATGTGAATACTCACTGATGATTGCCAGAGTTCAGTTCCAATCGCAACTACACCCGTCTGATGAAAGGAGCAAATAACAGCCCTGCCCCATTTGTGCCACGCAATGACCTTTTGTAACAGTTTTGGGGCATCTTGGTTGGCGTGGGCAAGTTGGGCCAAAGTGCCTGTTTCCATGACTCTGAGACACATTCCAACTATTCATTCTTGATGTTCAACGACATGACCATTCGGCCTCCACCACCAGCACCCTTGAGTCAACACTGGCCAGATGTGCAACTGCACCAGACACATAAATACTGTGGCTACAACAAACTGGGTCTACAGGGGAGTGTGATGGATTCCTCTCCCCTTGATTGGGTGAATACATTTCTATTAAAGCTCCGGAAGTTCAACACTTCCTGAACAATGTCGCCCACCTAACTGGGAGTGCTGCCACCAGGTTATGTTCTCAATCCATCACCAGTGCAGTGCCTACAGTGCATACCATCCACAAACTGCACTGGAGCTGCCAATCAGGCCTGTCCACACCACGTGCCTAACCCACAACCCCTCTTGCAAGCAGAACAAAGGGGTAGGCAAGCGGACAGGAACACTTGCAGCTTCGTTCCATCACATACCACAGAGGAACATCACTCTCCACCCCTCCACAGAGGAGCATCACTACCCCCTCCATCAACACCAAGCTGGGATTTCCTGTCCAGCACCACTGTGGGCACCAGTGATTCAAACCAACCCATTCACACCTTCCCAAAGATAGACACCCAAAGCTCGAGTAACTCAGCGAGAAAAGGCATAGTTGACGTTTCAGTTCAAGATCTTTCTTCAGACTGAGAATCAGGGGGAAGCGAAATATGAAAATATACAGAGAACGAATGAATGAAAGGTATGCAAAAGGACAAATCAAAGCCTGCAACGATGACATGACAGAGCGTAACAGAGCTCTTGTCGGAGAGAGGAGGGAGAAGTGGGCATAACCATATAACCATATAACCATATAACCATATAACAATTACAGCACGGAAACAGGCCATCTCGGCCCTTCAAGTCCGTGCCAAACAACTTTTTTCCCTTAGTCCCACCTGCCTGCACTCATACCATAACCCTCCATACCCTTCTCATCCATATGCCTATCCAATTTATTTTTAAATGATACCAACGAACCTGCCGCCACCACTTCCACTGGAAGCTCATTCCACACCGCTACCACTCTCTGAGTAAAGAAGTTCCCCCTCATGTTACCCCTAAACTTCCTTGAGGAGATTTCGCAGTGCAGCACAAAAAATGTGTAGGAAGAAACTGCAGATGCTGGTTTACACTGAAGCTAGACACAAACCACTGGAGTAACTCAGCAGGTCAGGCAGCATCTCTGGAGAAAAGGAATAGATGACGTTCCAGGTTCTCAAGGTCATTTAGAAATGAGCTGAATAATATGTCTGTGTGAATGAATTCCACATCACATAAATTTATATAAATGTAAGGTGTATCTGCTGTAGTGTTTATAAATGAGACCCTAAATCTCATACAGTTGCAAAGTCCAGCCTGTCGTGAGAATTCTGCTGTCACTAAGGCATTCTCATTTCTCTCGTTACACCTCGGTGAGAAACCTCGATATATTTTCCATTTGCAGCTTATTAAAACTCAGTCAAGGCTTTATCCGCCTTAACTGTTATTTTAAGAATCAGGTACTGAATATATAATGACTTTTAAACTGACCTACTTAGGGAAAGATATACCACGGTTAATGCCCCTAAACAAGCTTCCTGGAATGTTCTCACTGTCTGACCTGCCTATAATTGGACATCATGCTCAGGACAGTCTGCAGCTGGGAATACAATGCTGTCTGAAGGTTGTGGATGGTTCTGTTTTCTTTCAAGCTGAGTTACAGCAGAGTGGCACAGTTGCCGCCTTACAGCATCAGAGACCCCAGTTTGATCCTGACCACCGGTACTGTCTGTGCAGAGTTTGCATGTTCTCTCTGTGATTGCAAGGGCTTTCTTTGGGTGCTCCGGTTTCCTCCCACACTCCAAAGACGTACAGGTTTGTAGGTTCATTGGCTTTGGTAAAAATTGTAACGTCCCTAGTGTGTAGGATAGTGCTAGTGTACGGGGTGATTGCTGGTCGACAGGGACTCGGTGGGCTGAAGAGCCTGTTTCCTTGCTGTATCTCTCTCTCTAAGTCTAAGGCTAATGACTGAGACAAATAGCAACCCATCCCACGCACAGACAATCACAATCTTTGCCTCAGCTTCAGAGAAATTAGCAGGATTAAGGCACTCAGCCTTGTTGAGCAAGTTCTACAATCAACTGTGCCTCGCTGTGCCTCGAACCATATTCCTGCTCAGCCCCCACACAGGTGCCTTCTGTCGAAAAATCTTTCTTTTCCTTCTTAAACGTACTCAGCAACTTATCCTCCACCACATTCTCTGCTGGAGAATTTGCTCACATTCACCAGGTTGTGCTACGCCATCCCCAGACTGAAACCTCTGGTGCTAGACCACGTGCACGAAAACATCCTCCCCTGATCCAGACTGTTCTGTCCCATCAGATGTACGTATGCCCCTCTTTTGTTTGAAAGTCTGGTGAACAAGGCCTGGTCGATCCAACCTCTCCTCATACAACAGTGCGCCATCTTTGGGATGGGTCTGGTTACCCTTTCTTGCACTCCCTCAAGGATAAGGACTTCCTTTCTTAAGTGCGGAGACTGGAAGTATGCTCAGTACCTCATGTGCGATCTCACCTGTCATGAGACTGTCCACTGGCCGGCAGGTCCAGGACATTCCAACCCCCCAAGGGTCAGCACCAGGATTCCCGCAGCCCCTGCTGCGATGGCCATAGTGCCGCAGATTTCCCTGTGTCGCATTCTTTGTTCCAGCATGGCTCCAGTGCAGCCTTCCACAGTTCAGTAGAGTTTAGTTTTGTTTATTTATTGTCACGTGTACAAAGTACAGTGAAAAGCTGTTGTTGCGTGCTAACCAGTCAGTGGGAAGGCCATACATGATGACAATAGAGCCATTTACAGTGCACAGATACATGATAAAGGGAATGATATTTAGTGCAAGATAATGTCCAGTAAAGACCAATTAAAGATAGTCCAATGGTCTCCAATGAGGTAGATAGTAGTTCAGGTCCACTCTCTGGTTGTGGTAGGACTGTTCAGTTGCCTGATAACAGCTGGGCAGGAACTGTCCCTGAATCTGGAGGTGTGCGTTTTCACACTTCTATACCTTTGCCCGATGGGAGTGGGGAGAAGAGGGAGTGGCCGGGTACCACAGAGCCAGTGCCCGCGGTTTAATGCAGTGCGGAGCAGTGTGGAAGCTGCTGCACTGATGGGAATCGGCTGCATTCACAGAATGGCTTTGACAACTGTCCCTGACCCTGCCCTCTCCGGGCTCATTAACTGCCATAACTCTCAGTGTAACAGGGCCACTGAATGTAGGGGTGAACAAACCTCTTGAACATTCACTAACATTCAACTATCTCACGGCCTTATAAGAAATAACCAACATTGTTAAAATTGTAGGTGTTTTTGGTCAACTAAAACTTCAATAAACACATGTGTTCACTGACGTTCCATTAAAACGATGAAACTAATTTAATTTTATCATTCAAACAACTTCCCTGTTCCCTGAAACCCACGTTGCACACTCATTTGATACTATCTACACATGTAACAGGCTTAACTGGGCGCAGGTGGGTATCCTAGCTGGGGACCAGGGAGACCACATGTACATGTTATAGGAGCAGCATTAGGCCATTCGGCCCATCATGTCTACACCACCATTCAATCACGGCTGATCTATCTTTCCCTCGCAACCCCATTCTCCTGCCTTCTCCCCGTAACCCCTGACACCCTAAGTAATCAAAAATCTTACAATCTCCTCCTTAAAAATATCCATTGACTCGGCCTCCACAGCCGTCAGTGGCAATAAATTCCACAGATTCTACACCCTCTGACTAAAGAAATTCCTCCTCATCTCCTTTCTAAAGCTATGTGCTTTTATTCCGAGGCTGTGCCCTCTGGTCCTAGACTCTCCCACTAGTGGAAACATCCTCTCCACATCCACTCTATCCAGGCCTTTCATTCTTCGACCCCCTGCTGGTTCTCGATGCTCTGTTGCCCCGTGCAGCACAGTGTTAGGCAGAACCAGTGGGCACAGCGCAGTAGGTGCCCCCTCTACCTGATAGCCATGCCAGAGCTGGGATCAGCGAGCTCTGCAGCAAGTGTTTCCAGTGTTGACATTGGGTGATAGTTCTTCCCCGTTTACAAACACACAGAAGAATAGTCGGGTAAATGCACATCAGCGTCTCTTGCCCAGGGCAGGGAAATCAAGAACCAGAGGACATAGGTTTAGGGTGAGGGGGGGAAGATTTAGTAGGAACCTGAGGGGTAACATTTTCACACAGAGGATGTATGGAACGAGCTGTTGGAGGAGGTAGTTGTTGCAAGGACTATTGCAACGTTTAAGAAACAGTTAGACAGGTCCAAGGATAGGCTAGATTTAGAGAGATATAGCATCCAAATGGATATTTAGAGGGCCAAACGCATGCAGGTGGGACTAGTGTAGCTGGGACAAGTTGGTCAGTGTGGGCACATTGTATCTCTCTATGGGTTTATCCAGGGCATGTAATGGCAACAGAGATTTGGAAAGTGACATCTCATGGGCCTGTCCCACTTACACAACTGTTTCGACGACTGTCATAGGTCGTTGCAGGTCGTCGGGAATTTTCAACGTTGAAAATCCAGCGGCGACCAGAACAAGGTACAACTCTTTGGGTCTGTGACATGTCGCCAGGGTGTTGCCTGTATGGTCGTGAACAGTCTCCTAGTCACTCAAAGAGGCGTAATGTTTTTCTGGTCACCGCTGGATTTTCAACATGTTGAAGATTTTTGGCAACCTGCAACGACCTATGACGGGTGTCCACAGTCGCCAAAAAACTCACGTAAATGGGACAGGCCCATAAGGAACACACACCATTGTCAAAGAGGTTTTTACATCAAATTTGTTGCTGGTTGAAACCTCATCTTATGGACTTCCCACTTTGGCGACTTTTTACATGTTCGCGGGTAGTTGCCGGGGAGTCGCCTTCAAGGCCGTGAGGAGTTCCCGCATTCTGGGAACTAGTCGCGGCCTCATTATAGTTGCTGCAAATTTTTCAACGTGTTGAAACATTAGCGGCGACTAGAATGAAGCCGCCATGGAGAGTAGTGAGAATTCTCGAGCCGTAGGTGGGTGGCCAGGAGGTCAAAGGTTGTTGTAGCCATTGCTGACCGGTGAATTTCATTGGCATATTGGGAATAAAAATGTAAGCAGTAGTTTTCAGAACCAAAGATAACCGACCGGTAATGTTAATATCCGCCGAGCTTCACGACCGTATATCTCTGGCTTCATAAAAGTTGTCTCCAGTCCTTCTGCTTCTCCCCACCCACCCCCCCCCCCCCCCCCGCCTCTCTCCCCCCCCCCCTTTTTATGGACTGACCGTACACTGTGCTTTAGCCGTCTTATTGACAGCGCCAACCTTCCTGTTCAGCGCGGTGTGTGCCTGCATCATCACCTTGGCTTTGCACCGTGTGAATTTCAGTCTGGCAGCGCTCCCCTACTTGCCTGCCCCCCGACTGCATAACGGGCTGGTGAAGGAAGCGATGTGTGTGTCTGTCCCACTCTGACAGTCACTGGCAATCACCTGAAAAATGCCAAAGTGGAACAGGCCCATCAGCACCTTGTGCCATCGAAAGTCATGATTTGGGGTTTGTCTGAATCAAATCCACATGTCTCCATAACTTTGCTGCAAAAACCAGCACAGACCAAATACTTGCACTTGTTTGCAAGTGAAATGAGAGTAAACGGGGTTGAGGGATCATAGTTTTACAGGATCCACTTTTTAAACTATACCTGGCCCGGCCCGGCCAGAACAGAATCAATCCCACCAAGCTGAGATAGCAAGATTCCAAAAACAGGTCAATAGGCAATGAAAACACAAATCAATAATGCAATTCCGTCAGGGAATAGAGACTGATAATCAAAATATACTCCAAAACCCGCTGTCCTTGGGCAGTTATTGAAGAGGTGAATATCAGACTGCAATGGATCAGACTGGTGAAGTTCATTTGGTCTCTACAAGCAATCAAGATAAGGACGAGGGAGTCGTGCATTTAATCATCTGAGGAGGAAATGAACGTGTGATGTTGAGTGTTGTGATGAACCCTCGTTCAGACTGATTAGAAACAGGAAGAGAAAGCTGGAAAACAGAGCTTGGGGCAGGAAAAGCCTGACAAGTGATAGATGAAAAAAAAAGACAGAGTGCTGGAGTAACTCCTGCATCTCAGGCAGCATCTCTGGAGAACATGGATAGGCAACATTTCAGGTCTTGACCCTTGTAACTTCTGCATCTGTATTTCCATGTGTTTAAGTGGTAGATGTACATAGGTTGGGGGGGGGGGGGGGGGGGGTGAGGGTTGATTAGCAGATGTGAGTAAGTGATTAAGGCCAGGGGTGAAAAGGAGATGAAAGGGCATCAGGTCAGGGGAGGAGTGCAGGCGTGAAATGTACAGCTGGAGAGAAGAGTGTGGGTGGAAGGGGCCGGGGGGATGGGGGGAGAGGAAATAGGGGGGATAAATAGGAAATTGGGGACTCAGGGATGGGAGATAAGTACCTGAAGGAGGGGAAAGGAGCCGGGTGATTGGGGGGTGGGTGGAATGGTGGGAGGAATGGGAGCACATCAGAATTGATGTGGGGGACTTGTGAACGAAAGAAGGGGTAGTGGGATATTTCTTGAACTTGGAAAATTCAATGTTCATACCGTTGTGTTGTACGCTGCCCAGATGCAATACAATGTGCTACTCCTCCAGTTTGCCTCACTCTGGCAATGGCGGAGGCCCAGGACAGAAAGGTTAGCATGGGAATGGGAAGAGGAGTTAAAATGATGAGCAACCAGGAGATCCAGTAGGCCTTGACAGACTGAGCACAAGTGTTCAGCTAAACGGTTGCCTAGGCTACGCTTGTTCTCACTGGTGTAATGGAGGCAACGTCAGAAACACTGAATACAGCAGATGAGGCTCAAAGGAGGTGCAGGTGAACCTCCTTCTCACCTTGAAGGGCCGCTGGGGTCCCTGGATAGAAGTGAGAGAGGAGGTGTAGGGACAGGTGTTACATCTCCTGCAGTCCCCCCACAGATGCTGCCTGACCCACTCAGCTCCTCCAGCACTTGGTGTTTTGCTCCAGATTCCAGCACCTTCAGTTTCTTGTGGCTCCAGCTTTGTATTTATACCACAAGCGAGAGATATCTCTGGCTTAAGAACCAATTAATGACTTGCATTTCTGAAAAAGTGCAGAGACTGTTAATTTGCTGGAGATTAGCAAAGCATGGTGGCAATCCTCTAGTGCTAGTGAAAGCAGGGATCCACCTGCTCTATGCTCTCCTGACGTGCTTGCTTAGCCTTTGCTCCAATTGATGCCAGAATTATCAAACTGTTTCCGTATCTCGAACAGGACTGGGGCCCAGTGTTGATCATGTGCTCAGGTCTCAGAGTAGATGCAATCATTAGCGTGTAGACTTTGGGGAAATGGCTACGGATATGGTCAAGCTGACAGGGTCCAAGAGAAACCAGTGGCACCAACACTGAGCATCAACATTAAATGGTGTAACCTCATCCCCACTGTCAATCCTTCATAACACACAACCAAACCATCATCTAGTAGCTCCAGCGATAGCACTTCACTGAATATTCACCTTTAACCAGACGTTTTAATATTTTCAACACACTTGGTTTGTTTTTACACATTGCATTAATCTGTAATGTATCTCAATCTTAATTCTGAATGAGTACCAACTTCCCTCTAATATCTGCAGGCTTTAGAGAAACAACACAAAAACAGGCCCTTCGGCCCACCTAGTCCATGCCGACCAGCGATCACCCTACACACTAGCACTATCCTACACATTAGGGCCAATTTATATTTTTATATACCGAAGCTAATTAATCTGCAAACCTACACATCTTTGGAACATGGGAGGAAACCGGAGCACCCAGGGAAAAACCCACGCTGTCACGAGGAGAACGTACAAACTCCGTACAGACAGCAGCCGTAGTCAGGGTCAAACCCGGGTCTCTGGCACTGCAAGGCAGCAACTCTACTGCTGCGCCACAGTGCCGCCCTATCAATGAACAAACTCAGTCCCTGCCTTTCCTCCTTCAGGTACGAACTTGCAGAATATTAATTATGGATGTGCTCTGATTTTATTTCATATTTGCAACATTCACTGAACCTCTTTTCCCCTCATCATAATTAACCTGCAACGAAGTTGAATCCTGAATTATGTTACCTGGAGCAGAAGCCAGCAATGAAGTCTAGAGACATGATAAAGACCAAAGGAAAAGGAGCATTTCAGCGAGTTCCCTGACCCTGCTCCTGGATTCAATAAGAGTGTGGCTGAATGTGGTCATACATCCTAATATGCAGGGATAATTCTAACCAAAGCATCATCAAAGCAAAACCAAGTCATACTTAGTTGCAAGAGGATTCTTCTTTAAGAAAAACAATCCTGAACTGGCAAATTTTAAATGTAGGAAGGAACTGCAGATGCTGCTTTACACCGAAGATAGACACAAAATGCTGGGGTAACTCAGCGGGACAGGCAGCATCTCTGGGGAGAAGGAATGGGTGACGTTTCGGGTCGAGACCCTTCTCTCCAGAGATGCAGCCTGAGTTATACCAGCATTTTGTGTCCAATTTCTGGCACATTTCAAATGTGGAAGAATGCTTTGGAGTCATATAAGACAGAAACAGGCCCTTCAGCCCATCAAGTCCATACCTACAGCCAAATAGATATTTACATGAATCCAAAACAATTCACTATTTATACTCCTCACATTCCACTTTCCTGTAACTCCCCTCTGAATCACTTCCACACTCAGAGAAACTTACAGTGGCCAATAAAGCAGCCAAGCCACAATTGGTTGTGTGTTAAGGGACAGATGTTTAGGGGTAACATGAGGGGGAACTTCTTTACTCAGAGAGTGGTGGCTGTGTGGAATGATCTTCCTGCAGACGTGGTGGAGGCAAGATCGATTTTAACATTTAAAAGTAAAGTGGATAGGTATATGGACGGGAATGGAGGGGTATGGTCTGAGTGCAGATAGATGGGACTAGGGGAAAATAAATGGTCGGCACGGACTGGAAGGGCCGGGAGGGCCTGTTTCCGTGCTGTAATTGTTATATGGTTATATGGTTACAATTCCTTGGAACATGGAAAGAAAGTGGAGCACGCAGGAGGAACCCACAGAGTCACCGGGACAAATGTCCAAACTCCCCAGAGACAGCACCAGGGGTCAGGATTGAACCAGGGTTGTGGAGGTTCGAGGCAGCAACTCTAACTGTGCCATCTTGTCATTCTTGGCTTTCATGCTATTGTCTCTCTTGCCTCAGATGTCAGAAATGTACCTCTGCCCCCTGGATCGAATGCCAAGGTTGCCTCTCTTCATCCATCGAGCCTGCAGTCTGTGAATTCCATAGTTCATATGTTCATGTTATAGGAACAGAATTAGGCCATTTGCCCATCATCTAATCCGCTATTCAATCATGACTGATCTATCTTTCTCTCTCAATCCCATTTTCCTGCCTTCGCCCGTACTAGTCAAGAATCTGTCAATCTCTACCTTATAAATATCCATTGATTTGGCCTCCACCGCCGCCTGTGGCAATGAATTCCACAGTAAAGTGGTGTGAAAGGGCATCTACACACCCTGGGGACCCCATCAGGGGGCACAGCAACATAAAGCACCACACGAGCTGGAGAAACACTGCTGGCCATTCTAGCCAAGTGCACGTGGAAGAATCCTTGATAATTGAATAAAAATTGAAATAAAAGCTAAATACTTTTTAAAAAGAATACAAAATATTGATGGATAATAATTATTCAGCTGGTCTAAGTCTGAGAGTAGTATCTCTAAGGAAACGGATATATTTTCACAGAAGCTGTCCACAGGTGTATTTGATCCAAGCTCACTTGCCCCACCTCCCTTCCCTCTGTCCCGGGGTGTCCTCTGCCTTTCAGGAGATCACCTGCAGCCAGTTCGCTCCATCTCCTCATCCACAGAGCTAGGACGGCACGGTGGCGCAGCAGTAGAGTTGCATCCTTACGGCACCAGAGACCCAGGTTCGATCCTGACTACGGGTGCTGTGTTTACGGAGTTTGTATGTTCTCCCTGTGACCTGCGTGGGTTTCTCCGGGTGCTGCAGTTCCCTTCTACACTCCAAAGATGTACAGGTTCGTAGGCTAATTGGCTTGGTAAAATTGTAAATTGTCCCTAGTGTGTGTAAGATAGTGTTAGTGTACGGGGATCGCTGGTCAGTGCGGACTCGGTGGGCCAAAGGGCCCGATTCCAGCGCTGTATAAAAGATAAAAGATCATCTTTTATAGAGTAGAAAGTTCCAGTTGCTTCCCTTTTTTTAGTTTAATTTAGTTTAAAATTAAACTAAAAAAAAGGAAGCAACTGGAACTTTTTACTCTATAAAAGATGATCTTTCAATGGTTTTCGAGATGATGAAACTAAGTTACAGAGAAAGGTTGAACAAGTTAGGTCTTTATTCTTTGGAGCACAGAAGGTTAAGGGGGGACTTGATTGATGTCTTTAAAATGATGAAAGGGATAGACAGAGTTGACGTGGATAAGCTTTTCCCATTAAGGGTAGGGAAGATTCAAACAAGAGGACATGACATGAGAATTAAGGGACAGAAGTTTAGGGGTAACATGAGGGGGAACTTCTTTACTCAGAGAGTGGTGGCTGTGTGGAATGATCTTCCAGCAGAAGTGGTGGAGGCAGGATCGATTTTAAAGTAAAGTGGATAGGTATATGGACGGAAAGGGAATGGAGGGGTATGGTCTGAGTGCAGGTAGATGGGACTAGGGGAAAATAAATGGTCGGCACGGACTGGAAGGGCCGAGAGGGCCTGTTTCCGTGCTGTAATTGTTATATGGTTATATGTTACATGATAAGAAGATTGAAAGAGCAGAGGTTAATCCAACTAAAATTCTGGGCTGTGAACACGAACATTATTGACAAATGCAATAGGGAATTCAGGAGAAACGTGTTAATATTGGGAGGGAATTTGGGGCGGGTGAATTTAGATGAGTCTCCATAAAACAACAGAGGGGATGGGCATGGAAGGATAGGTTAATGGTAGATGGGATAGGAGGCAGCTTGGAGTAAAACGTTGGCATGGCCCTGTGGGCCAGATGGCTCGTTCTGTACTAACTATATTCTGTAAGAAATGGGAGCTGACGTTTCTTCCTTTCGGCACTGTTCCAATGACAGCAAGCTCAGGCAGAGACCTTCCATACGACACGTAACTGAGCTCCACACTGCCCAGAGAATTCAACCCACCAAGCGATCAGGGAATCACAACTAGTCGTGGAGCTATACAATGTGGAAACAGGCCTTTTGGCCCAACTTGCCCACACCGACCAACACACCCCATCTATAGTCCTGCCTGCCTGTGTTTGACACATATCCCTCCAAACCTATCCTATCCATGCACCTGTTCAACTATTTCTTTAATTGTGATAGTCAACTACCTCTTCCATTCCCGGAATTATTCTTGTAAACCTCCTCTGGACCCTCTCCAGAGGCAGCACATCCTTAGCTACATAGATACATAGAAAATAGGTGCAGGAATAGGCCATTCAGCCCTTCGAGCCAGCACAGCCATTCAATGTGATCATGGCTGATCATTCACAATCACTACTTCGTTCCTGCCTTCTCCCCATATCCCTTGATTCCGCTATTTTTAAGAGCTCTATCTAGCTCTCTCTTGAAAGCACCCAGAGAATTCACCTCCACTGCCTTCTGAGGCAGAGAATTCCACAGACTCACAACTCTCTGAGTGACAACGTTTTTCCTCATCTCAGTTCTAAATGGCTTACTACTTATTCTTAAACTGTGATCCATGGTTCTGGACTCCCCCAACATCGGGAGCATGTTTCCTGCATCTAGCGTGTCCAATCCCTTAATAATTTTATATGTTTCTTTACGATATCCTCTCATCCTTCTAAATTCCCGTGAATACAAGCCCTTCCTCAGGTATGGTGCTCATAATTGTTCACAATATTCCAAATGCGGTCTTACAAACGCCTTATAGAGCTCAACATTGCATCCCTGTTTTGGTCTTGAAATAAATGCTAGCATTGAGTTTGCTTTCTTTACTACCGATTCGACTTGCAGATTAACTTTATGGGAATCCCGAGTTGCTTTGCACCACCGATTTCTGGATACTCATCACATTTATAAAATAGTCTACGCCTTTATTCCTACTACCAAATTAAATGACTCCACATTGCTACACTATATTCTCTGCCCACTCTCCCAACCTGTCTAAGTCCTTCTGCAGAGTCGCTGCTTTTTCCACACTACCTGCACTACCACCACCTATTTTCATATAACTTGGCAAACTTGGTCACAAAGCCTTCAATCCCCTCATCTAAATCATTAATAAATAATGTGTAGAGTAGCACATCCAACATCTACCCTTGCGAAACTCCGCTAGTCACTGGCAGCCAACCAGAAAAAGCATGTTTTATTGCCACTCCAAGTCTTCTGCCATCCAGCCAACCTGCTATCCATGCTGGTCTCTGCCTTTGATACCATTTTGCTCTCATCTTCTTCATAAGCAGCCTAACGTGAGGCACTTTATCAAAGCCTTTCTGAAAATCTAGAGAAACAATGTCCCCTTCGTCTGTCCTACTATTTACTTCTTCAATGAATTCCAGCAAATTTGTCAGGCAAGATCTCCCGTTCACAGTCGATGACTTTGGCCTATTACATCGTGAGGCTTTCCGTACTAGGGCATATACGAGATGTCCTCATTGTTTAGAGAACATGCGTTCCCCCATTCTGTCCTGTATGGGGCCCTCACATGTGCCGCCTCTGTGTCCTGTTATTCCGCTCCCACTTCTCTTCCCCACAGGCACAACAAGGACAGAGTTCCCCTGGTCCGCATCTTTCACTCCACCAGCCACTGCATGCAACACATCATCCTCTGGCATTTCCACCACCTCCGACATGATCTTACCACCAGGTACATATTCCCATGTGGACTTGTTCGTCCCAATGTGGACTTCTGTACATCGGCACGACCAAAAGTAGACTTGGTGACTGTTTTGCTGAACATTTATGCTCAGTCTGCTGAGGCCTACAGATCTCCCACACTGACCTTTCTGTCCTGGGCCTCCTCTACTGTCAGTGTAAGGCCACAAGCAAATTGGAGGAACAACACCTCATATTTCGCTTGGGCAACTTACAAACTAGTTGTATGAACATTGAATTCTCTCATTTGAAGTAAACTCTACTTCCACTCCCCTCCCCTCCCGCCCGGCCCCCTTCCTCTCCCCGAGTCATTTAACCAGTCCACAGTTCACCACATTGTGTACCTTCCCTTGCTCACAATTTGTCAAACAGGGCACAGCCCTGCCTGAAGTCAGATGTCGCCAGCCCTGATTAGTTCTGGTCTTTCCACCCCCCACTCTTACTTTTCATCTGAAGATGAATCCCGACCTGGAACATCACCTACCCTTGCTGCCTGACTTGCTGAGTTGCTCCAGTACCTTGTGTCTATCCATTTACCATTCCTCAGCCCACTTGCCCAACCGGTCAAGATCCTGCTTCCATTTTTGAAAACTATCTTTGCTATCGACAATACCACTCACTCACTTTAGTGTCAACTTTAACTCCACAGCTTTTACTTCCACCAAACTGAAGACAGACATGCAGCACGAAACAGGTCCTACGGCCCAGCTCGTCCATGTCAACAAAGATGTCTATCTCAACTAACCCAATTTGTCCATATTGACCCATCTCCCTCTACGCCTGCCCTATCCACTTAGTAGAGCTCGTTTGGGGAAAGGAGACCTATTTTCAGTCAATTTCTTCAGTGTGTAAATTAATAAACATTTAAAAATGACAAATTGGAAATGTCATGCAGTCTTGTCCAAACCGAAACAATCAGGGCCATGCAGGCACCAGGCAGGGCACCACTTCCTGCCACACCCTCTTCCTCTTGTATGTGGCAAATTGCAAGCAGTCTGTACACAGGTGTGTTGTCATAAAGGCTTGCTGTAATAGGTTCAAATGCACAGAACATATAACTGAACATGGAACAGTACAGCACAGGCACCAGCGTTTCAGCCTAGTGTTTGTGCCGAACATGATGCCAAGTTAAGGTGATCTCCTCTGCCTGTACATGATCCCGTCCCTCTATTCCCAGCACTTCCCTGTGACTATGTAATAGCCTCTTAAATATCATTATCGTATCTGCCTCCACCACTAACACTGGCAAAGTGTTTCCGGCCTCCACCACCATCCCTGGCAAAGTGTTTCCGGCCTCCACCACCATCCCTGGCAAAGTGTTTCCGGCCTCCACCACCATCCCTGGCAATGTGTTCCAGGATCCCACCACTCTCTTTGTAAAAAAACCTTGACCCACTCATCTCCATTAAACTTTCCCCCTCTCACCTTATGCCATTTCCACCTGGAGAAAAAGGTTCTGACTGTCTACCCTATCTCTGCCTCTCAGAATTTTATGTATTTCTATCAACTCTCTTCTCAACATCTGACGTTTCAGGGAAAACAATCCAAGTCTATCCAGCCTCACCCTATAGATGAAGCCCTCTAATCCAGACAACATAAACCTCCTCTGCACCCTCTCAAGCGACTTCACATTTTTTTTACTAATGATGCGACCAGAACTGCACACAATATTCCATTTGCTGCCGAATCAAAATCCTATCGAGCTATCACAGACCTCCTGCCAGAATATCAGAGAAAGAGTATGTCCACCCTCTGTCTCCTATGAACAAGCCCGTTCTCAATCCATACAATGGTAGGGCTGTGGGATCTAGGAGTGCAGGTGCATACTTCCTTGAAGGTGGAGTCGCAGGTAGATAAGGTGGATAGGGTCGCAGGTAGATAGGGTGGTCAAAAAGGCCTTTGACACATTGGCCTTCATCAGTCAGAGTATTGAGTATAGGTTGGGAGGTCATGTTGCAGTTGTGTAAGACGTTGGTGTGGTGAAATATATTTAGTTCAGTTATTGCGTTCAGTTCTGGGCACCATGTTATAGGAAAGATGTTGTCAAGCTGAAAAGGGTACTGAGAAGATTTCCAAGGATGTTCCCAGCGCTGGAGGGTGTGAGCTATAGGGAGAGGTTGAGTAGGCTGGAACTGTTCCTTAGAGTGCAGGAGAATGAGGGGTGATAGACAATAGACAATAGGATCAGGAGTAGGCCATTCATCCCTTCGAGCCAGCACCGCCATTCACTGTGATCATGGCTGATCATCCACAATCAGCTGCCCGTTCCTGCCTTCTCACCATTTCCCCTGACTCCACTAACTTTAAGAGTTCTATCTAACTTTCTCTTGAAAGCATCCAGAGAAAATGGCCTCCACTGCCTTCTGAGGCAGAGAATTCCACAGATTCACAACTCTCTGGGTGAAAAAGTTTTCCTCATCTCCGTTCTAAATGACCTACCCCTTATTCTTAAACTGAGCCCCTGGTTCTGGACTCCCCAACATCGGGAACATGTTTCCTGCCTCTTGCGTGTCCAATCTCTTAATAATCTAATGTTTCAATAAGATCCCCTCTCATCCTTCTAAATTCCAGAGTAATCAAGCCCCACCAGTTCCTCAACCACACATTCAGATCCTCTATCTCCCTGGTCCTGCCCTCACCAGCCCGAGGAACCAGTAGCAAACCGGAGATAACCACCCTGGACTGCATCCGAGTCACACTGCAGAATCTCTTTCCTCACCTTCCCGACGTCATTTGTGCCAACATGCACTACACATCCAGCTGCTCACCTTCACCCTTGAGGACGCCCTGCAATTGGTCCGTGACGTCCTGGCCCCTGGCACGAGGGAGACAACACACCATCCTTGAATCCCACCTGTTGCTGCTGAAACCCCTGTCTGTACCTCGCTCGATGAGGTCCCCGACTACCACGGCTCTGCCTGACGTCTGTCTCTTTGGCTTTGCTTCACCGTCACATTTTGACTCGCAGACCTGTCCCCCCTCATAATGGCAGTGTCTTGTGTCCCGACAGCTTCCAAGAGGGTGAACATGGTTTCAAGACGTACATCTCCCGGGGTCTCCCTCACTCCAAGCTTCCTTCCCTTCCCTATCGTCACCCACCTTCTCTCTTCCAGTACCTCTGGTGCAACGATCTTGCTATAGGTCCTGTCCAGGTGACTCTTGGAGAGTTATATTGTTGATCTTATAGAGTTGTATAAAATCATGAGAGGAATAGAATGGGAAGATACACAGAGTCTCTAACCCAGAGTGGGGGAATTGAGGACCAGAGGACATGGGTTTAAGGTGAAGGGGAAAAGATTTAATAGGAATCTGAGGGATAACTTTTTCACACAAAGGGTGGTGGGTGTATGGAACGAGCTGCCAGTGGAGGTAGTTGAGGCAGGATTTATACGATCGTTTAAGAAACAGACAGGTACATGGATAGGACAGATTTAGAGGGATATGGGCTAAATGCGGGCAGGTGTGACTAGTGTAGCAGGGACATGTCAGCTGGTGTGGGCAAGTTGGGCTGAAGGGCCTGTTTCCACACTGTGTCACTCTATGACTCTGTGACTCTATATCACTGATAAAGTCATCACGAATCCCGTACATCTTAATCTTGTGTAACCTACAATGAGGGATTTAACAAAAAACATACCAAAATCCACAAACTGTGGATGGAAGGCCCCGGTCCTGTCCTATACACTTCCATCTGTAGGAAGGAACTGCAGATGCTAATTTAAACTGAAGATACTTGGAGCATCTGTTAGACAGCATCTCTGGAGAGAAGGAATAGGCGATGTTTCGGGTCGAGATCCTTCTTCAGAGTGAGAGACTCTTCTATGTTCTGTGCAAAGGTTGGTGGGTAATCATTATTTGCCTGGTCTCAGTCCGACTGTAGGATCTTTTCATTTATAAAGATGAAAACAAACGTATTTTCACAGAAGCGCTGCACGAGTGTGTGTGTTCCCAAATCAGTGAGCTGTGTTTTCCTCCCCCTCCCAAGCTGCCCTCTGCCTTTCAGGAACACAATACCACTGCTCAATCCATCTCCCCATCTACATGTTCAACTGGACAAAGAGAATGGCCAGGTCGAGAATGTGGTGGGGAAGTCACAGGAATTGGTCCGGTTAGGGCAGTGCTTGTTAAACTATTTCAGTGTCATTCACCCTAGAGTCTTTGTCACAAAATGTCATTCACCCTGGACTAAATGTTCTTGTTTTTTGGTAATTTTCATCTTATTCTCCCTTGTGTATAATTTTATACATCATTTATTTTGTCACATGAGCAAAAAACATAAATTAACACATTCACCCCAAAAGAATTATATCCACCCTTGGGTGAACCATTCAGCAGTTTGACATAGATTTAAGACAACAGCAGTAAGATGTAACATGTAATGAGCAACTATTTCTCTCAGGGGTGGTGGGTGTATGGAATGGGCTGCAGTGAAGGTGGTTGATGCAGGTACTATAACATCATTTAAAATACATCTGGATAGGCACATGGATAGGAAAGGTCTGAAGGGTTATAGATCGAACACAGGCAAATGGAACGAGCTTAGATGGGACATTATGGTCAACATGTCCAACATGAGTTGGGCGAAAGGGTCTGTTTCCGTGCGATATGACTTCATAAATTATGGATATAAAGCCCTCTCTCTGGATAGACACAAAGTGCTGGAGTAACTCAACGGGTCAAGCAGCATTCTTAGAGAACATGGATAGGCAATGTTTTGGGTCAGAACCCTCTTCAGAGAGAGTGCTCACGTTGTGTCTACCTTTGGTATATCCAGCATCTGTAGTTCCTCACTATAACTCGCCCTCTGGCTTGACCTCTGCTGCTGACAAATGGTGATGGAGTTTCCTGGACAAATTTCTGAGAATATTACTGGCACCAACTAATGTTACTTGCCTATTGCAACGCTTGCCCTCAATTACCATCCAGGTCATTCATGCCTCCTAGAATCTCACTGCTTTTTATTGTTCTTATCGCCTCTTAGGTGGAACTTTATCTGTCTGGATGATCATGTCATCAATATTCATACACTCTCCACTGCCGCTGGTCATATGAACTCCTCAAAGGCTCAAGGAGATTAGCCGGCGGTTCCGGAGATGTCTCACTGCCACCTTCTCAAGGCAGAGGTCAATGGGCCATACATTGGGCGGCACTATGATGCAGCGGTAGAGCTGCTGCCTGACAGCACCAGAGGCACAGGTTCAATCCTGACTACGGTCGCTGTCTGTACAAAGTTTGTACCTTTTCCCTGTGACCATGTGAGTTTTCTCCGGGTGCTCTGGTTTCCTCCCACACACCAAAGATGTGCAGGATTGTAGGTGAATTGACTTCTGTGAAATTATATATTGTCCCTGGTGTGTTTAAGATAGCGCTAGTGTACGGGATGATCGCTGGTCGGCGCCGAGGGCCCTGTTTCTGCGCAGTATCTCTAAAGTAAAATAAAGCTGGACTTGCCAATGTTACCCAGATGCTACAATGTGAATGAGAACAAACAAAGGGGTGGCCTGGTGAAGGGAACCTCAGACCCTTCACCCAACCCTGCTAATCTCTGCTCTCCACACCCACCAGCTTCATACAAGTAACATCGCAATGTGCTGCACCAGCCCTGGCGTCAGTGGGCAAAGTGAGAGACGTGCTATCAGGTAACCGCTACCCAGGGCGTCTCTTTATACACTACAGATGCACAACGCAGAAAAAGTTGCATTACACAATCAACATTTCTGGAAGGTTGCGTCACAATATTGGTCCCGTTTTAACCCACTATATTGCCTGCTTCACATTGCTGATGTCGTTATTCTGTAACTTGTTGCATCCCAGACCTCCCCAGTGAACCCCTACCAAAGTCTCACACAATTTTACAGTGTCTGACCGTCACCAATACCATCTTAGAAAACACCTTACATGTGGGATTCCAAACAGAAGTGATGCCACTGCGATCAAAAAGTCAGGGGCTGTCTCCCCGAATTGGGGCAAGATACTCAAAACTCAGCAGTCTGAAGAAGGGACTCGACTCGAAACGTCACCCATTCCTTCTCTCCAGAGATGCTGCCTGTCCTGCTGAGTTACTGCAGCATTTTGTGTCTACCTTGGGTGTAAACCAGCTTCTGCAGTTCCTTCTTCCTACACAAAAACTAGGCAGCTCACAACCTTGAGTTTCTTGCACAGCCCGACAGTAACAGGCACTTCACCAGATGATGCAGCCCTGCTGGTGTGGTGATCTTCACCATCTATGTACATATTCTGCATACGGTTAAGACACCTTCTCTCCAGACCTCTCCACTCACTTAACTATCACCTGAGCAAGGTCCTGTGGGAGTAGCATTACAGAGCTGAGTTTCAGCAGGTTTCAAAGAAGGACCATTATTGGCTACAGCAGCAGCAATCTCCGACAAACAGGGAGGAGTTCACAACTGGTACAGAATAAAGCAAGCATGAGATCACTCCTCAGTTGAAATGTTGTGCACATTGTCGCTGTGGTATGTGGCCTGTGGTCGCAGAGAAACATCGAAGCTCACACCCTTTTTGCTGCACCCTGCAGCTTCCGGTGTTGCTGCTGAGAAATGGCTGCATACTTCCTGCAACTTCCCCCAGCCTTTACCAGCATGCAGAGTGGCTTCATGCTCTTGCCCAATCAATGGCTGGGCCAATAACATCAGGACCCCAGCCTGCTGCATTCACATTGCATATTGCACATGTGAACACAGCAAGTGTGATGGCATTCACAGGGCAACCCCTAACCACCTATTAACTCCCCCATGCCTCTTATTTAAATATTTTTATTTGTATTTCACAGCAATTTGCATACATACAATGATAACAGACAGTGATAGTCAGGACATAATTGTGCAACAGTATGTAAACGACCCACAAAGCCCTTACCCTTACCCTCCCTTATCAATCCACCCAAATCAGGTCGGAACCAAACAGGGACAAACAACACTCACATACGTACACATCCACACAAATACGATAAGATAAACGAAACAAAATGTACAACAAAAAGGTGTGTGGGGGGGGGGGGGGGGGGGGGGTGGGGGGTTGAGGGGAGAGCAGCTGCAATAAGACAGAGCAGTGATAGAAGGCACTCAGTCCTCTTCCGAGTCCGGAAACAAGTTGAGAGAGTTAACAAGTTCCAGGAAAGGGTTCCATGTATCTAGGAATGTCTTGGTCGAGCCTTTGAGAGAAAACCCAAGTTTTTCAAGCTTTAAATTGTAGAGCACCTCCTTGATCCAGCGGGCGTGTGCCGGGGGACAGGTAAGCCTCCAGTTAAGCAAGATCAGTCTCCGGGCTAACAAGGTTGTAAAAGCCAGGACCCGCTTCAACGCAACAGAGAGGTTGCTGTTGGGAAGAGTACCAAAAATAGCTGACAGTGGGTTTGGAGGAATAGTCTGGCCATAGGCTCTGCTTATCACGTCGAAAGCACTCCTCCAAAAGGCTGCCAGCTTAGGGCAAGACCAAAACATATGGCTATGGTTGGTAGGGGATTGATTACATCTGTTGCAGGTGTCCTTGACAGCGGGGTATATTCTAGATAATCTTGCATTTGTGCAGTGGACTTTGTGAAGGATTAGGCCATGACGGGCAGATATGGAGGAAGAATGGATCAAATCCAAGGCAGAGTCCCATTGCTGGTCTGTTAGTTTCATATTCAGCTCGCCCTCCCATGCAGCTTTTAATGAGGTATGAGGATTCAATATTACCGACCCTAACAAGTTATACAAAAAAGAGATGCATTTCTTCCGGTTGGGATCTAGAGCTAGGATGGAATCGGTCAGGGTTTTAGGGGAGCGATTTGGGAAGTGAGGGAATGTCTTCTTCACAAAATCTCTAATCTGGAAAAAATGGAAAAGGTGGGAGTTTGGGAGGCTGTAGATGGACGAAAGCTCCGCAAAGGACGAAAAAATGCCATCCTTGTATAGGTTTTTGATACTACTGATACCATTACTATGCCAGGTTTTGAATGCGGAGTCTGTACTTGAAGGTTTCAAGATGTGATTTTTAAGCAGTGGGGTCAAGATGGAAGGGCCTTGTAAACCGAAGTTTTTCCTGAGTTGACTCCATATCTTGAGCGAGGGGGAAGCAATTGGGCCTGAACCAACAGATGTTGTAGAAATGGGGAGTTTGGAGCATAGAACAGACCGCAACAGGAGACATGAACTCGCCTTTTCCATGTGTACCCAGGTCGGTAGGTGGTCGCAATCATCATTCATCCAATACAGGATTTTTTGCAAGTTAGCTGCCCAATAGTATCGCCTAAAGTCAGGAAGTGCCAAACCGCCGTCACTCTTAGGAGACTGTAGTATCGTCTTTCGAATTCTAGCCGGTTTGCCACCCCATAAAAATTTAGATATTCTCCTTTCTAATTTATCAAAAAAAGATTTAGTGATAAGTATAGGGACGTGCTGGAAAAGATACAGGAATTTGGGTAGGACGACCATCTTGACCAGATTTATCCGGGCCGCGAGGGATAATGGTAAAACTGACCATGGTCAAAGTCTCTTTCAGCTTTCTCAACCAGAGGCAGGAAGTTTGTGCGCAACATATCAGATATACGTGTTGTGATAAAAACGCCGAGGTAGCGAAACCCGTCCTCCGCCCATTTAAACGAGGTTAAAGAGCGAGGGAGCTGCTTAGCCAATGAGTTAATCGGTAATAGCTCACTTTTTTGGTAGTTAAGTTTATAACCAGAGTACGCACCGAACCGTTCTAAAATATTCGTAATCACAGGGAGAGAGCTGACTGGATTCGAGAGGTACAGAAGCAGGTCATCCGCATACAATGAGACTTTATGAGTTGTGTCAAACCGTGTAATACCTTTAATGGCTGCATACTTCCTGCAACTACCCCCAGCCTTTACCAGCAGCCAGAGTGGTCATGCTCTTGCCCAATCAATGGCTGGGCCAATAACATCAGGACCCCATCCTGCTGTATTCACATTGCATATTGCATAAGTGAACACAGCAAGTGTGATGGCATTCACAGGGCAACCCCTAACCACCCATTAACTCCCCCATGCCTCTTAATGCAGAGGTACAGAAGCCTGAAGTCCCACACCAGCAGGTTCAGGAACAGCTACTTCCCTACAACTATCAGGATCTTGAACTGATCTGCACAGCCCTAATCCTGACATAGACATAAGATGCTGGAGTAACTCAACGGGACAGGCAGCATCTCTGAAGAGAAGGAATGGGTGACATTTCGGGTCATGACCCTTTTTCAGACTGAGAGTCAGGGGAGAGGGACACTAGAGATATGAAAGGGTAACGTGGGAAAACGACAGATATAACCATATAACAATTACAGCACAGAAACAGGCCCTCTCGGCCCTTCCAGTACGTGCCGACCATTTATTTTCCCCTAGTCCCATCTACCTGCACTCAGACCATACCCCTCCATTCCCTTCCCGTCCATATACCTATCAAAGCAGATGAGGATAAAAAAATGTAGAATGGTTCATTGTCAGCTGGGGAAGGTGACAATGGCACCCACAATCAGTAAAATTAATCAGGACAGCGAAACGAGTCACAGAACTAGAGTTGGGGGAGAGACGGAGTGGGAGGGAAGCAAGGATTACTTGAAGTTAGTGGTCAATATTCAAGTCAATTGTGTAATAAGTCAATTGTGTATATCAATATTCATACCGCTGGGTTGTAAACTGCCCAAGCGAAATGTGAGGTGCTGTTCCTCCAATTTGCATTGCGCCTCGCTCTAATCCCACCTCGGCAATGTAACAACAGTGTACACCTCATGCATTACCATAGATCAGATGCTTTCAAATTGTCTATTGCACGACTGTTTTGTTTTCTTTGAATATTTTTCTTTGTTAATGATAGCAAAATGTTGACGTGTAGTTTATATATGATTGATGTAGGAAAGAACTGCAAATGCTGGTTTAAATAGAAAGGTAGATATAAATGCTGGTGTAACTCAACGGGACAGGGAGCCAGTGTCCTATGTCCATAAACCTGTGTCTTCTGGTCTTTGATTCCCCTCATCTGGGCAAGGGACTCTGTGCATCTACCCAATCTATTTCTCTCATGATTTTATACACCTCTATAAGATCACCCCTCATCCTCCTGCGCTCCATGGAATAGAGTCCCAGCCTATTCAATCTCTCCCTATAGCTCAGACACTCTAGCCCTGGCAGCATCCTTGTAAATCTTCTCTGTACCCTTTCTAACTTGACAAAATCTTTCCTATAACACAGTGCACAGAACCGAACACAATATGACGTCTTATACAACTGCAACATGGCCAACTTCTGTACTCAATACTCTGACTGATGAAGGCCAATGTGCCAAAAAATTATTTGCTAAACTAAACTAAACTTCTCTCCTTCAAAACCATGTTTTCATTCTAACTAGTACTGGTGCTTTGTTTAAGAATACTCTTCTTATTTACCAGCTACATCATTCAGGGTATGAATATTTCCAAAGCACCAACACAACCTTCAGCCACCTGTGGAAAAGAATAGTCGAAGATCAAACTTTAACCCTAACCCAAGCTCCTGGTTTACAGTTATGGGCCTGTCCCACTTAGGGGACTATGCGGTCGCCACATGTTCGCAGGTGGTTGCCGGGGAGTCGCCTTCATAGTCGTGAGGAGTTCCTGCATTCTGGGAACTAGCCGCGGCCTCATTATGGTCACCGTAAAATTTTCAACATGTTAAAATATTTGTGGCAGCTAGAATGGAAGCCGCCATGGAGAGTAGCGAGAATTCTTGTGCCGTAGGTGGGTCGCCAGGAGGTCCTAGTGGATTGCCAGGAGGTCGAAGTTTGTCGTAGGTTCTTGTAAGTTGTAGCCGGTGCCAACCAGTGAATTTCATTGGCTCATTGGGAAAAAAACCGTAAGCAGTAGTTTTCAGAACCAAGAATAACCGACCGGTAATGTTAAATGTCCGCCGAGCTTCACAGCCGTGTATCTCTGGCTTCTTAAAAGTTGTCTCCACTCTGTGTGTGTGTGTGTGTGTGTGTGTGTGTGTGTGTGTGTGTGTGTGTGTGTGTGTGTGTGTGTGTGTGTGTGTGTGTGTGTGTGTGTGTGTGTGTGTGTGTGTGTGTGTGTGTGTGTGTGTGTGTGTGTGTGTGTGTGTGTGTGTGTGTGTGTGTGTGTTCCAGAAACACATGCAACTACCAGTGGATACCTCAAAATACTGAAAAAGTACCATCACCACTGTCTCAATAGCTCAATAACAATGGACTTGACCATTATCATAATTAATAAACCTTCCAAGGAAATTGACAGGTTGGTGGTGGAATGCTGTAGATGAGAGGTATGGTGTCATGGTTTGGAGTCAGACAGCACCCAAACAGGCCCTTCGGACCAACCTGCCCATGACAACTAGGGTGCTCCATCTAAGCTTGTCCCATTTGCCCTCATTTGCCCCATATCCTCTAAACTAATACTATATTTGTATTTAAATGTTTTTAAAATGTTGTTATTGTTCCTTCCTCAACTACTTCCTCAGGTAGCTTATTCCACATACCCACAACCTCTGTGTGAAAGATTGCCCCTTAGATTCCTATTAAATCTTTCATCCCTCACCTTAACTTATATCTCTAGTTCTTGATGCATCTACCCTGTGAAAGACTCTGTGCATTCACTTTATCTTTTTCCCTCATGATGTTCTGCACATCTATAAGAACACCCCTCATCCTCCTCCAAGGAATAGAGTCCTAGCCTACCCAACCTCCCCCTATAGCTCGCGACCTTGAGTCCTAGCAACATCCTCATAAATCTTCTCTGTACCCACTCCATCTAACTGGCATCTATCTTATATCAGGATGACCAAAACTGAATACAATACTCTGTAAAGCCTCACCGACAGTTTGTACTGTTGTAACATAACGTCCCAACTTCTATATTCAATTCCTTGGCTGTAGAATGGCAACATGCCAAAAGCCTTCTTCACCACCCTATTGATGCCACCTTCAGGGAAGAAGGTAGAGTCAGGAACAAGGTAGAGCCAGCAGATGCTGGTTTACACCGAAGATTGACACAGAATGTTTGAATAACTCAACAGGTCAGGCAGCATCTCTAGAGAAAAGGAACAGGTGACATTTCGGGTCAAGGCCTTTCTTCAGTCTGAGAGACTGAGACTCTCAGTCCGAAGAAGGGTCTCGACACAAATCATCACCTATTCCTTTTATCCCCAGAGATACTACCTGACCCGCTGTTACTCCGACATTTTGTATCTATCTTTACCAATTTCATTGTTCCGTTTTTGGTGCATATGACAATTAATTCCCCTTCCCATTCCCACTTTCTCCCCGTTGGAATGCAACCTTGTCGTGGTCGGGGAGCTTGTGTGTCTCAGTGATCCCTAGAGCTATGCCAGCGGGAGATTCAACTCCTGTTAGGATCTCCCATGCTGGACAGGTGGAAGGGTAGAGGCGAGACGAAGAGCGATCCACTGGTCCTCCAGGCTGGAGGTTGAGCACAGGGCTAACAACCCTGTCTCGTAAAACAAATATGTTATGGAAACAGCGACTGAAGGAATCAACACTACTGGGCGTGATGAACTTCCAGGGCTATCGACAGATGCTAGGATGAATGTCAATGGTGAAAGCCAAAAGGAAGCCACTGGCAGGAAGGTGGAAGTTCTAATTGCCAAACATAAGACTAGGATAGGTTTTTGGAATATACTAACAATGTACAACACAGGGAAACGAGCTATTCTTGGAGTAAGTTAAAGTAGATGGACAGGATCAGGGAGACTTCGGGCCAGCACAGGGGATACAGTGTTATACTCTGGAAGGGATGATGAGAATCACTGAGAAGGAGTAGCCATCATTTTGAAGAAAGGAGTAGAGAATAGTTTGATAGAGTGGGAACCTGTGAATAGTAGACTCATGAAGATCAGAATGGGGGGGAAGCAAATTAATACATCCAGTGTTACGCTCCAATAAATGATAGTGATGATAGTGTTAAGGATGAATTCTATGAGCAACTACAGGCTGAGTTAAAAAACACACCAAGACATGACATGAAGATTGTGATGGGGGACTTGAATGCCAAAGTTAGAAACAACACAGACCAGGAAAGAGCTGTGGAAAGGGCTGTGGTGCAATGAATGAGGATGGAGAGAGACAAATAGAACTCTGCACCACTTACAGCCTAGTAATTGGAGGGACAGAAACATCCACAAACTGACATAGTACTCTCCAAATGGAAAGGATAAGAATTAGATAGACCACTTGATGATTAACGGCACATGGAGACGCTCATTACTTGATGTTAAGGTTTAACGGGGAGCTAGTGTTGGTGGTGACCACCAGCTAGTCCTGGCTGTTCTCAAAGTAAAACTGAGGAAAACAGGGAGCAAAAAGACAGGCAGGCAACAGTTTGACGTTGAGAAATAGGGGAAAAGGGAAAGGCTCTTTCGTGTTCTAATTAAGGAACAGGTTTCAGGCACTAGCAGATATGGATGATCACACAGAGCCAAATGCAAATGATATTAATACTGTGTGGGAACAAACCAAAATAGTTAATGTGAAAACCAGTGAAGCCTGCCTGGGGTTTAAGCAGAAGACAAAAAGGGAGTGGATGACTGAAGACACGTGGCAAATCATTGAAACAGGAGAACATTAAAGATGCAAATAAATGAAACAAAGTCCAAACGACTGCAAGAAAGATACAAGATGCAGCACCAAGCAACAAACACAGCTGTTCAGAGGAAAGCCGGAGCTGACAAACGGGCGTAGCCGGAAGGTCTTGCTAATCAAGCAGAAGATGCAGCTGGGAAAGGGGAGCAAGGGAAGGTCTACAAGATAACCCAGATAATCTGTGGCAAAAATCGTCGAACCACTGAGACCCCAATTGTAGACAAAAAGGGCCGACTCCTAACAACAGAAGCAGAACAAGAAGCTCGCTGGGCGGAACACTTCAATGAAGTACTGAATAGAGCACCGCCCATAATAAAGGCCAACACCCAACATGCAGAGGATCACCCGGACATCCGCACTGAACCACCAACTAAGGAGGAAATTGTTGCAGCCATTAAGTCTCTCAAAAGTGGAAAAAACCCAGGCCAAGAGAACCTCAATGCAGACTGTTCAAGGCAGACCCACAACTTGCAGCTGAAATATCTGCACCACTTTTCACAGCTATTTGGGAAAGGAAGGATACATCTGATGACTGGTCAGAAGGAGTCATCATTAGGATACCAAAGAAATACAACTTAAGAGAGTGTAACAATTGGAGAGGGATCACTCTTCTATCAATTCCAAGGAAGATTCTGGCAACGATTATTATACAACGTATCTCAGAAGTACTAGACAAACTGCTCAGGAAAGAACAGGGTGAATCTTGTGGTGGGAGGGGTGTGACCAGATATTTGCCCTTCGTAACATTATAGAACAGTGCACAGAGTGGCAGAGACAGATATACATCAACTGTTGATTTCGAGAAAGCACTTGACAGCATCCACCGAGACAGCCTCTGGGGCATACTACCAATGTATGGGATCCCACAGCAATTCTCACTTTGACCTAGTCCTCCTCCATTGTCAGAGCGAAGCTAAAAGTAAATTGAAGGAACAGCATCTCATATTTTGCTTGGGCAGTTTACGACAGAAAATATGAATATTGATTTTTCTAACTTCAAGTAACTCCTGCATTCCCCCCTCTCTCCACACCCCCCACCCCCCCCCCCCAATTTGTACCAGTTGCAAGGTCATCTTGTTGCGTCTCATTGTACTCGTCCTCACCCAGCAAACAATGGCCTGTTTCCTTTATCTTTATAACTTATTTGCATATCTTTCATTCATAAGTTTAAGTGATAAGTAGAGAATTAAGCCAAACGGCACATTGAGCCAACTCTGCCATTCAATCATGGCTGATCTATCTCTCTCTCCTAACCCCATTCCCCTGCCTTCTTCCCATGGCCTCTAACACCCGTACTAATCTGTCCATCTCTGCCTTAAATATATCCACTAACTTTGCTTCCACAACCTTCTGTGGCAAAGAATTGCACAGATTCACCATCCTCTGACTAAAGAAATTCCTCCTCAGCTCCTTCCTAAAAGAACGTCCTTTAATTCTGAGGTTATGACCTCTAGTCCTAGACTCTCCCACTAGTGGAAACATCATCCCCGCATCTACTTTATCCAAGCCATTCATTATTTTGAACGTTTCAATGAGGTCTCATTCTTCGAAACTCCAGCGAGTAGAGGCCCAGTGACATCAAACGCTCATCATATGTGAACCTACTCAGTCCTGGGATCATTCCTGTAAACCTCCTCTGAACCCTCTCCAGAACCAGCACATCCTTCCTCAGATATGGTGCCCAAAGTTGCTCACAATATTCATTTGTTCTCCAGTGCATTCAGAAAGTATTCAGACCCCTTCACCTTTTCCACATTTTGTTACTTTACGGCCTTATTCTAAAATAGATTAAATTCATTTGTTATCATCAATCTCCACACAATACCCCATAATAAAAAAGTGAAAACTGGTGTTTAGACTTTTTTGTAAAGTAATTAAAAATAAATAAATGAAATATCACATTTACAGAAGTATTCAGGCCCTTTACTCAGTACTTTGTTGAGGCTCCTTTGGCAGCGATTACAGTCTGAAGTCTTCTTGGGCATGACGTTACAAGCTTGGCACACCTATATTTGGGTAATTTCTCCCATTCTTTCCTGCAGATCCTCTCAAGCTCTGTCAGGTTGGATGGGGAGCTTTGATGCACAGCTATTTTCAGGTCCCTCCAAAGATCGGGTTCAAGTCTGGGCTCTGGCTGGGCCATTCAAGGACATTCACAGACTTGTCATGAAGCCACTCTGCGTTGTCTTGGCTGTGTGCTTCGGGTCATTGTCCCGTTGGAAGGTGAACCTCCGCCCAAGTCTGAGGTCCTGAATGATCTGGAGCAGGTTTTCATCAAGGATCTCTCTGTACTTTGCTCCGTTCATCTTTCCCTCGATCCTGACTGGTCTCCCAGTTCCTGCCGCTGAAAGCATCCCACAGCATGATACTGCCACCACTGTGCTTCACCGTAGAGTTGGTATTGGCCAGGTGATGAGCAGTGCCTGGTTTCCCCCAGACGTGACGCTTGTGTTCAGGCCAAAGAGTTCAATCTTGGTTTCATCAGACCAGAGAATCTTGTTTAGGCACCTTTTGGCAAACTCCAAGCGGGCTGTCATGTGCCTTTTACTGAGCAGTGGCTTCTGTCTGGCTCTCTAGCATAAAGGCCTGATTGGTGGAGTGCTGCAGATACAGTTGTCCTTCTGGAAAGTTCTCCCATCTCCACAGAGGAACTCTGGAGCTCTGTCAGAGTGGCCATCGGGTTCTTGGTTACCTCCCTGATTGATCACTTTGGATGGGCGGCCAGCTCTATGAAGAGTCCTGGTGGTTCCAAAGTTCTCCCATCTAAGAATGATGGAGGCCACTGTGCTCTTCGGGTCTCATACCCTTCCGCAGATCTGTGTCTCGACACAATCCTGTCTCAAAGGTCTACAGACAATTCCTTTGTCTTCATGGCTTGGTTTTTGCTCTGACATGCACTGTCAAATGTGTAACCTTATATAGACAAGTGTGTATCTTTCCAAACCATGTCCAATCAATTTAATTTACCACTGGTGGACTCCAATCAAGTTGCAGAAACATCTCGAGAATAATCAATGGAGACAGGATGCACCGAAGCTTAATTTTGAGTGTCATAGCAAACGGTCCGAATACTTATGTAAATCTGATATTTCAGTTATTTCTTTTTTATTATTTTGCAAAAAATTCTAAACACTTGTTTTCGCTTCATCATTCTAGGGTATTGTGTGTAGATTGATGATTAAAAAAAAATAATTTAATCCATTTTAAAATAAGGCTGTAACGTAACAAAATGTGAAAAAAGTGAAGGGGTCTGAATACTTTCTGAATGCACTGTATATCTCTCTACATCACTGACTATATCTCTCATTTCTCTTTCCCCTGTCTGAAGAACAACCCAAAACGTTACTTATTCCTTTTCTACAGAAATGCTGTCTGACCCGCTGAGTTACTCCAGCTTTTTGTGTCTATCTTCCTTTGACTGGGTCTCTTTAGACTCTTGAAGCACAGCCCTGCAGGGACAGTTACTTGACCAGATGATGTAGCCCTGGTGGTGTGGTGATCTCCACTACCTATGTACTTATTCTACACACGGTTAAGTTACCTTCTCTCAGGACCTCTCCACTCACCCAAAGTCTCACAGATTGCGAAGTTTGAGCAAGGTCCTGTATGAGTAGCACTACTGTATAAAGATTCAGTCATCCCATCACAACCGACAATGGGCTTTTGCAAAACAAGGACTGATTTCCCCAGCAAATGCCTGGGACAGGAAATGATGCGCTTTGGAAAGGGAAATGCATCAGATGCTCAGGACTGAATCTCAACCAGGAGAGTCTGGATGATTCCCAGAGAGCCATGGTTTTATCAGTTAGTGGCATGGTGGAGTTGCTGCCTTACAGCGCCAGAGACCCAGGTTCAATGTTGACCGGGTGCTGTCTGTATGAAGTTTGTACATTTTCCCCGTGACCTCGTGGGGTTTCCAGTTTTCTCCCACACACTAAAAACGTGCAGGTTTGTAGGTTAATTGGCTTTGGTAAAATTGTAAATTGTTCCTAGTGTGCAGGATAGTGCTAAGTATGCGGTGATTGCAGGACTCGATGGGCTGAAGGGCCTGTTTCCTTGTGTATCTCCAAACTAAACTAAACAAGAGGGTGCCAATTTTGGGGGAAAATTGACTTTTAAATGTAGGTAAACAGTTCTGTGGTCTACATTAACATCAGAAAAGCACTTCACCCTCAGCATCACGTGGGACCAAGGGCTTTGACTTTTGATGTTCATCACTTTGTTGATGTACTTGGCCCCGCTGTGTTTCACATCATGATTACAACACTTCACTGGATTCATGGAGGTAAATACACAGATGGCCAACAGGAGCTAGAAGGTTGGTGAGAAGGTGAAGTAAAACTAACTCAGGCTTAAAACTGGTATCAGATAAAACTTCCCGAACACTGTGTACAGGATTTGAACATTTTGAAGAATTCGGATCAAATTTGCTATTTTTATGTGAATCCAAAAAATTAAGCACTCGGGAGAAGATTATTAACATGGAACGTGGAATAGGCCCTTTAGCCAACAATGTCTGTGCCGAACATGATGCCAAGTTAAGTTCATCTCTTCTGCCTACAAGTGATCCACATCCTCCATTAGACTAACCAACTGGAGGGCTGGCCATCCTACACTGGGTTAGATTGATAACTTCACTGTTTGGAAGTGGGGTTGAGAGTTTGGTGGAAGCCCCTTCACAGAGCTGTGCCTTGGTCAACCCCAACAGCTCTTTACATCTGCACTGTTTCTTCATTATATGAATGTAACAACAATCCATTCATTTCCACTCAATGCCTGGTACGACCACCCCATCCCGTATCACGGCATCTGCCCATGACATAAACCAGAGGGCTGTGCAGGACAACTGATTACATTTACTATTCACTTTCCTATGAAGAATCCAGATATTCTTTTACAAGACCCAATTAAAGGAGACAGAGGGCCATAAAAGGAGGACAGAGCAAAAGGTAGAAGGGAGATAAGAAAAACTAACCTGAAAGCTTTGTGCCTTAATACGAGGAGCATTCAAAATAAGGTGGATGAATTGAGGTAGTAATTAAGGAATATGATATTGTTAAAATTATGGAGACATGCCTTTGTCCTTTGTCCTTTGGATAAGGTGATCAAGAAAGCTTTCGGTACATTGGCCTTCATTAGTCAGGGTTTTGAGTATAGATGTTGGAATAGACACAAAATAGTGGAGTAACTTAGCAGGTAAGGCAAACTTCTCTGGAGAAGGAATAGGTGACATTTCAGGTCGAGACCTTTGTTCAATCTGTGCCAGTTTTATGTGTCTATCTTCGGTTTAAACCAGCATCTGCAGTTCCTTCTTACTGATAAAGGTTGGGATGTTATGTTCAGTTGTACAAGATGTTTCTGCAGTTGGTGTTTTTTTTAGAGATACAGCGCGGAAACAGGCCCTTCGGCCCACCGGGTCCGCGTTGACCAGAGACCCCCGCATATTAAAACCACCCTAAACACACTAGGGACAATTTTTATATTAACCAAGCCAATTAATCTACAAACCTGTACGTCTTTCGCGTGAGGGAGGAAACCGAAAATCTTGGAGAAAACCCACGCAGGTCACGGGGTGAACATACAGACTCCGTACAGACAGCACCCGTGGTCAGGATCGTACCCGGGTCTCCGGCACTGCATTCGCTGTAAGGCTGAAACTCTACTGCTGCTGCCACCATTAGCCTCAGTCTCAGTCTTGGTCATCCTATAGGAAGGATGTCACTAAACGGGAAAGCGTGCAATAGGTGAGAGGGGAAATAGGAACCTGAGGGGTCACCTTTTAAAACATAGGATGGTGGGTTTATGGAACAAGCTGCCAGAGAAGGTAGTTGAGGCAGATACTATAACATCATTTAGAAGACATTTGGACAGGTATGTGGTTAGGAATGGTTTAGAGGGATATGGGCCAAATGCAGGAGTAGATGGGGATTTTTGGTCAGCATGGGCAAGTTGGGCCGAAGGGCATGTTTCTGAGATGTATGCCTTTATGACTCAATGACAATGAATAATAAAACTAAGAAACAATGATAATAAATATTCTGTATGCGGTGCATGGAACAGATTAGCAGTCAGTCCAGCATTGCATTGTGCGTTAGGTCAGTGAATCTACTGTGACTAGCCCCAACTTTAGGAAATCCACTTGTGCAGCAAGACACAGGTCTTCAGGTGCCAGTGGGTCGGCCTGACCTGAGGAAAGGCCTCGCCTTTCCCTGCTGTTCCCCAACGCACAACATAAACAAACCTCAGGCTGGTTCTAGGGTTTCACAGCGTCATGAGGCTGTGGCTTGGGAAGTAGTCATGGCTGATGTCTGGGATGAGTCGGTATAAGGTGTGGAGTCAGAGCTGAGCACAATAGGCAGTGGGTGTGCTTGCTGCTGGGATGGATGAAGGTGCAGTCTCAGGTGCAGTATGGGATAGTGGTTTGGCAATAGTCTTGGGCTTGGGTTGGCTACAGATTGGAGCTTTGGGTCTAGGAAGGAGGTTAGCTGTGGCCTTGCTGTACCACTCTAACGCTGCCAGTGCCAGGCATCTTTGGGAATGCAGGCACTCTACTTATTGTCTGCACTCCAACAATTTCTTCGGACAACCTGATCTGCCTCATGAATGGAGAAAGAAAAATATCCATAAATAATGGGATTTTATGTTTTCCCTGGTCTGATTCTGCCTTTCTGCCTGCAATTAAAAGGACTGCCCTGGATTTAGCCGTTTTATTTACTTTCTCGGAGTTGGAGTAGCAGCAGTCATTTCCATAAGCATGAGTTCAACTTGGTTGTCGACCACCTGAAGTAATGGTTCAAATAATTAATACAGTTTTTAGTTTTAATTTTATTTTCGAGACGCAGTGTGGAAACAGGTCCTTCGGCCCATCGAGTCTGTGAAGACCAGTGATTCCCACCAGTGTTTTACTTTTTGTTTTTTATTTAGTTTTAGTTTTAGAGATCCAGTGCCGAAGCAGGCCCTTCGGCCCACCAAGGCCGCACCGACTAGCGATCATAATGCACCAGCACTAAACTACACACTAGGGACAATTTACAACCTTTACCAAAGCTGATGAACCTACAGACCTGCACGTCTTTGGTGTGTGGGAGGAGACCAGAGCCCCCGAGAAAACCCACGCAGCCACAGGGAGAACGTACAAATTCCACACAGCCTGCACCCGTAGTCAGGATCGTTCCTGGGTCCTTGGCGCTGTAAGGCGGCAACTCTACCGCTGCGCCACTTTGCTGGCCCGAGTACTTCTATCCGGCATGCTATGAACAATTTGCAGTCAACCTGCAAACCTGCAAGTCTTTGCAACATAGTGGAGAGGCATTTTAAACAAAACAGTTCCTTCCTGACAGATTAATACGAGGAAGTGCTCTTGTTGGTATTCTGGCTCCTCATCAAGCAAGAGTCACACGTATTCAGCTTTATCCAACCTATCACCTCCTTCGCTTCTAGCTGACTATATTGTTAAGAAAAAAAATCACCATCTCTCACCACCTGCAGCTCTAAACTTCATCATATTTCTTAGTACAATTATAGCAAAGCATCTCAAGCATTTCTTTCATGCTGAAAGCATGCTTTTGATATAGACTGTGTAGGAAAGAACTGCTGGTTTAAATCAAAGGTAGACACAAAATGCTGGAGTAACTCAGTGGGTTAGGCAGCATCTACGAAGAGGTGGAATGGGCGACATTTCAGGTCGGGACCCCTCTTCAGACTGATGTCGAAGGGGGCGGGACAAAGATAGAATGTAGTCGGAGACAGTAAGGCTGGTGGGAGAACTGGGAAGGGGAAGGAGAGAGAGAGCAAGGGCTATCTGAAGTTAGAGAAGTCAATGGGGTGTAAACTACCCAAGCAAAATATGAGGTGCTGCTCCTCCAATTTGCACTGGGCCTCACTGACAATGGAGAAGGCCCAGGACAGAAAGATCAGATTGGGAATTGGAGGGGGAGTTGAAATGCTGGGCCATGGGGAATTCAGATAGGTTAAGACGGACTGGGCAGAGGAGTTCAGCGAAACGATCGCCGAGCCTGCGGTTGGTCTCGCCGAAGTAGAGTTGACACCTGGAACAGCAGATACAAATTCCTTTAGGACCGAGATGAGGGAAACATTTTTCACACAGAGAGTGGTGAGTCTCTGGAATTCTCTGCCACAGAAGGTAGTTGTGGCCAGTTCATTGGCTATATTTAAGAAGGAGTTAGATGTAGCCCTTGTGGCTAAAGGGATCAGGGGGTATGGAGAGAAGGCAGGTACAGGATACTGAGTTGAATGATCCGCCATGATCATATTGAATGGCTGTGCAGGCTCGAAGGGCCGAATGGCCTACTCCTGCATCTATTTTCTATGTTTCTATGTTTCTATATATAGGGGGGAGGTAAAGGGACAGGTGTTGCATCTCCTGCGGATACAGGGGAAAGTACCTGGGGAGGGGGTGGTTTGTGTGGGAAGAGACGAGTTGACCAGGGAGTAGCGGAGGGAACGGTCTCTGCGGAAAGCAGAAAGGGGCGGAGATGGGAAGATGTGGCCAGTAGTGGGATCCTGTTGAAGGTGGCGAAAATATTGGAGGATTATATGCTGTATGTGACGGCTGGGGTGGAAGGTGAGGACAAGCGGGACTCTGTCCTTGTTGCGAATTGGGGGAGGGGGAGTAAGAGTGGAGCTGGTGGATATAGAGGAGACCCTGGTGAGAGCCTCATCTATAATGGAAGAGGGGAACCCTCGTTCCCTAAAGAATGAGAACATTTCCGAAATCCTGGTGTGGAACACCTCATCCTGATCACAGACGTGGCGTAGATGGAGGAATTGGGAGTAGGGGATAGAGTCCTTACAGGATGCAAGGTGGGAAGGAGTGTAGTCTAGATAGCTATGGGAGTCAGTACGTTTGTAGTAGATGTCGTTCAGTAGTCTGTTTCCTATGATGGAGACAGTGAGGTCTAGAAACGGTAGGGAGAAGTCGGAGATGGTTCGTGAATTTGAGTGCAGGATGGAAATTAATGGTGAAGTTGATAAAGTCAGTGAGTTCTGCATGGGTGCAGGAGGTAGCACTCATGCAGAACTCAATGTAGCAGAGGTAGCGTTCGGGGATAGGGCCAGTGTACGCCTGGAACAAGGATTGTTCAAAGTACCCTACAAAGAGGCTGGCACAGCTGGGACCCAAGCGTGAGCCCATAGCTACTCCTTGGATCTGAAGGAAGTGGGAGAAGTCAAAGAAGAAGTTGTTGAGGTTAAGGACCAGAAGGTTGTTGAAGGAATGGAGATATAGAATATAGTCAGAGACAATAAGACTAGTGGGAGAACTGGGAAGGGGAGGGGATGGAGAGAGAGGGAAAGTAAGGGCTATTTGAAGTTGGAGAAGTCAATGTTCATACTGTTGGGTAGATATAGATTGTATGGTTTGCTAATGGAAGCTTGAAGGGTGTCTTGTATCGTGTTCTCAAGGCTTCACTTGGATCAAAAGAGCATGTTGCAGAAAGTGCAAACTGAAAGGCAATTTCTGCATCACCAACCTGAGTGCGTTTTAGAAATGACAGCTTCATGTTTTGCAACGTAAAGTCGTTCTTACGTTAAGACATGGAATAACTTGGCCTTCAGGCCACTCAACCATCGTGAATGAATGAGAAAGGTCAGTGCAGGCCAGCCATCCAAACTCTGGCCCACTGCTGGCCATGAGTGAGTGCTTGGAGCTCACAGCTGGCCCTTACACACAGTGAAACATGGGATGCACCAGTCAATCTACAAAGACCTTTCATGGTCCAGGCCCATATTGCTAATCTTCATAAGTTCAAGCAGCAGAATTATGCCATTCGGCCCATCAAGTCTACTCTGCCATTCAATCATGGATGATCCATCTTTTCCTCTCAACCCCATTCTCCTGCCTTCGCCCCATAACCTCTGACACCCGTATTAATCAAGAATCTGTGGGAAGGAATTGCAGATGCTGGTTTAAATTGAAGATAAATTCAGAATTAAGAATCTGTCAATCTCTGCTTAAAAAAATATCCATTGACTTGGGCTCCACAGCCATCAGATGCGATGAATTCCACACATTCACCACCCACTGATGAAAGAAATTCCTCCTATCTCCTTTGTAAAGGTACGTCCTTTTATTCAGAGGCTATGGTTTCCGGTCCTAGACTCTCCCACTAGTGGAAACATCCTCTCCACATCCACTCTATCCGGGCTTTTCACTATTCGGTAAGTATCAATGAGGTCTCCCCCCATCCTTGTAAATCATCCTTCATAACCAAGGTTTTACAACTGCCTGGATTTCCTGAGTCTTTCCTCGCTCACTTCTCATATGATCACCCACTGAAGCAATGCCTCAGATGATGCAATTTCACTACCGATTTCAGTTCAACAAACAGCAGAGTTGAACATTCAAAGCCAAAGTAAATCTCGCCAACGGATGACCAAAATAAACGAAGGAACCACAATGAAGGATGGCGCTGTACCTAACTGGCAGGAAATAGTTCTTCACTTGTACATCTCATCAATCTTAAAAAAAATCAAATCCATACAACGACAATTCTTGCTTCATCTTTTTCAGCAAGATTTCACTGTGCAACTTATTTGGTTCAGTGACGGTTCGTTCAGCAGTTGTGGCTTTCTGACCTTGTGGTTCTCGTAATGTAATCATTTCCTTCTTCATTTTGCTTGTGTGGATAACAGCAGCAATAACAGTGACACACGGATGATGTAGCAATCAGCAAACTGCACTGCACAAGAGTTTCGATCATGCCTTCGTTGACAGCACCATTAAGTACAACACAAGATCCTCATGTTGATCTATGACACACAGTGCAAGTAGAGAACAAGATTCAAGATTCAAGAGAGTTTATTGTCATGTGTCCCAGATAGGACAATTAAATTCTTGCTTTGCTTCAGCACAACAGAACATGGACGGCATGAATACAGAACAGATCAGCGTGTCCATATACCATTGTATAAATATATACACACATGAATAAATAAAACAGATAAAGTGCAAATAAACAGATAATGGGCTATTAATGTTCAGAGTTTTGTTTGAGTTGAGTTCAATAGCCTGATGGCTGTGGGGAAGTAGCTATTCCCGAACCTGGACGTTGCAGTCTTCAGGCTCCTGTACCTTCTACCTGAAGATAGCGGGGAGACGAGTGTGTAGCCAGGATGGTGTGGGCCCTTGATGATGCTGCCAGCCTTTTTGAGGCAGCGACTGCGATAGATCCCCTCGATGGTGGGGAGGTCAGAGCCGATGATGGACTGGGCAGTGTTTACTACTTTTTGTAGACTTTTCACAGGGCTGCACTGTGGCACAGCGGTAGAGTTGCGCCAGAGACCTGGATTCAATCCCAACTACTGGTGCTTGTCTGTATTGAGTTTGTACGTTCTCCCTGTGACCGCGTTTGTTTTCTCCGGATGCTCCGGCTTCCTCCCGCACTTCAAAGACGTACAAGTTTGTAGGTTAATTGACTTCTGTAAAACTGTAAATTGTCCTGAGTCTGTAGGATAGTGCTAGTGTACAGGGGATCGCTGGTCGGTGCGGACTCAGTGGGGGACAAAGGGCCTGTTTCTGCGCTGGATCTCTAAATTCTAAACACTGGCGATTTGAATGTGTTTGGACCAGTCAGAAGATCCTTTCACATTGCAACAAGCTGGTGGAGTGAGATTATATGAGAACCATGTGAGTTGGATGTGAAGAAGGGCCAGATCAGCAGTGTAGCTGGTGAAACCATCACTCCATTTCCTGCATTTTCTGCTTTAAGAATGCCTACTGATGGAGAAGCAAGGCCCAATGCACAGGCCCTGGCAAAGGGAGATTGCGCTAATTATGAGTGGAAACATTGGAGGAACAGAGTCCAGCATCCACTGTTCCTTGACTGTGGTGAAGTTGCTCAAACTGTCATCAGGCATCTTACTTGTATTGGATGGCTGACAAGTTTGTGCAAAGTAGAGTGTACATCTGATCTAATTTAAATGAAGAATATTTCCATAAAATATTTATCGTTTTGCCATGGATCTCGTGGATGTTGGTGAAAAATGTCTTTCACAAGAGCTCCAGTAATGTGTATATTTACCAACAACCTCCTTCTCCACTTAGCCCCCTTTCTTGACCTTCTCTAAATCCCCATCCCAATCCACCTTCATGACAACACACAAGGTCCTGAGGAGTCCAGACAGGAAGAATGTGGAGGAGGTATTTCCTCATTTAGACCCAAAAAGCTGGAGTAACCCAGCGGGTCAGGCAGCACCTCTGGAGCAAATGAATAAGTGAGAATAGGTTTTGGGTTGAGACCCCTCTGACCCGCTGTTACTCCAGTATTTTGTATCTATCTTTGGTGTAAACCAGCATCTGCAGTTCCCCCTACACCTAGATACTTCCTGTGTGGGCACATCTACAACTGGGGGCCACCTATTGATGCTCCAGATTGCATAATTTATTCTCACACAGGGTCATGAACTCTTCCTCAAAATGTGATGGGAGCAGAGTCTTTGAATACTTTTATGGCAGAGGTAGTTCGATATTGGATCAGCAAGAGTGGACGTTAGTTCAGGAAGACGGAATGTGGAGCACAAGTTTCAAGATAATGATTAATCAGATGTTATAGCAGAGCTGTTCAAGGTACCAACATAGCTACTCCTGCTCCTAATTCATATAACATAGAAACATAGAAAATAAGTGCAGGAGGAGGCCATTTGGCCCTTCGAGCCAGCACCGCCATTCATTGTCATCATGGCTGATCGTTCTCAATCAATAACCCGTGCCTGCCTTCTCCCCATATCCCTTGATTGCACTAGCCCCTAGAGCTCTATCTAACTCTCTCTTAAATCCATCCGGTAATTTGGCCTCCACTACCACCTGGGAATTCCACAAATTCACAACTCTCTGGGTGAAAAAGTTTTTTCTCACCTCAGTCTTAAATGGCCTCCCCTTTATTCTAAGACTGTGGCCCCTGGTTCCAGACTCGCCCAGCCTTGGGAACATTTTTCCTGCATCTAGCTTGTCCAACAACAAGTATCCATTTGATGGAAGCAAAGTAAGTCACAGGGAAATGTAGTGGGCCATGGGATTGTTCTGACAGCTAGCATGGGTTTGATGGGCTGAAGCACTCTTGTTTTATGTCTGAATGAAATATAATGCATAGGATCAGATGGCTTCAGTCATTATAACTGTTTGAATATAAATGCATCTCCTAAAACATATGACTTGACCAGTTGAGATCATCCAGTCACAGTTGAACAGGATATGGGGCGACAGGGTGGCGCAGTGGTAGAGTTGCTGCCTCACAGCACCAGAGACCTGGGTTCGATCCTGACTACGGGTGCTGTCTGTACGGAGTTTGTAGGTTCTCCCCGTGACCTGCGTGGGTATTCTTGGGGATCTCCGGTTTCTTCCCACACTTCAAAGACGTACAGGTTTGTAGGTTAATTGGCTTGGTATAATTGTAAATTATTAATAGTGTGTGTAGGATGGTGTTAGTGTGCAGGGATCACTGGTTGGCGCGGTCGGTGAGCCGATGAGGCTTTTTCTGCGCTGTATCTCTAAAACAAAAACTAAAACTAAAATTACAGGAACAGATCATTCATATTTAAGCTACCTGCCTCCATTAGGGCCCTCCCCGTTAGATAAGAAACATTCTTGAGGCTGCTGATGCCCTCAGCTTTGTGGTCCAGTCTATTACATGTGGTAACAATCAATCGCGTGCCACCATTCAGTCAAGGGGGTTGGGAGAGGGGGGGTCACTGGTCAGCACTTTGCTCACGTTACCCACCCTCCCATGCACAGACAGTGAGAAAAAGCTCGATTCAGCCACTCAAGAAAAGAAGGACATCTCCTTTCTGTGTTCAGGGAGAGAACATTTGCTGTTATCCTGCCCAGCTAGTGGTATAATCAACAAAACTGAACAGCAGAATGTGAGGTGAGGTGTCCAAACATAACTGGAGTGGGAAAGAATATCAATGTAGGCGGGGTGAATGTAGGCGGTGTGATGGTGCAGGTTCCGTCTGGTGTCCGGTGATGTAGTTACTCAGGGTGACTCCTGTGGTCGACCGGTTCCTGCACCACTCTCCTCGCAGAGAGAAACAACTTCACCTGGATTCAGAGAAGGGTTACGGAGTGTGAGCTGAGACACACAGTGTAACCTCACATGGCCCATTACACCCACTGTCGTCACAATAATCCCCAGCACTTGGGAAAGCCAACTTCTTCCCCACTGAGGAGAAAAGGATGCCGAGACGTTCTTGTCACTTGTACCTAGCTAAGTGCAGTGAAATTCTTTGTGTTTGCATGCAAAGTACACAAAAGACTTTGCCACAAAGGTGCCAACAGAGTTACAAAAATAAATACAGCCGGGTCCCCCTCTGGGAAGGAAGCCAGTGGAGAATGGCTGCAGAGCAGCAAAGACCTCAAATGTAAAAGGCATTGCACTGAGGGCAACTAACTACACAGTGACACACACCCTGTGAGTATAAATGTAAATGTGTGGTGGGTTCATAACATCATGTACGAGGAAACAGTGACCCCACACACACACACAGTGTGACCCCCCCACACACACACAGCATGACCCCCACACACACAGCGTGACCCCCACACACAGTGTGACCCCCATACACACACACAGTGTGATCCCCCCACACACACACAGTGTGCTCCTCCTATTCTGACCCCTCCACCATTTGTTAGTGTCATGTTGGCATCCTCACCACTCACCCCTGGTCTCTCATATTCCCAACTCCCATCTCTCTGCGCTACTTTAATATCTAACGCTGACCAAGCTTTCAGTGAGACAGTAGCTCGGGTGACAATGTTTGCCTGAAGGCAAATCTGTGAGATGTTCTGGGATGTTGTTGTACACTATAGGCACGATATCAATGCAAGATTGGCCACAACTAACTGTGCTCAACTCTAAAAGGCCATCACATATTGTAGTTATTGTAAGCAATGGAATAGAGATCAGTGTATAAAGATCCGCTTTATAGTATGATTCCATTCAGAGTTGAGAGGACACTTGCCCTTGTGCAAGAGCATTTTGAAGGAAGAGAGACTTTGTTGTACAAGACACCACTGGAGAGTCCAACACTGCTGCTCATGAGCTGAAGAGAGGCGTGGCTGTTACTGAAGCAGCAGCATGCAGGGATGGTCAGAGTGGGGAAACAGGGCCGGGTGGAACCCGGATGTGGTAGCAACAAAATGTCAAGAGAAAAGCAAATGAAAAGGAACTACAAATGGAACAAAGTGAGTCTCCAGCAAGATCGACATCCTCTTCCCAGCAGTAAATTACTAATTGTATGTAATTACAATAATGCTAAATCCTTTGAGAAATCATCTAACGCGACTTCTTCCAGTCAGTCTCAGAGTAATGAATATAAATATCTTGCAGTCTCTGATGTCAGCCTGTGTGTGGATCAGAAGCACCGAGTGTAGTGTGTTCAGTGTTATGGTCATTAGGGCTATTCCACACTCCAGATCATCACCATCAGCAGGAATCACATCAGGTAGTGGCCCAAGCAGCCGTACATAACATCACAACTGTGGCAGAGGCATCACTCTCAGGAGCACTTGGCTTTAAGCAGGACAGCAGTGGTCTGGGGCCGAGTCTCATAGCCTCTCTCACTCTCTCCTCTCCCCACAGGACAACACCCGCAACCCTTCCTCATGTAGGACCAAGCTTCCCAGCCAAGCTGTGCCCCAATCTTTGCCCATTCATCTCCAGGGAGACAGGAGCGTGCCGCTGGCATGTGTACTGACAAGGGAACAATGACATTCTTACCACACAACACACAGAGATAATTAATAATCAAACGATTCAATAAATTGATCCCTGATGTCTATTGCCAGCTATGCTCAGGTTCCCAAAACATAAAGTAGATCTACCACCACCCCCCACCATATCACACCCTGTCAGCAAAAATCCCCCCACCCCTCCCCCCACAAAGCTGGCACCATTGTGGTGGTCCCAGCCACAGCTCGCTCTCACTCTCACTCTCTCTCTCTCTCACTCTCACTCTCACTCTCACTCTCACTCTCACTCTCACTCTCACTCTCACTCTCACTCTCACTCTCTCTCTCCTCTTTCCAGCTTAAATGACATCCTTCCTGTAGCACGGCAACTAAAACTGAACGCAGACACCAAAATCTGGAGTAACTCAGCGGGACTGGCAGCATCTCGGCAGTGAAAGAATGGGTGATGTTTCGGGTCAAGATCCTTCTCCAAGAGGTGTCCAAGAGATGGTTTTCTGCGAGGTCGTAGAAGAACGTCTGAAGGACGTTGACCCGAAACATCACCTATCCATGATGTCCAGAGATATAGGGAGAGGTTGAGTAGGCTGGGTCTCTATTCTTGGAGCGCAGGAGGATGAGGGGAGATCTTAGAGATGGGTGTGGAAAAAAGTGAGAGGAATAGATTGGTCAGATGCACAGAATCTCTCGCCCAGAGTAGGGGGATCGAGGATCAGAGGACATAGGTTCAAGGTGAAGGGGAAAAGATTTAATAGGAATCTATTAAATCTTTTTCACACAAAGGGTGGTGGGTGTATGGAACAAGCTGTCAGAGGAGGTAGGTGAGGCTGAGACTATCCCATCGTGTAAGAACCAATTAGACAGGTACATGGATAGGACAGGTTTGGAGGGATATGGACCAAGCGCAGGCAAGTGGGACTAGTGTAGCTGGGACATTGTTGGCCGGTGTGGGCAAGTTGGGCCGAAGGGCCTGTTTCCACACTGTATCACTCTATGACTCTATTATAACCCCATATCCAAATTATCTTCCAAACAAGATGATTTCACACTGGGAATCTTCCTCAGATGGTCAGTCACAACATTTGCCATGTTATTTAGTTTAGTTTAGAGATACAGCACAGAAACAGGCCCTTCAGCCCACCGAGTCCGCACCGACCAGTGATCCCCGCACACTAACACAAATATACACACTAGTGACAATTTACAATGATACCAAGCCAATTCGACTATAAACCTGTGTGTCTTTGGTGTGTGGAAGCAAACTGGAACACCCGGAGTAAACCCACGCAGGTCACATGGAGATTGAACAAACTCCGTACAGACAGCACCTATGATCTCAGATAGAACTCGGGACTCTGGCGCTGTAAGGCAGCAACTCTAACGCTGTACAACCGTGTCACCTGTTATGCAATAATGTATTTCACAACACTTTCTCCTAATAACGTGAGTCATGAATCACTCACAAGTCCAATGGCATGCTGCTTGCAGTACTCGGAGTAGAACATTGGCCTTAGATCTGAGATTCTGGCAGTGGCTTCCTTCTGAAACAGCAAAGCTTTCAAACTAAATCCAGAATTTTATCTAAGTTCTGGTCGGCAGTGTCATTCTTTAATTCTTCGTTCAGACGGTATTTTCTTCCCCTCTCTTCAAAACCCAATTATTATTGGTTGGCCTGCTTTACAAGTAGCAGACCCCTGCAACGTCAGGAGCAAGGAGGGCGGTCTACGTGTGTCTACTGTGGCAGTGGAGGAATGGGGGCCACGGACCATTCCAGGCAAGCCAGCTCGATAAATGCACCAGGCATCGCTCCAAGAGCGATCAGGAGCTGGAACCTCACTCTTCCCTACTGGGCCATTCCACAGACCCATGGATGCGATCAGCTGGGGCTGCCATTTCAGGGCTCGTTCACAGTTGAGGGTGAAGGGTGAGAGGGGCCAGAAATAGGCCCACTGGTGCTGCCATTGCTGCTCGCTCTCCACATGGGTAGGTTAGGGAATGGCGACGCTGAATTCTGCCCAAAAAGTAATGAGAAAATCACCTCTGGAGAAATTAAATGATTTCATGTAAAAACTAATATCCAGCCATCACTGCATGAAAGAGGCTGAAAGTTCAAAACTTTAATATTTCCATTCCAAATGTTGTTCTTTGCCCCTGCCTCGTTGGAAAGATGGGAAGTGAGGAAAATGTCCTAACTTGCTCCCAGACGGATAGGAACTAGATGGATGCTTTGTAAAAAAGATGAATATTGAGCAGGACAGCGGGAGAGCTGCCCTATCCTCTACAACATCACGCCCCAGGATGTAAGTGGCCTTCTCTCACCTGAGTAACGGCCTTGTGTGTCCACTTGGTCACCTCGTGCGGTCTCAGCCACCTGACTTTAAACATTTCCTTCTTCGAATTCTTACCAAATTCTGTTTCTAAAGTTAGTATTGATTCTGCTTCCTTGCCCAGGGATAAAGTTCTGACAAGCACGGAAACTATAACCTGCCATCCAGTTTTCGTACCAGTGGCACCAAATGTCTTTCCCGCCACCCCGGGAAACTCAGGCTTGAATTATCCAGGTCCAGTGTGCACTGCCCTCTTTCAACAACCCATTTCCATTCCAGCAAACCACCCCACAGCTAAAATAGCACCGAGAACATTTCCAGCTGCAGACACGAGTTGTGGCTGATCAGCCTGGGTGAGAGGTGAACATTACCAGTGGACATGTCCCACTGCATGGGCTTGTAGCTTCTCTTCCATTCTTGCTCTGAACAGATGCAGCAGCTAACACTGGCAGCAGAGAGAGGCTCCGTGTTTGCAGACTGCTCATCGTAAAAATAGCCTTCCCTTAGACGATGTCACAAGACATCCTCTGTGTACGCCCAGAATGGACTCGATGCATTAGGAGCTCCATCAACCGGTTTCACTTCCTAGTCCGTTCTCCATCTGTTCTCCTTCTCTACAGCCAGTGTTATTTTTGTTTCCATTATTGTTATTATTGGGCAACTTGGGTGGAAGCTTCACGAGGGCTCAGTCAGTCCATCTGGTTGATGGTTGAACGACACTGACCACCATGAAGCCCAGATGTGATCAGAGTCACAATCTTCCTGCTGATCTCAGTGGCTACGCCTCTTACTCACACACATCCCATTGCTTCACTCATGGAGGGCCTGTCACCTCAAAATTCCTCCCTAAACCTACTAACTTCACCTCGCCTCCCTTGTCATCCTTAATAACTTTATCTTCCACCACGCCCATGGTCACTTGTCTTAATAAAGGGCAGCACGGTGGCGCAGCAGTAGAGTTGCTGCCTCACAGTGCCACAGCCCCAGGTTCAATCCTGATTACGGGAGCTGTCTGTACAGAGTTTGTCTCTGTGACTGCAGGGGTTTTCTCCAGGATCTCCGGTTTCCACCTAATTGGCTTGGTAAATTTGTAAATTGTTCCCAGTGTGTGTAGGATAGTGTTAGTGTGCAGGGATTGCTGGTCTGCACAGACTCGGTGGGCCGAAGGGCCTATTTCCACGCTGTATCTCTAAATCTCAAACTAAAAAAAAATAAATAAAAGTCTTAAATTGGCTCAAAGTTAAATTTGTTTTGATAACGTTCTTCCAAATTATTTCACTATATTATATGCACCTGCAAGATGTTTAAATCAGTTGTTGCATTTAAGGTTTTCTGCAAATACGATCACATAATCAGGAGGTGAAGGAGATTAAGAACCTTTCATAATCCAGTAGTTTTATAGTCACCATTAATATTTTTTGTTTTATTCTGCATCTATTATTTCCTTAGAATGACAGGTCATTTGAAAATTATTAGAGACAAGGAATTGCAGATGTTGGAATCCTGAGCAACAATCACAAACTGCTGGAGTAACTCAGTGGGTCAAGCAGCATCTCTGGACGTCATGGATAGGCAAGGAGCCTTCAGGTCAGGTCCCTTCTTCAGACAGATTGTACGGTGTACAATTTTGGTCGCCTAATTACAGGAAGGATGTCAACAAAATAGAGAGAGTACAGAGGAGATTTACTAGAATGTTGCCTGGCTTCCAGCAACTAAGTTACAGAGAAAGGTTGAACAAGTTAGGTCTTTATTCTTTGGAGCGCAGAAGGTTAAGGGGGGACTTGATTGAGGTCTTTAAAATGATGAAAGGGATAGACAGAGTTGACGTGGATAAGCTTTTCCCATTGAGGGTAGGGAAGATTCAAACAAGAGGGCATAACATGAGAATTAAGGGACAGAAGTTTAGGGGTAACATGAGGGGGAACATCTTTACTCAGAGAGTGGTGGGTGTGTGGAATGATCTTCCAGCAGAAGTGATGGAGGCAGGATCGATTTTAACATTTTAAAGTAAAGTGGATAGGTATATGGACGGGAAGGGAATGGAGGGGTATAGTCTGAGTGCAGATAGATGGGACTAGGGGAAAATAAATGGTCGGCACGGACTGGAAGGGCCGAGAGGGCCTGTTTCCGTGCTGTAATTGTTATATGGTTATATGATTGTCGTACGGAGGCGATAGATAGCTGGCAGAGATGGGGTGGGACAAAGCCGGACAAATGACAGGTGGATACAGGTGAGGCGGGTTGATGGGCAGATGGGTGGACAAAGGCCACATGAAAAGAAGAGAAAGTCTGTGAGATAAGGAAAGAAGAGGCATGGATTGTGAGGGGAAAGTACTTGCAGGTTAACAACAAGCCAGTGACTGACCTTACCTGGTACCTAATCTTACACTCAGTCCTTATGCTATGCAGCCTATTATTTAAGTAGGGAAGATGACATTCCCAGTATTAAGCTCAGAAAATTGCTAGCTGATATTTTTGGTGCTGTGGATACCGACGGAAGTACATTTGTTTTCACTGTATTGTCTTTAGATTGATGCCACCATACTAATTTCTTGCTGTGATCATTGCCAGAATCCAGTGCTCATTACCTAGCTTGTATATAAACAATACAGATTTAGTAAACAATAGACAATAGACAATAGATGCAAGAGTAGGCCATTCGGCCCTTCGAGCCAGCACCACCATTCAATGTGATCATGGCTGATCATCCCCAATCAGTACCCCGTTCCTGCCTTCTCCCCATATCCCCTGACTCCGCTAACTTTAAAAGCCCTATTTAGCTCTCTTGAAAGTATCCAGAGAACCGGCCTCTAAGACAGAGAATTCCACAGACTCACAACTGTGTGAGAAAAAGTTTCCTCGTCTCCGTTCTAAATGGCTTACCCCTTATTCTTAAACTGTAGCCCCTGGTTTTGGACTCCCCCAAAATCGGGAACATGCTTCCTGCCTCTAGCGTGTCCGAACCCCTAATAATCTTATATGTTTCAATAAGTTTGCCTCTCATCCTTCTAAACTCTAGAGTATACAAGCCCAGCCGCTCCATTCTCTCAGCATATGACAGTCCCGCCATCCTGGGAATTGACCTTGTGAACCTACGCTGCACTCCCTCAAGAATGTCCTTTGTCAAATTAGGGGACTAAAACTGCACACAATACTCCAGGTGTGGTCTCACTAGGGCCCTATACAACTGCAGAAGGACCCCTTTGCTCCTATACTCAACTCCACTTGTTATAAAGGCCAACATGCCATTCGCTTTCTTCACAGCCTGCTGTACCTGCATGCTTATTTGCATTGACTGATGAACAAGGATCCCCAGATCCCATTGTACTTCCCCTTTTCCCAACTTGACACCATTTAGATGGTAATCTGCCTTCCTACCCGTCTACCCAGCCCACTATAAAAGTGGACGACACCACTCTTGAAAACGTTGACCACTTCCCCTACCTTGACAGCCAAAAGCTGACATCGACTCTGAGGTCGACCATCGCCTGAGTTGTGCCAGCGGAGCCTACGCCAGACTCAGGAAAAGAATCTTTGAAGACCGAGACCTAAAGGCCCAAAGAAAACTGCTGGTCTACAGAGCCGTTGTCCTCTCCGCCCTGTTGTATGGAGCCGGGTCATGGACCACCTACTGCAGGCACCTGAGAGCCCTGGAACAATCCCATCAAAGATCCTTACGAAAGATTCTGAGGATCATCTGGGAGTACAAACGCACCAACATCAGCGTTTTGGAGGAAGCCAACATGACCAGCATCACCACCACAATAATGCAGCACCAACTTTGCTGGACTGGCCATGTCATCCGCACGTCCAACACACGTCTCCCTAAACAAATCCTGTTCTCTCAATGGAAGGAAGGTGGGCAAGCCCCCGGCGGGCCAAAGAAACGCTTCAAGGGCAACATCAAGAACAGTCTGAGGAAATTCCACATCACATCGAGCAACTGGGAGCACGTTGTGCTGGACAGGCGATCCTGGAGGAAATCCATGCAGGAAGGAGCTGCACATCACGAAATGGAACTACGCCGTGTCGCAGAGACAAAGCGACAGCACCGTAAGGAAAGAGAGAAGAGGGTTCGACCACTACGCACCACCGCCCGTCTCCACTGCCCACGTTGCACCAAGGTGCGTGGATCGCGGATCAGCCTCTATAGACGTCTGCAGACCCACAAGTAGACGACCCTATGGAGGGGACTGTCGAGTGACTGCCGATGATGATGATGATGATGATGACACCTCTATGACACTTGGACACAGATGCCATCTGACCTGCTGGGGTTATCCAGCATTTTCTGACATTACCAACCTTTTTCTACAGGAATACCTGGGGCTGGAGGTATCCATGTGTAAATCACTGAATGTGGAAGAACGTTTCACAGAGGAGTTTATAAAACCACACAGGAGGGGTGAGGGGTCCAACAGGGTGAGGATTGGAAGGGGGGAGAGGGGGGAGGGGGGGAGGGGGAGAGGGGTGAGGGGGAAGGGGGGAGGGGGGGAGGGGGGAGAGGGGGAGAAATGAGAATTCAGCCAGAGAGGGAGGCAGAGATATAAAGCAGAATAGAGACCAAGCCTCTATCACTGCGGTTGGTTTGGCAAGCAGAGTGTGCAGGGGTTCCCAGGCTGGCCACAAGCTCTCATGATCATCCTCCCTGTGACTGTCCTCCACTTGCCACCCTGCATGTTAAAATTCCATTTATATCCGTGTCATCTTTAATAAATCACTCTGCACAGACAGGCACAACTGCTGTGGCCACATTTTCCTCATCATCAAAATCAAGGTTACTATTAAAACACAAAGAATTTGTACTGTAACACCAGGATAAGCACTCAACCAAGGAAACCAAGCCCAAAGCCAAAGTAGTATCTAAACTGCCAATACTCACTGATGCCGAGGACAATAACTAACTCCAGATGCAATACTAAGCTATCTGCTTGTTAACAAGCACAAAAAAAAACTATTCAAAGGAGCCCAGGGCCTATCATGTGCAGATTGTATTGTCATCAGGACATTGAGCTAGCTCCATGGGACATGTCGAGTGACACTCACGGACACTCGCCAGTTGACCATTATTGGAGAAGGACATCACTGAGAATGACAACACTGAGAAGGACATCTCTGGAGAAAGCTCTGCCTGATACCTGCCCTCTCTCTGTGTGGGAGCTCTCAACAAGCTGCAGAGTTAAGGGGCTGTCCCACTGAGACTTAATCTGCGAGTTTAGATGAGTTTGCCCTCGACTCAAACTCACAGCATGGTCGACACGTGGTCCTAGGAGGTCCTATGAGGTCACTGGAGCACTTCATGCTTGAGGAAAGTTCCCAAATACTCGTGGCCTCAGCTAGGTTACGGAAAATTGTTCAGCATGTTGAAAAATTTTCCACAGGTAAAATTTGGTTGGCATGGTTCCAGGTGAGTGCCCTCGAGCTTGAAGGTTGAAGACACTCTTCTTAACTTGCGGATTAGGTCGCCGCATTGGGACAGCCCCTTTAGGTGTTGAGAGTTGAACTGAAACCCAGATCTCCCCACAAAGCTTGATTAGTACGTGTGTCAGAGGTTATAGGGAGAAGGCAGAGAATGGGGTTAGGAGGGAGAGATAGATCAGCCATGATTGAATGGTGGAGTGTACTTGATAGGCCTATTCCTTATGACCTTATGACCTTAAGACTCAATGTGGCAGGGTCGCAGGTAAAGGTCACCCTACCAACACTAAAAGGGCCCAGTACCCGGCTGAATTCCAGACTCTGGGCAGCGAACAGGAAATCATGACGTTATGCTGATATGGTGCAAACCTTGTGATAAATAGAATGATCTGTCTTGTCCTAAGTACGGTTGTCTATAGCATTCCGTAAATAGTAGCCTTTAACACAAAGGAGGAATTACTGCATTTGCGTTTGAGTGCATGTTGATCAATGTGTCACTGGACCAGAATAAGGAAGGACCTTTATTTGGAGAAGTGAGAAGAATTTGCATTATTATTCAGTATCCAGTCGATGAGAGCACTGATCCAGACTGGCCTGAACTCATTGCTGCAATCACTCACACAGTTTTGTCTGACTGGAGTTATGTTTCATAGGGTAGAAACAAGATGCATGTTTCAAATGGGTTGCAATGCGAGGGCAAGTGCAAATGCACGAAGGGCTTTGTGTGGAGATGTCTTTTCTGGCCAAAGACAGAATCAGGTTCAGGAGATATGCTTCCTCAGTCAAAGGCTTTGCAGGGATTCAACGCTGTGCTCAAATGATCAGGAGTGCTGGAGAACCCGGCTAGGTGCTGGTGCTGGAATCAGACAAGACACCTGGGCATTGATCACATGCTGTAATCGAAGGTCCCCTCACCGATGCATGTGTGGGCATGGGTCCTACACTAACAATACACAAAGGCCCCCTGCCACCCTGGCTCCACTATACAGCACCTCGTTCCAGCAACAACAGATCAGAGTGAGGACCACAGCCCAAATCATGGATGTCTGGAGAAGGGTCTCCACCAGAAATGTCACCTGTCCATTCCCTCCACAGATGCTGCCTGACAGTTGAATTCCTCCACCCGTTTGTGCTTTGTTCAAGGTTCCACCAACTCCGTTTTACTGCTCACTGGGATATCGCCTCCAACCATGCCTTCTGAAGACATGTCTCTCCTCTCCCTGATGGGGAGGTTCTGTGAGACCCTCTCTCGTAACATTGTCTCAAGCAGTGTCACAATGTCATAATGCAGGGCAGTGGGGAGGACAGAGCTTGCATCTTTGGCTAGAATAACATCTTTGAAGCCTCGCTAATCAGTAGTCGGCATCAGACGCCATGTTGCTGGGGAGGGGATAAACGCAGACCAGGGAGTGGTGAGTACGTGATCCTCAGTAGATGTGGCTGGATAGATCCAACCGTTCAATGAGCCAGACGTGGTCAGTGACATGCATCGTAGATCATTGCAGATGGCTGGATTACTGTCTCAGCTGGGAAAGCCAAGGTCCCTCAGACTGTGCACACTACAGGTTTAGGTTTATTATCGACAAATGTACCGAGGTACAGTGAAATGCTTTACTTTGCTTTGCATGCTAACCAAACACTGCAGAAATACCATCAAGCCAAACCCGTAAAATAAGAAGAGCAAGGGGGAAGATACAGAGTGCAGAATATAGTTCTCAGCATTGTAGCGCACCTAGTACTACAGGCAAAGTCCAATGTCCCCAACAGGATAGAGGTGAAGGTAGACAAAAGTGCTGGAGAAACTCAGAGGGTGCAGCAGCATCTATGGAGCGAAGGAAATAGGCAACGTTTCGGGCCAAAACCCTTCTTCTGAAGTACCTTTGCAAGTACCATTACCAAACAGAGATATATGTCTTTCTCACGTCCCACACTGACAAGGTACAATCAGGAAGACTCTCCTCTTGTCTGCATGACCACAGGTCCCTCCAACAACAAGGACACTCCACACCAACCAGGACTAAGCAGGTTGCTTGACTGGCATCCACCTGTCCCACTCAGTTCGTGCACCCGCAATACACCTGAGGTGCAGTGTGACCCATCCATCTCAAATTGAACTAAATACCTCTCAACCATTGAGGGCATCTGAAGAAATTCCTGAAATATCTGAAGAGCATGGTGGCATAGTGGTGCAGCAGTGGAATTGCTGCCTCACAGTGCCAGGGACCCGAGTTCGATCCTGACCATGTTTGCTGTCCGTGCAGAGTTTGTACATTTGTTCTCCGAGTGCTTTGATTTCCTGCCACATTTCAAAGACGTACAGATTTGCAGGTTAATTCACGGTCCCTAGTGTGTAGGGCAGGGCTAGTGTGTGGGGATCACTAGTCCGCACAGACAAGTGATCCCCACACTCTCTCTAAATTAAACTAAACTAACATTGAATTGAAATATAGAAGTCAGCTCTATCATTTGATCACCAAATCCGGATGGAAGGTTCAGAAATCAAAACTAATTGTAATGGCATCGTTCAGGCCCACATACACTGCACACACTTGAAATTAATCAAATACCCCAGAAAAGGCAATAATTTGTGCAATGACAGAGCCAACCTGCAGCTTAGATGCAACAAGTTGACACAAACAGCGATGATAATAAATACCACAGGGCATTGGGGAATAAACCACATTGTTGGGCAGGTGCCCTCAGAGCAGTCCCGGTGAGTAACAGCAGCGCACTCTATACATGGTAAATACCACAGCCGTGGTAACTTGGTGCTGGAGAACATGCAACCCGAGGCAAGTGGGGAAGTTGCCGATCTACTGGCCTGCTTTCTCTTGGATATTGTGGAGCATTTTGGGAGCTGGGGAGAATTAGGGGAGAGGGTGCAGGAATGGTCGACGGGTCTCATCTGAAAGGCAACAATGCAGTACTGCAGCTGTACTGCCCTTTATTCCCATTGGGCCATCAGCTTCAAGTTCAGAAGCTCAGAAGTGATAGGAGCAGAATTAGGGCATTTGACCCATCAAGTCTACTCCACCATTCAATCATGGCTGATCTATCTATCCCTCAACCCCATTCTCCTACCTTCTCCCCGTAACCCCTGACACCCGTACTAATCAACAATCTGTCAATCTCCGCAAATATCCATTGACTTGGCCTCCACAGCCGTCTGCTGCAGTTAATTCCACAGATTCAAAGTGCATGCTGGCTATTGTTCTTGGTTTTCCCCAAATCTTCCAAGTTTAAAATCACCATGGTTAGTACAAATAACGTTTGCCAAAATTAACTTCCACACAGGGGAGGGAATGTGGTTTCTAGCAAGGAGTTGGTCACCACTCAGAAACCAAGATATTCACAGGCTACGGGATTTATTTGCAAAACTGCAAGCTGTTGCCATGGAAATTGAAGGCCATGTTGCAAGGTGGCACACTGCACAAAACGCGTCTCATTTGATGAAACTATCCCTGTCCCTAATATACAGCAAAGCATGTCATTGCTCGTTCACACTTTGCTTTGGTCCAATGGTATTTATCAAAGTCAATCTCCAAAGGGCCATAGAAATGTCCCTTCATTTCAGTCAATCTATTCTCATATTTGAAGGATCTTTTCCAGCATCAGCTCCATATCTGCTGCTTGAGTTATTTGGCATAGGATGCCACGGGCAAACGTAAACACAAGCTGGATGGAACACACTACCTTTTCCTTACAAGTGGGGGGGGGGGGGGTCATATCAATATACACTCACTAACTAGAATTTAATGTAAGGCCAGGAAATCAATGACACTGCAAATCATGAACACACACATGGCAAAACAATTCTGTAGCAAAGCATAGTAAGATGGAACTGCAGATCTTGGTTTACACCAAATATAGACACAAAAAGCTGGAGTAACTCAGCGGGTCAGGCAGCATCTCGGGAGAAAAGGAATAGGTGACGTTTCGCGTTGAGATCCTTCTTCAGACTGAGGAGACTGCAGCAAAGCAAGTAGACACTGGGCCATCTTGTGTCATCCAGACCACCTTACAATTCTACAATAGTTATTACAGCAAGTTGGGCAGCATTTGGGAAGTGAAATGGGGTCAATGTTACGAGTTTGAGACAATGTTACGAGTTTCAGACTTACACCTGATGTTCCAATTGGGCTCAGCTAATGGTGCTTGCTGGTGTATCGTTCAATCACGAGGCCTCATGGCAATTCATGACGGAGAAATATATTTGTATCGCCATTTTTATGACCTTGGTTTGCCCAAGCACGTTTATAGCCAAACAAAGTTCTTCAAAAGCATAAACAAAAATACTGGATTGACATCGTTGGGGCGAATGGTGGCGCTGCTGCCTCACAGCGTCAGAGTCCCGGGTTCGATCCTGACTACGGGTGCTGTCTGTACGGAGTTTGTACGCACTCCCTGTGGGTTTTCTCTGGGATCTACGGTTTCCTCCCGCACTCCAAAAGCATACAGGTTTGTAGGTTAATTGGCTTGGTATAATTATAAATTGTCCCTAGTGTGTGTAGGATAGTGCTAGTATGGGGGGGATCGCTAGTCAGCGTGGACTCGGTGGACTGCAGGGCATGTTTTCCCGCGCTGTATCTCTAAATTAAACTAAATAAATTAAACTAAAGTCAGTAGATCAAACAGCATCTGTGGAAAGAGAAAGCTGTGAGCACTGTGAGTCAGTGGCCCTTCCTGATGTGAGGAGGGATGAGTGCCACAAGGCCGCCCGTGTTCTCTGTCCACAGTAGCTGTTTGAATGATTGAGGTCTTGTAACATTTGTGTTTATGTCTCAGCCTCCAGCGTCCACAGCTTTCTTTGTTGTCCTTTAGAAACACCCGTGACAGCGATGTAGAAAGCCATTGTTCAAAAGTCAAGAGTCGAGTGTTTCATTTTCCCATACACTGACAGCGGCACAAAGAAGCTCTTACTGAAAGCAGGCACGACAGTGATGTCGGAAGCAATTGTTAGTTTGCACACAGCTGCCTCCATAACAGCAACGTGATCACAACAAGGTCATCTGCTCCAATGATGGGGATGAATCCACATCCACATCACGGGAATCGTGACAAAGTGTGTAATAGTGATAGTAATAGTGATAATTCTCATTTCACTCCCATCATCGAGTAGAAGCTACAGGAGCCTGAAAACCATAACTACCAAATTCAAAAAGAGTATCTTCCCAACAGCCATCAAACTCCTGAACACTACACACACTAACCACAACTGTCTTTAGGTACTCTAAGGACTTTGGGGGGTTGCACTAGTATTGTGGTTATTAATGTATTGATTTTTTTTGTTTATAATATATTATCTATGTGTAATGTATTTACAGGCCTGCTATATTGCTGCATGTATGAATTTTAATATTGGTACACATGACAATTAAATACCCGTGATTCTTCTTCAAAGAAGCATGATGGGACCTTTTACTTATCTGAGCTGGCAGATACAACCTTGCTTTAACAATTTGAATAAGGCGCGCCAGCATAGCCGTTACCATTGGTTTTGGTTCATCCGAACTTGAAATGGAAGGAGATGTTGAAAGAGCCTTTCCATTATTAACATTGACAAGGTCTGGCCTGCCTCAATCACTCACAGGTGCTTCCACATTTGATGCATTTCAGTATCCTATCTAATCAGATATGCTGCTGGCAATTTTGTTTGCTCTAAAGATTTGGAAATAAGGGACTGCAGATGCTGGTTTCCATAATTTGACACAAAGTGCTGGAGTGACTCAGTGGATCAGGCGGCATCTCTGGAGAACATGGATAGGTTCTGGATAGTTTAGTCATAGAGCAACACAGCGTGTAAACAGGTCCTTGGGCCCAACTTGCCCATGACAACCAACATGTCCCATCTACACAAGTCCCACCTGACTGCATTTGGCCCATATCCTTCTAAACCTATCCTATTCATGTGCCTGTCCAAGACAGCCTGAAGATGAGTCTTGTCTGGACCCACTGAGTTACGCCAGCATTTGTGTTTTTTTTGCAGGCACTGAAACCTTGAACCGGGGAAGTTTCCAGTGTCCACTATTACCTGACTTCTATTTGATTTAAAAATGCAAGTGCTTGCTATAGTAAAAGACATAGAAACATAGAAATTAGGTGCAGGAGTAGAGGCCATTCGGCCCTTCTAGCCTGCACCGCCATTCAATATGATCATGGCTGATCATCCAACTCAGTATCCCGTACCTGCCTTCTCTCCATACCCTCTGATCCCCTTAGCCACAAGGGCCACATCTAACTCCCTCTTAAATATCGCCAATGAACTGGCCTCAACTACCGTCTGTGGCAGAGTTCCAGAGACCCACCACTCTCTGTGTGAAAAAAGTCCTTCTCATCTCAGTCCTAAAGGATTTCCCCCTAATCCTTAAGCTGTGACCCCTTGTCCTGGACCTCCCCTTCCCCTTGACATCCTACACTGTCTGAGACTAGAGCAACACTGGAGCTGAGAGATGCTTTGACAAATGTCCCATACAGGTGAGGCGGCCTCCACTCAGGCAATCTCATTTTCCACGTAACTGACCAACACATTTAGCCATCAGATGATACAGTGGTCTCTGGAGTAGGAAGTGTTGAGGTAAATGCAGCCTCAGCCCCAGCCCACTGTGGGAGCGAGCTTAGATCTGTGGAGGGGTACATGAGGATGATTCTGAACGGGCAGAGCTGAGGTTAGGGTGATAAAGCTCGCAGTCATTTTGTGGGATCAGATGGATGACTCCTGTCCATTTGAGGCTTATTTTAATACAGGCAGTTCTGCTGTAATGTGATAGTTGTGGTCCTAAGAAACGTTGCATTTGGTTGGGTGCCTGCCTGGTTGAATGATACATTGCCATTCACTGGCTTAGTGTTACATACAAGGGCTGTCCACAAATATGTCCAGGTATATGGGCGGCACGGTGGCGCAGCGGTAGATTTGCTGCCTTACAGCACGCTGTGCCAGAGACCCAGGTTCGATCCTGACTACGGATGCTGTCTGTACAGAGTTTGCACGTTCTCCCCATGACAGCATGGGTTTGCTCCCACACTCCAAAGACGTAATTGGCTTCGTAGAAAATGTAAATTGTCCCTGGTGTGTGTGGGATAGTGTTAGTGTACGGAGATCGCTGGTCGGTACAGACTTGGACTTGGCCTATTTCCACATTGTATCTTTAAACTAAACTAAACTAAATCAAACTATAACCATCAGGTAATGAAGAGGAGGTCAAATACTCTAAGATGTCCTTTAAAAAATCCGTGTATAATTCACACATTTGTGCATTGGCAGATCAAAGTGCTTAGCTTGTCCAATTCTGAGCATTCCTCATTGTGTCAAAGAGTTCTAAAAACTGATTCTTGAATTTTCCTCCAAAACATAATCCATGATTTAGATCTAATATCCAACCCACCTTCATGCTGATGCAAAAGCAGATTCCCAAAATAACCTGCTGTAAATGTAAACACAGTGTCAACACAAAACACTGTCTGCAGTTGGGAGGTGGTGAGGTTTGCATGTTTACATTGTCAAGCTCCGCAGCATCACCTCCTACACCTCACACCAGCACCGAGCCTTGTACACTCACACCAGCACCAAGCCTTGTACACACACACCAGCACCGAGCCTTGTACACACACACCAGCACCCAGCCTTGTACACTCACACTAGCACCAAGCCTTGTACACTCACACTAGCACCAAGCCTTGTACACTCACACCAGCACCCAGCCTTGTACACTCACACTAGCACCAAGCCTTGTACACCTCACACTAGCACCGAGCCTTGTACACTCACACTAGCACCATGCCTTGTACATTCACACTAGCACCGAGCCTTGTACACTCACACTAGCACCCAGCCTTGTACACTCACACCAGCACCAAGCCTTGTACACTCACACCAGCACCCAGCCTTGTACACTCACACCAGCACCGAGCCTTGTACACTCACACTAGCATCCAGCCTTGTACACTCACACCAGCACCGAGCCTTGTACACTCACACCAGCACCGACTCTTGTACAACTCACTCCAGCACCGACCCTTGTACAACTCACACCAGCACTGAGCCTTGTACACCTCACACCAGCACCCATCCTTGTACAACTTACACCAGCACCCAGCCTTGTACACTCACACTAACACCGAGCCTTGCACACTCACACCAGCACCAAGCCTTGTACACTCACACCAGCACCCAGCCTTGTACAACTCACACCAGCACACCAGCACTTGTGCAACTCACACCAACACTGACCTTTGTACAACATGCGCCAGCATCGAGCCTTGTACAACTCACAAAGTTGTATTGATGATTAATTTTCACATTTTGCACGTTACATTCTCCCACAAGGCTAGCATTAACGAGAGCTCCCACAGTCATTGTTGGAATCACATCCTCTCTCTGCCATTCTTCACCTCCCCTGTGATGCTCCATCAATCTCCACACAATCCAGGTGACTTTTACGTGTCAATAGATATAGGATATCAGTTCAGTGCCTGTCATTCCCCATTCCCCATCCCTGCCTCTATCTCTGATGTTCCAAATCTTCAAGCCTGCCACCAATTTCTGAAACAGAGTGCTCCTTTTTTTGATTGAATTGATTGAAAGATACAGCATGGAAACAGGCCATTCGGCCCACCAAGCCCGCGCCAACCCACGCCAACCATCGATCACCGGTTCACACTAGTTCTATGTTATCCTTCTTTCTCATCCACTCCCTACACATTCAGGGAATTTACACAGGCCAATTAACCTACAAACCCGCATGTCTTTGGGATGTGGGTGGAAACCAGAGCTCCTGGAGGAAACCCACATGGTCTCAGGGAGAACATGCAAGCTTCACCCGAGGTCAGGATGGAACCGGGGTCTCTGGAACTGTGAGGCAGCAGTGCTACCCGCTGCACCACTGTTTCTTTCAACGTGGTATCATTCCTAAGTTGAAATTTTTTTTTTAGTTGAAAATGTTGTAAATGTGAAATAAAAATAACGTGTTGGAAAATCTCAGCAGGTCAAGCAGCATTTGCAGAGTGAGAAACAGTTAATATCCCAGTTCCTGGGCCCTTCCTTCCCATTGATCTGCCCCATCCCTCCCCACCCGCTCCACCACACACAACTAACTGATTTTCTTAATATTCATAGGATCTCAGACCTGAAACATTAATGGTTGTCTTTTCATGGGCCTGCAGAATATTTCCAGCATTTAGTTTTTATATGATTTTTGCCTTCCATAGTTATCCACAGATGCGGCAACTTTCTCAATCCATCTTTATTTTTCAATTGAATACATCTTTGTGGAAAATTAGGAAAATCTGCCACTTATTTTTGACTATTATACCTCTTCTTTGAGTAATTGCATGGTAGAGTACAGCTCATAACAAGGCCCTTCAACCCACCATGTACATGCAATCCATTGTATCTCATGTTCAAGAAGAAACTGCAGATGCTGGAAAACCGAAGGTCGACAAAAGTGCTGGAGAAACTCAGCGGGTGCAGCAGCATCTATGGAGCGAAGGAAATAGGCAACGTCGGGTCTGAAGAAGGGTTTAGGTCCGAAACGTTGCCTATTCCCTTCGCTCCGTAGATGCTGCCGCACCCGCTGAGTTTCTCCAGCACTTTTGTCTACCATTGTATGTCATGATACTAATCCCATATATCCACATTCAGTCCATAGCATTCTAAACCTAGATGATGCAGGTACTTGTCCAGATACTTCCTGCATGATGTGTGAGGACCTACCACTATCTCTACAAGCAGCATGATCCAGACTCAAACTACGCCCCCTGTGAAAATATTCCTCCTCATATCCTTCCTCATTGTCATGTTTCTCTCTGTAAACCCAAGCGCTCTTGCCTTAGATACTCCCACCACCAGATCAAAGATTTTTACTGTCTATTCTATGTAATCCCATCAAAATTATCATCAACCACAGATAATAGAAACATAGAAACATAGAAAATAGGTGCAGGAGGAGGCCATTCGGCCCTTCAAGCCAGCACCACCATTCATTGTGATCATGGCTGATCGTCCCAAATCAATAACCCGTGCCTTCCTCCTCCCCATATCCCTCGACTCCACCAGCCGCTAGAGCTCTATCTAACTCTCTCTTAAATCCATCCAGTGACTTGGTCTCCACTGCCCTCTGTGGCAGGAAATTCCACAAAGTCGCAGCTCTCTGGGTGAAAAAGTTTTCTCTCACCTCAGTCTTAAATGGCATAGAAATGGCATAATGTAAAACAATTTTTTTTTTAAGTTTAATAAATAAAAAAGCTAAATATAACTTTATTTTCCAAACTGCCTAAGGGCCAGAGATATGTATGGGTGGAAAATGGGAGGCAATTGTCCCAGGTCACGGCCCAAGCAAACCACAGGGGCATCCAGCGACACTACACGCCTACGCACCACACACACTACACGCCTACGCATGTGCGCCACACACACTACATTCCCACCCACATGCCCCACACACACTACACGCCCACGCACACTACGCAAGCATGCACCCCACACACTACACGCTTACGCACCACACACACTACACGCAAGCGCACCACATACACTACACGCCCACGCACGCCACACACACTACACGCCCGCGCCACGCACACTACACGCCCACGCACCATGCACACTACACGCCCACGCACCACACACACTACACGCCCACGCACGCGCGCCACACACACGACATGCCTACGCACCACGCACACTACACGCCCACGCAACACGCACACTACACGCCCACGCACATGCGCCACACACCCGTGCACCAAACACATATGCACATGCGCACCACACGTGCACCACGCACACTACACTCGTGCCACACATGCACACACCACATGCGTACACACACCACACATGCACACATTAAAAGGAGCATCAGTAGGAAGAAAGTGACTTTTGATTTAATTGGAAAAGATCAATGAAGGGAGACTGCGGTCACATCAGATTCAGGTGACATATCAGGGTCGATGTGCTGCTGAGCTGTGTTCTTCTCCAAACCGTGCCGCAAGTCTCCACTGATGGTGCCTGTGTTCCACTGGAGGGTAGAAGTGCAGCAATAGACAATAGGTGCAGGAGTAGGCCATTCGGCCCTTCATGCCAGCACCACCATTCACTGTGATCATGGCTGATCATTCACAATCAGTATCCCGTTCCTGCCTTCTCCCCATATCCTCTGACTCCGCTATCTTTAAAAGCTCTAACTAGCTCTCTCTTGAAAGCATCCAGAGTATCGGTCTCCACTGCCTGAGCCAGAGAATTCCACAGATTCACAACAACGTTTTTCCTCGTCTCCGTTCTAAATGGCCTACCCCTTATTCTTAAACTGTGGCCCTTGGTTCTGGACTTCCCCAACATCGGGAACATGTTTCCTGCCTCTAGCGTGTCCAATCCCTTAATAATCTTTTCTGTTTCAATAAGATCCCCTCTCATCCTTCTAAATTCCAGTGTATGCAAGCCCTGTCGCTCCATTCTTTCAACATCTGACAGTCCCGCCATCCTGGAAATTAACTTTGTGAACCTACGCTGCACTCCCTCAATAGCAAGAATGTCCTTCCTCAAATTTGGAGACCAAAACTGCACACATTACTCCAGGTGTGGTCTCACCAGTGCCCTGTACAACTCCAAAAGGACCTCTTTGCTCTTGCATTCAAATCCTCTTGTTATGAAGGCCAACATGCCATTAGCTTTCTTCACTGCCTGCTGTACTTGCAATGCTTACTTTCAGTGACTGATGCGGTTGTAATCAGTATGATGTGATGTGGAAGAGAAAATGCAAATGGAGGCCTTGCAGTCTGAAGGCCAGTGGCTCCTCCAGATCTGATCTAAACTGTGTCAAAAGTGAATGGTTTATTGACTGGGCCACCACCCGACGGCCACTGTGGTAGAGACAGGAACAGTCCATGCACAGTCTGCAGCCTCGATTGTCACAGCATGCCTGATCACTGCCTCTGTGCCAATGACCACTCCACTTCATACATTGCCCACCAAAGGTTGCCATTTATAATCGACAAACTACGATTGGTCAGCATTTGCAGAGCTGGGGATTTTAGATTGCCACTGTCCTTGTTAAAAAAGGGTGTGAAGATCTTACTTTAAAATAGTCCAGCTTCCACACAGGTGTGCTAAAGACAACCGGGTCTTATTCACCACCATCAGGGATTGATGCTGACTGGTGTTCACTCCTGTCTGTTCACTGCTGGCAGTGGGCATAGTCCCTGCCTCTGCTGCCAATCAGTGCCGACCAGTTGCTGGTTGCCTCAGTAAGGCCTAGTGTCCCATTTAAAGTCACGATGCCCTTAAATGTCTTCAAAGGCAGAAGGGCAGCAGGATGTGTGCTTCATTATCCAGCTCCCCTCCAATGAGGTACACACCTCATGACTGTCCAACGAGGCCAAAGTCGCGCCTCGAGAGTTTTCCAATGGAATTCCTTTGTTCCGTTTGCAGTATATAACACAATATGTGGGACATAAGATTCGGAAGCAGGCCATTCGGCCCAAATACTGGCATAAATGACGATGCCACTTCAGGGCCACTTTGTGTTACTGCTTGGCACACAGCACGGAACATAGAACCGTACAGAGCCACGAGCTTTGGCCAATCAATTAGAGGTTTCAGTTTCAGTCTAGTCTATTGTCATGTGTACCGAGCTACAGTGAAAAGCTTTTGTTGCGTGCTATCCAGATAGACTGGGACCTTTCTATTTGCAGCACAGGAGATTGAGGGGTGACCTTGTTGTGAACGCAAGAACACGAGGAGGTAATGGATAATGTAAGTGCTCAGTCTCTTCCCCAAATTAGAGGTGAAAGGGGAGATAATTCAGAGAGACATCCATGGTAACGTTTTCACCCAGAGAGTGGACCATAGACCACAGAATGAGCTGCCAGAAGCAAACACAATTACAACATTTAAAATGGAAACACAAGGAGCTGCAGATCCTGGAATCTGGAGCAAAACACCATCAGCAGGTAAAGCAGCATCTGTGGAGGGCACAGATAGGCGCTGCTTCATGCTGGGACCCTGCTTCACACTGATTGCAGTAGAGGAGAAAGAGCTGGAAGAGAGTTGGCAATGGGACAAAGCCTGGTAAGTGATAGGTGGATCCTGCCTCCTCCCTCACATTAATCCAGGATCCCAGCAGTGCTTCCAGGTCAGACAGATTCTCTCACCTCACCCACTGCATTTGGTTTCCTTCTTTACTCGGCGAGACCAAGCATAGACTTGGCAATCGTTTCACCGAACACTTGCACTTAGTCTGCCAAGGCCTGCTGGATGTCCAGGTTGCTAATCACTTTAACTCCCTTTCCCAATCCCACTCAAACCTGTCTGTCCTAAGCCTCCTTCATTGCCAGAGTGAGGCCCATTGCCAGAGTGAGGACAAACAGAAGCTCACATGAATGAATCCAACAATTTTCATAACATCACCACTTCTCCCTCAGTCTCTCTTTCCTGTGCACCTCCCCTCCCCGTGCATGCCCATTGCTGCCTCTATCCTGCCCCTTGAGGGAATAGCAACATGGCATGAAGGATGTATCGAGTGTGGTAGAGTATCATGCAGGAAGGGGGAAGAGTCTGATGCTCCAGTAACAGAGGCTGACTATGGTGGTGCAATCTTCCTCCTAGTTAGCTGATGAAATGAGCTAACAATCAGATTATTCGACGCTGCAGCCTGCACGTTTAGACACAGTGGAAGGGTCAGGAGAGATGGTGGCGCATAAAACCCAGGTGTCTTTAGCACACCTGTGGGAGGTGAGACCATTTCCCTCTGTCCTGTCAATATTTATCTCTCAATAAACAACCTTAAATGGAACAGCTGAACAACTGCCGATGTAACTTCCCGCCACAGCATCACAGGCTCTAGATTAGGTCACCCAACACAGGCCTGAGAGGTTGAAGACTCCAATAGCCTCCAGCAAACCTCCAAGTTCAGCACCACACCAGCACTCTGGCGACATGAACATCATTGAAAAATCTCTGGTAAACAAAAATGCTGGCGGGTGAGGCAGCATCTATGGAGCGAAGGAATAGGCGATGTTTCGGCTTCAGACCCTTCTTCAGACGGATGTTGGGGGAGGGGCGGGGAAAAGAAAGGAAGAGGCGGAGACAGTGGGCTGTGGGATTGTTGGAAAGGGGAGGGGATGGAGGGAGAAAGCAAGGACTACCTGAAATTGGAGAAGTCAATGTTCTCACCACTGGGGTGTAAACTACCCAAGCGAAATATGAGGTGCTGCTCCTCCAATTTGCGCTGTCCTCAATCAGGCAATGGCGGACGCCCAGGACAGAAAGGTCGGATTTGGAATGGGAGGGGGATTTGAAGTGCTGAGCCACTGGGAGATCAGGTTGGTTATTGACAACTGAGCGGGGTTGTTGTGCGAAGCGATCGCCAAGCCGGCGCTTGGTCTCGCCAATGTAGAGAAGTTGACACCTGGAACAGCGGATGCAGTAGATGAGGTTGGAGGAGGTGCAGGTGAACCTCTGCTTCAACTGGAAAGACTGCTTGGGTCCTTGGATGAAGTTGAGGGGGGAGGTAAAGCGACAAGTGTTGCATTTCCTGCGGTTGCAAGGGAAAGTACCAGAGGAGCTGGTGGTTTGGGTGGGAAGGGATGAATTGACCAGGGAGTTATGGAGGGAGCGGTCTCTGCGGAAAGCAGAAAGGGGAGGAGATGGGAAGATGTGGCCAGTGGTGGGATCCCGTTGGAGGTGGCGAAAATATCAGAGGATTATATGTTGTATCTGACGGCTGGTAGGGTGGAAGGTGAACACAAGGGGGACTCTGTCCTTGTTACGAGTGGGGGGATGGGGAGTGAGAGCGGAGCTGCGGGATAGAGAGGAGACCCTGGTGAGATCTTTGGTTGAAGAGGGGAGCCCCCATTCCCTAAAGAATGAGGACGTCTCCGGTGTCCTGGTCTGGAACACCTAATTCTGGGAGCAGATGCAGCGTAGATGGAGGAATTGGGAGTAGGGGATAGAGTTCATACAGGAAGCAGAGTGGGAAGAAGTGTAGTCCAGATAGCCATGGGAGTCAGTGGGTTTGTAGTAGATGTCGGTCAGTAGTCTGTTTCCTGCGATGGAGACAGTGAGGTCTAGAAACGGTAGGGAGATGTCGGAAATGGTCACCTGGATTTGGATTTGGAGGAAATGGGAGGAGTCAAATAAAAAGTTGTTACGGGCAAGGACCAGGTCTGCGAGGCAGAGGAGGATTAGTAGACCGTGATTGGTTGGTTCTGCGGTCGAGGAAGAAACGGAGGGCTTTAAGACCCTCCTGGTGGGGGATGGAGGTGTAGAGTGACTGGACATCCATGGTGAAGATGAGGGAGTGGGGGCCTGGAAAACAGAAGTCATGGAGGAGACGAAGAGAGTGCGAGGTGTCTTGGACATAGGTGGGGAGGGATTTAACCAGGGGGGATAGGATGGAGTCGAGGTATGTGGAGATAGGTTTGGTGGGACATGAACAAGCAGAAACAATGGGTCTGCCAGGACAGTCAGGTTTGTGGATTTTAGGGAGAAGATACAATTGGGCCGTGTGGGACTGGGGAATGATGAGGTTGGAGGTTTGGGAGGGCAGGGAGCCGGAAGCGATGAAGCCAGTGATGGTGCTAGAGATAATGGCCTGGTGCTCGTCTGTGGGGTCATGGTCCAAGGATAAGTAGGAGGGGGTGTCTGAGAGTTGGCGCCTGGCCTCAGCCTTGTAGAGATCAGTGCGCCAGACTACCACGGCACCTCCCTTGTCGGCAGCTTTGATCATCCAGTCGGGGTTGTTGCAGAGTGAGTGGAGGGATGTACGTTCAGGGGGGGGAGGTTAGAGTGAGAAAGGGTAGTGGAGAAGTTGAGGCGGTTGATGTCCCGTCGGCAGTTTAAAATGAACAGACCTAAAGCAGGTAGATGGCCATGAGGGGGTCCAAGAGGACGGGGTCCGTTGGAGACGTGACATTGAATCTTTGTTTAGTTCAGTTTATTTTTGTTTCAAGATACAGCGTGGAAACGGGCCCATTTGGTCCACCCTGTCCGCGCCGACCAACAATCCTCGTACACTAACACTATCCTACACACTAGCAACAATTTACCATTTTTACTGAAGCCAATTAACCTACAAACCTTACGTCTTTGGAGTGTGGGAGTAAACTGGAGCTCCTGGAGAAAACCCATGCAGGACACGGGGAGAACGTACACACTGCGTACAGACAGCACCCGTAGTCAGGATCAAACCAGTACAGGGCAGCAACGCTACCGCTGTGCCACTGTGCCGCCCAGCCAATTCTGATAAAGCTGCAAGATGCAGAAGTTGCAACTAATGTTCTTTCATCAGCAGCTTTTGATGTGTCACCGTACAGCATCCTCATCTCCAGCCAGCTGGTCTGAAGTGCGGCACTGCTGAAGTGCTAACTATTACAAGACTACAAACCGTCCTCCCAAACAGATGAACATCTGCCAACTGTTTGGCATTATTTTGGCAGCTGACGAATCGCTGCCTCACAGCTCTAGCGAGCCCGGTTCAATGCTGACCCTGGGGCTGTGTGAGTGGAATTACCACCTTCTCCAGTGACAGCACCGATTTCCTTCAGTGCTCCGGTTTTCTCCAACATTCAGGGCTGGTAGGTTAAAATTGCCCTTGTGTTTATTACTGGTCGTATCAGAGGGCAGTTGATGAGAATGTGGGGAGAATTAAACAAGATTAGGAATAAAATGGGATGATGCAATTGGGAGGTTCATGGTCAGCCCAAACTCGATGGGATGAAGGGAGAGAGATTCCATGCTGTATCTCTCCAAGAATCCACAGGGGAGTTCTCTCTGGCGACTGGCCAATATTTATCTTTCTCCCAACAATAAGCTGTCCACCTTTACACAGATGGTTATGGGAGCTTGTGTAACGTTGTTGCTTCATTGACTGTGAAGCACTTCATGGCATCACAAAGCACAGGGTTTATCAGTCTGAAGAAGAGTCTCGACCTGAAACGTCGCCTATCTCCTTCGCTCCTTAGATGCTGCTGCACCCGCTGAGTTTCTCCAGCTTTTGGTGTAACCCTCGATTCTCCAGCATCTGCAGTTCCTTCTTTAACACAGGGTTTATCTTTCAGCAACCAGAACTTTTTAAACTTTTTTTTGTTCACTTCACAATTCTCTGCTCACAATTACAACTGTTGTGAAAAATGGGAAATACATTCTATTGTTACTAAAGTCATGTATTTACAGTGTGTAGAAAGGAACTGCAGACGCTGGTTTATACCGAAGGTGGACACAAAGTGCTGGAGTAACTCAGGGGGTCAAGCTGCATCTCTGGAGAAAAAACATTCATCTCCAGTGATGTTGCCTGATCCGCTGAGTTACTCCAGCCTGAGTATGAGACTATGACATATCTATCTGCCTGACATCTTGTAACTTAAAAGGTGCAAAGTAACAGACTGGATGATCACAATAACTGCCTGGGTTCAATCCATTCTGAGTCACTTCCTTCAATGCGAGTTAAATAAATTCCAAGCAGAAGTTAAAATCATTATTGGTTATCCATCATGTGGCACCTGTTGGCACCACACAGTTCCCTCGCCCAAAACACCATATTGAGAAGAGAAGCACAAGATCCTGGCACTCAGCTGAACCTGGTGACAGGCAATGTTTAAAGTATTCGCCACTCTGCCGAGGTGGATTAATAAAGCAACACGGACACTGATTTGTGAAAAGCAAATGATGAGTTTCTTTGATGAAGTAACAAAGGAGTTCAAAGCAAAATCAGCACCAACCTTATTGCAGGAAAGGTAAACTTGCATGGAGGTAATATGGCACAGGTTTGCTGGTGTGAATCTTACAGTAAGAGGATATAGCAGGAAGATTGGCACAAAAAGATGGAGTAACTCAGCAGGTCAGGCAGCATCTCTGGAGAAAAGGAATAGGTGACGTTTAAGGTCGAGACCCTCCTTCAGACAGAGTCAGGGGAGAGGGAACTGAGATATGAAAAGATACATAGAACAAATTAATGAAAGATAGATTAAAACCAGCAACGATGATCAAGGAAAGGTGGAACCCACAATGGTCCTTTGTTGACTGTGGGGAAAGTGAAAACGAGTAATACAAACAGTGATACTCTGCAGGACGGCAGTGAAACTAGTACAATGACTAGGATTGGGGATGGACGGAGAAAGGGGGGATGTAAGTGAGCTTTTGAGGGTAAGCACAGGGATAAACATTCTGAAGGCTTGAACAAGCGGTCAATAGGTGTGTCCATCGGTTGGAGAAGCCAAGTTAGGAAAACATCAGACATTTAAGACTGAGCTCAGATGAAAGTTCATCACATGGAGAATTATGAAATGGTAGAATTATCTAACAGAGGCCAGGGGCATATCCCAGATGGATTAATCCTATGATATCTCATATCTGTCGAGGAGTTTGGGGACATGATGGGGAATGGAGTGGAGGTTGAAGACCAGCCATGTTTAAACACGGCAAATCTGGATCTGTGTCCACTCCTACTCTACTTGTTAAATCTTACATACTCACACCAATGGGAATAAGGCAGCGACCACAATCTCCAGAAGCAAGTTTCATTTGCAAATCTATTTGCTAGCACTTTAACTCATTGGAATGAGAGGGGCAGTGGAAGCATGGATATGAAATTAGCTCCTGCATCTATTTTCTATGTATCTACAGTGCCCTCCATAATGTTTGGGACAAAGACCCATCATTTATTTATTTGCCTCTGTACTCCACAATTTGAGATTTGTAATAGAAAAAAATTACATGCTGTTAAAATGCACATTGTCAGATTTTAATAAAGGTCATTTTTATACATTTGGTTTCACCATGTAGAAATTACAGCAGTGTTTATACATAGAGCCCCGATTTCAGGGTATCGTAATGTTTGGGACACAACAATGTCATGTAAATGAAAGTAGTCATGTTTAGTATTTTGTTGCATATCCTTTGCATGCAATGACTGCTTGAAATCTACGATTCATGGACATCACCAGTTGCTGGGTGTCTTCTCTGGTGATGCTCTGCCAGGCCTGTATTGCAGCCATCTTTAGCTTATGCTTGTTTTGGGGACTAGTCCCCTTCAGTTTTCTCTTCAGCATATAAAAGGCATGCTCAATTGGGTTCAGATCGGGTGATTGACTTGGCCACTCAAGATTTGACCTTTCTTAGCTTTGAAAAACTCCTTTGTTGCTTTAGCAGTATGTTTGGGATCATTGTCTTGCTGTAGAATGAACCGCCGGCCAATGAGTTTTGAGGCATTTGTTTGAACTTGAGCAGATAGGATGTGTCTATATACTTCAAAATTCATTATGCTACTACCATCAGCAGTTGTAGCATCAATGAAGATATGTGAGCCAGTACCTTCAGCAGCCATAAATGCCCAGGCCATAACACCCCCACCACTGTGTTTCACAGATGAGGTGGTATGCTTTGGATCTTGGGCAGTTCCTTCTCTCCTCCATACTTTGCTCTTGCCATCACTCTGATGTAAGTTAATCTTCATCACATCTGTCCACAAGACCTTCTTCCAGAACTGTGGTTGCTCTTTTAAGTACTTCTTAACAAACTGTATCCTGGCCATCCTATTTTTGCAGCTAACCAGAGGTTTGCATTTGTATTTCTGTTCATGAAGTCTTCTGTGGACAGTGGTCATTGACAAATTCACACCTGACTCCTGAAGAGTGTTTCTGATCTGTCGGGCAGCTGTTTGGAGATTTTTCTTTATTATAGAGAGAATTCCTCTGTCATCAGCTGTGGAGGTCTTCCTTGGCCTGCCAGTCCCTTTGCGATTAGTAAGCTCACCAGTGCTCTCTTTCTTCTTAGTTGATTTTGGTAAGCCTGAGGTTTGGCTGATGTCTCTAACAGTTTTATTCTTGTTTCTCAGTCTCAAAATGGCTTATTTGACTTTCATTGGCACAACTTTGGGCCTCGTGTTGATAAACAGCAACAAACGTTTCCAAAGGTGATGGAGAAACTGGAGCAAAGACTAACTGCTGGGAGCTCTCTTATACCTGCTTTAAGGAGGCAATTAAATACACCTGTGCAACTACAAAGACCTGTGAAGCCATATGTCCCAAACATTATGGTGCCCTGAAATGGGGGGACTGTGTATAAACACAGCTGTAATTTCTACATGGTGAAACCAAAATGTATAAAAATGGCCATTAATAAAATCTGACAATGTGTACTTTAACCACATGTTATTTTTTCTATTACAAATCTCAAATTGTGGAATATAGAGGCAAATAAATAAATGATGGGTCTTTGTCCCAAATATTATGAAGGGTATTGTATGTATCTAGTTCAGGGGGAGGAATCAGAATTGTTGAGGAGCTGCTTTTCAGGCAAGCATTAGGTGGTAGCCCTTCTCTTGACAAGTGACAATGGCTTAAACTTGGGGTACGGGCTACAGGTTCAAAGTCTGCAAATAACACAGCAGGCAGTACAAAACTAGAAGTAGGAAAGATGGAGAGAGATTCAGGAGCACATACAGAGTGGCTGGAGGGACTGGGCTGCCACAGAGTGGATGGATCACTGGACAAATAAAGTCATACATTTTGAATGGTAGCAACATCATGTAAAGGGGAATAAATCAGTGGACAAATTCAAATCAGTGGATTGGTTGAACGCCATCCCTGTCCATCTACATGACAAAAGGCTCTGAGATGAGGAGTGATGCTCAGCCTCTCATGGCCAGTGCTGCTGGCCTGGTCATGGCCAGATTACTGCAGGAACAGTACAAAGGCTGTGAAATGGTGCAGGATAGATTGATTAAATTAATCTGAAGGAGAGGTTGTCCTCCCTTGAGTAAAATAGGTTGAGATGTGATTTAATACAACCATTCAACGTCACAAAGAGTTTTGAAAACTTTATTCAGCACAAAAGCTAAGGAGCGGAGTGGGGAGACCTAAGGTTACTGGCAACAGAACTGATGACACGATGAAAAATGTTTTGAAGCAGTGAGTAACCATGATTGATGACTCACCTCTGGAAAGGTTGATGGGAGCAGATTAAATTGTGACTTTCACCAAGGAAATGACTAAATAGTGGGAAGAGGAAAACTGCAGGGACAAAGGTAAGGACAGATAGCTCAGACAAAAATGGACTCAATATTCGACTGTGTTGTCACAATTGTATTAGTTTGATAAGCAAAATAGATAGAAGACTTTCCATTTATCTGATATTTCAGAGCTATAAAAATTAAACTGCACAATTCCCACTTCCCACCTCCATCAATGGAAAATGTCCTGACTATCCATCTTGGCTCTGTATGGCTCATCGCCACCCCTGCATTCTCTACAACAATCAATTAAAAGCTCTTGATGTACAAATGTAAATTCCCACCTTGTGTTGAATAAACTAGGTAATAGTCGGTGAATGGAGAGGAATAGATAGGATAAACACACAGGGTCCTTTACCCAGAGTAGGGGAATCAAGAACCAGCAGACATAGGTTTGAAGGGGGGCTGAGATTTAATAGGAAGCTGAGGTGCAACTTTCTTTACACAGAGGGTGCATGGAATGAGCTGCCAGAGGAGGTAGTTGAGGCAGGTACTATCAGAACGTATAAAAAGCAATTGGACAGGTACATGGACAGGACAGGTTTTGAGTGATTAGACCAAACGCAAGCAGGTGGGACTAGTGTAGATGGGACATATTGGCCGGTGTGGGCGTTGGGCTGATAGCCCCGTTTCCACACTGTATCACTCTATGACCCTATGAGTGATGCGACATTTTGCTAAATGGTGCCACCCCCAGAGGTATTATCTGAACAATTACTGATGAACTGCTTGAGTTTTGTACTTCCCCTTGTGCAAGACTTCATGACATACATCCGTTCCATACCCACAAATACATGATTTCTACTGGAGGGTGTACACTGCTGAACTCTATAGAATATTCTCGTAATCTCAGGACAGCATGTCCAGGTTTACAATGCTTGCTCAAATTCCTCGCCCCGGTTTCCCCAATTGAATGCTACTCCTCCTTGCGATTGATTGCAAGCAGAAGCAATTAAAGGCCAAGTGGCTCATCACTCAGTTTGGAGCTGACACACCCTCACAGTCACACAACCTACAGGTCGGATATGAAACAACTGGCAAAAGCCCAAATGCAATAAGAGGGATATTAAGAGACACTGATGATTGATATCACTAGTCCCCACTTACACAACTATTAGAATTCAAGACATCTTCCAGCACCGAGAACTTCTCTCGGTTCCACCAGGTAAAAATCTGCTTGTCGATGAGGGTGATGATGCCGTTCCTCCTGCCCCAGCTAAAAGCACAGCAGTTGTACGCTTCCAGCAGGTCAGGCTCCATCTAATCCCACAGAGACTTACAGACACACATACATGCAGAGGAAGAGACTGGAAGGGCTCAGTGTACAATTCCACCACCAACTTCCAGTCTCCTCCTCTGGTCTATAATCTTGTCAGTTCATTATCAGTCCCGTGTTATTCAAGTTGGCATTACACAGTCACGGAATTACACAAGACTTCAGCCCACTGCCTCCACGCTGACATCCTCTTACAGTGGCCATTGGCTTCCCAAGCCATACAGGATGTGGGAGGACACCACAGTCACACAGGGTAAGGCTAATTCGACACAAACGGTCAGGTTTGTACCCTGGTCACAGGAAGGGTGTGGAGGCTTTGCTGAAGGTCCAGAAAGGGTTTACCTGCCTGGATTAGTGGACATTATCTATAAAGAAATGGTTGGAGTACCGGGTTCAATCCTGACCATGGGCGCTGTCTGTACAAGTTTGTACTTTCTCCCTATGACTGCATGGGTTTTCTCCGGGTGCTCCGGTTTCCTCCCACACTCCAAAGATGTACAGTTTCGTAGGTTAGTTGACTTTGATAAAATTGTAAATTGTAGATTATCCCTAGCATGGAGGGTGGGTGACCGCTGGCCAGGGTGCACAGAAGGGCCTGTTTCTGTGCTGTATCTGTAAAGTACAGCTCTAGCAGCAGCCCCTCGTGCCCTGTAGATAACGGTAGGGCAACAGCAACGTGAAAGCCCCCTCAACCCCAGGCACCTCCCTGTGACGACTGCATTATATTGTAACACTTGTCCGAGCGAGCAGACAATTTTGTGGCCATGAGCCCCGGGCTGGGAAATGCCACATTGTCTACAAACACATTGAAATGATAAACCTCTCCAGTCACAGCCAAGCACACCTCGGGGGCTTTCGCACAGCACTTCATAGTAAGTGACGTCCCATGACTAAGGCACAACTATTCTGCTGATAGGCAGGTTCCACAAACAGAAATCCTCACATTTCTCCATAATATAGATGAACATAAAGGGCGGGCCCACTTTATTGCCTTTCTGAAAGACAATCCTTGCACTCGAGTCTTTGTGTTCAGGTTAGTGGACTGAATATGTTAATTATGTTAATTCACAAGCAAATGAAATCCTATTGAGTCACGATTGACAAGAGATTGTATAAGAGCGTTTACATAGACTGCAGGTCAACCAGGAAAGTACAATGCTGATGGGCCAGGGACATTCACTCAGTATAACGTGGTCCAAGAATCAGTCTCCCTTCTCATTCCCCATGCATCTCAGCCTCCCTTCAGGACCAGTGCAGGCGCTTGATGTTGGAGATGTCTGGGCTCAAAGCTATGTGCAGGAACCCGAGCCTCATTGTATCTACTGCTTGACTGCACCAGAATCTCATTAATCCATGTGTAAGGAAGAACTGCACATGCTGTTTTAAACTGACGACAGACACAAAAACCTGGAGTAACTCAACGGGTCAGGGAGCATTTCTGGAGAAAAGGAATAGGTGACGTTTCGGGTCGAGGCCCTTCTTCAGACTGAAGATGGGCCTCGACCCAAAACGTCACTTATTTCTTTTCTTCTGAGATGCTGCCTGACCCGCTGAATTACTCCAGCTTTGTGTGTCTGTTCTCATTAATCCATGGGAAGATGCTTATAACCAAATGGGATCAATATAGATAGATTTCCAATGGTCCGCATTGATATGGTGAGCCAAAGTTCCTGTTTCTGTGCTGTATGACTCTAAATACCAAAATGTATTAGTGACGTCAGCCACGATGGCGCTGCGGTAGAGTTGCTGCCTTATGGGCCTGACCCACTTAGGCGATATTTTAGGTGACCGCAGGAGACTGCAGTCGCCACATGTTCGGGGGTGGTTGCCGGGGAGTCGCCTTCATGGTCGTGAGGAGGTCCCGCATCCTGGAAACTAGTCGTGGCCTCATCATGGTCGCCATGTGGCAAATTAGCGGAAAATAGAATTAAACCAGACCATGATGGAAAAGGTGTGGGCAGACTCTATGATGGCAGAATAAAAATGGAACATCATTGTCTGTGGCAGATTGTTGGGCCTTTTTGACTGTGGAGTCGATGGTGGCCTCGTATTTAAGGTCCATGGAGATGATGGTTCCAAGAAACTTAAAAGGCTCCACAGATATGACTCTGGTGTTGTTGATGGTGAGTGGGGGGAGGGGATGGGGAGGGGATGGGGAGCTCTCCTAAAGTCTACAATCAATTCCACCGTCTTAAGAGCATTGAGCTCTAGGTTGTTACAAATGCACCAGGATGCCATCTGTGTCACTTCCTGTCTGTAGGCAGATTCCTCCCCATCCTGGATCAGTCCAATCAGGGTTGAGTCATCTGCAAACTTGAGAAGCTTGACAGAGGTGTCTGTGGGTGTGCAGTCGTTGGTGTAGAGAGAGTAGAGGAGAGGGGAGAGTACGCAGCCTTGCGGTGCTCCTATGCTGAGGGACAGCGGGTCCGAGATGTGCTTTCCCAGCCTCACATGCTGCTTCCTGTCTTTCAGGAAGCTGGTGATCCACCGACAGAGGTGTTCAGGCACAGTCAACTTGGAGAGTTTGGAGCGTAGTAGCTTTGGCACAATGGTGTTGAATGCAGAGCTAAAATCCACAAACAGAATCTTTGCAGAGGTCCCCTGGTGGTCTAGGTGCTGGGGGATGAAGTGCAGGCCCAGGTTGACTGCGTCATCCACAGATCTATTGGCCCGATATGCAAACGGTAGGGGGTCCAGCAGGGGGTTTGTGATATTTTTCAGCTTGGCCAGCACAAGTCTTTCAAGGGTCTTCATGACTACAGAGGTCAGTGCGACAGGCCTGTAGTCATTAAGGCCAGTAATCCTTACCTTTTTAGGTACAGGAACAATAGTGGAGACTTTGAAGTGGGCAGGGACAGTGCAGGTTTGCAGGGACCGATTGAAAATGTCTATGTAGACCAGCGCCAGTTGTTCGGCACTGAGCTTGAGGGTAGAGGGGGAAACATTGTCTGGTTCTGGAGATTTCTGGCTTTTCTGTCTCCTGAACAGCTTCTCCACCTCCTCAATTGCTATTGTTGGTGATGGAGGTGACCAGACTGATGTTGGGCAGCATGGAGGGGGTGGGTAGTGGACGAGGGCCCAGTCTTTGCAGACTGGAGTCAGGCTGTAAGTGGGTGTGAAGTGGTGATTGGGGAGGGGTGGGTGGAGGAGGGACGGGTTATGTTTCTGTCTATCGAACGTGCAGTAGAACTCGTTCAGGTCATTGGTCAGCTGACGATTGTCCAAGGAGTGGGGGGGGGGGGGGGGGGTTCCTCGTAGCTGGTGATTTCTTGCAAGCCTTTCCACACTGAAGAAGAGTAATTAGCGGCAAACTTGCTCCTCAATGTCTCAGAGTACCTTCCCTTGGCAGCTCTGATTCCTCTTCTCAGCTTGTACTTGGCCTCCCTGTAGAGGTCTGCATCCCCGCTCCTGTAGGCCTCATCTTTACACTGGCGGAGCTGTCTGAGTTCTGCTGTAAACCAGGGCTTGCCATTGTTGAACCAGATCCGGGTCCTAGTGGGAATGCAACTGTCCTCACAATATGATGGCAGTGTCTGTATCTTCACGTGAACACATTCCAATCAGTGCAGTCAAAGCAGGACTGTAGGTTTTCAATGCCCTCGCTTGTCCACTTTTTCATTGTTCTGACCACAGGCTTCGCAGATTTTAGTTTCTGCCTGTATGTGCGTTAATTGGCTTGGTTAATGTGTAAATAGTCCCTAGTGTGCGTAGGATAATGTTAATGTGTGGGGGGTCGCTGGTTGGTGGGGACACGGTGGGCCAAAGGGCTTGTTTCCGTGCTGTATCACTAAACTAGACTAGAAATGAAACAGAATTACTGGTCAGTTCTGTGGCTTGCCTGAAATCCGCACGCAGCACCTGGATTAAACCAGAGATCAGCAAAACAAAGAACCAATTAGTGTTTACAAAATGTATCTATTGCATTCACTAGACTATGGAGGCTACTTAGCAGAGTTATCAAGCATGAATATACTCTTATTTACACTGCACTCAAAATGGATCTATTAGATCCTTATCCGCCAAGACCTAACTGCACATTTTAGTCAGAGTACAGGAGGGAGTGGTGCCGGAACAGCAAGCCTGTTCTCAATATTAGTAAGACGGAAGCTGGCTGATGACTTAGTTTAGTTTCGAGATACAGCACGGAAGCAGGCTCTCCGGCCCACGATCCCCGCACACTAACACTATCCTACACACAGTGCGCGACCATTTACAATTATACCAAATCAATTAACATACAAACCTGCACGTCTTTGGCGTGTGGGAGGCAACCAGAGCAGACGGAGAAAACCCATGCGGTCGCAGGGAGAACGTACAAACTCCATACAGACAGCACCTGAAGTCAAGATTGAACCCGGGTCTGTGACACTGTAAGGCAGGAACTCTACCACCATGCCACCCACTTCAAGAAGAGAAAGCTGTATCTGCTGTAGGGGCAGGGCAGCAGTGGGGAGGGTCTACTGCTGGAAGTTCCTGGGCGTACACATCGCTGATGATCTGGCCAAGGCCCAGCACATTAATGCAATCACAAAGGAAGCTCACCAATGCCTCTACTTGCTCAGTGGTTTGAGAAGATTGAGCATGTTTGCCAAAGGCTCTATTCTACTTCTATAGGGGCACAATGAGAGAGCACACTGTCTGATTGCATCACAACATGGCTCAGTAATTACAACACTCAAGGATGCAGGAAGTGGTAGACATTGCCTGGTCCATCACAGTACTGATCTCCCGTCATCAAAGCGCGGCCTGAAGAAGCAGATAATGTCAAAGACCCACACTACTGTTGCCACCCTCCCATCTTGTTGCTGCCGGCAGAGAGGCGGAAGAGGACCCTGAGACCACTACCTCCAGAGCCTTGCATTCAACCATCAGGTCCTTGAGTCACCCTGCACCACTTTACCTCAGCACCAACCCACTTTGAACCACAATACTTTGTCTACATACTTTGACAGGCTGGCTTACTTAGAATAGCTGATAATGTACAATATTTATTGGTTGCTAGAGCAGTCGTAGAACCACAGTAAGACGTTAAGCATTTCCTTGTTCGACTTCCTATGTGGTGCATGTGACAAATGAGCCTTTGACCTCTCGTGCCTTGTCCTACTTGGCAACATCACCCTCCATCCTCACCGGGAAAACAACACTAACTACAGTAGCAGACGTCTGAGTGTGCAATAGCAATGTATATCATCCATACTTATCTTGGCTGGCCTGGCACAAAATTCTAGAATACTCCTTTGTAATTGGACATGTTACACACCTTAGACAAGGTAACAGTCCAAGAGCAAGGAGTTTCACTTCCTCTCACATGCATTGCGTGTTATGTAACATCCTCTGGGTCTGTAGAGCATGCAAGGTTCAGCAAAACAGCGAGTATAGTGAGCAGTCTGACCACGTAGACAGAGTGTGTTCACCAGAGGTGATGTCTGTAACACATTCTCCTCCACCTGGCCACATCAGCACTAATTGAGGGTTACACAAAAAGCTGGAGAAACTCAGCGGGTGCAGCAGCATCTAAGGAGCGAAGGGGATAGGCGACGCTTCGGGGCGAGATGCTTCTTCAGATAATTGACACGCTTAACATCAGCTGACGTAGTCCCAAGCTGCAAACTCTGTCATGCAAACGGCACTTCAACTACAGGTCAATGTCACATGTTCGAAAATTAGCAGCATTTCAAACCTATCCAGTCCGATCTACACAATAAGCGTGAAGAGATTAAACTATTAAACATTAGCTGGGATAGCAAGAGTCACTGCCAGAGGGCTGCAGATAAGTTCTCAATTGTTTTGATAATCTTTCTACAAAGTAGCACTGAAGCATTGTAATAATGGCTGTTGACATCACAGCGGGGAACTGAATTCACACTTTAAAACTGAACATCTGAATATGTGAGCTCAAGGAATAAGTAATCAACTTGTCAACATTTGGACTCGGTGGATGAGTACGGAGCACTAGTTACATCTCACAAACACTGGCCAATTCAATTAAAACCTCTGGGCAAAGAAGCACACTGGGCCCTACATTATCTAGGAAAGGCACCCTGGCTGCCTCATGCTACCTAGTTTCATGCTACCCATGTGTTAAATGATGCCCAATATACAGCAAGCCAGAACGTGAAATGGGAAAACACTGAGGTTAAAATCTGAACCTGAAAATGTAACCTGCCATGCCACCTTCACGGGCCTGCAGTGTATGTTCAACACGTTATAGTCATAGTCATACAGATGGAAACAGGCCCTTCAGCCCTATTGATCAATGTCGACAAAGATACCCCATTTATACTCATCCCATTTGACCATGTTTGGCCCATATCTTTCTACGCCTTTCCCTTTCATGTACCTGTCCCAGCGTCTTTTAAATATTTGTAGTTCTTTGCCATGCCGTGCTTACATTTGCATTCCTGGGTTGGAACCTTCCTCTATGTCACTTCCAAACTAATTATTCACCAATAATTCTCAGCAGAGTGGAGCTGCGGCCTCACAGCTCAGTCCTAACCCCCACCTGGTCTGTGTGGAGTTTGCACATTCTCCCTTTATCCAACGTGCTCCAGTTCCCTTTAGTTAAGTTTAGTTTAGTGTGGTTTAATTTAGTTTCATGATACAGCATGGAAACAGGCCCTTCCTCCACGCCGGCCATCAATCACGCCCTAAACACCAGGGGCAATTAACCTACAAACCCCACGTCTTTGGAATGTGGGAGGAAACCAGAGCATCCGGAAGGAAATCTACATGGTCACAGGGATAATGTGCAAACTCCACACGGACAGCACCCGAGGTCAGGATCGAACCCAGGTCTCAGGAACCCAGGTGAGGCAGCAGCTCCAGCGCTGCACCACATTTAATTGTCCACTGTAAATTTTGACTAATGTGTAGATGAGATGTGGAGTATGAAGAGCTTTTATGGGTGGTGTGTGGGAAGACTGAAATGGAATTAGTAGAGTTAGTACAGGTGAGTGTACGGGACTCTGTGGGCTGAAGGGCCTGCTTCTACACAGTACAGCTCTCAGATCTTAGAAAATGATTCATGTTTACAGAGACTGCAATGTTTCACAACCTTTCAAAGATCAACCATCATTGTGAGAGTAGTGAGTATGGCCTCTGGGAAGCCCACACCAAGCTCCCACATGTAGCAGCACTGGTTTGGGACGTTGCTTTGCTTCAGTTTCACTTCAGAGAGATGGTTCCTCTCTTTACCAACCATTTCGGCAAGGCCATTTCTCTGTTAAGCTCACTTTTTATCCTTTCCCTGGTCCAGAGTGAAATTGAAAGCCCATCCCTGGGCTTAATGCAGATAGGTACAAGTAGTGTAGGAAGGAACTGCGGATGCAGATATAAACCGAAGATATAGACAAATGCTGGAGTAACTCAGCGGGACAGGCAGCATCTCTGGAGAGAAGGAATGGGTGACGTTTCGGGTCGAGACCCTTCTTCAGACTTCTCCAGATGCAAGTAGTTGTATTTTGGGAAGTCAGACCAGGGCAGGGTAGTGTGGTAGAGCAACTCCAATTGCCTGGTTTGCCTCTAAAACTGGCAACATCCTCGTAAATCCTTTGATTAGCTTTGGATGTGTTGAATTATCCCAGCAAATAACCGTAATGCATTCTGTAGATGGTACAAAGTGCAGCCACATTAAGCCGGTAGTGGAGGGAATGAATGTGTAAGGTGGTGGATGTGGTATCATTTAAGCCGATGACTTTGCCATGTGTGGTGCTGAGCTTCAAGTGTCAATGGATGCACTCGTCCAGACATGAGGAGCATATTTAATCCCACTATGACGTGTGCTTGCACATGGTGGAAAGGCTTTGGACGGAAGAGACAAGCTGCTTGCTGTCAGATACCCCTCTCTTCTAGTAACCATGATGGGTTAGTTCAGTGCCTGGTCAACCGTGACCCAGGATAGAATGATGGTGTGGATCGTAACAATGGGAACTCTACTAAACGCCAAGGCAGTTAAGGGCCTGTCACACTTGCCGAATTGTTCGGCAACTGCCGGCATCATTGACTGACATATCAGGTCACCGAAAAACACGCGGCATGATGACGTATGACGCGGCGGTGAAGTGGCGTGATGACGTTTGACGCGCGGTGTTTTTTCAAGTGTCGCAACATTTTATTTTGTCGCCGCTGGATTGTGAAATGTTCAAAATTGTTTGGCCACATTGATATGCCACCGGCAGTCGCCGAACAAAATCGCCAAGTGGGACAGGCCCTTTAGGGTCTCTCTTGTTGGAGATGATCTTTCCTGCCATGTTTGTAATGCAAAGGTTACTTGCCATTTACCAGTCCTGCTGCTTTATTTAAAGTTAGAATTTCACCTTTAAAACCAGTGGTTATCAAAAGGTGAGGGGTGGGACCATTAACAACACCCCACCCCATAAATACTTTATCATGAAGGATATAAAGTGTGAATTCACTCAAGATTAGGTACTAAAGCAAAAGGCTATGTTCAGAACAGATGCCTGTTGGCATGCAACTCTCTCCATAGAAGCTGCTCAACACATAGGGCCAAAAGGAGACACAATTTGTCGACCTGATGGACGAGGTATCCAGGAGGACATGAAGCGATGAGCAGGAGTGAATTCTCAGCTGTAGTTAGAACTTCCATTGTTGAAGTGCAGGCTGAATGTTGAATAGCTCCAGGCTTGTACTAAATCCTACTGTTCACACCTGACAGAAGGATGATAGACTTAGAAATCAGTTGTTCTCACTGTGCCCTCTTCATCCAATATGACAGAATGTAGAGCAGCTCCCTGCAGTGTCTGGGACCATCCTGTCCACAGGATGGCTGCTTACTTGTCGAAAGAATCACTAGCTGCACCTCTAAAGATGATTGTGTGCTACACTTTGGGTTGTACTTGTCTCGTGCCAAGCCTCTTTAACAGATGGTGGAAATGCTGAGTAAATGTTACTGATGGAACCAGCTCTCCCTCGCCATGGAAACCGCTCTTCCACTGGGTTACCATCAATGAATTCCAGGTTGTGATAGGCCAGACCTTGCACCAATTGCCCTGATAATATTCTATTTACAATACCCAACCAATTAGCTCATGCTGCATTTGATCTTGCTCATATTATGTCATATCAATAACCATTAATGATTTATTATCTGACAAGGTCATAGCTAGAAATAGTAGAACTAAAGTATTTCCATGCAGAGCACATAACCACATAGAATGTAGATCAATTTAATGTGGCATTTAACGCCATCATGTGAAGCACAAATTTTGTGGGCCGAATGGCCCGTTCTTGTGCTGTACAGTTCATAAGTTCATAAGTCAAAGGAACAGAATTAGGCCATTTGGCCCATCAAGTCCACCGCCATTCAATCATGGATGATCTCCCTTCAACCCTATTCTTCTGCCTTCTCCCCATAATTCCCGACACCCGTACTAATAAAGAACCTATCAAACTCCACCTTAAAAATATCCATTGATTTGGTCTACACCGCCTTCTGTGGCAAATAATTTCACAGATTCACCATCCTCTGACCAAAGAAATTCCTCCTCATCTCCTTTCTAAAGGTCCATCTTTTTATTCTGAGGCTCTGCCCTCTGGTTCTAGACTAGCTCACTCGTGGAGACATCCTCTCCACATCCACATCCACTCTACCCAGGCCTCTCACTCTTCGGTAAGTTTCAATGAGGTCCCTTTCATCCTTCCAAACTCCAGCGAGTACAGGCCCAGTGCCGTCAAACGCTCATCATATGTTAACCCAATCATCCCTGGGATCATTCTGGTAAACCTCCTCTGGACCCTCTCCACAGTTCTATGTTCAATGTAGATATAATGTGGGCTAAAACAGTGGCCTCACCTCCCCAACAATTCATCACTAAGCACCCAAACCCTCTTGATATCTGGTCGATCTGGAAATTAGAAAACCCATGCTGGGTGCAATGGCCGAGACACCACTTGGCCACATCTAACGGGAACCTGCAACTAAATAAGGTTTAAACTATGACAATGACTTTGCGCTTTATCTTATTTGCGTTTTCACCAATCAAATGTTATCACCACACTATTTGATATTAGGCACTCTAAATAAGGCAGTTAATTTGTGAATCAACACTTTAAAAATAACCTAATTTGAAGCTACTTTTAATGGAGAGGACCAGTAATCAGCGACAATGTGATTCATTTCACCACACGCTATAGTGCAAACCACACGCTATAGTGCAACGTTCAAACCACACGCTATAGTGCAAACCACACACTATAGTGCAAACCACACACTATAGTGCAACGTGCAAACCACACGCAATAGTGCAAACCACACGCAATAGTGCAAACCACATGCTATAGTGCAAACCACACACTATAGTGCAACGTGCAAACCACACGCAATAGTGTAAACCACGTGCTATAGTGCAACGTGCAAACCACACGCGATAGTGCAAACCACACACTATAGTGCAACGTGCAAACCACATGCAATAGTGCAAACCACAAGCTATAGTGCAAACCACACGCTAGTGCAAACCACACTATAGTGCAAACCACACTATAGTGCAATGTGCAAACCACACACTATAGTGCAAACCACACACTATAGTGCAACGTGCAAACCACATGCAATAGTGCAAACCACAAGCTATAGTGCAAACCACACGCTAGTGCAAACCACACGATAGTGCAAACACCACACTATAGTGCACAGTGCAAACCACACGCTCTAGTTCACAGTGCAAACCACACACACAGTGCACACCCTCATCGCGACACATGGGGCGCAGGTTGAAGATAAAGCCCATTCAATCAACCACAAGCACTCTGGCCCGCAATCCTATCCAATAAAATAGGTAATTGTATCTTGACTCCTTAAAAAATAATAATTTTAATTAACTATTTACATAAAATACACACACATATACAAACAAAGCCACCACCAGTAGTACAAAGCAAAACAATTTTTAAATCTATAATATACTGAGTATTAAATAACGATGTTACAATCCCCCATTGAGGATGACTTCCACCCCACGCGGTGCTCAATGGTTCCGGAGATGGCGCCCGTGGACAGCGCGTAGTCCCTGCCAGGCAAAGAGCCCACAGCGGAGCGGAGCTACAGGGTCCTTGATCTCAAGGGGCAGGCAGCCGTGACTCGCGAATGGCCAGCTCGGCCAGGTCCCTAAAGTCACTTTAGATGGGGCTATGCAGGCGGGACGGGCAACGTCCCATCTCCAGCTACATGTGCACAGGTAATGTTGGCATCCTGTGCCTCAATATGTGTTCACCACCGTCGGGCAACTCAACATTGCAGTGCAGCCCAACCTACTGCCTCACGCCGCTTACAGCTGAGCGATGCTTCGGACAGTGTTTTTTATCCAAATATAAATGTAATAATTTACAATAATATGTACAATACTAAACAATAGCAAAAAACCCCACCACCATAATACAAGTACAACAAATATTCTCAAATACTGAACATTAAATAACGGTAGCCGTCCTTATTCAGGATACAATTAGCGGTTGCCAGCGGCGCTGGAAATGCCCTGAGCGCTATCAGCTGGGGCCTGATCTCCACGGCAGCAGAGTATCATTTAAACAGTGTCCGAGCCCGCAGCGATTGACTAGCAGTTGTTGTACATTATAGATATATATACATGTACACAGATCCAGTATTTACAGGAGCCGCCTGCACTCGACCCACCGGTCGGGTTTACATTCACTGGCCGCTTGTGAATACTGTAAATAAGCCATTAGTGCTGACACAGAGCAAGGTGGGGCATTGACTATAAACATGCTTGCAGTCATGGGACAGGTTTGAGGGGTATGGACCCAACGCGGGCAGTTTGGAACTAGTTTGGGACATGTTGGGCCGAAGGGCCTGTTCCTACACTGTATCACTCTATGAAGGCGTTACCCAACGCCCCGGACTTCAGGGTGTATATGGCGCCCTAAGGCATTCTCAATGTTAAAACACTTCTGCTTTGTTCCATATCTGGGCTTCGTGTTTGCCCCGTGTAGCTGACACGGCACGATGCAGCAGCGGCGTGTGTGTGCGAGTGAGGCGCGGGTGTGTGTGCGAGTGAGGCGCGGGTGTGTGTGCGAGTGAGGCGCGGGTGTGTGTGCGTGTGAGGCGCGGGTGTGTGTGCGTGTGAGGCGCGGGTGTGTGTGCGTGTGAGGCGCGGGTGTGTGTGCGAGTGAGGCGCGGGTGTGTGTGCGTGTGAGGCGCGGGTGTGTGTGCGTGTGAGGCGCGGGTGTGTGTGCGTGTGAGGCGCGGGTGTGTGTGCGAGTGAGGCGCGGGTGTGAGTGCGTGTGAGGCGCGGGTGTGCAAGGAGCGGGTATGTGTGTATGTTAAGCGCAGGTGTGCACGGCGCGTGTGTGTGCAAGGCGCGGGTGTGCAAGGCGTGGTTGTCAGTGCGTGAGAGGCGCGCGCGCGCGCGCGTGTGTGTGTGTGCAAGGCGCGGGTGTGTGTGCGTCGGGTCACACTGGGACTGTGCAACATTAATTACACGACTGCCCCGCCACTACTACACGCAGAGCGGCGACGTGGAGTCCGGCCTCGCAACCCCGCCTCACCAACCCGGCCGGGAACGACTCCCGCACCGCGCCCCCTCTACACGACGCGAACCTTGCGCAAGTGTTCACACAACCATTGACATTGACAAATAACGGAAAAGTTCTGATGAGCATGAATGTGTTGTGAAGTCTCCCGCGGCTGGCGGCCAAGCTCACCCTGTCTGTGATGCTCACTACCCGTCCCTGCCCCTGTGTGTGGAGCGTGTGTGTGTGGTACTCACTAGTGTAGTATGTGTGTGTGGTACTCACTAGTGTAGTGTGTGTGTGTGGTACTCACTAGTGTAGTGTGTGTGTGTGTGGTACTCACTAGTGTAGTATGTGTGTGGTACTCACTAGTGTAGTATGTGTGTGGTACTCACTAGTGTAGTGTGTGTGTGTGTGGTACTCACTAGTGTAGTATGTGTGTGGTACTCACTAGTGTAGTGTGTGTGTGTGTGTGTGGTACTCACTAGTGTAGTGTGTGTGTGTGGTACTCACTAGTGTAGTGTGTGTGTGTGGTACTCACTAGTGTAGTGTGTGTGGTGCTCACTAGTGTAGTATGTGTGTGTGTGTGGTACTCACTAGTGTAGTGTGTGTGTGGTGTTCACTAGTGTAGTGTGTGTGTGTGGTACTCACTAGTGTAGTGTGTGTGTGGTACTCACTAGTGTAGTGTGTGTGGTGCTCACTAGTGTAGTGTGTGTGGTACTCACTAGTGTAGTGTGTGTGTGTGGTACTCACTAGTGTAGTGTGTGTGTGTGTGGTACTCACTAGTGTAGTGTGTGTGTGTGGTACTCACTAGTGTAGTGTGTGTGTGTGTGGTACTCATTACCTGCCCTTGCCCGTGGTGTGTGATACTTGCTACCGTCATTCCCCCTGAGTGGGGTGTGTGGTCCACACTACTGTGGTACTCACTACCTGCATTTGTACGTTTACATGTTGTGGGCATGCAGTGCGTTGTGCTCACTAGTGTGGGGTGTGGTACTCACTAGTGCGCGGTATGTGTGTTGAACTCGCTAGTGTGTCTTGTACTTTCTAGTGGTGTGTGTGTGAGAGATGTACTCACTAGTGTGTGTTGTGCTCGCTAGTGTGTGGTATGTGTGTGTGTGATGTACTCACTAGTGTGTTGTACTCACTCGTGTGAGGTGCGCGTATGTGTTTGATAGTGAGGTGTGTGTGTGTGTGGTGTTCACTAGTGTGGTGTGTGTGGGTGGTGCTCACTAGTGTGGCGTGTGTGTGGTGTGGTGCTCACTAGTGTGGTGTTGTGCTCACTAGTGTGGTGTGTGATGTACTCACTAGTGTGTGTGTGTGTGTGGTGCTCACTAGTGTGGTGTGGTGTGTGTGTGGTGCTCACTAGTGTGGTGTGTGTGTGTGTGTGTGTGTGTGTGTGTGTGGTGCCCACTCACCAGCACTCTGGAGAAGCGCTCCTCCAGCTCTCCCTCGTTGTCGGGCACGGGGAGTTTGGGGACGCTGGGCTGCTGTGTGCGGATCTCTTTCCCCGGGGACAGCTCCATGCCGCCGGCAGCATTGCCCATCCTGGCGCCAGCAAAGTGCTTCAACACGCTCAACTTCACACTCTCCAGGATGGAGCCGCGGCCACAGTCCGGGGGCAGCGAATGAAAAATAACAGGGAGAGAGAGAGAGCGAGGGAGAGGGCAGACGCCGCCGCGACAGTCTCAGAGCCCACGGAGATAGTCCGGGAGGATGCTGTGATGATGGAAGCCAGTGTCAGCGCGGTAGTTGCAGGCTGCCTGCGGGCCAGCGGGCTCCATGTCTCGGCGCACACATGCGGGCGGGCGGGCGGGGTGGTAGTGAGTGAACGAGCGAGCGAGCGGCCGCTGCTGGAGAGGAAGTGAAGGCTCCGTGCACGGCAGCTGCACACAGCACACTGACACCTCGGCTTTCCGCTCAGCGCTCGCACACGCTGCCTCTGCACAGACAGAGCCGCGTCGAGCCCAGCCGCACCGAGCCGGGCGGAGCGGAGTGGAGACCCGCACACTCCCGCACACCGGCCCGCTCGCTCTCTCGCTGCTCCACCGCGGCCACTATGTGCACTGGCCGCTTCTGGGGGGACGCATCTCCCCCGGGGAACAGGTGCAGGTAGACTGGGTGCGGCGCCCACTGCCCTAGAGCTCTGGTTCGGGGCTGCCGCCCGGATCACCCCCCTCCCTACCCCCCGGCCGGGCAGAGGCGGAGGCGAAGTTGCAGCGCACGGAGTAGTCATGGCCGGGCAGCCACGACCACCTGCCCAGCTTCCAGCCCAGCGAAACCGGGAGCGCTACCCGCGGGGCCCGAACGCCCCCTCTCACCCTCTCCCCTTCCCTCCCTCCATCTCTCTCCCATCTCTATCCCTCTCTCTCCCCTTCCTCTCTCATCCCCTCTATCCCTCCTCGACCCTGATCCCCTCCCTCCCTCTCTCCCCCACCCTCTCCATCCCACTCTCTCCAACTCCCTTACCCCTACCCCCACACTCCCCCTCTTCCCCATCCACCTGCTGGGTGTGGGGAGAGGCTGTCTTGGTTTAAGCTGTATCAGTGATCCGGCATCTACGGGAGAGTTAAGTTACAGCGCTTGTGTCTGCGTGTAACCTACCCGAGCTCCGTGGGAGGGGAGGACACGGGTCTGTGATAGAGCGGAGACACACTTCACTCCCGCGGTACATGTTTCAGACTGACGCCTCATTGCTCCCTGTATGACAGCAGCGCTGTGCAAAATGCCCCATAAATACCAGTGGAATAGACACAGACAATCATGGAAGGAACCCAACGAAGCAACAATCAAACTTTCAAGATTTCTTCCCAGTTTAAAGATTAACATTGGTCTGCCGCGCTATTAAAGGGCAAGACTTGCATACGGATCATTCGTTTCAAAACGGTTGTTAGCGGACTGTGTAACGTCTGAAATTTGAACTTTTCCCAATGTTCTATAGATTCAGGATCAGTTCCTGTGGATTGGAGGGTAGCTAATGTTATCCCACTTTTTAAGAAAGGAGGGAATTATAGAACAGTTAGCCTGACATCGGTGGTGGGGAAGATGCTGGAGTCAACCATAAAATATGAAATAGCGGCACATTTGGATAGCAGTAACAGGATAGGTCCGAGTCAGCATGGATTTACGAAGGGGAAATCATGCTTGATTAATCTGGAGTTTTTTGAGGATGTAACTAGGAAAATGGACAAGGGAGAGCCAGTGGATGTAGTGCACCTGTTCTTTAAGAAAACATTTGATAAGGTCCCACATAAGAGGTTAGTGGGCACAATTAGGGCACATGGTATTGGGGGTAGAGTGCTGACATGGATAGAAAATTGGTTGGCCGACAAGAAACAAAGAGTAGGGATTAACGGGTCCCTTACAGATTGGCAGGCGGTGACTATTGGGGTATCGTAAGGCTCAGTGCTGGGTCCGCAGCTATTTACAATATACATCAATGATTTGGATGAAGGGATTCAAAATAACATTAGCAAATTTGCAGATGACACAATGCTGGGTGGCAGTGTGAACTGTGAGGAGATGCTATGAGAATGCAGGGTGGCTTGGACAGGTTGGGTGAGTGGGCAGATGCATGACAGATGTGGATATATGTGAGGTTATCCACTAAATGGTTTCAAGTTGGGAAAAGGGGAAGTACAACAGGATCTGGGGGCCTTTGTTCATCAGTCAATGAAGTAACCATACAGGTACAGCAGGCAGTGAAGAAAGCAAATGGCATGTTGGCCTTCATAATAAGAGGAGTTGAGTACAGGAACCAAGAGGTCATTCTGCAGTTGTATAGGGCCCTATTGAGACCACACCTGGAGTATTGTGTGCAGTTTTGGTCCCCTAATTCGAGGAAGGACATTCTTGCTATTGAGGGAGTGCAGTGTAAGTTTACAAGGTTAATTCCCAGGATGGCGGGACTGTCGTATGCTGAGAGAATGGAGCAGCTGGGCTTGTACACTCTGGGGTTTAGAAGGATGAGAGAAGGATTTTCACACAGAGAGTGGTGGGTCTCTGGAATTCTCTGCCACAGAGGGTAGTTGAGGCCAGTTCATTGGATATATTTAAGAGGGAGTTAGATGTGGCCCTTGTGGCTAAGGGGATCAGAGGGTATGGAGAGAAGGCAGGTACGGGATACTGAGTTGGATGATCAGCCATGATCATATTGAATGGCGGTGCAGGCTCGAAGGGCCGAATGGCCTATTCCTGCACCTAATTTCTATGTTTCTATGTTTCTATGTTTCTATGAGAGGGGATCTCATTGAAACATATAAGATTATTAAGTGGTTGGACACACTAGAGGCAGGAAACATGTTCCCGATGTTGGGGGAGTCCAAAACCAGGGGCCACAGTTTAAGAATAAGGGGTATGCCATTTAAAACTGAGACGAGGAAACACTTTTTCTCACAGAGAGTGATGAGTGTTGTGAATGTGGAATTCTCTGCCTCAGAGGGCGGTGGAGGCCGGTTCTTTGGATACTTTCAAGAAAGATCTAGATAGGGCTCTTAACGATAGTGGAGTCAGGGGATATGGGGTGAAGGCAGGAACGGGGTACTGATTAGGGATGATCAGCCATAATCACATTGAATGGTGGTGTTGGCTCGAAGGGCCGAATGGCCTACTCCTGCTCCTATTGTCTACTATCTATTGTCTATTGAAAATAGACAATTTGAGATTAGATTAGATTAGATTAGATTCCTTTATTGTCATTTAACCGAGGAATGGGTGTTTAACGATGATAGTTATACTGGTGCAGCCCATCGCCTTCCCCTGTTATTTCCACTGTTTGGTGTGCCTGCTCTATCAGTGTGAAACTTCGCACAATCATCACCCGCTGGGCTTTTACAGCATGTTGTCCTTTTTTTTACTGTTTCATTTACTCAAAATTTGCAAGTTTCCCTCATTATCAACCGTTTCAATGTCTGAAGAAGCATGAGCAAGTCATCTGGAAATAGAATGCGAGCTGGCTTTCTATTGTTTAATGATACAATGAAAAGAGGTGCCTTGAAGTCTATTTTCAGCCAAAGCACCCATAACCAGTATTTGATGTACCATCATCAAGAGGCAGAGTGGTTTACTGTCACATGTTCCAGCAGCGCACAAAGCATGTAAACATATTACTCCAACAATATTATAAACGAGAAACACATGGTTAAGAAGGAACTGCAGATGCTGGTTCAAACTGAAGATACACACAAAAAGCTGAAGTAACACTGGAGAGAAGGAATGGGTGATGTTTCAGGTCAAGATCCTTCTTCAGACTAGTCAGGGAAAGGGAAAGGAGAGAGATAGAAGATGATGGAGAGAGATAAATAATAATGAATGAAAGATATGCAAAAAAGTAACGATGATAAAGGAAACTGGCCATTGTTAGCTGTTGGTTGAAAACGAGAAGCTGGTGCAAATTGAGTGGGGGAGGGATAGAGAGAGGGAATGCCGGGGATACCTGAACTGAGAGAAATCAATATTCATACCACTGGATTGTAAGCTGCCCAAGCAAAATGTGAGAGGCTGTTCCTCCAATTTGCATTTAGCCTCACTCTGTCAATGGAGGAGACCTAGGACAGAAAGGTCAGTGTGGGAATGGGAAGGAGAATTAAAATGTTCAGCAACAGGGAGATCAGTTAGGTTCAGGCGGGCTGGTCTATGTTTTGGTCTCGCCAATGTATAAGAGTCCACATCTTGAACAATGGATACAGTAGATGTGGTTGGAGGAGGTGCAAGTGAACCTCTGCCTAAACTGAAAAGACTGTCAGGGCAGACACAAAATCTGGAGTAACTCAGCAAGACAGGCAGCATCTCAGGAGAGAAGGAATGGGTGACGTCTCGATCCGAAATGTCACTCATTTCTTCTCTCCAGAGATGCTGCCTGTCCCGCTGACCTACTCCACCTTTTGTGTGCATCTTTGGTTTAAACCAGCATCTGTAGTTCCTTCTTACACAAGACTTCTTACACAAGGGGGTCCCTAGACTGGGTTGAGGGAGGAGGTGTAGGGACAGGTGTTGCATCTCATGCGGTTGCAGGGGAAGCTACCTGGGAAGGGGGTTGTTTTGGTGGGAAGGGATGAGTGAACCAGGGAGTTGCGGAGGGAATAGTCTCTGTGGAAGGCAGAAAGGGGTGGAGATGGGAAAATGTGACTAGTGGTGGGATCTCGTTGGAGGTGGCGAACATGTCGGAGGATTATGTGTTGAATGAGACAGCTGATGGGATGAAGACCGAAAAAGGTTATTATGGGGAACAAGGAAATGGCAGATGAGTTGAACAGGTACTTTGGATCTGGCTTCATTAGGGAGGACACAAACAATCTTCCTAATATAGTAGTGGCCAGAGGACCTGGGGTGACAGAGGAACTGAAGGAAATGGTGTTGGGTAGACTGATGGGACTGAAAGCTGATAAATCCCCAGGGCCTGATGGTCTGCATCCCAGGTTACATAAGGAAGTGGCTCTAGAAATCGTGGATGCATTGATGATAATTTTCCAATGTTCTATAGACTCAGGATCAGTGCCCGTGGATTGGAGGGTATTTAATGTTATCCCACTTTTTAAGAAAGGAGGGAGAGAGAAAACAGGAATTTATAGGCCAGTTAGCCTTACATCAGTGGTGGGGAAGGGGGAAAAGGGGAAGTACAACGGGATCTGAGGGTCCTTGTTCATCAGTCAATGAAAGTAAGCATGCAGGTGCAGCAGGCAGTGAAGAAAGCGAATGGTATGTTGGCCTTTATAACAAGAGGAGTCAAGTAAAGGAGCAAAGAGGTCCTTCTGCAGTTGTACAGAGCCCTAGTGAGACCACACCTGGAATATTTTGTGCAGTTTTGCCCCTAATTTGAGGAAGGACATTCTTGCTATTGAGGGAGTGCTGTGTAAATTTACAAGGTTAATTCACGGGATGGAGGGACTGTCATATGCTGAGAGAATGGAGTGGCCTGGCATGTACTCTCTCGAGTTTAGGATGAGAGGGGATCCTATTGAAACATGTAAGATTGTTAAGGGTTTGGACACATGAGAGGCAGGAAACATGTTCCCGATGTTGGGGGAGTCCAGAACCAGGGCAACAGTTTAAGAATAAGGGGTAAGCCATTTAGAACGGAGACGAGGAAACGCTTTTGAGCCTGTGGAATTCTCTGCCTCAGAGGGGGTGGAGGCAGGTTCTCTGGATACTTTCAAGAGAGAGCTAGATAGGGCTCTTAAAGATAACGGAGTCAGGGGATATGGGGAGAGGGCAGGAATGGGGTACTGATTGGGGATGATCAGCCATGATCACATTGAATGGCGGTGCTGGCTTGAAGGGCCAAATGGCCTACTCCTGCACCTATTGCCTATTGTCTATTGTAAGGAGTAGGGAGACTCTGCCTCTGTTACGATTAGGAGGAGGGGGAGCAAGGGCGGAGCTGCGGGCTACTGAGGGGACACGGGTGAGGGCCTCATCTATGATGGGAGAGAAGAACCCCAGTTCCCTAAAGAATGAGGACATCTCAGATATCCTGGTATGGAACACCTCATCTTGGGTGCAGATGTGGCATAGACAGAGGAATTGGGAGTAGGAGATAGAGTCTTTGCAGGAAGCAGGGTGGGACAAAGTGTAGTCAAGATAGTTGTCGGAGTCAGTGGGCTTGTAATAGACGCCAGTCGATCGTATATCTCCAGTGATGGAGACTGTGAGATCAAGAACGGTGAGGGACGTGTCAGAGATGGTCCAAGTGAATTTGAGTGCAGGATGGAAATTGGTGGTGATATATATATATATATATATATATATATATATATATAATGCATGTGCCTCATCAGAGCAGATCAGTGGGAGAATCGACAGCTCAACTGTGCCTGTGTCTGTAGGAAGGGATTTTGGACCAATACCCTGCAGGGCAGAGAGTGTAGAGGGCAGAGAGCCCATGTAAAGAGGTGGTGTCAATTGTGGGGCAAGAACTGACTGACATGAGGGATAATTTTCGGTGGGCAATTAATCTACCAACCTGTACGACCTTGGGAGATGGGAGTGAACTGGAGCACCTGAAGGAGGCCCATGTGGCCACAGGGAGAGCGTACACACAGGCAGCAGTGGAGGCCAGGTTTGAACCTGGGGATTACTGGATTTCAGACGCATCTGCAGTGCCAGCATTCCAACCTAGGCCGGAGAACTGGAGCATCAGGGCGACTGCTCTGTAAATGTTCTGCAAACCACCAGAACACTAGGGTGGCAGAGCCTCTAGAGTTGCTGCCTTACAGTACCAGAGATCCGGGTTCGATCCTGACTATGGGGACTGTCTGTACAGAGTTTGTATATTCTCCCTGTGAACACTTGGGTTTTCGCCGGGTGCTCCGGTTTCCTCCCACATTCCAAAGATGTACACGTTTGTAGGTTAATTGTCTTCGGTAAAAAATTGTAAATTATCCCTAGTGTGTTAGTGTACAGGGTGATTACTGATCGGCACGGACTCGGTGGGTCAAAGGGCCTGCTTCCATGCTGTATCTCTAAACTAAACTAAACTAAACTAAACCACTTCTTACATTTAAACTTTACACTGCTGGGAAAACACCGTCAACCTGGAGAATCACCAAGCTCACTTCGGTTGCTGCTCTCTGCCTAAGGAGAGGGAACTGTGGTTGGCTCTCCTGGTATAAAGATCTTCTGTGACCTTCTTCCATACAGATGCTGCAATCCTGAGGGATGTTATGGAGATGCCATTGAGTAGCCTGTAAATTGTCTGGGGCGCAGGCATTGCTCACCACTGCAGGTTATGGCTCTGCTCCAACAGCACCTAACTGATTCTAGAAACTTGATGTTGTCAGGGACCTCCTGCTTCCTCGTCTGGTGGGTAGCCCCAGTTCATCTGGTCCACTTTCCATCTTCACTCCTCTCCACCTTCCATAGTGACTGCTCCCTGCGCAGTCCCTTGATCCATTCCCACCCAAACCATCCCCTCCCCAGGTGCCTCACCTGTCCCTATACCTCCTCCTTCATCCCCATGTATGGAACAAGCTGCCAGAAGAGGTAGTTGAGGCAGGGACTATCCCATCATTTAAGAAACAGTTAGACAGGTACATGGATAGGACAGGTTTGGAGGGATATGGACCAAGCGCAGGCAGGTGGGACTAGTGTAGATGGGACACTGTTGGCCGGTGTGGGCAAGTTGGGCCGAAGGTCCTGTTTCCACACTGTATCACTCTAGGAATCTGTGAATTCATCCAGGGACCCAAGCAATCCTTCCAGGTGAGACAGAGGTTCGTGTGCACCTCCACCACCCTCATCTACTGCCTCAGGTGTTCCTGATGTGCACATCGGCAAGACCAAGCATAGACTCAGCTCCTGTTCCACTGAACATTTGCAATCAGTCCACCAAGACCTACTGGATCTCCCGATTGCTACCATTGTAGCCCCACTTCCCATTCCCACACTCACCTTTCTGTCCTGGGCCTCCTTATTTGCCAGAGTGAGACCACATGCATACTGGAGGAACAGCACCTCATACCCTGCTTGTGTAGCTTACATCCCTATGGCATGGCCATTTAATTCTCCATTTTTAGGTAACTAACTAACCCCCCACCCCCTCCCCCATTCCTGCTCCTGCACTCCCTATCCCCATTAGCCCAACATCAACTTGAAGAGTCAAGCAAATAGAAGTCAGCAATTCAGCCTCTTTTTATTGTTTGATGTTGGCATCACTTCCCTGCACCAACACCTGATTCACTTACTAACTCCAAAATAATCCAGCGGCACCAGATCTGCGTTGGATGCACAATGTCACACAACCTGCCCACCCTGCAGAAGGTGGATTGTGCAATTGGTTTACGTAATTATTGTTTCATCAGTGGGTGGCAACGTGCACTACAGATGTAAGTGTAAACTGGTCATGTCATTACTCATACACTGGGCATCTCAGGCTCCAGTGTTGCAGATTAATCCTTACATTTTGAGTCTGAAGAAGGATCCTGACCCGAAACATCACCTCTGCACGTGAGTCTCAAGAAGGGTCACGACCTGAAGCGTTGCCTGGTATGAACATTGAACCCCCCAATTTAAGGTAACTAGACAACAACCACTCAACCCCCTTCCCCCCCATCTCCTTTCCCCCTCTCTCTGCACTCTGCTCCACCTGGATGTGCACCCATTACCCACTAACCCACCAACCTTTCCACTTCTACACATCCCCTTCCACTTATGTCTCTTCCTCTAGTTTCACATTTCACACCTCTTCTCTCCTTAGCTCACGACCCATCTCTGGCCTATATCCACCCATCTACCGATCAACATCCCCCCACCCCCCCTCACCTGCATCTACCAATTACTTGCCGGAATTGTCCTGTCCCCAACTGTCTTCCTGTTCTCTCCACCAACTTTAATTAGTCTGAGGAAGACTCCCAACTGAAACATCCCCTATCCATGCTCTCTGATTAGGAAAGAACTGCAGGTGCTGGTTTAAACCAACGGTAGACAACAAAAATGCTGGAATAACTGAGCGAGACAGGCAGCAACTCCGAAGAGAAGGAATGGGTAATATTTTGGGTCAAGACCCTTCTTCAGACTGAAAGTCGTGGGAAATGGAAGCAAAGGTCTATCTGTAGATGCTGCCTGACCCACTGAGTTACTCCAACACTTTGTGTCTTTTTTGTAAACCGGCACCTGTAGGTCCTTGTGTCCAACTACTTATTTTCTGTTGCTGACATGAAGCACAAGGTTATTTCCTGACACTATGACACTAGCTTATTGATTTCTTTCCTTTCCTTCATTTCATAATTATTATACTTCCAGCTATCAACAGTAGTATCACTGACAAACTTAAAGATTGAGTTAGAAACATAGAAATTAGGTGCAGGAGTAGGCCATTCGGCCCTTTGAGCCTGCACCGCCATTTAACATGATCATGGCTGATCATCCAACTCAGTATCCCGTACCTGCCTTCTCTCCATACCCTCTGATCCCCTTAGCCACAAGGGCCACATCTAATTCCCTCTTAAATATAGCCAATGAACTGGCCTCAACTACCCTCTGTGGCAGAGAGTTCCAGAGACCCACCACTCTCTGTGTGAAAAAAGTCCTTCTCATCTCGGTCCTAAAGGATTTCCCCCTTATCCTTAAGCTGCGACCCCTTGTCCTGGACCTCCCCAACATCGGGAACAATCTTCCTGCATCTAGCCTGTCCAACCCCTTAAGAATTTTGTAAGTTGCTATACGATTCCCTCTCAATCTCTTAAATTCTAGAGAGTATAAACCAAGTCTATCCAGTCTTTTTTCATAACACAGTCCTGACATCCCAGGAATCAATCTGGTGAACCTTCTCTGCACTCCCTCTATGGCAATAATGTCCTTCCTCAGATTTGGAGACCAGAACTGTACGCAATACTCCAGGTGTGGTCTCACCAAGACCCTATACAACAGAAGTAGAACCTCCCTGCTCCTATACTCAAATCCTTTTGCTATGAAAGCTAACATACCATTCGCTTTCTTCATTGCCTGCTGTACCTGCATGCCTACTTTCAATGACTGGTGTACCATGACACCCAGGTCGCGCTGCATCTCCCCTTTTCCTAATCGGCCACCATTTAGATAATAGTCTGCTTTCCTGTTTTTGCCACCAAAGTGGATAACCTCACATTTATCCACATTGTACTGCATCTGCCAAACATTTGCCCACTCACTCAGCCTATCCAAGTCACCTTGCAGTCTCCTAGCATCCTCCTCACAGCTAACACTGCCCCCCAGCTTAGTGTCATCCGCAAACTTGGAGATATTACCTTCAATTCCCTCATCCAGATCATTAATGTATATTGTAAATAGCTGGGGTCCCAGCACTGAGCCTTGCGGTACCCCACTAGTCACTGCCTGCCATTGTGAAAAGGACCCGTTTACTCCTACTCTTTGCTTCCTGTTTGCCAGCCAGTTCTCTATCCACATCAATACTGAACCCCAAATGCCGTGTGCTTTAAGTTTGTATACTAATCTCTTATGTGGGACCTTGTCGAAAGTCTTCGTTGGCGTTGGCGTTGAGTTGGCGTTGTACTTGGCTATTCAGGCACGGGTGTACAGGGAGTATTGCTGCGGACTGAGCACATAGCCCTAAGTGTTGTCTGTGTGCAGGATGTTATGAGTGAATCTAACCAACTGAGGGCTACTGTTCAAGAAGGGATGATCTTATTTGGTATTCTGGCATTGAAGGCTGGGCTGTAGTCAATGAAGAGTGACCGTGTCGGTTTTCCCCAGGTGCTCTGGTTTCCTCTCACTCCAAAGACGGACAGGTTTATAGGTTAATTAGCTTTGGTAAGATTGTAAATTGTCCCTAGTGTGTAGGATAGTGTTAGTGTATGGGGATCACTGGTCGGCACAGACTTGGTGGGCCGAAGGGCCTGTTTCCATGCTGTATCTCCAAACTAAACTAAACTAAACAAAAATAGCAATGGCTATTTATTATTATTATTATTATCTGTATAACTAAAAGTCTCATCTTGACCTCTTCCTGTCTGCGCTGTATATTGATTTTAGAAAAAACACTACCATATATCACTATGATTATTGGCCATCTTACTCATAGTCATCCTCCGCTGAGGCAGCCCCGAGAGTTTTTCCAATCGAAGATAAATAAAAAAGTTATGAGTGTTTAAAAAATATTGAGATCACCATGATGAGCCATATAACCATATAACCATATAACAATTACAGCACGGAAACAGGCCTTCTCGGCCCTTCCAGTCCGTGCCGACCATTTATTTTCCTGCTAGTCCCACCTACCTGCACTCAGACCATACCCCTCCATTCCCTTCCCGTCCATATACCTATCCACTTTACTTTTAAATGTTAAAATCGATCCTGCCTCCACCACTTCTGCAGGAAGATCATTCCACACAGCCACCACTCTCTGAGTAAAGAAGATCCCCCTCATGTTACCCCTAAACTTCTGTCCCTTAATTCTCATGTCATGCCCTCTTGTTTGAATCTTTCCTACCCTCAATGGGAAAAGCTTATCCACGTCAACTCTGTCTATCCCTTTCATCATTTTAAAGACCTCAATCAAGTCCCCCCTTAACCTTCTGCGCTCCAAAGAATAAAGACCTAACTTGTTCAACCTTTCTCCGTAACTTAGTTGCTGGAACCCAGGCAACATTCTAGTAAATCTCCTCTGTACTCTCTCTATTTTGTTGAAGGTAACGGCCCTTCCAGGAGGGCAGGACTATAAAACCCCGGATGCCTGGACGTGAGTCAGTCACTGTGGAAGATCGCGAGGGAGAGGCCACAACTATGATTCCAAGCTGTGAATCAACTGAACTGTGAGTCTGCAATGTACTTGCAATAATGATTTGTTAGCCCTTAATGACAATGCAGTGAGTTGTTTGGCCTGCCCCGTTCTTTAGATTGCAATGTAAAATGGGAATGAAATGGCAATGCCATGAGTTGTTTGGCCTGACCTGTGCTTGAGACTGCAATGTAAAATGGAAATGAAATGACAATGCCATGATTTGTTTGGCCTGCCCTGTTCTTGAGACTGCAATGCAAAATGGAAATGAAATGACAATGCCATGAGTTGTTTGGCCTGCCCTGTTCTTGAGACTGCAATGCAAAATGGAAATGAAATGACAATGCCATGAGTTGGGGGTTACACAAAAAGCTGGAGAAACTCAGCGGGTGCAGCAGCATCTAAGGAGCGAAGGAGATAGGCGACGTTTCTAGTCGAGACCCTTCTTCAGTTGTTTGGCCTGCCGTATGCTTGAGACTGCAATGCAAAATGGAAATGGAAATGAAATGAAATGAGTTGTTTGGCCTGCCTGAAACCACTAATTTCGGCCCACAAGGCGCCTATTAGCTGAGAAACGTCTCTTTTGCCCCAAATGCCTGTATTAGCCCAGGAGGAGCATTTAGGCCCAAAAGGCCCGTGCCAGGCCAGGAAAAGTCCAGAAAAAGTGTCTTTCACTGAGATTTGTTTTTTTAAAGAGCCCATTCAGCCTGTACTAGCCCAAGAGGAGTCCCTTCTGCCCATCAGTAAGTATTCCCCCTGCAAGTATTAAACCTCCCTCCCTTCATTGGCTCCCTGTGAGATCCAGGCCAGGATAGACTTAAGTCCTTCATTGCTGTGATCTGCAGAAAAGATGAAAAATGTCTGAAATTGATTCTGCACCTTCTCCCCATTCTCTCTCACAGTCTCTCATCTGCTTTGGGCAGAATTTCTGGCAGTTCCTGAGCTGCCAACCCACCAGGCCTGAGTGACTGAGCTGCCAGCCCACCAGGCCTGAGCTGCCAGCCCATCAGGCCTGAGCGACTGAGCTGCTAGCCCATCAGGCTTCAGTGACTGAGCTGCTAGCCCACCAGGCCTGAGTGACTGAGTGTCCAGCCCAAGAATCCATTTGGCCCACAATGTCCATACTAGTCCTCTAGAAATCAGTGCCTTTGGCCCACAACACTCATACTAGCGCTCCAGAAAGTTTCCCCCCCCCCAAACCCCCCACCACTGGCCACCAATATTGGAATTGGTGGAGAGGTGAAATATTGCATTGGATCCGACATGGGATCCAACGGGTCCCACTTAGTCTAGTTAAGTGTTATAATTATGTGATCTTATTATTAAAGTGATCCAGGGCAGAATGTAGTGTAGTAAGATGGGCTCCCCCATAGATTATTTTCTCTGTATGTGAATTGGAGCGGGTCTTGATTACTACATTCTTCAATGCAAGAAACAGGTAAAGTTCATAATTTCTAACAATCTATCTATATTATTAAAAGTCTGATCTTGACCACTTTTGGCCCACTGTGCGGCGATTTCAGAGAGAACGCTGCCACATACGGCCATCATGTTTGGCCACCTCGCTCAGAGCCCCCCTCCCTCCGCCTTACTGGACCAGAGGATTTTTCCCATCGATGAAAAATGAGAGAGATATATTAATGTTTTTTTTAAATTTCCCATTCTCTCTGTTCTCTCTGCTGCCCCCGCTGGTGGCAGGGGGGATGGGGGAGGGACTATAAAACCCAGAAGTGTCGTGCCTCACTCAGTCTTTGCCAGACCCAGGAAGCAAGAGCTGTGAATAACACTGAATGGATGTCTACTTCACGGTGAGTCCTCTTGATGTTGCTGCTGCTAAATTGTTTACCCTTTTTTTTTAAGTTTGTGTTCACAAAATGAATTTTGGTTGTCAGGTGGCTGCTTGCTGCCCAATTGTTTGCCTCTCCTTTTTAAAAAAAAGTTTGTGTTCACAAAATGAATTTTGGTTGTCAGGTGGCTGCTTGCTGCCCAATTGTTTGCTTCGCCTTTTTTTTTTAAAGTTTGTGTTCACAAAATGAATTTTGGTTGTCAGGTGGCTGCTTGCTGCCCAATTGTTTGCCTCGCCTTTTAAAAAAAAAATTTGTGTCTCAAAATTAATTTTGGTTGTCAGGAGGCTGCGGCCAAATTGTTTGCCTCGCCTTTTAAAAAAATGTTGTGTTCACAAAATGAATTTTGGCTGTCAGGTGGCTGCTTGCTGCCCAAATATTTGCCTCGCCTTATTAAAGAGTTTGTGTTCACAAAATGGATTTTGGTTGTCAGGTGGCTGCGGCCCAATTGTTTGCCAAGCCTTTTTAAAGACTTTGTGTTCACAAAATGGATGTTGAGTGTCAGGTGGCTGCGGCCCAATTGTTTGCCTCGCCTTTTTGAAGAGTTTGTGTTCATAAAATGGATTTTGGTTGTCAGGTGGCTGCGGCCCAATTGTTTGCCTCGCCTTTTTAAAGAGTTTGTGTTCACAAAATGGATTTTGGTTGTTTTAGTTTTGGTTTTTTTATTTTTCTCCACTTTTTCAGAATTTTTCCTGTTTTTAATTGCTCTGGTTTGCTAATTTTTTTTTTTTTAATAAAAAAAATATATGAAACAGTTCGCAGCCTTTCACGAGACTCTGCTAAGAGGATGGAGCTCAATCTACAACAACATCAACGGAAGTCCATAAAATTTTCCCCACCTTAGGTGGCTTTTCCTTTTTAGGGTATCTTCTCATAGATAGCTTAACATTACTTTTTTAAAAATCACTATTAAGATTCACATTTGTTTAATTTTTTTAAAATTAATTTCACATCACATTCTTTCCTTTTTTCTTATTAAGGTATTACACAGGAAGGAGATGTAATATAAATTTAAAAGTCCGGAACGTCCACCCAGCACCCAGAGTTCTGTGGTATTTGGTTGCACCATGTGAGTCAAAAACATCAAACTGATATATAATGCAAGACGATAGACAAATAAAGAAGGGAAGAATTACATTCTGCAGCTGGAATGTAAGGGGTGCCAATGAACCAATTAAGAGGTGTAAAATTGCCCAATTAAAATCATTAAATTCTGACATAACGTGTTTGCAGGAAACACACATGAAACAACAAACACAGATGAGATTGAAGGCAAACTGGATAGGTCAAACATACTATTCTTCATTTACTTCTAAAGCTAGAGGTATGGCTATTATTATTCAGAAAGGTATACCATTTAAATTGAAGAATACTATTTCAGATAAAGAGGGAAGGTATATTATAGTTTTGGGAGAAATTTATTCAACCCCACTGACTATGATAAATATTTATGTGCCGAATTTTGACAACCCCCAATTTTTAAATAAAATTATAGATATAACATCAGAATTTAATTACCAAAATGTAATAATAGGAGGTCAAGTCAAAGTCAAGTCAAACAAACTTTATTGTCATTTAGAAATACATTGATATATGCAATTCCAAATGAAATTCCGTTGCATTTGGCTCCCTGTGCAACACGATAATTAACAGAAGGATAAACATGGATAAAATGGTTAAATAGGATCAAAGGATAAATAGACAATGGTGGCAGCCCATTACATGGCATTCAGGAGTCTGATGGCTCGTGGGAAGAAGCTGTTGCAGAACCTTGATGTTCTGTTCCTTATGCTATGATATCTTTTGCCCGAGGGCAGCAGAGTGAACAGTCCGTGATGGAGATGTGGGGGGGTCTTTTATAATACTGCTGGCCTTAGACACGCAACTTTTGGTCGCAATATCCCCGATTGAGGGGAGAGAGGTCCCGATGATTTTTTCCGCTGTCCTCACCACTCTCTGCACGGACCTCCAGTCAGAGGCTTTACAGTCCCCAAACCAGACAGAGATACAGCTGGTCAAATTACTCTCATGGTGCCCCTGTAGAAAGTGGTGAGGATGGGATGGGGGAGGTGAGCTCTTCTCATCCGGCGCTGGGTGACTTCAATTGTGTTTTAGATCCATATTTAGACAAATCAGTAAAACAAAGGAGGGGTAACTTAAAATCTAAGACTAGTGAACTTCTAAATACATATATAAAAAATACTAATATAATAGATGTATGGAGAACTGCTAATCCAACTGGAAGAGAATATTCGTTTTACTCATCAGTACATAAAACTTATTCACAAATTGATTATTTATTAGTGGATACAAAATTAATTCAATATACAATTAATCCAATATACAATATACAATTAATACCACACCAGTATTATTTCTAATCATTCTCTGTTGACTTTTTAATTAAAATTTGAGGAAATGCCGGGTAAAAAATCCTTCTGGAGGTTTAACACACAAATTCTAAATGACCCACAAGGTTATAAATATTTAAAACAATTTTTTTTTGAGACAAATGAAACACCATGTATTTCACCTTCTCTATTATGGGGAACTTTCAAGGCATTTATCAGAGGAGTTATAATCTCATATCAAATTTTTCAAAATAAAAAGAATAAGACAGAACAACAGATGCTAGAACAAGAAATTAGACAATTAGCGTTAGATAATGCCAACGATCCAACTACAGATAAACATAATAAGATAATACTATTAAAATTTAAACTTAATCAAATTTTATCTGCAAGAGTAATAAGATTATTCCAAATCACAAAACAGGAACATTTCGAATTTGGTGACATGCCACATAAACTCTTAGCTCGTCAATTGAAAAAACAAGAAAAGGAAAATATTATCACTAAAATTAAATCAGAGAAAGATGAATTACTAACATTACCAAAGGATATTAACAATAGATTTGCTCAGTGTTATCAACATTTGTATACATTTAAAACTAAAATAGAAGATAGTAAAATTATATATTTTTTAGATAGCTGTAATCTTCCAAAACTTGACTTTTCGGAACAAGAGGAATTAGGAGCTCAGATTACACTTGAAGAAATAGGTGAAACAATAAAACCGTTGATAAATGGTAAGACGCCTGGACCAGATGGTTACAGTAACGAATTTTATAAAAGATTTCACGAGATAACGGCTCCACGCTTACTTAATTTATATACTCATGCCTTTAAAGAAAATTAATTACCAGAAACATTAGCTGAATCAACCATTACGCTTATACCAAAAAAAGATAAAGATTTTGATGAACCGGGCTCATATAGAGCTATATCACTTTTAAATCCAGATCAGAAAATTTTAGCAAAGACCTTAGCAAGAAGATTGAGTAAATATATTAGTAAATTGATAAATGCTGATCAAACGGGGTTTATACCCAAAAGACATTCATTTAATAATTTTAGATGCCTGTTTAATATAATGTACTTACATAAAACGGAGAAAGAAGATATATCAATTGTTTCTCTGGACGCAGAGAAAGCATTTGATCAGGTAGTGTAGCAGTATTTATATAAAGTATTGCAAAAATGTAATATGGGAGAGAACTTAATTGTATGGGTAAAATTATTATATGATAAACCGACGGCAAGAGTATTAACCAATAATGTTATCTCCAAAATTTCAATTATCAAAGGGCAATAGGCAGGGATGTGCTTTATCACCTCTGCTATTTTCCCTTATGACAGAGCCGCTGGCTGAAAGTATAAGAATTCATCCGAATATTTAGGGATATAATACTAGGGACTCAAATAATAACATTTCATTATATGCAGACGATATACTTTTATACATTACAAATTCACAAACGAGCATACCAAACGTATTAAATTTTATAGAGGAATTCGGTTATTTTTCTGGATATAGAATAAATTGGAATAAAAGTGAAATCATGATGTTAAAACCTCAAGAATCTACGCACCTTTTAAAATTCCCCTTTAAAATTGCAACAGAAAAATGTAAGTATTTGGGTATTCAAATTACCAGAAAATACAAAGCATTATTTAAAGCTAATTTTATGCCTTTATTAAATAAACTCAATGCGTTGATTACATTCTGGAAAACACTTCTGTTATCATTAATAGGCAGAATAAACGCTATAAAATGATCTTTTTACTACAAATATTATACCTATTTCAATCTATACCATTATATATACCAAAAAACTTTTTTTTTAAACTAGACTCTAATATTACCAATTTTATCTGGGACTATAGATCACACAGAATTCAAAGAAAATACATGTGCAAGCCAAAAGATGTTGGGGGACTTTCACTTCCGAACTTCTTGTATTACTATTGGGCAGTGCATATTAAGAATATAATTTACTAGTTAGCCAGTTCTACCCAACAGACAGAATGGATAAGAATGGAGAAAGAGGACTGTTCTCCTTGTAACATAGGAGCGACCCTCTTCTCCCCGATAAAACTGAACAACACAATAGATAAGAATAACCCAATTATACATGATACAAGAAGAATTTGGAAACAAATAAAATTATCCTTAAAATTAAGAAACATATCATTGTTAATAATCAGTGAATAATCCTTCATTTAAACCATCTCTTATTGATAAAACATATAATCAATGGGATAGAATGGGAATTAAAAGGACCGGTGATATGTATGAAATGGGAAATCTGTTATCATTCCAACAATTACAATTAAAATTTAAACAAAAAATTAACCAATATTTTAAATATCTTCAGATCTGCGACTTCATGAAGAAATACATACAAAGATATCAAAACATAACTATAGATCCACCGGAAGAAACAATGAATATTAAGGCTGACTCACAGAAATTAATATCATATTTATATAATAGCATTTTAAATATAGACTTACCATCGACAGTGGCACTTAGAGAAGAGTGGGAACGAGAATTAATGATAAAAATTACGAAGGAAACATGGGAAAAGTATTTGATATATATACACAAATGTTCGATTAATGTTAGACATAATTTAATTCAATTAAAAATTTTACATAGATTATATTATTCAAAAACTAGATTGAATAAATTCTATCCAAATACTTCCCCCATTCGTGATAAATGTCTATCCCAAAATGCAACTGTTTTGTCTCCTGCATAAAACGTTATAAATTCTGGAGTGATATTTTTGAAATATTTACAAAATTATTCAAGATAGAAATGAAACCAAATACTGAAATGAGTATATTTGGGGTAATGGAAGATGGGAATAAATTGAACTCATCTCAAAATTTATTTTTTAATTTGGGTTTATAATGGCAAAAAAACTTATACTTAACTTTTGGAAAAATACATCCATACCAACGCTTAAAATGTGGATTTCAAACATGTTGGACACCGCACATCTTGAGGAAATGCGATTCCTCCTAATAGATAAATCAGACCAATTCTTAACGAGTTGGTCGCCATTTGACGATTTTTTGGAAGCATATGGTGTAGAAGCTAACTGTTTCAGGATTGGGTGAGGGATGGTCAAGAATATAGATAATGATCTCCTTAATCTCTTATTTTCTACTCTTTTTCTTTCTTTTTTCAATTTTCTTTTTCACATTTTTTTCCTTTTCACACACTATATATCACACGTTTCTCTATCTTTTATTATCTATTCTCTCTTTTTCTTTGTCATTGTTAAAAAAAATAAGAAGCACATAAAATATAATATGCCAATATATATTAGGCACCTTGGTGCCGTATTCCTGTACTTCCTTGTAACAAAATTAAAAAATGGATTTTGGTTGTCAGGTGGCTGCGGCCCAATTGTTTGCCTCGCCTTTTTAAAAAGTTTGTGATCACAAAATGGATTTTGCTTGTCAGATGGCTGCAGCCAAATTGTTTGCCTTGCCTTTTTGAAGAGTTTATGTTCACAAAATGAATTTTGGTTGTCAGGTGGCTGCTTGCTGCCCAATTGTTTGCTTCGCCTTTTTAAAAAAAAGGTTGTGTTCACAAAATGAATTTTGGTTGTCAGGTAGCTGCTTGCTGCCCAATTGTTTGCTCTGCCTTTTTGAAGAGTTTGTGTTCACAAAATGGATTTTGGTTGTCAGGTGGCTGCGGCCAAATTGTTTGCCTCACTTTTTGAAGAGTTTGTGTTCACAAATGGATTTTGGTTGTCAGGTGGCTGCTTGCTGCCCAATTGTTTGCCTCGCCTTTTTAAAAAGTATGTGTTCACAAAATTGATTTTGGTTGTCGGGTGGCTGTGGCCCAATTGTTTGCCTCGCCTTTTTTAAATGTTTGGGTTCACAAAATGGATTTTAGTTGTCAGGTGGCTGCAGCCAAATTGTTTGCCTTGGCATGGCTTTTCAACAGCCCAAGAATCCATTTGGCGCACAATGTCTATACTAGCCCTCTGGAACCCAGTACCTTTGGCCCAAAACACCCATACTAGCGCAACAGATAGCCGCCCCCCCCCCCCCCCCCCCCCACTGGCGAGCAATATTGGAATTGGTGGAGAGGTGGAATATTGTGTTGGTGACCAGCCCTACTGTGTGATGCTGGGACCCAATGGATCCCACTTAGCCTAGTAGATAACTAAAAGTCTCATCTTGACCACTTCCTGTCAGCGTTGAAAATTGATTTTAGAAAAAAAAACCCTACCCTATATCGCTATGATTTTTGGCCATCTTATTCACAGTCTCCTCCGCTGAGGCAGCCCTGAGGATTTTTCCGGTTGATAAAAAAAAAGTTATGAGTGTTTAAAAAATATTGAGATAATCTGATTGGTCCTCTCGCCTGTCCATCACCATGATGAAGGTAACGCTCCTTCCTGGGGGGGGGGGGGGGGGGAGGACTATAAAATGACAGATGTCTGGCTCTGAGGGAGAGGCCACAACTGGGATCCTAAGCCGTGAATCAAATGAACTGTGGGTCTACAATGTAATTGCAATAAATGTTGTGTAATAAAAGTACTTGTAATAACAATGAAATATGTGGTTTGGCCTGCCCTGTGCTTGAAACAACAATGGAAATGAAATGTAAATTCAATGAGTTGTTAGGCCGGCCCTGTGCTTGAAACTGCAATGGAAATGGAAATGAAATGAAAATGCAATGAGCTGTTTGGCCTGCCCTGTGCTTAACCTGCAATGAAAATTGAAATGAAATGAAAATGTAATAGTAAGATTAAACGAGAACTTACCAGTTTGATGTTTGATCTTTATTTTATGAGGAGTTACGATGAGCGATTACGTGAAGAAGGCCGTCAGCCTGCATGTGCATCATTCTTCAAAGCAGCGGTGTGAAATCACAGATAATAATGGTTGAACTGAACAGACTAAGATTAGAGAAGTGTAGAACTACCAGATGACCTTTATGATATGAGCGTTGGGCACGTAATCGCTCATCGTAACTCATAAAATAAAGATCAAACTTCAAACTGTTAAGTTCTCATTTAATCTTACCATTTTACTTCAGAGTCACGTGAGTGACTACATGAAGATTTCAAAGCTCTGTGATTTCATGCCGGAATTGAGTCCATGCGTACACACTACATGAAGTGACCATGGATGAGTGAAAAAGATTAATGCATTCAGACATGACTAGTTTGTTAAAAATGCTGATGCTTTAATCATCAAAGGAAAATAATAGTGACCCCTCTCTTCCAGGGGGAAACTATAAAACAGAATCTAAAATTGAATTGGCAAATACCCCCGGTTTGCCAATGGGTTATTATAAAATGTTGGGAAAGTATGTTTGTTTGCACATCCTGCAGCTGCTAGGATGTGGTCCAGTGGAACATACATACCTCTTGGAGCTGATGTAGTAGCAGCCCTGGTGGAGTGAATGTTGAAAATATAGTATCGACTCATGCATTAGCCAAAACTCCATTTAACCACCTGGAGATGGTAGAACTAATACTTATGAAGTTTTTTGTAACTATCAAACATTGCTAGTTTGGAGCCTTTAAGGCTCCAGGTGACCTAGACGTATTGTTGTAAATGTGTGACCTCTCGTTACCGAAGGTCCATGGGGTATGCCATGAAACTAGTTTGATACCTAACGCCCCTGGTTTGTTCCGGTTAATTAACTCAAAACATAAAATATTATGTTATTAGTGGATGTAACCATCCTGTCCAGTCACAATTTATGTAGTGACTGGACCTGTTGCACTGAGGCCAGTGTCATGAGGATAAGTACCTTATGAGAGCCGGCCAAAGATAAGGATGTAGCTGGAGCCATCTGGTGAAGTAATGTTAACATTTCGTCAATGTCCCATACTTCCATGTAACTTGGCCTGGGAGAACTTGTGTTAAATATATCCTATAAATTCTGGTTATCAGAGGGTGAGACCCGAGAGTGTGGGTCCCACTTGCTGCAGAAAATATGATGAGAAGGCACGTTGGCACAGTTAATGGCACTTTAACTTAATTATTGTCAAAGACCCATTTGAAAATGAGCTCTAAGACATCAGCTATCCGTGCTGTATAGTATGTAACATGTGTATTCAAACAAAAACGCTTCCCATCTGCTGAAGTGGAAATGTACTGCCTTTTTGTGCTTTTCCTGTACTCTGCAGTGAGCACTATATGGATCGGTCTGACAACACGAGCCGCAGGAATAGTCGTCTCAGAGTCTGCAAGTCAATGAATTGATTTATCATGCAGAGGCTGGTTTCCTGAGTCACAGGCTGAACCAGCAAAATTTTATGTTTTGAATAACCATATAAGGGCCTACATTATTCCCAACATTAGCAGAAACCATGGCTGCCATTGAGGCAGTTTGCAAAGCCTGAAGCGGTATCTTGCTGATTTATTGCAAGACCCAACTGATGAGGCAGAATGGAGGAGAGACATGCAAGAACATTCCTCCCTAGTGTGGCGATAATTTATCTCTCGCCACTGTATGTCACATATTTTGCAACTGGCAAATGAGCCTGGATGAAACATATCGATATTTGGTGTTCCATCGAGCCAAAATGACATTAAATACTTTGTGATCCAACATCCATTCTGTGTTGTCATTGATTTCACGTGATGATACAATAGCGTCAAATTAGGTTAGGTAAATATTACAGGATACTTTAACTTGATTGCACCCATGTGACTAACATATGGCACCATCATAGTGTATCAACTTGGAGTTGAGCATGCAGATTATGCATATTCTCACAATAACCTTTAACCTACAGAATGCACCTGGTGTTTATAGGTAGTTGATACCAATAACTAAAAAATTGGTAACTCATGCAAACCGCATCCGCCTCCGTAACTGGAGATGGCATTCGGAATTTCTCATATTTGAGCACTAGCATCAGTTTGTAATTACTGAAGATTTCTGACCAAAATTACAGGAGGAATGCTTAATACTGCCACCATTGTGACTTTGGTAGCATCAGCTGGTAATAGCATAGGTCTGTTAATAATGACCTATATGGTACTTGAGAGGTTAATTATTTGCATATTGTAAGTTCTGATAATGCAAAGGCCCAATTTGCACCACTGAAACACAGCTGCTACATTGCCAATTACACTTGATGAATAGAAGGCTGCTTCATAACAACGAGGTTGTTACAGGCTTCTGTTAATTCCATCTCTTGCCCCAGGGCAGAGTCCCTGTTAAGTTGATAGTTAAATGTAAATCCCAATAATCAATAGTTCTGATTGGTATCAACTTAAATGTAACTGGATGGATGAGGGACACCAATGTCTCAAATATAGTTTGGGGCTGCAACAGTTAATTTTAATTAAAAAACAGTGTTTAAAACATCATCCAGATAGGCGATAACAAATGTTCTTGAGCTCTGAGCAGCCCAAGCATCAGTTTTAGTAATTTGGTAAATATACCTGGGAGCTGAAGTTAGCCCATTTTGCAACGCTTTAACTGTTATCATTGACACATCCAGATAAATTTCAAATACCTCTGGTGATCCCTGTAAATGGGAACTGAATAGCATGCATCTTTGATATCGATGCTTGCCATATAGCTCCTATAGAAATCAATTGTTAGACAGCAACAAAGTTTCCTATTCTGAAAGTTTATACTGCACATACGAGTTAAATCTGGATGAAGTGACATCCTTCATCTTTCACCCTGTCCTGAAAGGCAATCCTGGCCATAATACTGGGCCTGCCTCGAAAGACAACTCCAGCATCAATTCCAAGCCTGCTTGGAACCTATGTATGTTGTGCAGTATAAAGTAATCACATGTTATCATCAATTTTTTAAAACCCAGATCTGAATCTCATGTTATCATTGTCACTTGTACAAAAAACATAAGTGTAAATATGACCAACATGTAAATGGTCCACAACCCCATGTTTCGGAAGAACCAGACCCACCTACCTCCATGGCTACCGGTGGTCTTATGGTGAGCCCAAAGGCCGCTGATGCAGGTTCTTTTTCCCATCCTTGACTGGAGAGTAGGACTGGTAGGGTGCGTGAATTCCATATTTTCCCTGAGACCAGCTTGGGCCTTGGTCTAAAACCTCATTATACTGAGAACTTTGGCCATAATTCCGTGCGCAGCTTTCAAGCTACCACCGGCTTCAGTGAACCGCTTACCCCCAATGGAGGCGTGGGGTGTGCCGTCACCTACCGATGAAACTTTGTTCATCGTCGGCACCCTGATTAGTCCGACAGCTTTTTGCTTCCTCATCCTGGTCTTACCTGTGGGATAAGTCTTACCTGAAGAGAGGATTCGTTGGCTGGTTTCATTTCCTGGATTTCATGCCCTCCGATGTCACCCTGATAGCGCTGTTCATTGCCGGCACTTGTAGTGTGAGGGAACTATGGCCCCCTCCGGCTATTCTGCCAACGGGTGGAGACCAACTGTTCCGACAGCAAAACCTTTGTTTGCGAGTATCTCTTGAAGCCATATGCATGTGCTCCAGTATGTTCCACGGACATACTTTCAATTTTAAGGGTACACAAAAGGCTGGAGAAACTCAGCGGGTGCAGCAGCATCTAGGGAGCGAAGGAGATAGGCGACGTTTCGGGTCGAGACCCATCTTCAGACTGGTTAGGGATCAGGGAAACGAGAGATATAGACGGTGATGTGGAGAGATAAAGAACAATGAATTAAAGATATGCAAAAAAGTATCGATGATAAAGGAAACAGGCCATTGTAAGCTGTTTATAGTGTGAAAATGAGAAACTTTCAATTTTAAAGTCAGTTACGCACTGACCACTCGCACTCCCCTCCACAACGAGGGAGATTCATAGTCAGCCCTGAAAACAGGTGCTGCCACAGGCCCCTGAGGATACCTGCGCTGACATGGCCCCTCCTATGAACCAATATCAGGATTTGTGCTCTGAGTCACACAGGAACTGACCCTGAATGCTCCTCTCCTCGGAGAGGGAGACATTGTGCAGCCCTGAAACAGATGCCGCTGCCGCGGGCCCCCGAGGAGACCCGCGCTGATAACTCCCTCCTCTGGAGTATCATTGTGGAGCAACCTCTCCATCAGGTGCTCCATGTGGGTTTAGACGTCCGCAGACGCTACCCATTGAAGGAGGGGAACCCTCATGGCCTGACTCCCCTAGTCCACAGGCCTGACCATCTTACTTTTGGTTTTACCACCTTTCTGGGGACCCACAGCGGTCTGGAAGTGGCTGACCACTATATGTTGGAGGGGTCCCTCCTGGCCTGATTTCCACAGGCCTACCCAACTTGCTGTTGGTTTTACCCCCTTCCTGGGAACCACAGCGGTCTGTAAACAGCTGACCCCTGTATGTCGAGGGGGGACCCTCTTGGCCTGACTTCACAGACCTTGCCGGCTTGTGGTTCGTTTTACCCCCTTCCTGGGAACCACAGCTAGTCTGGAAGGAGATGACCCCTGTATGTCGGGGGGGGGGGGGGGGACCCTCCTGGCCTGGCTTCACAGACCTTGCCAGCTTATGGTTTGTTTTACCCCCTTCCTGGGAACCACAGCCGGGTTTGAAGCCACTGACTGTTGTCAGTGACTTGGGTGGCGAACCCGATGGCTGCTGGCTACCCGCACTTCCGATGTCTCTGTAGCCGGTTCCCCGTGATCCCGGTATCCGTGGTCCGAGACCGGGATTCCACGCGGTTCATGACTGGTTTCACGGCCCGTCCAGACTTCGCCCCAATTTGTCCAGCAGGTATATCTCTTGGACAGAGATTCCTGCAGAAAAAGAAAACAGAAAACCTGGGAATGAGGTGAAACTTACCTTCAGGTTTAACTTACCACTGGACAGACCAACGCTACTGCCAGTCGATTCGTTTCGCAAAGCTAGTCAAAGTAATGACATGCATGCGGGCTGACAGCCTTCTTCACGTGGAAATGGAAATGAAATGAAAATGCAATCAGCTGTTTGGCCTGCCCTGTGCTTGAAACTGCAATGGGAATGGACACGAAATGAAAATGCAAACTATTCGGCGTGCCCTGCGCTTGAAACTGCAATGGGAATGGAAATGAAATGGAAATGCAATGAGCTGTTTGTCCTGTCCTGTGCTTGAAACTGCAATAGGAATGGAAATGAAATGAAAATGCAATGAGCTGTTTGGCCTGCCCTGTGCTTCAAACTGCAATGAAAATGGAAATGAAATGAAAATGCAATGAACTGTTTGGTCTGCCCTGTGCTTGAAACTGCAATGGAAATGGAAATGAAATGAAAATGCAATGAGCTGTTTGGCCTGCCCTGTACTTGAAACTGCAATGGAAATGGATCTGAAATTTTCAGCCCACAATGCCCCTATTAGCTGAGAAACCAGTCCCTTTTGCCCAAAATGCATGTATTAGCCCAGGAGGAGAATTTTGGCCCAAAAGGCCCATGTCAGGCCAGGAAAAGTCCAGAAAAAGTGCCTTTCACTGAGATTTCACAGATTTCTTTTTAAACAAGCCCCTTCAGCCCATCAAACCTGTACTAGCCCAGGAGGAGTTCCTTCGGCACATCAGTAAGTATTTCCCCTGCAAGTATTAAACCTCACCCCAGTAATTTTCACCCTCCCTTCATTGGCTTCCTGTGAGATCCAAGCCAGGATAGACTTTCCTCCTTCATTGCTGTGATCTGCAGAAAAATATGAAAAATGTCTAAAATTGATTCTCCACCCTCCCCCCCTTCTCTCTCACAGAGTCACTCACCTGTTTTGGGCAGAATTTCTGGCAGGTTTTGAGCTGCCACCAACCAGCCCCGATTGACTAGGCTGCCAGCCCACCAGGCCTGAGTGACTGAGCTTTCAGCCCACCAGCCCAGAGTGACTGAGCTGCCAGCCCACCAGGCCCGAGTGACTGAGCTGCCAGCCCACCAGGCCTGAGTGACTGAGCTGCCAGCCGAATAATCCATTTGGCCCACAATGTCCATACTAGCCCTCTGGAAACCAGCCCCTTCGGCCCACAACACCCATTCTAGCACACTAGAAAGCCCCTCCCACCCCAACGGGCCACCAATATTGGAATTGGTGGAGAGGTGGAATATTGCGTTGGGGGACCAGCCCTTCCGTGTGAACATGGGACTCAACGGGTCCCACTTAGTCTAGTATGATATAAAAATAATGGGCGAGAAGTTTTATTGCCCAGTATTACTTCAGCGAATAATTTTTAATTAATCTTTTATTGTTAAATTAATTTTTTTAATTATTATTATTTTTTTTAATTTCAAATAATCTTTTAGGTGGTTTTATCCGACTCAAGGAACAAAGGAGCCACTTACTATTGTCAGCATCTGGTACCATTCACCATATGATGCTCTTCTTGCACGTTGTTGGCAACTTTAGACCATGTTGGCAAAGAAACCCACCCTCTGGGCTCATAGCCTGTTGGCACTTCAGCCTTTGATAGACCTCCACCAACCTACCTTCTCTGATAGACACAAATGCTGAAGCAACTCAGTGGGTTGGGCAGCATCTCTGGAGAAAAATAATTGGTGATGTTTCAGGTCGAGTCCCTTCTTCAGACTAAGGGCGGCACAGTGGAGCAGCAGGGGAGATGCTGCAGTACAGTGAATGTAGCGCCGGAGACCCAGGTTCGATCCTGATTACGGGTGCTATCTATACGGAGTTTGTACGTTCTCTCCTGCGTGGGTTTTCTCCAAGATCTTCGGTTTCATCCCACGCTCCATTGAGGTGGTTAATTGAGTAGGTTAATTGGCTTGGTAAACATAAAAATTGTCGTTAGTGTGTGAAGGATCGCGTTAATGTGCAGCGATCGCTGGTCGGCGCGGACCCGGTGGGCCAAAGGGTCTGTTTCCACACAGTATCTCTAAACTAAACTAAATGTCTCTACCTGAAATGTCACCTGTTCCTTCTCTCCAAAGCTGCTGCCTGACCCGCTGAGTTACTCCAGCATTTAGTCTCTCTTCAGTGCAAACAGAAGATACAAGATCTCCCCACCCAAAGCGAAAGAATCATACCAAGGGAGAGAATGATGCTGACAAAATGTCAACATTACCATAAAAGCAAACGTGAAGACATAACATGGCGAAGATTAGCCGGCAGTTGGAGGATAAGGAGAAAAAATGAAAGTGAAGGTAGGCTAGCCAATAATATAAAAGAGGATAGCAAAAGTATTTTTCAGACATATAAAGGGTAAAGTGCGTGGCAAAAGTGGACAATGCTGCTGGAGGGTTCTGATAGAGGTAGCTGTTGAGATTGTAGAGGCATCAGTAGTGATCTTTCAAGAATTACCCGAGGACTGGAAAATTGCAACTGTAACTCCACTGTTTAAGAAGGGAGCAAAGCAAAATAAATTAAATTATAGGAGTTAGGCCAGAGGCATTTCGTTGTCTCTGTACTGTACACTGCACAATGATAATTAAAGATTGAATTGAATTGAATTGAATTGAATTCATCTGGATGGTAAGATTTTAGAGTCCACTAGACCAAGTTGGGGGTTGGGGGGGTGGGGGGCGCGGTGTCACACGGGAGGACTGATCCCCAAATGTGGCGTCGGCTCTCACCCCGGAGACGGGCGCCCCCTGGAGCCAATCACCCGTTCCCCCTGTAGATCAAACAGTATTGCTGATTTTATCTGTGTCTGGTTTTGCTGCTGATGACCTGATCCATAATCCATGTCAGGTTTTCCACACCACCACCACCTTGTGGCATGCGGGCAGCTATGTTGATTTTTAGATTTAGCCCACAGTACTCATCTTGATGGTCTCTGTATGTATACAAATTAAAGTACTTGTTATGATATATAATAGTAAGATTAAATGACAACTGACCAGTTTGAAGTTTGCTCTTTATTTTATGAGCAGTTCCGATGAGGGATTATGTGAAGAGCCTGCCAGCCCGCATACGTGTCAATCTTCAAAGCAGCGGTGTGAAATCACAGATAACAGTTGTTGAACTGAATATAGGAAGATTCGAGAAACTAGAACTACCAGCTGACCTTTATGAGAGAGGGTTGGGAGCGGAGGGCACGTAATCCCTCATCGTAACTCCTCATAAAATAAAGATCAAACGTCAAACTGGTAAGTTCTCATTTAATCTTACTATTTTACTTCAGAGTCATGTGAGTGACTACGCGAAGATTTCAAAGCTCTGAGTGCATGCCATGAACACGAGTCCATGCAACACCCTGCGTTAGTTCACCAAGGAGGGTAAATTTTGAAACAGAACTTAAAATTGAATTAGCAAACACCCCCGGCCTGGCAATGGGTTAGTTATAAAACGTTTGGAAAGTTCTCTCGTTTGACCATCCAGCCGTCGCGAGGATGTGGTCCAGTGGAACCGCCAAAACCCTTGCTGCTGATGTTGTTGCAGCCCTGGTGGAGTGAGATTTAAAAATATTAGTGTTCACACCTGCACAAGCCAAAACCTGTCTTAACCACCTAGAGATGGTCTGCTCTGACACCTCTTGTGAGGTTTTTTTGTAACTAACAAACAGTGCTAGTTCAGTGCCTTTGAGGCTTTTTGTGACCTTAATGTATTGTTGTAAATGTGTGACCACATGCAACCGAAAGTCCTCGGGGTATGCCATAAACTCCAATTTGAGACCTGATGCCCCTGGTCTGCTCTGATTGACTAAGTCATGCACATAAAAAGTTATTTTATTGGCAGATGTCACCATTGTGTCCAGTTGCAGTTTATGCAACGACTGGACCCGTTGCGCCGAAACCAGCGCCATCAGCATAACCACTTTAAAAGTGAGTTTGACCAGTGACAGGGATGTAGCTGAAGCTCACAGCCGAAGCAGCGTCAGTACAATGTTCACATCCCATATCTGGGGGGATTGGTGTTGAAGATACCCTTCATAAATCTGGATATCAGCGAGTGAGACCTGACAGCGTGGTGTCCCGATCCTAGCAATAAGCATGACAACAATGCACTCCTGGCACAATTAATGGCACTGTAACTCAATCTTTCATTAAATAATAGACTGGACAGAAATTCCAAGACATCCGTCACACGTGCCGTGTCATACATGATGTTGGACTGCAAACAGAACATTTCCCATCTCTTAATATAGGAGATGTACTGCTTTTTGGTGGTATCTCTCCAAGCTGCAGTGATCACGTCCACAGTTCGATCCGACAGTCCGAGCCCCAGGAAAGGTCTCCTCAGAGTCTGCAAATCAACAAATTTATTCGGTCATATAATGGGTGGCTCTCCCCTGTTACGGGATGAACCTGCAGATTACTGCGTTTGGGAATGGCCATAAAAGGTTCTGATATAATTTCCAGAATCAATGGCTGTGTAGGCCAGTCAGGCACTACCAAAATGCCTGACGTGGAGTCTTGTTGGATCTTTTGCAAGACCCGATTGATGAGGCAAAAAGGAGGAAATGCATGGAAGAACATTTGGTGCACGCTGTGTGGGTGGCAATGAATTGGGAAAGAACTCGATTTGGAACCCCTGTATACTGTGCAGTATAAATGGATCAGACATTATCCAACTCCTTTCATTCAAAAACAAGTGTAATCTCCCATAAACGTGTAAACGGTCCACACACCCCATGTTCCGGAACGAACCAAACCCACCTACCTCCATGGTTACCGATGGTTTTGTGGTTTTTATTTCTGCCCCCGAGGTTTGGGGGGTAGGGGTGCTGGAGTGCGCGAATGACACATCTTCCAAGAGGGCTGGCCTGGGCCGGCCTAAAAAAGACTTCTGCCCAGAATATACGGCCTTCGAGCTTTCACCAGCTTCAGAGAACCGCTTGCTGCTGGTGGATGCGTAGGGGTGCAGCCGCCGGAATTGAGAAGCTTTGCTGGTCGACGGCGCCTTTATCAGCCCGACAGCTTTCGCTTCTTCAGGTCCTTGACCTGTTTTGGCAGGATTTCTCCAAAGAGGAGATTCGGCGGCTGAACGTTGCTGGCTCTGCACAACCCCGCACATTTGGGGTTCAGGGCAGGTCGGATGGCACTTTTGCAAAAGCAATTGATTTCAAAATGTGTGTTGCACATTAATGCCAGGGCATCCTGCTGTCCATCAGACAATGGACCCTCATCCACGGACCTGGCAAACGCCGTTATGCCCGAGGCCAGCAATTTGAGGATTCTCTGGAGCTTTACTTCTTGGGCCTTGATGCCCCATCCAATATATCCCCAAATCGAGTTGTTCACGGCCGGTACACTTACTGAAGCACAGTTCCCAGGTGCATTGTATTTGGCAGCTGTATCTATTACATGCTCCTGCAGCTGGTGGGAGGTGAGGTAGTTGATGCTTGCAGCAAGTTCCTCCTGTAGCGGCTCCCCTGTTTGCGAGGGTATCGCAAATTTGGAAGCTATGGCAGGCAAATCCTGTGCTTTGTGCACCTGATGCATACTGATATGCTCCTCAGCCATACCACCGAATTCGGAGTCAGTCTAGTACTGACTCCGTACACTCTCCTCCTCAGAGAGGGAGACATTGTGCAGCCATGAACCAGGCACCGCCGCGGGCCCCCGAGGAGACCCGCGCTGATATAACTCCATTTGTTGGTGCATATCATGATGGAGCATCCTTTCCATCAGGTGCTCCATCTGGGATAAACATCCAAGGACGCTATCCATTGTAGGAGGGGAACCTTCTTGACCTGACTCGTCCGAGTCCACAGGCCTATCCGACATTCTCTTGGCTTCACCCCCTTTCTGGGGAACCATAGTGATCTCAACAGGCAGCAAGTCGGAAGCTGCTGACCGCACTGTCAGCGACTCAGGTGGCGAAATCGACGGGCGCCGGCTACCCGCACTCCCGCGGTCCTCCGTAGCCGTTTTCCCCACGGCCCGTTAGACTTTGCCCTGGACCTTTCCATGATGATTTGAAATTCGCCGTTCTGTAATCAAGATTGCAGAACAAAAACTTACCTGTAGGGCCTTTTAAACTTACCGCTGGAGGAGCAGCGCGGCTCCCAGCCAGCTGTGCGCCATGCGTTAGACAATAACGACACGCATGTGGGCTGGCGGGCTCTTCACATAGTCACTCATGTGACTCCGAAGTAAAATGACTCTGTATCATAAGTACTTTGCACATGGTGTCAGAGGTGGGATTTTGGTTGGACTTTGGCTGCTATTTACAAGGCTTTTCAGTCTCAGACATGGCTGAAGGTTTCAGAAAACCTGACCCACTTGTTTTCGATAACAGAATCCGATGGTGGTTGCACATCTTTGAGCGACAGTATGACTTGTTCATTGCTGCAACTTCTCATGACAAGCCGGCAGTGGTCCGTGCAAACATGCTCCTTCTATTCGCAGGAGATGAAGCTTACAAACGAGCACAACAGTTTGTGTATGCTGGGAAAATAACTCATCGACCTGTCGATGGTGGAGCGCCGATCGTGGCCCCGGCTGAGTTGCCGGTCGACCCGGAGTGTCTCAAGAGAAGGTTTTGGCAGTTGTGTGACCCTCAAGCTAATCCACTCATCCAACGTGAAAATGTTCTCAAGATACCAGAATGAGAACAAAACTATTGAATCTTTTGTTTGTGCTGTAAGAAGGCTGCAGGAACTTGCAGATTTTGTGATCTCAAAGACGAATTTATTAGAGACCGGTTGGTATGTGATCTTTTTAATGAAAAACTGAGAAGGAAGCTTGTCCATGATCCTGCAATAACTCTGGATAGCGCTATCACAGTCTGTGAGAATTATGAGCTATCGATTCGCAATGCCCAAACGCTCACTCAGGCACAGCATTCCAACGCCGGAGTTGATTGTATACATTCCAGTGTAGGAGTTGATAGTGTTCTAGCTACGTTTTCAAGGCAATGGAGGCAGCAGCAGATGGCACTCCTAGGACAACTTGGGCACACTCACTTCTTATTTCCCAATCAACCCAAGCAAGAATTAACATTGCAGAGACAGCTTAATTATCGTGCAGCTCGTTTTATTCAAGAATGTAACTGTGGTGGAGGGGGCACTTGGCTAAGAGAGAGAAGTGCCCTGCCTTTGGTCAAGTGTGGCACTCAGCAGCTTGAGAGCCCATTGTGATTGGTGCACTGTGAGTGGCATTGTGACATCATCACTGGAAGCTGCTGGAAAAGCTCTCTGTGAGAAGCTGCGGTTACCATTGGCAATGTCCCATTGTGATGTCATTTGTAAATGAGATCTATTGTGATTGGACATCTGTGAGATGGCATTGTGGCATCATCACTAGAAGCTGAAAAAGGGCTCTCTGTGAGAAGCAGTTTTTGCCTTTTTTTTAAACTTTATTCATGAATAACATGAAATATAGAATGAAATCTTAAGTTAACCTGAGTACGACATGGACGGGAAAAATGTGTTAGAATATGTGAAAATATAAGCGCCAGCATGTAGTGTTTTGAGGAAGGTACAAAACATACATGCACATACACACACAAGACGAGTATATAGATAGATAGATTATTAAGGATGAGGTTTTGGAGTACTTTGATAATGTAGGCCAAAGTTAGCATGGTTTCTTTAAGGGGTGATCTTGCTTGATATTTTGCGGAAGTCACAAGCAGTATAGACAAAGGAGAGGTGTTGATGGTGTTTACTTGGACTTTCAGAATGCCTTTGATAAGTTGCCACACATGAGGCTGCTAAACAAGGTACGAGCCCATGATATTGGAGGCAAAGTACTAGCATGGATAGAAGATTGGCTGACTGGCACAAGGCAAATAGTGAGAACAAAGGGTGCCTTTTCTGGTTGGCTGCCGGTGGCTGGTGGTGTTCCGCAGCGGTCGATGTTGGGTCCGCTACTTTTCAAGTTGCATGTTAATGATCTGGGTGATGGAATTGTTGAGCAAAGTATATGGTCATGTACTGTTGCAGAAGGAATAAAGGCATAGACTATTTCCCAAATGGAATTCAGAAATCGGAGGTGCAAAGGGACTTGGGACTGCTGATGCAGGATTTCCATAAAGTTAATGTGCAGATTGCGTCATTATGAAGGCAGGCAAATACAGTTTGTATTCATTTCGAGAGGACTAGAATATAAAAGCGAGGATGTAATTCTAAGGTTTTATAAGGCACTGGTCAGACCACATTTGTGAGCAGTTTTGGGCTCCAAATCTGAGGAACTATGTGCTGACATTGGAGAGGAGGTTTTTGAGAATGATCCAGGTGATGAATAGATTAACGTATGATGAGCGTTTGATGGCTCTGGGCCTGCACTCGCTGGAGTTTAGAAGGATGAGGGGGTATATCATTGAAAACTACCAGGCTAAGATAGAGAGGATGTGGGCAGGATGTTTCCAATAATGGGAGAGTCTAAGACCAGACGGCACAGACTCAAATAAAATTCTGCTTTAGAATGGAGATGAGGAGGAATTTCTTAGTCAGAGGGTGGTGAATTTGTGGAATTCATTGCCACAGACGGCAGTGGAGGCCAGGGCAATGGATATTTTTAAGGCAGAGATAGATAGATTCTTGATTAGTGATGAAGTAAAAAGTTATGAGCAGAAGTCAGGAGGACGGGGTTGAGAGGGAAAGATAGATCAGCCATAATCAAATGGCAGAGCGCTCGATTGGCCGAAAGCCTAATAATTCTGCTCCTTTATCTTATGAACCTTGTGACATGATAGTGGTGTTGGAGAGGGTGGGGTGGGGGGTATGGGGGGGAGGGGGTGTTGAGAAAGCTGGAAGAGAGGTGGGGCCAAGATAAACCAGGAATAAATTATAAATGAATGCCAACGTCTGCTGCATCTCCCGGTTGCTAACCATTTTAACCCCTTCCGATTCCCAAACTGAACCTTCTGCCCTGGGCCTCCTCCATTGGCAGAGTGAGACTACACACAAACCAGAGGAACAGCACCTCGTATTCCAGTTTACATAAAAGCCTGAAGGAAGTGCAGCACTGGGACCAGGAGAGGTGCTGCACAGCAGCAGGAGAGAGGGCACTAGCACCTGAATCATTAGGTCAATAATTCATCCGACCTGGTCTTGGTTTTCAGTCTGCGTGTGGCTCGGGTTACAGTGAGTACTCTAATACCAAGCATCTGCACTGTCACGGGCCTCAAACGAAACAGTACATTTCTCCCAGCTTCTCACTGCCTTAGTCAGGGCCCACCTTAGGGGGTGCGGGGCCCAATTGGGAACAATTTTGGTGAGCCCCAGGTTCACAGCCAAGCTCTGTCATTTAGTATATATTATGAAATTGTACACTGAGGTGCTATGGATTATACACGGTCTGAATCTCACCTACTCCCGTTTGACTGTTAGTACCTCCACTGGCTTCCAACCTTTACCATAGCAGCTAATTACCATTCAACTGCATTATGTGATTGGACACAATGCCCTTGGAGACAGCAGCTGATTGGATGGGGGGATATCTATTTGTTGATTGGACTGGAATTTTAAGGCAAGCTGGTTGGTGATTGGACGCAACCCCCTTAGAGACAACGATTGATTGGCCGCCAAATAATCAGGCACAAAATAATTGACAAATAGGAAAACAAAAATCGCTGGTCAGTGCGAACTCAGTGGACTCTCTGGCTGTATCTCCAAACTAAACAGTATAACATGCAGGTACATTCATTTAAAATAAAATTCAGTGATTATTTCACATGATTTCTCACTGTGTAAAGCTCAGTATCTGACCAATTTCTGTTTAATACGTTTGGTCTGCTGTGAGCATTTTTCTCTCCCAAAACAGTTCATATCTAGCAATACGGTCAGCGAACCAGACAGCATTGGACGCAGTCATGCGATTAGCAAACCATTGATAAGATTTGATGGGGCACCCTGAGCTTTTTTGCACGTATTAAGGTTAAGTTATTGAATATATTTGTTTCTCATTTGTTCTCATAAAATCTATGAGTATTGTGTTTGCACGCCTGTTATGCTGCTGCAAATACGAATTTCATTGTTCTGTTGTGGGTGCACATGATAATTATACATTCTTGACTCGACTCTTCACTCATGCATTTGTGCAATAGAAAGCGGGTAACCATTGCACTCTGCGCCAAGTTAAAAAGAGTCAGCAGTTAGTCAGGAAGTGACTATTCGCCTCCAAAGAGCAACACTTTGTTAGGTGGCTTCACTAAATGGTGTGACTCAATATTCCTCCAGCAGTTTTTTTGTTTTGCTCAAGATCTGCAGTCGCTTGCGATTTAGTACTATGTTCCGCTGCGATCTAACTAATGGATGGCCCATGTTGAAGCACACGCAGCATTGAAATGCAAATACGACAATTAGCAAGATTATTGAACAATACAGTAACACGTAGCTCAGAGGACACTGCGGTTTAATGTTACAAATGCCCATTGTCACGAAGTGTCACTTTTGGCAACAATACCAGTTTTTAAGAAGGCAGACTTTGCACTGACCACTTGAAAATAAATCAGTGGTTAACTGGCAATGTAAAGGTGATGGTGTGCCTGCCACCAAAGCAGCAGACACAGTCGGAGGAAGGTGAGGGAGTGGGAGATGAATGTGGACGGACAGGGGGTGAAACAAAAAGATAAAGAGCTGGTTTCTAGTCCAACAGCAGTACACAACTTGAAAGCAGGTCTAAGAGGCTGAAGGCTTCAGGCTGTAAAATTTCTATAAAATCACCACTCATCCTCTTGAGCAAGGACTAAAACCCTAGTCTGCCCAACCTCTCCCTATAGCTCAGGTCCTCAAGTCCCGGCAACATCTTCCCTGCTCTCTTTCCAGCTTAACATCTTTCTTATAGCAGGGTTCCAAAACGAAACATATTACTTGTAAAACTGTAACATAACATCCCAACTTCTATACTAAATAACTTGCTAATGAAGGCCAATGTGCCAAAAGGCTTCTCGACCACCCAAATTGATGATGTTATATTAAAAGAGCTATTTTAAGGATAAGGGGGAAACTCCAGCTTTTTGTGTCTATCTTCGGTTTAAACCAGCATCGACAGTTCCTTCTTACACACTTATGGTCTATCACCTTTGAAATCAAATGTCTCTTTATCATTTTCATGCCAAATGGACAATTTCACATTGTTTCACATTAGACTCCATGTCACGGAGTTGAAATGTTGTAATAAGCAATGCTCCTGAAACAAAGCTTGGTCCTGACCCTGAAGCTATCTTGGGCTTTGGGTTAAGTCCAGCCTTTGTTTCCCTAAAGCAGTGGGCTTTCAGAGCAAACACTGCAGTGGTCTGGAGCCCCATCAAGGTCATATAGGTAACGGCACCAGATTTCCTACCCAAATGGTTTTTTGGGGTGCCGCAAGGCTCAGTGCTGCGACCCCACTTGTTTACGAAATATATTAATGATTTAGACGAGGGAATTAAATGTAACATCTCCAAGTTTGTGGATGACACAAAGCTGGGTAGAACAGTGAGCTGCGAGGAGGATGCTATGAGGTAGCAGGGTGACTTGGATAGGTTGGGTGAGTGGGCACATGCATTGGATAAATGTGAGGTTATCCACTTTGGTGGCAAGAACAGGAAGGCTGATTATTATCTGAATGATTTCAGATTAGGAAAAGGGGAGGTGCAATGAGACCTGGGTGTCCTTGTACATCAGTCACTGAAAGTAAGCATGCAGGTACAGCAGGCAGTGAAGAAAGCTCATATTGGCCTTCTTTGCGAGAGGCTTTGAGATTAGGAGCAAGGAGGTCCTCCTGCAGTTGTGCAGGCCCCCAGTGAGACTAAACCTGGAGTATTGTGTGCAGTTTTGGTTTCTAATTGGAGGAAGGACATTATTGCTATTGAGGGAGTGCAGCGTAGGTTTACAAGGTTAATTCCCGGGACTGTCATATGATGAAAGAATGGGTCGACTGGGCTTGTATTCACTGCAATTTAGAAGGATGACAGGATATCTTATAGAAATATGAAATTCTTAAGGGATTGGACAGGCTAGATGCAGGAAAATGTTCCTAATGTTGGAGGAGTCCAGAACTAGGGGTCAGAGTTGAAGAATAAGGGGTAGGCCATTTAGAACTGAGATGAGGAAAAACCTTTTCACCCGGAGAGTTGTGAATCTCTGTCAATTCACTGGATGTTTTCAAGAGAGAGTTAGATTTAGCTCTTAGAGCTAATGGAATCAAGGGATATGGGTAAAAAGTGGGAATGGGTTACTGATTTTGGTTGATCAGCCATGATCATATTGAATGGCTCGAATGGTCCGAATGGTTAACTCCTGCACCTATTTTCCATGTTTCTGTGAAACAACAATCAAGTCATCATTACTGGCACTTTAATTTAATTAACTGACATTAAATTCCCCAGATATTGTGATGAGATTCAGATTTATGGCTCCAGGTTATTATCATAAGCTTCTTGATTACTAGTACAGAGACTCAGTCATCATGCCATCATACTTGTTATGAATTTTATTAGTTACCACAGTTACCTATGCCTTGAATATGGTGCCTCAGTGGATATAGTGCCTCAGTGGGTTTAAAGCTAGGTAAATCTCGAAGACCTGATGAAATATATCCCAGGCTGCTGTGGAAGGGAAGGAGCGAGATTGTTGGGGCCTGGCAGAGATTATTTACTGGCCACAGGTGAGGTTTCCGGTGACTGTAGGACATCTAATAGAGTCATAGAGTCTTACAGCTAGAGTCAGAGTCTTTACCTTGATTTTCAGAAAACGTTTGATGAGGTGCCACACATGTGGGTGCTAAGGAAGATGGTTTCAAAGGGCAGATACTAGCATGGAGGATAGCAGATTGGCTGGATGGCAGAAGGCAAAGAGTGACAATACAATCGGCTTTTTCTGGTTGACTACTAGTGATTAGCGGAGTTCGGCAGGGGTCGGTGCTGTGGCCGCTATTCTTCACGTTGTATATTAATGATTTGGATGAAGGGATTGAAGGCTTTGTGGCCACATTTGCAGATGATATGAAAATGGGTGGAGGGACAGGTAGTGTAGAGAAACAAGGGACTCTGCAGAAGGAATTGGGCAGGTTGGGAGAGTGGGCAGAGAAGTGGCAGATGGAATATAGTGTAGCAAAGTGTGGAGTCATGCATTTTGGTAGGAATAAAGGTGTAGACTATTTTCTAAATGGGGAGAGAATCCAGAAATCGGAGGTGCAAAGGGACTTGGGAATGCTGGTGCAGAATTCCCAAAAAAGTTAATTTGTAAGTCGAATCAGTGGTAAGGAAGGCAAACACAATGCTGGCATTTATTTAAAGAGGGCTAGAATACAAAAACAGAGATGTGAGGCTCTATAAGGCACTGGTCAGGCCACATTTGTGGTGCTGTGAGCAATTTTGAACACCATGTCTGAGGAAGAATGTGCTGGCTCTGGAGAGGGTCCAGAGGTTTACAAAAATGATCCCAGAGATGAATGGGTTAACATATTTGTTTGTGTTTGTTGGCACTGGACCTGTACAAGCTGGAGTTTAGAAGGATGTGGGGATACTTCATTGAAACTTACTGAATAACGAAAGGGTTTGGTAAAATGGATGTTTCCACTAAGGGGAGAGTCTCGGACGGATGTCATGGCCTCAGAATTAAAGGACATTCCTTTAGAAAGGAGATGAGGGGGAATTTATTTTGGAGGGTGGTGAATCTGTGGAATCCTTTGCCACAAAAGGCTGTGGAGACTAAACTGGATGGAGCTCCTAATGGAGAGGATGCTCCACCAAGACACACTCCAACAGGAGGAGTTGTGTCAGCGCCGGCCTCTTTGAGAGCCCGCGCCAGCGGTACCTGTTTCAGGGCTGCTTAATGTCTCCCTCTTGGAGGAGGAGAGCATGCGGGGCCAGTATTATTCTGCCGCCGAGTCAATACTCGGGAGTTTGTTCCACAAATGTGATGTTCCATTCTGGTATAGGTCCATTGGAGGGGCCATAACAGCGCAGGTATCCTCAGAGGCCTGAGCCAGCCCCTGTTTCAGGGCTGCCTACGAATCTCCCCCTCTATGGAGGGGAGTGCGAGTGGTCAGTAGGTAACTGACTTCAAATTCTAAAGTTTGTCCGTGGAACATACTGGAGCACATGCGTATGACTTCAAGGCAATCCTCGCAAACTAAGGTGTTGCTGCCAGAAGAGTTGGTTACCAGCCATCGGCAGAATGCCCTTAAGGGGCCAGAGTTCTCCTCACGCTACAAGTGCCGGCAGTGAACAGCGCTATAGCCACCGAATCTTCTATTCATGTAAGACCTGTTCAACAGGCAAAACCTGGATGAGGAAGCAAAAGCTGTCGGACCAACGTCCAACGACAATCAAGGTACCAACGAGCAAAGCTTCATCGGTTCGGTGACAACACACCTCACGCCTCCATCGGCAGTAAGCGGTTCACTGAAGGCAGCGTGAAAGCTGGGCAGAGGTTCCACATGGGGTAAGTGGAATTACAAGTTGGTAATTTTTATACTTGTTTGTACAACACACGTATGGTTAAGGCATTGTCACCTACTTAACGGCACCTAACCATGTAAAACTGCACAATACTAGCATTCCAGGTAGGTTTGGAATTAGGGCCAGTATTGTCTTTTGAGGCAGGTTCAGTATTATGGCCAGGATTGCCTTTGAGACAGGATCGGAAATATGAATGAATGAATGAATGATGAATGAATTGCCTGTATTGTCATTCAGACCTTTCGGTCTGAACGAAATTTCATGCCTGCAGTCACACATATATAAAAAATAACAAAAACCACACAATGAACACAAATTTAACATCCACCACAGTGAGTTCACCAAACACCTCCTCACTGTGATGGAAGGCAAAAGTCTTAGAGTCTCTGTCTTCTTCCCTCCTTATTCTCCCTCTGCGCTGAGGAGATCCAGGCCTCCGATGCTGCCGTCCACCAGGCCCCGCGGCCGTCGCCGGAACACCGCCACAGGGCCCGCTGCCGGAACGCTGGAGCACCGCAGCCCCGAAAGCCAGGTCGCCGCTGGAGCACCGCAGCCCCGAAAGCCAGGCCGCCGCCGGAACGTCGCTGGAGCACCGCAGCCCCGAAAGCCAGGCTGCCGCTGGAGCACCGCAGGCCCGAAAGCCAGGTCGCCGCTCGAGCACCGCAGCCCCGAAAGCCAGGCCGCCGCTGGAGCACCGCAGCCCCGAAAGCCAGGCCGCGGCTGGAGCACCGCAGCCCCGAAAGCCAGGCCACCGCTGGAGCACCGCAGCTCCGAAGCCAGATCGCCGCTGGAGCTCCAAAGCCGTGCCGCCGCTGCTGGAAGCTGGAAGGCCGCCAGCTCCGCCATTATGGCCTCAGCACAGACGGAGACGGTGACAGGGGACACGACAAGAAAAGTCGCATCCCCCCGAAGGGAGAGGCTAAAACCCCGTTTCTCCCCCCCCTCCCCCCTCCCCCCCCCCCACACACCCACACACCCCCCCCACCGCCCCCCCCCACCCACCCACCCCCCTCCCCCCCCCACACACCCCCCCCACACACCCACCCACACACCCCCCCCACCCACCCCCCCACCCACACACCCCCCCACCCACCCACCCCCCCCCACACACCCCCCCCCACCCACCCACCCACACACACCCTCCCACCCCCCCCCCACACACCCACACACCCCCCCCCCCCCCCACCCCACACACAAACACAACCTAATAAACCAAAAATAATCGCTAAAAACAGACACGAAGACAAAAATAAAATAAAAACAGACGGACTGCAGGTGAGCCGCAGCTGCCAAGCAGCGCCGCCACTTCCGGTATATGGCCAGAGTTGTCTTTCACGGCAGGCTCAGAATTATGGCCAGAGTTGCCTTTAGAAGCAGGTTCAGAATTATGAGGTAAAACATAGAAACATAGAAACATAGAAAATAGGTGCAGGAGTAGGCCATTCGGCCCTTCGAGCCTGCACCGCCATTCAATGTGATCATGCCTGATCATCCAACTCAGTATCCCGTACCTGCCTTCTCTCCATACCCCCTCAGGCTCATTATTATGGCCAGGATTGTCTTCCAAGACAGGCTTGGAAATCGGGCCATAGTTGTCGTTCCAGGCAGGCACGGAATGATGGCAGGCGTGGCCTGTTCATTGTAAAAGATGGAGAATGTTGTGTAACTCGCATGTGCAGTATAAACTTTTCCGAATAGGAATCTTTGTTACTGACTAACAACTGATTTTCATAAGGATCTCAAAGATACATTCTATTCAGTTCCCATTTACAGGGATCACCAGATACATTTGAAATTATCAGGAGGAGGCAATTATAACAGTAATGATAACAGTAATGATAACTTTTTCTAATGATCAGGCAATGATAACAGGAATTATGACAATGATGATAACAGTAAAGCATTGCAAAATGGGCTAAATTATTTACCCAGGTATTTACCAAGTTACTAAAGTCGGTGCTTGGACTACTCAGAGTTCAAAAACACTTGTAATGTCTTGTCTGGATGATATTCTAATGCTGTATTTTGCAAAAATCAACTGTTTCAGCCTCAAACTATATTTGAGAAATTGGGCTCCTCATCCATCTAGTTAAATTTAAGTAGTTACCAATAGACTTGTTGGTCACTGGGATTTACCTTCAACTATTAATTAGCCTATGACTCCACCATGGTGCAAGAGATTGGTGTTAATAGAAACCTGCAACAACCTTGTTGTTATAAAGCAACCTTCTATTCATCAAGAGTAATTGGCAATATAGTAGGTGTGACAGCTGTGAAAGTAGCAGTCTCTCAAGTGCCGTCTAGGTCATTGTTAACGGATCTATGCTATTACCAGCTGAAGCTACCAAAGTCACAATGATGGACGAACACTATGCAGCATTGCTCCAGTAGTTTGGTCAGTAAAATTTCAGTTATATTACAAACTGATGCTAAGCGTTCTAAGGTGGAAAATTGTAGAATGTAATCTCTAGTTCAGACGTGGAGGAGATTAACATCAGTTGCCAATGCTATATTTAAGAGGGAGTTAGATGTGGCCCTTGTGGCTAAAGGGATCAGAGGGTATGGAGAGAAGGCAGGTACAGGATACTGAGTTGAATGATCAGCCATGATCATATTGAATGGCGGTGCAGGCTCGAAGGGCCGAATGTCCTACTCCTGCACCTAATTTCTATGTTTCAGTTATTGCTATCAACTGTCTATAGACACTAGGTGCATTCTATGGGTAAAGGGTTATTGAGCGAATATGCATAATCTGCATGCTCAACTTCAAGTTGATACACTGTGGTGGTGGTATATGTTAGTCACATGGGTGCAATCAAGTAAAAGGATCCTGTAATAATTTACATAATCTCATTTGCCACTGGTGTATCATCAAGTACAGATCAATGACAACACAGAATGGGTGTTGGTCACAAAGTATTTATGAAATGATGGTTCAATGGAACACTGATATGATGTGTTCATGCTTATTCACCGGCTGCAAAAATATGTGGCATAACAGTGGCGAGAGATACATTATCGCTACAAGGAGGAGGAATGTTCTTTTATGTCTTCCTCCATTTTGCCCCATCAGTCAGATCTTGAAATAAAGTCAGCAAGATCCCGCTTTAGGCTTTCGTACTGTCTGACTGGACTATGCAGCCATGATTCCTGCTTTGTCAGGAATAATAATACAACCTTATAGGGTTATTCTAAACGTAAAACTTTGCTGGTCAGCCTGTGGCTCAGGAAACCAGCCTCTGCATGATAAAATCAATTTATTCTTTTGCAGATTCTGAGTAGACTGCTCCTATGGCTCGGGTTGTCACACCGATCCATGTATGTGCTCACTGCAGAGTGCAGGGATAGCATCCCAAAAAAAGCAGTACAGTTCTTCTTCAGGAGATGGGAAGAGTTTTGTTTAATGCTAATGTTACATTTAATATGGTACAGAGTACTGACAACTTGGAGTTAATTTTCAAATGGGTCTTTGACAATAATTGAGTTATAGGGCCATTAACTGTGCCCAATTTGCCTTCCCATCATATTTGCTGCAGCGAATGGGACCCACTCTGTCGGGTTCACCCCCGGATATCGAGTTTGTAAAGGATCTTTAACACAAGTTCCCCAGGACAAGTACGGGGCAGTATGGGATATTGACATTGTGTTAACACTACTTCACCAGGGGGCTCCAGCTGCATCCTTAGCTTTGGCCGTCTCATGAGGTAGTTATCCTCATGGCGTTGGTCTCGGCGCAATGGGTTCAGTCGCTACATAATTGCGATGGACAGGATGGTTACATCTGCAAATAAAATAAAATAAAACTAGTTTCATGGCATACCCAGGGAGCTTCGGTTATGTGAGATCACACATATACAACAATATGTCAAGGTCACCAAGAGCCTAGAGGCTCTGAACTAGCAATGCTGGTTAGTTACAAAAAGTCTTATAAGAAGGTATCAGTTCAGACCATCTCCAGACGGTGAAACGGGGTTTGGTTTATGCAGGAGTGGATACTGATTTAAATCACTCACCTGGTCAGCTACAACATCAGCAGCAAGGGTTATTTACGTTCCTCTGAACCACATCCTAGCGGCTGCAGGACGGTCAAATGAACGAACTTTCCAAACATTTTATAATAACCCATTGCCAGACCAGGGGTATTTGCCAACTCTATTTTAGGTTCTGTTGTATAGTCCCCTCCCGTATGAAAGGGGTTACTATTATGATTATTTATTCATTATGAATGTTTCCCTCATCTGTCAATGAAGCAGTTGTGGTTGTATAGACTCGTTTCTCATGGCATGAAATCACAGAGCTTTGAAATCTTCATGGAATCACTCACATGACTCCGAAGTAAAATAGTAAGATTAAATGAGAACTTACCAGTTTGAAGTTTGATCTTTATTTTATGAGGAGTTACGATGAGCGATTACGTGCCCACCGCTCCCAACCCTCATATCACAAAGCTCATCTGGTAGTTCTAGGTTTATAATCTTACTATGTCACTTCAATTACTGTTATCTGTGATTTCACACTGCTGCTTTGAAGATTGACATGTATGCGGACTGGCGGGGTTCTTCTTCACGTAATCGCTCATCGTAACTCATAAAATAAAGCTCGAACTTCAAACTGGTAAGTTCTCGTTTAATCTTACTACTCTCCGGCAGCTCGTTCCATATACCCACCACCCTCTGTGTGAAAATGTTACTCCTCAGGTTCCAATTAGATCTTTCCCCCTTCACCTTAAACCAATGTCCTCTGGTTCTCGATTCCCCTACTCTGGGGAAGAGATTGCATTTACCTGATCTATTCCTCTGGGGTGGAAGATTGCAACCTTCACATGGTCCGCCCTGTTTTGACGAATGCAATCAACCCCGCATGCACAATCAAATAAGATCAAATAGAACAAGTTTGCCTACAACTTTAGGCTCTGCACGCCATACGCAAGAAGAAGATCTATTCTTCTCATGACTAATGTGCAATTTTCTTTCAAAAGGACCTCAAGGATAGTTCAAATAATTGCAGGCCAGTTAGTCTAACATTAGTTGTAAGAATATTTTCAGGAAAAGCCCTGAGGGACAGCATTAATGTACACTTGAAAAGCAGCGATTGATCATAGATGATCAGCATGTTGTGATTAGGGAGAGATCATAACTGACCACTTTCAATGGTACATGGTAAACGGTAGGGAATAGTAAGATTGAACGAGAACTTACCAGTTCGAAGGTTGATCTTTATTTCATGAGGAGTCGAAGTGAGGGATTTCGTGAAGAGCCCGCCGGCGCGCATGCTCGACATACTTCAAAGTAGCGGCGTGGAATCACAGAACCAACAATAGAAATGACTTCGCATAGTATGATTGAATTGACTAAGATTACCAGATGAAGGTGATTGAGGGTTGGGCGAGGAGGGCACGAAATCCCTCACTTCGACTCCTCATGAAATAAAGATCAACCTTCGAACTGGTAAGTTCTCGTTCAATCTTACTATTTCATTTCGGAGTCACGTGAGTGACTTCGTGAAGACTTCAAAGCTTCTGTGATTACACGCCCTGGACCACGTCCATGCTGACACACCACTACCAGGGATGGATGGGAGGAACAAACTGGCTCAATAGCTCATACTGCAAAACAAAAGCATATTTATTAATAACAAATCAAAAACCCCTCATGCGGGGACATCTCCACGTTCTTGACCGGCTTCTGCGAACTGTAGAGGAGCAGCAACAGGCTTGTTATAAAAACGCTGGAACACAGCTTCATTCGCCCATCCTGCTGTGGCGAGAATTTTGTCCATGGGCACCTCCATGACCCTCGCCGCTGACGTCGATGCAGCCCTGGTGGAATGAGACTTGAACACATTAGTGTCGATACCTGACTTACCCAAGACGACTCGAAGCCACCTGGATATCGTCTGGACTGTCACTCGATGATGAGGTCTCTTATGAGTGACAAGCAGGTATCTCTCCATTCCTCTGATGCGTGCCGTCACCTTGACATAGTGGCGGATATGTGAGGCTAAACATAGCCTAGCATCTGCGGGGTATGCCGGGAACTTCAGCTGCAGCCCTGTGCACCCAGGTCTATGCTGCTTTAGTAGCTCGTCAACGAAAAAGACTACTTCTGTAGGGGTAGATGTCATTCTGTCGACACGCAGTTTGTGTAGTGTCTGTACCCTCTGAGCTGAAGTCAGCGCTAGTAACATCACCAACTTCATGGTGAGTTGGTCCAGTTGGAGCCCTTCCATGGGAGACCACGTCCTGAGCAGGGTTAATACGTCCCTGACATCCCAGGTGATATTATAGCGTGGTGTAGGCGGATTCATATTGAATATACCCCGCATGAGTCTGGACACTAGCCTGTTGGATCCTACCCCAATCTTGAGGTAGAATGATAGCGCACTTCTGGCGCTGTTGATGGCACTGTAACTTAAGTGTTCATCATGGTGCAACCCCGCGAGGAATTCCAGGACGTCGGTTATTGTCACGTCATCGTACGTGATGCGAGAGCGGCTGCAGTAGGCTTCCCACTTCTTAATATGCGAGCGGTATCTTCGCCTTGTGGACTCTCGACACGACGCCCCGATGGTATCCATGGTCCGAGCCGAGAGGCCGTATTGGACTAACGGCCTGTTCAGAACCTGCAAGCCAACAAATTTAAATAGCCATGGCAGGGATGTGGCTCCCCTGACACAGGGTGAGTAACCAATTGTGGGCAACCCTTCAAAAGGACCCAAGGTTCGTTGAGCATGTCAAAGACCACCGGATACCAAGGCTGTGTGGGCCAGTCGGGTATAATAAGGATGCCCTTGGCAGCATCTGCCTGAATCTTTCGCAATACCCGACTGATGAGGCAAAACGGAGGGAAGGCATAGAAAACCCAATTCCCCCAGTCCAGCGAGAATGCATCTAGCGCTATTGCCCCAGGATCTGGTTCCCATGAAACGTAGGCTGGTACCTGATGGTTCAACCGTGACGCAAAAAGGTCAATGTCCGGTTTACCAAATTTGGCTGTGACTTTAGCAAAAATCTCAGGATGCAACATCCATTCAATGTTGTCATTAAATTTGCGTGACCTGGTGTCCGCCACAGTATTAAGCTCACCTGGCAAATAGGTAGCTGAAATCCAAATGTCTCTTTGAATACACCAGAGCCAAATTGAGTTAGCCAATTTGTCACACGAAACTGACCTGGTACCACCCATATGGTTTAAATATGCCACAGCTGTGGTGTTGTCTATTTGGAGACGGACGTGTGCTCCAACAAGCTTGGAACAATATGCACGAAGTCCGTGGAATGCTGCCAGCAACTCCAAATAGTTAATCCCTTGAGTCAACAACATCGATGCCTCAAGGGTGTCCCATCTACCCCCACAACTAGAGCAATTATCAGTAGCTCCCCAGCCATTGGAGCTTACATCAGTCTGTAAATATACCACCGGATTAGCCTCCCTGACAGGCTTAAATGAGTTGCTAATGTGACACACCCACCATTGCAACTCAGTTATCGCTTCGGACGGCAGCTGCATAGATCGATCGTAATGACCAGCGTTCCATTTTAACGCAGTAATTTTAGCTCTTTGCAAATTCTGATAATGCAAAGGTCCATATCGTGCTGCCGGAAACAAAGCCACTAACTTGCCAATTACTGTGGCTGTATGCCGAATCGATGGTATATTGGTGCCAATTAAATCTCTGCACACCTTAGTGACTTCCTCAATTTTGTTAATTGGTATAGTTATCCTCATGCTCATTGAGTTCACCGTGAACCCTAGGTAATCAATTACCTGGGCAGGGCAGAACTTCGATTTCTCTGGATGGACAATGAATCCTAATTGTTGAAATATATTGACAGCAGCTGCAACACCCTGTTCAGCCAATTGCAGGGTGTGGCCCACAATAAAGACATCATCTAAATAGGCCATAACTATATGATGTCGTTGTCTCAAATAAGCCATGATTGGCTTCACCAATTTAGTGAACAATCTAGGGGCTGTAGTAAGCCCATTAGGCAAAGCCTTATACTGCCAAAGTTGCCCCATCCAGATAAATTTCAAAAACCTTCTATCATCTTTCTGGATGGATACTGAATAATATGCATCCCTCAAATCAATGCATGCCATAAAGCAGCCATGAGAAATCAATGATTTGGCTGTTTCAAACGTATCCATTTTAAAATGAGTATATGTTACAAACGTATTCAAACGGGTTAGATCAATAATGACACGACAGCCTCCATCCTTCTTAGGTCTAGTAAATATGTTCGAAACAAATTCAATTGGCTCATGCACTGTTTTCTCAATCACACCCTTCTGTTCCAAACTTAAAATTTCCTTGTAACCTGCTGCCTGTTCTGCAGCAGACAATTGGAACGTACGACCAGGCATGTGCTGGGATGGAGGAATGTCGCCATTAATAAACTCAATTTTATGCCCCTGAATATTCCGCAACACATACTCATCACCAGTAAAATTACCCCATGCATCCAAAAACAACCGTAAACGACCACCAACATGGGAAGTTAAACAGAGAGAAAAGAGAGAACCAGACCCCCTCACCTCCGTGGTTACCGGCGGTCCTTGACACGTGTGGGTGGCCGTGGAGGTGCTGGGTTGGCTTGAGGGCGCGGCGTCTTCGATTTCCAAAAAGGTCTCTGCCGACCCTGTCCTAAAAAAGACCCTTGGTGCTGGTTCTGGTGTTGTTGTCGTTGTGGAGCTAGAGGGTGAGTCCTCGTCGAGGCACTGGCCGACCCTCGTGAGCGAATGTATGGAGCTTTTGAGCCGGACGGTGTGGGGGCACTCTTAGAGCGCATGATCCCCACCGTTTTGGCTTGTTCGTCAAGCTCTTTGACTCTCTTCGAGAGGTCCTCACCAAAGAGCTGACGGGGCGGCGGCGGCGGCGGTGGTTTGCACAATCCTGCAAACTTCGGGTTGAGTGCTGGGCGGATGCTGTTTTTGCGAAACCCGTTGATTTTGTGCTGGGTCGCGCACAATAAGGCCAGAGCATCTTCCTGGTCCAAATTCAGCTCGTCCTCGTCCACCGACCGCGCAAAGGCGGTAATCCCGGCCGTGAGGAGTTTCAGGATCCGCTGCAATTGTAGCTCTTGTTGACGGATAGCCGCACTGATGTTGCCCCATATTGGCGTATTGACCACAGGCACGTTGAGGGAGTTGCAGTTTGATGGAGCCTTGTGACGGCTCATAGCCTGGATGAGGACTTCTTCCTGCAGCACCTGATTATTAAGAAAGTCCACTGTGGCTGCCAGCTTTGAATTGAGAGGAAGACCAGCCGTATGTGGGGCCGCGAATTTGGTCGCCACATCCAAAAGTTCTTCCGCTGGCACCTCCACCGGAGGTGGTACGGGATCCACCAGAACCTCCTCCTCGTGCTGCTCCAGGCTGATAGTAGATGTTGGTGAAGACGCCCTGTGCCTGTTGCTGCCCTGCTGTTGTTGACGTTGAAGCAGGAGCTCCAGCAGCCGCTCCATACGGTCAATACGCCCTTCACCCTGAACACTCAGGTGGTCGGAGTCCTCCGGCTCTGAAAAGAAAACCGGGCTCCTGTCATCGGCCCGCACCTCGTTGAGGCCCTGCCGGTGCCGGTAGTTGTCGCTAACAGCCGCCGAGGCGAAACTGCGCGATTCCTGCGCGGGCGTGTTCAATCGCCTCCGTTTAGCGAGAGCTGAAGCCGCTGCCACTAAGGGCACATGCGGCGAGGTGTCGGCACCAGCCGAAGCATGGCTGCCTGGGGCCCGCGCAGTCTTGCCGGCTGCCCACATCGTGGACGTTGCCGACGCATGGTGCCGCCCACCCATCCATGGGGGGCTCGGCGACCGCGACGAGACCCGACTCAACCGACCCGTCCCGGCGTCGAGAGTCGGGGTGTGCCGGCTGGACCTCACAGCCGCCCCGGGTCTCGCCCTGGAACCTGACCGCTCCTCCGCGACAGGCAATGCCTTAGCCCTAACAGGGTTAGGCTTCTGGGCTCCTCCCCTCCCCCTTCTCGAAGGGCTGAGTGGAACAGGCCGTGCAACGGCACGCGCCCTGCTCGAGGTCGCCAGCGAGCCCGCTGACAACCTGACTGCCATGGCAGGGTCCCCCTGCTCTGGCGGCACACCACACTCCTCCTCACCGAACTCCTCCGAGCTGTGGTGTGCTGGCGGATCTGGACCTGTGAACACAGGGCTTACCCACATCTCCGCCTGAGTCCCGGCCTGCGCTGCAGGTACTGCCGATGGTAAAGGCCCCGGAACTGTTGACCGGCGAACTCGTCCTGACGTCCTCCGGCCCTTCGAACTCCCATCCATGTCCTTGCTGCAAGACATAATCAGACAACAAGGACCACCAACTAAAGGTGGAATACTCACCTCCGTGGCCCCTTATGAAGGGCTGGCGAGGAGCGCGCTCCACCGCCAGCCGTCGCAGCAACGCGTTACGACGATATGTCGAGCATGCGCGCCGGCGGGCTCTTCACGAAGTCACTCACGTGACTCCGAAATGAAATTGCAGAATACAGTTGAACAGAGGGATCTGGGAATAACCGTGCATAGTTCCTTGAAGGTAGAATCTCATATAGATAGGGTGGTAAAGAAAGCTTTTGGTATGCTAGCCTTTATAAATCAGAGCATTGAGTATAGAAGCTGGGATGTAATGTTAAAATTGTACAAGGCGTTGGTGAGACCAAATCTGGAGTATGGTGTACAATTTTGGTCGCCCAATTATAGGAAGGATGTCAACAAAATAGAGAGGGTACAGAGGAGATTTACTAGAATGTTGCCTGGGTTTCAACAGCTAAGTTACAGAGATAGGTTGAATAAGTTAGGTCTTTATTCTCTGGAGCGCAGAAGGTTAAGGGGGGACTTGATAGAGGTCTTTAAAATGATGAGAGGGATAGACAGAGTTAATGTGGACAAGCTTTTCCCTTTGAGAATAGGGAAGATTCAAACAAGAGGACATGACTTTAGAATTAAGGGACAGAGGTTTAGGGGTAACATGAGGGGGAACTTCTTTACTCAGAGAGTGGTAGCGGTGTGGAATGATCTTCCAATGGAAGTGGTGGCGGCAGGTTCGTTGGTATCATTTAAAAATAAATTGGATAGGCATATGGATGAGAAGGGTATGGAGGGTTATGGTATGAGTGCAGGCAGGTGGGACTAAGGGAAAAAAGTTGTTCGGCACGGACTTGAAGGGCCGAGATGGCCTGTTTCCATGCTGTAATTGTTATATGGTTATATGGTAATGAATTTTTCAGAGGCACCAACTTTTGAAGGCAAAGCCATTGATTAAACTTCATTTGGACTTCAGTGAGGTATTTGTGGAGGTCCCACATGGAAGACTGGTCCAAAGGTTTAGAACCCAGGGGCTGCATGACAAGTTAGTTACATTCATAGGGTTGGTTACAGGGTGATACACCACGGAAACAGGCCCTTCAGCCCAACAGGTACATGGACAGATAGGACAGGTTTAGAAGGAAAAGGGCCAAACACAGACAGGTGGGACAAATGAGGGGATATGTTGGCCAGTATGGACAAGTTGATCCGAAGGACCTTTTTAGAAACATAGAAAAATAAAAGGATTAGTCCAAGTCAACATGGATTTATGAAAGGATTAGTCCAAGTCAACAGGAGATTTATGAAAGGGAAATCATGCTTGACTAATCTTCTGGAATGTTTTGAGAATGTGACAAGTAAAATGGATGAAGGGGTGCCAGTGGATGTAGTGTATCTAGACTTTCAGAAAGCCTTTGATAAGGTCCTGCACGGGGGACTGGTGACTAAAATTAGAGCACTTGGTATTGGGGGGGTAGGGTGTTGACATGGATAGAAAATTGGTTGAAAAACCGGAAGCAAAGAGTAGGAGTGAACGGGTCCTTTTCAGAATGACAGGCAGTGGCGAGTGGAGTGCCGCAAGGCTCGGTGTTGGAGCCGTAACTGTTTACCATATATATTAATGATTTGGAAGAGGGAATTAGGAGCAACACTAGCAAGTTTGCGGATGACACAAAGCTGGGTGGCAGTGTGAAGAGGATGTTAGGAGGTTGCAGGGTGACCTGGACAAGTTGAGTGAGTGGGCAGATGCGTGGCAGATGCAGTATAATATAGATAAATGTGAGGTTATCCACTTTGGCGGCAAAAACAAGGGGGCAGATTATTATCTCAATGGGGTTAGGTTAGGTAAGGGGGAGGTGCAGCGAGACCTGGGTGTCCTTGTACACCAGTCACTGAAAGTTGGCTTACAGGTACAGCAAGCAGTGAAGAAAGCTAATGGAATGTTGGCCTTCATAACAAGAGGATTTCAGTACAGGAGTAAAGAGGTTCTTCTGCAGTTGTATAGGGCTCTGGTGAGACCATATCTGGAGTATTGTGCATAGTTTTGGTCTCCTAATTTGAGGAAGGACATCCTTGTGATTGAGGCAGTGCAGCGTCGGTTCACGAGATTGATCCCTGGGATGGTGGGACGGTCATATGAGGAAAGATTGAAAATACTCGGCTTGTATTCACTGGAGTTTAGAAGGATGAGGAGGGATCTTATGGAAACATATAAAATTATAAAAGGACTGGACAAGCAAGATGCAAGAAAAATGTTCCCAATGTTGGGCGAGTCCAGAACCAGGGGCCACAGTGTTAGAATAAATGGGAGGTCATTTAAGACTGAGGTGATAAAACCTTTTTCACCCAGAGAGTTGTGAATTTATGGAATTCCCTGCCACAGATGGCAGTGGAGGCCAAGTCACTGGATGGATTAGAGAGAGTTAGATAGAGCTCTAGGGGCTTGTGGAATCAAGGGATATGGGGAGAAGGCAGGCACGGGTTATTGTTAGGGGACGATCAGCCATGATTACAATGAATGACAGTGCTGGCTCGAAGGGCCAAATGGCCTCCTCCTGCATCTATTTTCTATGTTTCTATGTAACTTACCCATGGCAGGAAAGATGCTCCATCTACACTATGCCAAAGACGTACAGGTTTGTAGGTTAATTGACTTGGTATAAATGTAAAATTGTCGTTAGTGTGTGTAGTATAGTGTTAATGTGCAGGGATCGCTGGTCAGTGCAGACTCGATGGGCTGAAGGGCCTGTTTCCATGCTGTATCTTTAAAACTAAAACTAAAAAAGCTAAAGGGCCGTAGACAAGTTCTTAAGGGAGGGTTGAGAACAAAGAGAAATGATGGATGGTTTGTGGTGATTGCACCAACCATTGCAGAGCTGACCACAGAAACAGTGGTGATTCCATGAAGCAAGTTGCCCCTTTAATTACACCAGTAATAACAGGCACCAAATCACATTTCCAGTGTTTAATGTAGTTGTAAAGAATATGGTCTGAATGTCTTAGTAAAATTACACTTCCTGAAGTAATTATGTAGACTGGAATCCCCATTAACCTGTCTCTGATCAGCAAAGTCATTCTTTATTTGAGAGCCGCGCAGCAATGGGCCTGTACCTCAAGCCTCAAATCAGCATCAAACTGACTGCTTCTGTAATCATCAATGCTGTCATTTGTAAATTGCATTGTATATTTCAGAAAGCTGTAGTGCAAGGCTGTAAAAAGGGCACGTTCATCTCTCATCTCCAATCACATTTTGAAGCAATTTAAACCTCTACCCTTTGTGTTTTTACCATTTTCCATGGGCCGTTCAACATAACTTAGTCCTAACTGGACAAGCAGTTTATAAAGCATTGCAAGTTTTAGTTCTGTGTCTCATTTTGTTTCGGTTGCTTAATTTGTTCCTTGCAATAGAATGTGTGGTTGGACAGTGTAGAGGGTGCTTCATCTGTGTCTAATCCCAGGAGTATGTGGTGGACAGGGTAGAAGGAGCTTCATCTGTCTAATCCCAGGAGTATGTGGTGGGACAGGGTAGAAGGAGCTTCACTCTGTATCAAACCTGCGCTGTCTCTAACAATATAGCTTTCGTTTTAGGGCGGCACATGTAGCACAGCGGTAGAGTTGCTGCCTTACGGCAATTGGAGAACCGGAGACCCGGGTTCGATCCTGACTACGGGTGCTGTCTGTACGGAGTTTGTACGTTCTCCCAGTGACTTGCGTGGGTTTTCTCCGAGATTTTTGGTTTCCTCCCACACTCCAAAGACATACAGCTTTGTAGGTTAATCGGCTTGGGAAATGTAAAAATTGTCCCCAGCGGGTGTAGGATAGTGTTAATGTGGGGGGATCGCTGGTCGGCGCGGACCCGGTGGGTCAAAGGGCCTGTTTCCGCGCTGTATCTCTAAACTAAACTAAACGGTGATATAGAATATTGTTTGTTTCCTCAACGACTGGAGCCACCTAGCCAGAACTTTCCTATCAGTACTCCAATGCTCCATTTTCCCTTGCATAAGAAAAACGGTTTCTTGCAAACATCTTGTTCAGTGCTTTGTTCAGGTAACATTATCTTGTATAACCAAATCCATTATTTTTCTAACTTGGTAGTTATAACATTTTCTTTTGAAGGAATGTGGATTTGCTTTTTCCCAAAGCACCCCAGTCCTTTCCCAAAGTCAGTCCCATTTCACACCAGTCCTGATTATCCTCCATGCATTGCACACTGCCCAACCTGTGTCTCTAGTCAGCACTGCATTAAATGTTCCTTCTTTGTGTTGCAGTTAAAAACACCAATTTAAATACCAAATGCTTTTATTCAGAACAAACAAAAATACAGAGTAGTAACACGATGAAAGATGAGAGGCCCGGGGAGCCGTTGGAGAGAGGGTGGAGTTACCTGCACTTGAGTATAAATCTAGCGCGGGGCTTGCTTTTCACAGGGGCCCGGGGAGCCGTTGGAGACAGAGGGTGAAGCTACCTGCGCTGTGAGTATAAATCTAGCGCGGGGCTTGCTTTTCACAGAGGCCCGGGGAGCCGTTGGAGACAGAGGGGGGAGCTACCTGCGCTGTGAGTATAAATCTAGCGCGGGGCTTGCTTTTCACAGAGGCCCGGGGAGCCGTTGGAGACAGAGGGGGGAGCTACCTGCGCTGAAGGGGAGTTTCCATACTGAATAGGGAGGTTTCTGGTGGAAGCCGCTGATTGGTGGAAGCAGACTAGAGGAAGCAGCTGATTGGGTGGAACCTCTGGTTAGTATTTCTGCTTTCTGGTTAAAGGTACAGTGGGTGAGTAAAGGTACAGGGGGTTAGTAAAGGTACAGGGGGTTAGTAAAGGTACAGGGGGTTAGTAAAGGTACAGTGGGCGAGTAAAGGTACAGGGGGTTAGTAAAGGTACAGGGGGTTAGTAAAGGTACAGTGGGTTAGTAAAGGTACAGGGGGTTAGTAAAGGTACAGGGGGTTAGTAAAGGTACAGTGGGTTAGTAAAGGTACAGTGGGTGAGTAAAGGTACAGGGGGTTAGTAAAGGTACAGGGGGTTAGTAAAGGTACAGTGGGTTAGTAAAGGTACAGGGGGTGAGTAAAGGTACAGTGGGTGAGTAAAGGTACAGGGGGTTAGTAAAGGTACAGGGGGTTAGTAAAGGTACAGTGGGTTAGTAAAGGTACAGTGGGTTAGTAAAGGTACAGTGGGTGAGTAAAGGTACAGGGGGTTAGTAAAGGTACAGGGGGTTAGTAAAGGTACAGTGGGTGAGTAAAGGTACAGTGGGTTAGTAAAGGTACAGTGGGTGAGTAAAGGTACAGGGGGTTAGTAAAGGTACAGGGGGTGAGTAAAGGTACAGTGGGTGAGTAAAGGTACAGGGGGTTAGTAAAGGTACAGTGGGTTAGTAAAGGTACAGTGGGTTAGTAAAGGTACAGGGGGTGAGTAAAGGTACAGTGGGTGAGTAAAGGTACAGGGGGTTAGTAAAGGTACAGGGGGTTAGTAAAGGTACAGTGGGTGAGTAAAGGTACAGTGGGTTAGTAAAGGTACAGGGGGTTAGTAAAGGTACAGGGGGTTAGTAAAGGTACAGGGGGTTAGTAAAGGTACAGTGGGTGAGTAAAGGTACAGTGGGTTAGTAAAGGTACAGGGGGTTAGTAAAGGTACAGGGGGTTAGTAAAGGTACAGTGGGTGAGTAAAGGTACAGTGGGTGAGTAAAGGTACAGGGGGTTAGTAAAGGTACAGGGGGTTAGTAAAGGTACAGGGGGTTAGTAAAGGTACAGTGGGTTAGTAAAGGTACAGGGGGTTAGTAAAGGTACAGGGGGTTAGTAAAGGTACAGGGGGTTAGTAAAGGTACAGGGGGTTAGTAAAGGTACAGTGGGTGAGTAAAGGTACAGTGGGTGAGTAAAGGTACAGTGGGTTAGTAAAGGTACAGTGGGTTAGTAAAGGTACAGGGGGTTAGTAAAGGTACAGGGGGTTAGTAAAGGTACAGGGGGTTAGTAAAGGTACAGGGGGTTAGTAAAGGTACAGGGGGTTAGTAAAGGTACAGGGGGTGAGTAAAGGTACAGTGGGTGAGTAAAGGTACAGTGGGTGAGTAAAGGTACAGGGGGTTAGTAAAGGTACAGGGGGTTAGTAAAGGTACAGGGGGTTAGTAAAGGTACAGGGGGTTAGTAAAGGTACAGGGGGTTAGTAAAGGTACAGGGGGTTAGTAAAGGTACAGGGGGTGAGTAAAGGTACAGGGGGTGAGTAAAGGTACAGGGGGTGAGTAAAGGTACAGGGGGTGAGTAAAGGTACAGGGGGTTAGTAAAGGTACAGGGGGTTAGTAAAGGTACAGTGGGTTAGTAAAGGTACAGGGGGTGAGTAAAGGTACAGTGGGTGAGTAAAGGTACAGGGGGTTAGTAAAGGTACAGGGGGTTAGTAAAGGTACAGGGGGTGAGTAAAGGTACAGGGGGTGAGTAAAGGTACAGTGGGTGAGTAAAGGTACGGTGCTTTTGGTTTGTATAATAAAGGTGTAGGTTCAAGGTCAAGAGGGAGCAGCTGTTTGAGTCAGATACCTGCTGATTTCTCACAGCAGTTTCCATTATATTATACTGGTATCGGAGCCAGGGTAAGGCAAGAGAATGTCAGCCAGAGCAGTGTACTGTACTGCATGTCAGATGTGGGAGGTCATGGTGTCAGATGTCCCTCTTGATGTCCACATCTGCACCAGGTGCAGAGAGATGGGGCTCCTAAGGGACCGTATTAGGATCCTGCAGCAGCAGCTCGATGACCTCTGTCTGGTCAGGGAGAGTGAAGAGGTGATAGAGGAGAGTTATAGGGAGGTGGTCACTCCAAAACCACAGGAGAGAGACATGTGGGTCACACTAAGGAAGGGCAAGGGGCAGAGGCATGAACGAGTGAGTACTCCAATGTCAGTACACCTGGCAAATAAGTACTCCTGTTTGAGTACGGATGGGGGTGACAGCCTACCCGGGGGTAGCGACAGTGGACGGGCCTTCAGCACAGAGACCGCCCCTGTTGCTCCGAAAGGTAGAGAAAAAAAGAGGGCAATAGTAATTGGGGACTCTATTGTTAGGGGGTCGGATAGGCGATTCTGTGGACTCAGTCGGGAGACCAGGATGGTGGTCTGCCTCCCTGGTGCCAAGGTCTCGGACGTGTCTCAACGTGTCCAAGATATCCTCAAATCAGAGGGAGAGGAGCCTGAGGTCGTGGTACATATAGGTACCAATGACATAGGTAAAAAATGGGAAGAGGTCCTGAAGGGAGGATTTAAGGACTTGGGAGGAGAGTTGAGGAAAAGGACCAAAAAGGTAACAATCCCAGGATTACTGCCTGGGCCACGCGACAGTGAGGGTAGAAATGGAGCAAGGTGGAGGATAAATGCTTGGCTGAAAGACTGGTGCAGAGGGCAGGGATTCAAGTTTCTGGATCATTGGGACTTCTTTTGGGGTAGGTGGGACCTGTACAGAAAGGATGGGTTGCACTTGAACCCGAGGGGGACCAATATCCTGGCGGGGAAATTTGCAAAGGCCACTGGGGAGACTTTAAACTAGAATGGTTGGGGCGAGGGATGCAAATAGCAAAAGCTAGTAGACAGAATGGGAGGCAGGAAGCAGAAAAGGGAAGCACTCGGACACAAGAGGAGAATGAAAGAAAAGGAAATAAACAGAGAATAAGAGATGGGGGGTTTCTTAAATGTGCATATTTTAATGCTAGGAGCATTGTAAGAAAGGTGGATGAGCTTAGAGTCTGGATAGACACCTGGAAGTATGATGTTGTGGCGATCAGTGAAACATGGTTGCAGGAGGGCTGTGATTGGAAACTAAATATTCCAGGATTTCGTTGCTTCAGGTGTGATAGAATTGGAGGGGGAAGAGGTGGACGTGTTGCATTGCTAGTCAGGGAAGATATTACAGCAGTGCTTTGGCAGGATAGATTGGAGGGCTCATCTAGGGAGGCTATTTGGGTGGAACTGAGAAGTGGGAAAGGTGTAGCAACACTTATAGGGATATATTATAGACCGCCAAATGGGGAACGAGAATTGGAAGAGCAAATATGTAAAGAGATAGCAGATATTAGTAGTAAGCACAAGGTAGTGATTGTGGGAGATTTCAACTTTCCACACATAGACTGTAAATGGGCTGGATGGTTTGGAGTTTGTAAAATGTGTGCAGGATAGTTTTTTGCAGCAATACATAGAGGTGCCTACTAGAGGAGGGGCAGTGCTGGACCTTCTGTTAGGAAATGAGACGGGACAGGTGGCGGAGGTACGCGTTGGGGAGCACTTCGGGTCCAGTGATCACAATACCATTAGTTGCAATATAATTATGGAGAAGGACAGAACTGGGCCTAGGGTTGAGATTTTTGATTGGAGAAAAGCTAACTTTAACGAGATGCGAGATGATTTAAAAGGAGTGAACTGGGACATTTTGTTTTATGGGAAAGATGTAGAAGAGAAATGGAGGACATTTAAAGGGGAAATTTTAAGAGTACAGAATCTTTATGTTCCTGTTCGGTTGAAAGGAACCAGTAAAAATTGGAAAGAGCCTTGGTTTTCAAGGGAAATTGGACATCTTGTTCGGAAAAAGAGGAAGATCTAAAATTATTATAGGCAGCATGAAGTAAATGAGGTGCTTGAGGAGTATAAGGAATGTAAAAAGAATCTAAGAAAGAAATTAGAAAAGCTAAAAGAAGATATGAGGTTGCTTTCGCAAGTAAGGTGAAAGTAAATCCAAAGGGTTTCTACAGCTATATTAATAGCAAAAGGATAACAAGGGATAAAATTGGTCCATTGGAGAGACAGAGTGGACAGCTATCTGCAGAGCCAAAAGAGATGGGGGAGATATTGAACAATTTATTTTCTTCGGTATTCACCAAGAGATATTTTGACAAGGTTCTTCATGGAAGGTTGGTTAAGAAGGTTCAACTGTTGGGTATAAATGCAGGAATAGCAAGATGGATTCAACAGTGGCTGAATGGGAGAAGCTAGAGGGTAATGGTGGATGGCTGCTTGTCGGGTTGGAGGCAGGTGACTAGTGGGGTGCCTCATGGATCTTTGTTGGGTCCTTTGTTGTTTGTCATGTACATCAATGATCTGGATGAAGGGGTGGTAATTTGGATTAGTAAGTATGCAGATGATACCAAGATAGGGGGCGTTGTGGATAATGAAGAGGATTTCCAAAGTCTACAGAGTGATTTAGGCCAGTTGGAAAAATGGGCTGAAAGATGGCAGATGGAGTTTAATGCTGATAAATGTGAGGTGCTGCACCTTGGCAGGACAAATCAAAATAGGACGTACATGGTGAATGGTAGGGAATTGAAGAATACAGTTGAACAGAGGGATCTGGGTATAACCGTGCATTGTTCCTTGAAGGTGGAATCTCATATAGATAAGGTGGTAAAGAAAGCTTTTGGTATGCTAGCCTTTATAAATCAGAGCATTCAGTATAGAAGCTGGGATGTAATGTTAAAATTGTACAAGGCATTGGTGAGACCAAATCTGGAGTATGGTGTACAATTTTGGTCGCCTAATTATAGGAAGGATGTCAACAAAATAGAGAGAGTACAGAGGAGATTTACTAGGATGTTGCCTAGGTTCCAGCAACTAAGTTACAGAGAAAGGTTGAACAAGTTAGGTCTTTATTCTTTGGAGCACAGAAGGTTAAGGGGGGACTTGATAGAGGTCTTTAAAATGATGAGAGGGATAGACAGAGTTGATGTGGACAAGCTTTTCCCTTTCAGAATAGGGAAGATTCAAACAAGAGGACATGACTTTAGAATTAAGGGGCAGAAGATTAGGGGTAACATGAGGGGGAACTTCTTTACTCCGAGAGTGGTAGCGGTGTGGAATGAGCTTCCAGTGGAAGTGGTGGCAGCAGGTTCGTTGGTATCATTTAAAAATAAATTGGATAGGCATATGGATGAGAAGGGTATGGAGGGTTATGGTATGAGTGCAGGCAGGTGGGACTAAGGGAAAAAAGTTGTTCGGCACGGACTTGAAGGGCTGAGATGGCCTGTTTCCGTGCTGTAATTGTTATATGGTTAAAGAATGCCTATATTGGCAGTTAACAAACACACTTATTGATGCATTAGACTGTCGACACTGCCTATACATTTTTACTCTGGGAGTGCTTTGGGCAACTACATCAAGTGTGGGTTAGAGAAATGCAGTGAAACTTTAAGCCTTTGATCAAACGCTGTGCTCCTAAAGACCAAGACTATGGAACAGATTCTACTGTAAAATAAACCACAGTCAATGTCAAATAACTTGAGTTCATGCCTCTTTTATTCATCATAGTACTTTGATTTAACATTCCAAAGTATTTGATGTAATTATTATGTCTCTTCAGAGACTCTGCCATTTTTATGAGCAGGAGTGAATGTTTTGACATGTTTGCTTATTACAGCTAACCACACTCCATTTATTTCACAAAGTATTATGTCAATGAACTGTCACAAAGCTCCTTGTGCCATTAATAACTTTCATATGGAAAAGTAACTTGAAGTGAGACTAAATCATTTACTGTGGCCTTTTATGTGGGGTTGCTTGAAGCTTGTACACTGGCCACCATGCACATCTTTGAACAGTGTTCACAGTTCCCAATGTCCAGTTGAAGAAATGTCCAAGGCCTTTTACGGGGTTGGTGAGATTTTGCAGATTTGAACTGGGCATATCATCATATTATAATAGGGGGGAAATAAATGGTCGGCACGGACTGGAAGGGCCGAGAGGGCCTTTTTCCGTGCTGTAATTGTTATATGGTTATTAAAAATGAAGCACCCGAAGAAGTGGTCACGGGGAGAACGTGCAAACTCCGTACAGACAGCACCTGTAGTCGGGATCCAACTCGGGTCCCAGCTGTTGTGAAGCAGCATCTTTACTGCTGCGCCACTGTGCCGCCCCACTGTTGAGATCCTCCAGCAGTATTTTTTTACTCCCAATTCAAGCATTAGCACTCTTGAGTTTCCAAGTAGCATTTGAATTTGAATTCAATTTATTGTCATTATCTCATAAGAGACAACAAAATGGATTTTTCTTTCTTCAGTCGTGTAAAATAAAAATAAAAAAAGCACCAACACAGAAGTCCACACACAACATAACCCCACAGCGCACCAGAGTTAAGGAAGGTACCATAGTCCAGCCAGCCTCCCGGCCGATCTTCCCAGATGTTCACCATTGTCGGGGCCTCCCGAGCACCCGCAGTCGCCGCCACGGGTGGCCCGATGCTCAGGCCCTCTCGCCGGGAAGGATGGAACCCCGACGGAGAACATCCTCAGCGGCTCGGACCTCCAAATCAGCCACCTCCCACCGGAGTCCGCGGCTCCCGAAGTGCACGGGGGGGGGGGGGGGGGGGGGCGGGGGCGAGGACACGACTCGAACAATAGGCACATCCTCTCCAGGACTGAAGGACGGCCAGGAGGATTCCCCTCCAACATACATGGGTAGGTCCTCGGGCGTTTAACCCAGATGAAGCATGGATAGCATCCTCGGGGGTTCATCCCACAAACGTGATGCTCCATCCTGATATGGTCCGGGGAAATGGGCCATATCAGCGCAGGTCTCCTTTGGGGCCTGCGGCAGCGCCTGTTTCAGGGCTGCTTTCAAATCTCCCTCTCTGTGGAGGGGAGTGTGAGGGGTCAGTGTGTGATTGACTCCAAACTCGGGAGTATGTTGGTTCAAGAATTGTCTGTCATGGCATCAAGGGTTGCGATATCCTCACAAACGAAGGAGCCACTACAGGAAGAGTTGGCTTCCAGCCATTGGCAGGAAACCCGGAGGGGGCCAGAGTTCCCCTCACGTTACAAGCTTTCCAAGCCTCAGCTACCTCACGTCACATCATTACAGGAACAGGTGACGGCTGTAAGATACCATACACCTGTAAATTTTCATTCCTGACAGTGCCGGCAGTGAACAGCGCTATCTGGGGTGACATTGGAGGGGGTATCAAAACCCAGGAAATGAAACTCCAACAAATTTTAATAATTACTGACCTCAGGCATCACGACATTTGCCAAATCTGTGGGTGGCAGGCTATCGGATGTCCAGCTGGATGCCCTGCATTCAGAAGAACAGCATCAGAACTGCCTTAAAATCCAAATTTACAGGCTTATGTAAGGCCAGCTATGTCCAGCCACCGAATCTTCTCTTCGGGGAAGACCTATCCAAAAAGTTAAGACCTGGATGAGGAAGCAAAAGCTGTCGGACTAATCAAGGTGCCAACGATGAGCAAAGCTTCATCGTTTCGGCGATAACACCCCCATGCCTCCATCGGCAGTAAGCGGTTCACTGAAGCTGGTGGCAGCTTGAAAGCTGGGCAGAGGTTTTCAGGCCAAGGCCCAAGCCGGCCCTCAGGAACAATATGCAAGCCACGCACCCCAGCAGTCCTACTCTCCAAATCAAGGACGGAAATAGAACCCGCATCCGGGGTCTTTGGGCTTGCCATAAGACAACCAGTAAACATGGAGGTAGGTGGGTCTGGTTCTTTCTGAAACATGGAGTATGTGGACCATTTACAAGTTGGTAATAGTTTACACTTGTTTTTTGTACGAATGACAATGGATAACTATGACAACATGAGATTCAGATCTGTTTATAAACTAAAAATGATAACATAAGGTCAGTTTATACTGCACACTATACAAGAGTTCCAAGCAGGCTTGGAATTGTGGCCAGAGTTGTCCTTTGAGGCAGGCTCAGAATTATGGTCGGAGTTGCCTTTCGAGGCAGGCTCGGAATTATGGCAGGCATGGCCTGTTCATTGTGAAAGATGGAGGATCGTCCTTGATTTAATTCACATGTGCAGTATAGACATTTTAGAATGGGAAACTTCGTTACTGTCTAACAACTGATTTCCATAGGATGCTTTATGGCATGCATCGATCTCGAAGATGCATATTATTCAGTTCCCATTCACAGGGATCACCGGAGGTATTTGAAATTTAGCTGGATGGGGCAACGATAGCAGTTAAAGCGTGGCAAAATGGGACTTGGGCTGCTCAGAGCTCAAAAACACTTGTTATGCCCTATCTGAATGATATTCTAAAACGCTGTATTTTGCTAAATTAGCCGTGTCAGCCGCAAAACTATATTTGAGAAATTGGGGATTCTCATCCATCCAGTTAAATTTAAGTTGATACCAACTAGAGTTATTGATTATGGAGATTTACCTTTAACTCTATTAATTTGTCTGTGACTCTGCCCTGGGGCTAGAGATTAGGAATAATAGAAGCCTGTAACAACCTTGTTGTTATGAAGCAGCCTTCTATTCATCAAAGTAGCCAGTGTAATTTGCAATTTAGTGGCTGTGTTTTTCATCTGCGCAATTTGGGCCTTTGCATTATCAGAACTTACAACGTGCAAAGGAGCTAGCTCTCAAGTACCATGTAGGTCGTTGTTAACAGACCTATGCTATTACCAGCTGAAGCAATCAAAGTCACAATGGTGGACGAACAGTATATAGCATTGCTCCAGTAACTTTTGGTCAGTAAATCTTCAGTTATATTACAAACTGATGCTAGTGCTCAAAGATAGAAAATTACGGAGTTACGGAGGCGGATGGGATTTGCATGAGTTACCAATTCTACAGTTATATGGTATCAACTACCTATAGACACTAGGTGCATTCTATGGGTTAAAGGTTTATTGTGCGAATATGCATAATCTGCATGCTCAACTCTAAGTTGATACACTATGGTGGTGGCATATGTTAATCACATGGGTGCAATTTACCTAACCTCATTTGGCGCTGGTGTATCATCACGTAAAATCAATGACAACACGGAATGGATGTTGGATCACAAAGTATTTAATGACATTATGACTAGATGGAATACCGAATAGCGATGTATTTGCATCCAGCCTCAATCACCAGTTGCAAAAATATGTGGCATGACAGTCACATCCAGGGGCAGTGGCAATAGATGCATTCTTGCTACACTTGGGAGGAATGTTCTTTAATGTCTTTCCTCCATTCTGCCTCATCAGTCTTGCAAAAAATTCAGCAAGATCCCGCTTAAGGCATTTTTCGAAGTGACTGACTGGCCTATGCAGCCATGATTCCCACTGATGTTGGGAATGATAATAGAACCTTATATGGTTATTTCTAAACACAAAAATTGCTGGTTCAGCCCGCGACTTGGGAAACCATCCTCTGCATGATAAAATCAATTCATTGACTTGCAGACTCTGAGAAGACCGTTCCTGCGGCTCGGGTTGTCAGACCGAACCGTTGACGTGCTCTGCAGATTGGAGGGATAGCACCAAAAAAGCAGTACATTTCCTCATCAGGAGATGGGAAGTGTTTTGTTTAAATGCTAACATTATATATAATACGGCACGGATAACTGACGTCTTGGAGTTCATTTTCAAATGGGTCTTTGACAGAAAATAAAGTTATAGTGCCATTAACTGTGCCAAACGTGCCTTCTCATCATATTTGCTGCAGATATCGGGACCCACTCTGTTGGGTCTCACCCTCTGATATCCAGATTTATGAAGGATATCTTTAACACAAATTTCCCCAGGCCCAGGTACACGGAAGTATGCGATATTAACATTGTGTTAGCACTACTTCGCCGGTGGGCTCCATCTACATCACTGTCCTTGGTCAAACTCACTTACAAAGCAGTTTCAGCGCAACGGGTCCAGTCGTTGCATAAGCTGCGACTGGACAGGATGGTTACATCTGCAGGCAAAATAACCTTTTATGTTTTATGACTTAGTCAAGCTGAGTAGACCAGGGGCATCAGGTCTTAAACTAGATTCTTTGGCATACCCCATGGACCATCAACAGCGAGGGGTATGGACGTTCCGCTGGACCACATCCTAGCGGCTGCAGGATGGTCAAACGAACATACCTTTCCAAACATTTTATAACAAACCCATTGCCAGACCGGGGGTATTTGCCAACTCTATTTTAGGTTTTCTTTTATAGTTTCCTCCCAGATGAGAGGGGTTACTATTATTATTATTTTGTTCATTAAAAAGCATCAGCATGCTTAAATCTATGTCATGCCTGAATGTGTTATTAATGTTCACTCATCTGTGGTCAACTGATGCAGTTATGTAGCGTGGACTTGTGTTCATAGCATGAAATCACAGAGCTTTGAAATCTTCACGTAGTCACTCACGTGACTCTGAAGTAAAGTAGTAAGATTAAATGAGAACTTACCAGTTTGAAGTTTCATCTTTATTTTATGAGGAGTTACGATGAGGGATTATGTGCCCTCTGCTCCCAACCCTCTCTCATAAAGGTCAGCTGGTAGTTTCTCGAATCTTCCTATATTCAGTTCAACAACTGTTATCTGTGATTTCACACCGCTGCTTTGAAGATTGACGCTCATGCGGGCTGGCAGGCTCTTCACGTAATCCCTCATCGTAGCTCCTCATAAAATAAAGATCAAACTTCAAACTGGTAAGTTCTTGTTTAATCTTACTATTAAATATCATTCACTGCAATCAGTCCCGATTATTGGTTTATTCACCACACACTGGGCAGACTTGTCATTGTAATTGGGTAACCATATAACCATATAACAATTACAGCACGGAAACAGGCCTTCTCGGCCCTTCCAGTCCGTGCCGACCATTTATTTACCCCTAGTCCCATCTACCTGCACTCAGACCATACCCCTCCATTCCCTTCCCGTCCAAATACCTATCCACTTTACTTTTAAGTCTCAATCTTTGTCATTTCATTTCAAAGACAGCAGATCAAAGTGCAGGATCAGCACGTTCCAGTAAGGAGGAGGGATAAGAATCGTAAGGTAAGGGAAACATGGGTGACCAAGGAGGTTGTGCATTTGGTCAGGAAAAGAAAGGAAGCGTGTGACAGGTTTAAGCAGTTGAATATAAAGTGAGTAGATAACAACGTGCGGGCGATAAGAAGGAGGGCCATGAAATGTGATTGACGAGTCAGATTAAGGAAAATGCCAAGGCTTTTTATATGCATGTTAAAAACAAAATGGTGACCAGGGAGAAGGTAGGGCCACTCGAGGATAAAGGAGGGAATCTATGCTTGGAGTCAGATGATGTTGGTGAGGTACTAAATGAGTACTTTGCAACTGTATCCACCGAGGAGAAGGGCTTGGAGGACAGCGAGATCAGTGTGGAGAATATAAATATGCTAGGAGTTTAAGATTGAGAAGGAGGTGGTGCTGAGACTCTGGAAGAACATTAAGTCCCCAGATCAGTCTCCAGGACATGTTGGAATCTACCTCAGGTTATTGAAGGAGGCAAGGGAGGGGATTGTGTGGTCTTGACAAGATTGTCCAAACCTCCACCCTATCTACTAGTGCCGCCTTCTTCAGTGAACTATGAACTTGGGACTCCACGATCCCTCAGCACATCAATGCTGTTAAAGGACGTGCCATTAACTGTACATTCTCTCCTTACATTGAACCTGCTAAAGTGTAACACCTTACAGTGGCTCACATTAAGCTCCATCTGCGTTAAACCTCTCTCCAGAGGAATGGAGAGTGGCCATTCTTTAAGAAAGGAAATAAGGAGAATCCAGGGAACTGTAGACCAGTGAGCCTCATGCCAGTGATGGGGAAACTATGGAAGAGAATTCTTCGAGATAGGGTTTACTCCCATTTGAAGGAGAATGGGATAATTAGGGATAACCAGATTGGCTTTATATACGACAGGTCATATCTTAAAACTTGATTGAGTTTTTCGAGGAGGTGACGAAAAAGATTGATGAAAGTAGGGCAGAGGATGTTGTATCCATGGATTTTGAAAAGGTCTCTCATGGTAGGACAAGGACAAAGGACATTTATTATCACATACACCAATTGGTGTAGTGAAATTTGACTTGCCATTGCAGCATACAAATAAAGCTAAGGCACAACTTTAAAGAATTTAACAGAATTTACCAATAAACATAAAAACATCTGATACAGGCTGATACAGTATAAGATGTACGGCATTCATGATGACTTGGTTGTATGGATTCAGAACTGGCTCATTCATAGAAGACAGGGTTGTGGTGGAAGGGAGCTTTTCTGTCTGGAGGTCCGTGACCAGTGGAGTTCCGCACGGATATGTGCTGGGACCTCTGCTCTTTGTGATATATGTAAATGATCAAGACATAAATATATGTGTAAGAAGTAACTGCAGATGCTGATTTAAACCAAAGATAGACACAAAAAGTTGGGGTAATTCAGCGGGACAGGCAGCATCTCTGGAGAGAAGGAATGGGTGACATTACGGGTCAAGACCATTCTTCAGAATGGTTGGAGATAAGGGAAAGGAGAGATATAGGCAGTGATGTGGAGAGATAAAGAACAATGAATGAAAGATATGCAAAAAAGTATTGATGATAAGGGAAACAGGCTGTTGTAAGCTGTTTGTAGGGTGAAAATGAGAAACTAGTGTGACTTGGGTGGGAGCCAGAGGGAATGCCGGGGCTACCTGACATGAGAGAAATCAATATTAATACCAATGAGCTGTAAGCTGCCTGAGCGAAATATGAGATGCTGTTCCTCCAAATTGCATTTAGCCTCACCCTGACAATGGAGGAGACTGAGGACAGAAAGGTCTGTGTAGGAATGGGAAGGAGAATTCTTCAATAATATAAATATAGATGGGTTGGTAAGTAAGTTTGCTAATGACGCCAAGATTTGAGTAGTTGCAGGCAGTGAGGAAGGCTGTCAAACGATACCGAGGGATATAGATCAGCTGTAGAAATTGGTGGAGAAATGGCAGATGGAGTTTAATATAAAGTGTTTCACTTTGGGAGATTGAATGTAATGAGAGAACATACAGTTAATGGCAAGAACCTTAACAGCATTCATCTTTAGTTTAGTGTACTTAGTTTAGTGATACAGAGCGGAAACAGGCCCTTCAGCTCACTGAGTCTGCACATTAACACAAGCCTACACACACTAGGGGCACTTTACACTTATACCAAGTATACAAACCCAAGCCAATTAACATACAGACCTGCACGTCTTTGGAGTGTGGGAGGAAACCGAAAATCTTGGAAAAATTCCATGCGGTCACGAGGAGAACGTACAAACTTCGTACGAACAGCACCCCTTTAGTCGGGATCAAACCTGAGTTGCAAGGCAGCAACTCTACCGCTGCACCACCGTGCCGAGGGATCTTGGAGTCCAAGTTCATTGCTCACTGAAGGTGGCCGCACAATTTGACAGGATGGTACAGAAAACATATGGTATGCATGCCTTCAAGGTAGAAGCATTGAATATAAGAGTCAGGAAGTTGTGATGCAGCTCTATAGGACTGGTTGTGCTGCAGGTAAAGTATTGCCTGCAGTTCTGGTCACCCCATTACAGGAAGGATGTGCATGCTTTGGACGGGGTGCAGAGGAGGATTTCCGGAAATGTACCTGGATATGGGGGTATGAATCTGTAGGAAAGATTGGACAGATTTGGATTGTTTTCATGAGATTATAAGATCATAAGTGATAGGAGCAGAATTAGGCCATTCAGCCCATCATGACTACTCTGCCATTCATTCATGGCTGATCTATCTCTCCCTCCTAACCCTATTGTCCTGCCTTCTCCCCATAACCTCTGACACCCATACTAATCAATCATCTATCTCTATCTGCCTTAAATATGTCCACTGACTTGGCCTCCACATCCTTCTAAGGCAAAGAATTCCAGAGATATTCCTCCTCATCTCCATCCAAAAATAACTTAATTCTCAGGCTTTGACCTCTAGTTCCAGACTCTCCCACCAGTGGAAACATTCTCTCCACATCCACTCTATCTTTCACTGTTCTGTACATTTCAATGAATTATTAATGATTTGGATGTAGGGATGGAAAGCTTTGTGGCCAAGGTTGCGGATTATATGAAAATAGTTGGAGGGGCGGGTAGTGCAGAGAAAGCAGGGACTCTGCTGTGGCGAGTGGAGTGCCGCAAGGCTCAGTGTTGGAGCCGCAACTGTTTACCATATATATTAATGATTTGGAAGAGGGAATTAGGAGCAACACTAGCAAGTTTGTGGATGACACAAAGCTGGGTGGCAGTGTGAACTGTCAAGAGGATGTTAGGAGGTTGCAGGGAGACCTGGACAGATTGAATGAGTGGACAGATGTGTGGCAGATGCAGTATAATATAGATAAATGTGAGGTTATCCACAAGGCGGCAGATTATTATCTCAATGGCGTTAGGTTAGGTAAGGGGGAGGTGCAGCGAGACCTGGGCGTCCTTGTACACCGGTCACTGAAAGTTGGCTTACAGGTACAGCAAGCAGCGAAGAAAGCTAATGGAATGTTGGCCTTCATAACAAGAGGATTTCAGTATAGGAGTAAAGAGGTTCTTCTGCAGTTGTATAGGGCTCTGATGAGACCATATCTGGAGTATTGTGTACAGTTTTGGTCTCCTAATTTGAGGAAGGACGTCCTTGTGATTGAGGCAGTGCAGCGTAGGTTCACGAGATTGATCCCTGGGATGGCAGGACTGTCATATGAGGAAAGATTGAAAAGACTAGGCTTGTATTCACTAGAGTTTAGAAGGATGAGGGGGGATCTTATAGAAACATATAAAATTATAAAAGGACTGGACAGGCTGGATGCAGGAAAAATGTTCCGAATGTGGGGAGAGTCCAGAACCAGGGGCCACAGTCTTAGAATAAAGGGGAGAATTTAAGACTGAGGTGAGAAAACACTTTTTCACCCAGAGAGTTGCGAATTTATGGAATTCCCTGCCACAGAGGGCAGTGGAGGCCAAGTCACGGGATGGATTTAACAGAGCGTTAGATAGAGCTCTAGGGGCTAGTGGAGTCAAGGGATATGGGGAGAAGGCAGGCACGGGTTATTGATAGGGGATGATCTGCCATGATCACAATGAATGGCGGTGCTGGCTTGAAGGGCCAAATGGCCTCCTCCTGCACCTACTTTCTATGTTTCTATGTTAGCAGCCTCCCGTGTGACACCTTATCAAAGGCTTTCTGCAAATCTAGGTTTTCTCTACCACCAGGGGCGCCAAATGATTGGCAGCTCCGCCAACCATCTTTGCTTTTTCGTCTTTTTAAATTTCTTATTGCGTTTTATGTCTGTGTAAATGTTCTCTGGTTAGTTTTATGTGGGAGAGGTGAGGTAGGGAGGGGGAAACTTTTTTTTCTGTTTCTTACCGTGCCGGAGATGCGATGTTGTGTGTCCGGTCATTCTGCGGCCTACCATCGATTGGGCCCCACCGAAGGCAGTGGGCTTAACATTGCATTGCCTGGGATCACTCCCACCGCAGACTACGGACTTACCATCAAGAGCTCGCAGTTGGGAGAGGCTTGTCGGGAGCTCCAACGAACGCAGAGGCTCGACCAGCCCCGAAGCAGGAGCTGATCTCCCCATGCGGAGGGCCCAAAATGGCGCCAGCTACGGGAGTCAAGATCGTCCCGTCAACGGAGGGCTCAAGTTCCCTGACTGCGGGAGAGCAAAGGGAAGAGATTGAACTTTTTTCGTCTTCCATCATAGTGAGGAATGTGGAGGAGTCACTGTGGTGGATGTTTATGTTAAAATGTGTTCGGTTGCTTTTTATTTGTATGACTGACTTGGCAAATGAAATTCCTCGAATGTTGCAAAACATACTTGGCTAATAAAGTGTTATTGTGATTGTGATTGAGAATGTCGGACGTTGAGGGGAGACCTGATGAGCACGTTTCTTTACACCGAGGGTTATAAGTGCCTGGAGCGTGCTGCCATAGGTGGTGGTTGAAGCAGATACATTAGTGGCTTTAAACAAATTTTGGAAAGGGATATGCAGGGAATGCGGGGATATGGGGTATGTGCAGATAGATCAGTGATGGCCGTAACATCATGGTCAGCGGAGACATTATGGACCAATAATCTTGTAATACGCTGTACTGTTCTAAAGCACATTGATTTTGTTTATCATTGAGAAGGCAGTGAGTATATTTGGCCAGTAAAGCAGCAAACCACATGGTCATAAATACTGACTGATAAGTTGAGGTGGATCAGGTCACAGCGATTCCAGGATGTAAACCTTGGTTTTTAAAAGGTTATCCACAGAGACAAAGAATGAGAGGGCTGGAATTATTGAGGTACATACTCATTAACTGATTGTAATCAAGATCACATTGGATATGATGAAATCACTGTTGTGCTGTTAAATGTTGAATAGATCAATCACGTTAACATTTCTCCTCGCATGATGGTGAGGCAAACGAGCCACAAGATATGGGGCTGAGCCACCAATATTGCTGCATCATTTAATTTAGTTTGGTGATACAGTGCAGAAACAGGCCATTCAGCCCACCGAGTCCATGCCGATCAGCAATCCCCGCACACTAACACTATCCAACACACATGATGGACAATTTATAATGATACCAAGCCAATTATTTAGTTTTAGTGCAGAGGCACAATGTGGAAACAGGCCCTTCGTCCCACCATGTCCATGCTTTCTTTCTTTTAAAATCTTTTTATTCATTTTTTTCAAAAACAAAAACATAGAAACATAGAAAATAGGTGCAGGAGTAGGCCATTCGGCCCTTCAAGCCTGCACCGCCATTCAATATGATCATGGCTGATCATCCAACTCAGTATCCCGTACCTGCCTTCTCTCCATACCCCCTGATCCCCTTAGTCACAAGGGCCACATCTAACTCCCTCTTAAATATAGCCAATGAACTGGCCTCAACTATCCTCTGTGGCAGAGAGTTCCAGAGACGCACCACTCTCTGTGTGAAAAAAGTCTTTCTCATCTCGGTCTTAAAGGATTTCCCCCTTATCCTTAAGCCGTGACCCCTTGTCCTGGACTCCCCCAACATCGGGAACAATCTTCCTGCATCTAGCCTGTCCAACCCCTTAAGAATTTTGTAAAACGAAACAACAACAAAAAAAGATAAACATTACAATGATATTGATACATAGGGATCAGGATTACATTAATAACAGGTATAACCTAAATATGAGTCCAGTGTCAAAATACACGTTGAACATAGACCTCCTGGTCTCTATGTAAATATAGTTAAATATTTAAAAGAAAATTTATATGCATCAAAACAAAAAGATAAAAGGAAAAAAAAGAAAAAAAGAGAAAAAAGGAAAATACAAACCCCCCTAAACCAGAAAAAAGAAGAAAGCAAAACAGTATCTGGGATGCAAAGAATTTCAACAATTTAAGTCCCTTTTGTCATTAAGTCCGTTCCACCGTATAAAGGTAAAATAATTATTATAACGGTTGGAGAGGGAACAATTTATGCCGTATGAAAATGTTGAATAAATCTTCTCCAAGTCCTATCAAATTTAACCAAGGGTTCAACAATGTCACTCCTAATTTTTTCTAAATTTAAACATGATATCATTTCAGAGTACCAATGGAGTGTGGTCGGAGGGTTAGAGTCTTTCCATGTAAATAAAATAGATCTTCTGGCAATGAACGTGGTAAAAGCGATCAGCCGATGGGCGGAGCAGGACAAATGAATAGAATCTAACATTGGCAGCCCAAAAATTGCAGTGATCAATACGTAAATCAATACCTAAAACTACAGAAATAGTATCAAAAATGTATTTCCAGTATTTTCCCAAAAGTGGGCAGGACCAAAACATGAGTTAATGAGGCCACTTCAGAATTACATCTGTCACAGGTAGGAATTATATGACCATAAAAACGAGCTAACTTATCTTTTGACATATGAGTTCTGTGAACCACCTTGAATTGTATCATAGAAACATAGAAAATAGGTGCAGGAGTAGGCCATTCGGCCCTTTGAGCCTGCACCGCCATTCAATATGATCATGGCTGATCATTCAACTCAGTATCCTGTACCTGCCTTCTCTCCATACCCCCTGATCCCTTTAGCCACAAGGGCCACATCTAACTCCCTCTTAAATATAGCCAATGAATTGGCCTCAACTACCTTCTGGGGCAGAGAATTCCAGAGACTCACCACTCCCTGTGTGAAAAATGTTTTCCTCATCTCGGTCCAAAAGGAATTCCCCGTATCAAAGCGTGTCTTGCACACATTGAGGAAGTATTAACTAATTGAAGAATCCTCTCCCATTTCTCTATAGATAGAGAAATGTGGAGTTCTCTATCCCAGTCATTCTTAATTTTATCAAATGTATGTATTTGTAATTTCAAAATCAACTCATAAATAGTTGTTATTAAGCCTTTCTGATAAGTGTTCAAATGTAAAAAAAAATCAAAAATTTTGGTTTGATGTGGTAACGAAAAAAAGGGTAAAATAGCCCTAAAAAAATGTCTAATTTGTAAATATGTAAAGAAATGTGAGTTAGGTAGATTATATTTATTGGAGAGTTGTTCAAAAGACATAAACAACCATCCAAAAATAAATCAAGAAAAGCTACTAATCCCTTCCTCTTCCATAACAGAAAGGCTTAATCAGTACTAGAAGGTTGGAAGAAAAAATTAGAAATTATATAACCATATAACAACCATATAACAATTACAGCACGGAAACAGGCCATCTCGGCCCTTCAAGTCCGTGCCGAACAACTTTTTTCCCTTAGTCCCACCTGCCTGCACTCATACCATAACCCTCCATACCCTTCTCATCCATATGCCTATCCAATTTATTTTTAAATGATACCAACGAACCTGCCGCCACCACTTCCACTGGAAGCTCATTCCACACCGCTACCACTCTCCGAGTAAAGAAGTTCCCCCTCATGTTACCCCTAAACCTCTGTCCCTTAATTCTAAAGTCATGTCCTCTTGTTTGAATCTTCCCTATTCTCAAAGGGAAAAGCTTGTCCACATTAACTCTGTCTATCCCTCTCATCATTTTAAAGACCTCTATCAAGTCCCCCCTTAACCTTCTGCGCTCCAGAGAATAAAGACCTAACTTATTCAACCTATCTCTGTAACTTAGCAGCTGAAACCCAGGCAACATTCTAGTAAATCTCCTCTGTACCCTCTCTATTTTGTTGACATCCTTCCTATAATTGGGCGACCAAAATTGTACACCATACTCCAGATTTGGTCTCACCAACGTCTTGTACAATTTTAACATTACATCCCAGCTTCTATACTCAATGCTCTGATTTATAAAGGCTAGCATACCAAAAGCTTTCTTTACCACCCTATCTATATGAGATTCTACCTTCAAGGAACTATGCACGGTTATTCCCAGATCCCTCTGTTCAACTGTATTCTTCAATTCCCTACCGTTTACCATGTATGTCCTATTTTGATTTGTCCTGCCAAGGTGTAGCACCTCACATTTATCAGCATTAAACTCCATCTGCCATCTTTCAGCCCATTTTTCCAACTGGCCTAAATCACTCTGTAGACTTTGGAAATCCTCTTCATTATCCACAACACCCCCTATCTTGGTATCATCTGCATACTTACTAATCCAATTTACCACCCCTTCATCCAGATCATTGATGTACATGACAAACAACAAAGGACCCAACACAGATCCCTGAGGCACCCCACTAGTCACCTGCCTCCAACCCGACAAACAGCCATCCACCATTACCCTCTGGCTTCTCCCATTCAGCCACTGTTGAATCCATCTTGCTATTCCTGCATTTATACCCAACTGTTGAACCTTCTTAACCAACCTTCCATGAGGAACCTTGTCAAAGGCCTTACTGAAGTCCATATAGACAACATCCACTGCTTTACCCTCGTCAATTTCCCTAGTAACCTCTTCAAAAAATTCAAGAAGATTAGTCAAACATGACCTTCCAGGCATAAATCCATGTTGACTGTTCCTAATTAGACCCTCTTTATCCAGATACTTATATATATTATCTCTAAGTATCTTTTCCATTAATTTGCCCACCACTGAAGTCAAACTAACCGGTCTATAATTGCTAGGTTTACTTTTAGAACCCTTTTTAAACAATGGAACAACATGCGCAGTACGCCAATCCTCGGGGACTATTCCAGTTTCTAATGACATTTGAAATATTTCTGTCATAGCCCCGGCTATTTCTACACTAACTTCCCTCAATGTCCTAGGGAATATCCTGTCAGGACCTGGAGACTTATCCACTTTTATATTTTTCAAAACTGCCAGTACTTCTTTTACTTTGAAACTCATAGTATCCATAGCTACTCTACTAGTTTCCCTTACCTCACATAATTCAATATCCTTCTCCTTGGTGAATACCGAAGAAAATAAATTGTTCAATATCTCCCCCATCTCTTTTGGCTCTGCAGATAGCTGTCCACTCGGTCTCTCCAATGGACCAATTTTATCCCTTGTTATCCTTTTGCTATTAACATAGCTGTAAAAACCCTTTGGATTTACTTTCACCTTACTTGCCAAAGCAACCTCATATCTTCTTTTAGCTTTTCTAATTTCTTTCTTTAGATTCTTTTTACATTCCTTATACTCCTCAAGCACCTCATTTACTTCATGCTGCCTATAATTATTGTAGATCTCCCTCTTTTTCCGAACAAGATGTCCAATTTCCCTTGAAAACCAGGACTCTTTCCAATTTTTACTGGTTCCTTTCAACCAAACAGGAACATAAAGATTTTGTACTCTTAAAATTTCCCCTTTAAATGTCCTCCATTTCTCCTCTACATCTTTCCCATAAAACAAAATGTCCCAGTTCACTCCTTTTAAATCATCTCGCATCTCGTTAAAGTTAGCCTTTCTCCAATCAAAAATCTCAACCCTAGGCCCAGTTCTGTCCTTCTCCATAATTATATTGAAACTAATGGTATTGTGATCACTGGACCCGAAGTGCTCCCCTACGCATACCTCCACCACCTGTCCCGTCTCATTTCCTAACAGGAGGTCCAGCACTGCCCCTCCTCTAGTAGGCACCTCTATGTATTGCTGCAAAAAACTATCCTGCACACATTTTACAAACTCCAAACCATCCAGCCCATTTACAGAATGTGTTTCCCAGTCTATGTGTGGAAAGTTGAAATCTCCCACAATCACTACCTTGTGCTTACTACTAATATCTGCTATCTCTTTACATATTTGCTCTTCCAATTCTCGTTCCCCATTTGGCGGTCTATAATATACCCCTATAAGTGTTGCTACACCTTTCCCACTTCTAAGTTCCACCCAAATAGCCTCCCTAGATGAGCCCTCCAATCTATCCTGCCAAAGCACTGCTGTAATATCTTCCCTGACTAGCAATGCAACACCTCCACCTCTTGCCCCTCCAATTCTATCACACCTGAAGCAACGAAATCCTGGAATATTTAGTTTCCAATCACAGCCCTCCTGCAACCATGTTTCACTGATCGCCACAACATCATACTTCCAGGTGTCTATCCAGACTCTAAGCTCATCCACCTTTCTTACAATGCTCCTAGCATTAAAATATGCACATTTAAGAAACCCCTCATCTCTTATTCTCTGTTTATTTCCTTTTTTTTCTTTCTGCTCTTGTGTCCGAGTGCTTCCCTTTTCTGCTTCCTGCCTCCCATTCTGTCTACTAGCTTTTGCTATTTGCATCCCTCGCCCCAACCATTCTAGTTTAAAGTCTCCCCAGTGGCCTTTGCAAATTTCCCCGCAAAAGTACCTTTGCAAAAGTCCTAAATTATAGGACTTTATTAGATAAAATCATTCAATCCAAAAGATTTATGAAATTTAAACCATATTCGGAATGTATGTCTTATTATTGGGTTAGTCGTATATTTATTTAATCTTGTAATTGTAAAAGGTAACAAGGCTCCTAGAATAGAGGCTAATGATAGCCCTTGCATGGAATCATGTTCAAGATTTATCTATCCTGGGCATTGTGTATCTTCTAAGTCTTTTGTCCAAAACGTTAAAAAGCGAGCATTAACTGCCCAATAGTAGAATCTAAGGTTCGGCAGTGCCAAACCACCGTCTTTTTTTGATTTCTGTAAATATTTTTTACTTAGTCTGGAGTTTTTATTCTGCCATATATATGAAGAAACTTTTGAGTCAATAATATCAAAGAAAGATATTATTAGCAATAAAAATTGGTATAGTCTGAAATAAATACAAAAATTTAGGTAAGATAAACATTTTAATAGCATTGAGTCGGCTGATTAAAGATAAGGACATTGGTGACCATTTAATCAACTCTTGTTTGATATGGTCAATTAGAGGCGTAGAATTGGCTTTAAATAAATCCTTATGTATCTTCTTAATGCCTAAATAAGTAAAACATTCGGTAGCTCGATTTGTTACTAACACCTACGAGAGAGAAGTGAGTGTCACCAAACTTCTGAATTCTCTGGGGTGGAACCCTCTCCAAGACAGACGTGAAGCTCACCATTTGACCTGTTTTTACAAAATGTTAAATGGTCAGCTAGACATAGATCACAAGACCTACACCAACCGCAAACCAATTAGGAGCAGACGAGGGCATTCAATCCAATTTGTGGTCCCAGCCTCAAAGACAGATGTGTACAGCAACTCGTTCTTTCCACGCACTATTAAAGCATGGAATAATCTCCACCAAGCCACGGTTGCCCAGCCAGATGCAACTAAATTTAAAGTGGCACTTTCTTCCCAATAACCCTCTCTGGCTAAACCCCTCCCTTCACCACCTCCAGTTTAAATTCCAGTTGGAATATTTTGGAGGACCAAGTAACCAAGAACCAAGAACCAAGAGCCAATCTGAATGGAAACTATGCATAATTCAAAACTAGATTGTTTAATGGAAAAAGCTCACTCTTAGTAAGATTTAGTTTATAACCAGAAAAACTACTAAATTGTTTAAGTAGTACTACTATTGCTGGAATAGATTTCTCAGGCTTAGAGATGAATAATAACAGATCATCTGCATAAAGAGATAACTTATGTGTCTTATTCCCACGGACAATACCAGAAATATTTGGGGATTCCCTAATAGCGGTGGCCAAAGATTCCAAAGTGATATCAAACAGTAAAGGACTTAAAGGACAGCCCTGTCTAGTACCTCGTTCAGAGGCCTGAGGTATATGATATATCAGCTTGATCCAAGAAATACATTTTGGACTAATCTTAAATTTTTCAAGTGTATTGAATAAGTATTCCCAATCTACTCTATCAAATGCCTTCTCAGCATCAAGTGAAATGACACATTCTGAAGTTTTATTTGACGCTGTAGATACAATATTCATTAATCTCCAAACGTTAAAGTATGAGTAACGATTTTTAATAAAACCTGTCTGATCTTCAGAAATAATTTGCAGTAAAATATTTTCCAATCTCCTAACTAATATTTTGGAAAGAATTTTGGAATCTGTATTTAACAGTCATATAGGTCTATATGATGTCACTTCAGTGGAGTCTTTATCTTTTTTAGGAATTAAAGAAATAGATGCTTCATAAAAGGATTGTGGTAATCTATTCATTAAAAAGGCTTCTTTAAAAACCTTGCATAACCGGCGAGACAGTAAACTTGAGAAATACTTTTAAAAAATCTACTGTAAACCCTGCTAAACCAGGAGCTTTACCAGAATTCACCGAGAGGATTGCTTTCTGTATTTCTTCCTCTGTGAAGGGTTCATCTAACAACAGACACTCATGTGGTAAATTTGGCAAGTTCAGTTTCTTTAAATACTCATGCATAATATTGGAATCAGTCGGAAATTCTGATTGGTATAGGGAGGTATAAAATTCCTGAAAGGATTTATTAATTTCATCATGGTCTACAGACAATGTACCATCCCGTATGCTTACTTTACTAATCTGATTTTTGGCTGACACAGCTTTCGACTGATTGGCGAGTAATTTGCCGGATTTATCGCCATGTATATAAAATTGACTTTTGGTTTTGAGTAATTGATTCTCAATCGGTGATACTAATAACAAATCATGTCTCAATTGAAGTTCAACTCTATTCTTATAGAGCTCTAAACTAGGAGCTTTTGAACATTTTTTATCAATTTCTTTAATCTCATCAGCCAATATACATATTTCATTTTGAGTTTGTTTTTTTAATCCTGCGGAGTATGAAATAATTTGTCCACGAATATCTATATTCTTTTAAAACTCTGTGTGTTTGTGGGTGTACGGTATTTTGCATTTGATTTGTTACTCCGCGCAAACCACACGCGAAAACGCCGACATTTTTTCCATTTCGCTAGCGATTTTACTTTTACATTCGCACATCCACTCCTTGGTCAATTATTTCCCCAGATTTTGAGGAAAATTGATCACAAAACTCAAACACAATTTTGAAGATCTACCCTGACTCTTACCAGCTGCTGACGTAACAATGGCCACAAGCCGACCAATCCAGACCCACAGATCGTTGGCCAGCAACTCCTCATGCGCTGAATTTCTCCACATAAGTTCCGCTGAACTCACAGCTGGCGTAGCTTGCGAAGCCCCGCCCGCCTGCACGCCCCTCCCATCCCCTGCGCGCTCCAGAAAGTCAGAAGCCCACAGCTGGACTCCCATGCCCGCCCGCCCACCCACTCCAAACCCCCCCCCCCCGTCTTCAAAATGCTCTGCCTATCGGACTCCCTCGCCACTCCCGCCCCACGCCCGCCTGCCCTCCCTCTCTGTGCCTCCGTCTCCCTCTCTGTGTGTCTCCATCTCCCTCTCTGTGCCCCTCTCTGTGTGCCTCCGTGTCCCTCTCTGTGTGGCTCCTTGTCTCTCTCTGTCTGCCTCCGTGTCCCTCTCTGTGTGGCTCTGTGTCCCTCTCTGTGCCCCTCTTTGTGCCTTCGTGCCCCTCCCTGTGTGCCTCCGTGTCCCCCTCTCTGTGCCTCCGTGTCCCCCTCTCTGTGCCTCCGTGTCCCCCTCTCTGTGCCTCCATGTCCCCTCTCTGTGCCTCCGTGTCCCTCTCTGTGCCTCCATGTCCCTATGTGCCTCCGTGTCTCTCTCTGTACCTTCATGTCTCCCTCTCTGTGCTTCCGTGTCTCCCTCTCTGTGCCTCTATCTCCCTCTCTGTGCCTCTGTCTCCCCCTCCATGCCTGAAAATTGGGGGCTATGTGCGAGTGGATAGGGCACGGCATGGGGTAAAAGGAGTAAATTAATAATATTAATATAATATCAATGGGGGTGGTTAGTGTGTGTGTGTGAGAGAGGTTAGTTGGTGTGTGTGTGATACCTCTGGCCGCCCCCTCCCCTCGCAACAGCGCGTTGGGGGAACAGACCCAACGGGTCTGCACTTGGTCTAGTATGCCTTAAAAGCATCCCAGACTACACCACTGGATATTTCTTCAGTAGAGTTTGTTAAGAAGCGTCTATGCTGACCAGCGATCCCCACACATTAGTTCTATCTTAACGGCATGTCCCACTTGGAGATTTTTACCGCGACTGCCGGCATCATCGCCTGACGTATCAGGTCACTGCGGCGTGATGCAGTGGTGACGCGGCGTGATGACATAGAAACATAGAAAATAGGTGCAGGAGTAGGCCATTCGGCCCTTCGAGCCTGCACCGCCATTCAATGTGATCATGGCTGATCATCCAACTCAGTATCCCGTACCTGCCTTCTCTCCATACCCCCTGATCCCTTTAGCCACAAGTGCCACATCTAACGCCCTCTTAAATATAGCCAATGAACTGGCCTCAACTACCTTCTGTGGCAGATAATTCCAGAGACTCACCACTCTCTGTGTAAAGAATGTTTCCCTCATTTCGGTCCTAAAGGAATTCCCCCTTATCCTTAAGGCCCTGTCTCACGGTGCGAGTCCACCCAAGAGTGACCCCAAGTGAAAGAAAAAAAACGGACTCGTGGTTATGCACGAGATTCAAAGTTTATGGTCAAGTTTTTAACCGAGTTCCCACGGGCATGTTTTTATACGATGTGCCAAGGTGCTCTCCCGTGTTACCAAGTTCCTCTCCCGTTACACTTGAGCCAACCGTGAATGAAGGTATGTTTTAATAAAGCAACAATGTTAAAGAAAACATCTCCATCCTGTGGCTTTGAGTTAAAGATAGATATCAGCGCGGCTGCATCTATTAATATGACCTACAGAGGGAAAATGCGCATCAGATTGTTGGGAGACGGAGCTCAGGGTTCGCCTCCTGAGCTGCTTTGGTCCCCAGGCGTGAGGGAGGTTGGGGAGGGTGGGGGGGGGGGGGGGCGTCATTAATCTGTCTGGGGTGACAAGTCTCTTGGGTTAGGAGTGGTGTGCAAGGGAGTGGTGTGCAAGGGAGGCATAATTCCCTCCGATCTCTCTGAAGCCCCGGACGAGAACAAAGGAAACCTAACTTGGCAGCGCGTACAAGCCCTTTGTATATTCGGGTCTCGACCCGAAACGTCACCTATCTCCTTACTCCTTCACTCCTTAGATGCTGCTGCACCCGCTGAGTTTCTCCAGCCTTTTGTGTACCCCCGTTGTATATAACTTTGCTGCTGACGTGCACACCCACTCTCTCTCCCTCTCTCTCTCTCTCTCACTGCAGCTCAGAGCCCAACCTCGCCATCCTATAGTGGTAACATTCACATCGGGTCCCCTCCACACCTACACCCCCTCTCTCCGACACACACCCCCCACAAGGCAACAGGCAGCGTGAGAGACAGAGAGTTTGTAGGGTGTTAGTTTTGTATAAGGATTTATTATTAAATTATTAGCCAAAGTCAGATTTACTTATTTTAAACGAAGTTTGGAGCGCTTGACAATACTTTTTTTTCTCTTTGCGCTCGTTTTCAGAAAGGGTTCAGACCCCGCTTAGCTCGTTGCCCCCTTTGAACCAAGCCCTGCGAGAAGGAGGGAGGAAGGGAAGGTGTGAGTGAACAAGAGCGCCGAGGAGGAGAGGGAAATAGGGGGGGGGGGGGTGGGTGGAGGAGAAATAGGGAAGAAGTTAGTTGTTCAGATCAGAAACCTGTAGGCTGGGAGCCATAATGGTGAAGAGCGCACCCAGTTCTTCTGAGGAGTGCATAAGAGACATCGATCCGAAACAATGTTCCTCTAGAACTATAACTGAAACCGTGTCCACATCACCTCCTCTTGGTCGGACCGCAACACCAAATCTACGCGTCAGGAAAATCCATTGATTCATCTCCATGGTTTTTATAGCTAATTTCCCAATAAATAACTGCAGTAATCACCCCCCGAAAGGGTAGGATAGGGCTGAAGCCCAGTGTTTAGACGTTGGAATGGTTTTTTTTAATCATTCTAATAGAATGATTTTCCAACTCCTGTGGTAATTAAACCTTTTTTTCACTCCTAGTTTTTTTAACATATTTTTAGGATATACATTATATATAAAAGTGTACACATGGGAAAATAAGACGAAAATGACCAAAAAGCAAAGAATATTTATCTAGGGTGAATTAAATTTTGTGATTAAGACTCGAGCGTGAATGGCACTGAACTAATTTAAAGAGTTCCCACGGTAGACTCACGAATCACTAAGTTAAACGCACGGGCCCTACGTTCTTACAACGAGTCTAAATGTTTCAGTTTTAATCTTGAACACTAAATTTGACTCGTGGAAAAAGTCAAACATGTTTGACTTTTTTCACGAGTTCACAAGTTTCGCGGGTACCTGCCGTTAGCGCCACGAGTGGACAAGTTGATCGCGCGAGGTCCGACGTTCCGGCTACGTTGGCTGTACGTGATCACCACGAGTGAAAACTCGGGGTCACTCGTGGGCCAACTCGCAACGTGAGACAGGGGTTTTAGACTGTGACCCCTTGTTCTGGACTCCCCCAACATCGGGAACAATCTTCCAGCATCTAGCTTGTCCAACCCCTTAAGAATTTTGTAAGTTTCTATAAGATCCCCCCTCAATCTTCTAAATTCCAGCGAGTACAAGCCGAGTCTATCCAATCTTTCCTCGTATGAAAGTCCTGACATCCCAGGAATCAGTCTGGTGAATCTTCTCTGTACCCCCTCTATGGCAAGGATGTCTTTCCTCAGATTTTGAGACCAAAACTGTACGCAATACTCCAGGTGTGGCCTCACCAAAACCCTGTACAACTGCAGTAGAACTTCCCTGCCCCTATACTCAAATCCTTTCGCTATGAATGCTAACATACCATTTGCTTTCTTCATTGCCTGCTGCACCTGCATGCCTACTTTCAATGACTGGTGTACCATGACACCCAGGTCTCGTTGCATGTCCCCCTTTCCTAATCTGCCACCATTCAGATAATAGTCTACCCTCATGTTTTTGCCACCAAAGTGGATAACCTCACATTTATCCACATTATACTGCATCTGCCATGCATCTGCCCATTCACTCAGCCTATCCAAATCACCCTGCAGCCTCCAAGCATCCTCCTCACACCTAACTATACCCCCCAGCTTGGTATCATCTGCAAATTTGGAGATGTTGCATTGAATTCCCTCGTCCAAATCATTAATATATATTGTAAATAGCTGGGGTCCCAGCACTGAGCCTTGCGGCACCCCACTAGTCACTGCCTGCCATTCTGAAAAGGACCCGTTTACTCCTACCCTTGGCCTCCTGTCTGCTAGCCAGTTCTCTATCCACATCAATACTGAACCCCCAATACCGTGTGCGTTAAGTTTGTATGCTAATCTCTTATGCGGGACCTTGTCAAAAGCCTTCTGAAAGTCTAGATATAACACATCCACTGGTTCTCCCTTATCCACTCTACTAGTTACATCCTCGAAAAATTCTATCAGATTTGTCAGACATGATTTACTTTTCGTAAATCCATGCTGACTTTGTCCAATGATTTCACCACTTTCCAAATGCGCTGCTATCCCATCTTTAATAACCGACTCTAGCAGTTTCCCCACTACCGATGTTAGACTAACTGGTCTGTAATTCCCCGCTTTCTCTCTCCCTCCTTTTTTAAAAAGTGGGGTTACATTAGCTACCCTCCAATCCTCAGGAACTACTCCAGAATCTAAGGAATTTTGAAAAATTATCACTAATGCATCCACTATTTCTGTGGCTACCTCCTTGAGTACTCTGGGATGCAGACTATCTGGCCCTGGGGATTTATCGGCCTTCAATCCGTTCAATTTACCCAACACCACCTCCCGGCTAACCTGGATTTCACTCGGTTCCTCCATCTTATTTGACCCCCATTCCACTGCTATTTCCGGCAGATTATTTCTGTGGTGTGACTCGTGGTGTTTTTTCACGTGTCGCAACATTTTTTTTGTCGCTGCTGTATTTTGAAATGATCAAAATCTTTTGGCGACACTGATATGACCCTGGCAGTCACCGGAAAAATTGGCAATTTACACACTAGGGACAATTTACAATTTTTACCGAAGCCAGTTTACCGAAACCTGCACACATTTGGAGTGTGGCAGGAAACTGGAGCTTCCTGGAAAAAACCCACGCAGATCACGGGGAGAACGTACAAACTCCATACAGCCAAGCACCCGTAGTCAGGATCGAACCTGGATCTCTGGTGCTGTAAGACAGCAACTCTACTGCTGCACCACCTTGCCACCATGTAACGTTTCAGGATGATGTGGAATGTGGGTGCAGGCCAGGTATTGTGTCAGCAAGGCGATGACTGTGGGTGGAGGCTCCAGGAGTAAAGTCCAATGACAATGAACAAATGGTCAGTGCGGGCACCAGCGGCACTCAATGTGGAAGAGCTCGGGTCCAGTGCACAGCAACAGGAGATTGTGGGGAAGTATCACTCACCGTGTTGTACTCTCAAAGGAGGAACAAGCACATCCTTTTTCAAATAAAAGCATCTCAGCACTCCCAGAGCTTGCTATTTCTGGAAAGATCTTTCAAAGTATAAAGGAATACAATCAGCATGAAAAGAGGGAGGAAACGGGATCTAGAAACTGTTTTTACTTGGGAAATTGATGAGGGTAAAGCAGTGGATGTTGTCTATATGGATTTCAGTAAGGCCTTTGACAAGGTTCCCCATGGAAGGTTGGTTAAGAAGGTTCAATCTTTGGGTGTAGCAAGATGGATTCAACAGTGGCTGAATGGGAGATGTCAGAGAGTAATGGTGGATGGCTGTTTGTCAGGTTGGAAGCCGGTGACCAGTGGGGTGCCTCAGGGATCTGTGTTGGGTCCACTGTTGTTTGTCATGTACATCAATGATCTGGATGATGGGGAGAAAATTGGATAAGTAAGTATGCAGATGATAATAAGATAGATGGTGTTGTGGATAATGAAGTAGATTTTCAAAGTCTACAGAGAGATTTGGGCCATTTGGAAGAGTGGGCTGAAAGATGGCAGATGGAGTTTAATGCTGATAAGTGTGATGTGCTACATCTTGGCGGGACAAATCAAAATAGGACGTACATGGTAAATGGTAGGGAATTGAGGAATGCTGTGGAACAGAGGGATCTAGGAATAACTGTGCATAGTTCCCTGAATCGCATGTAGATAGGGTGGTAAAGAAAGCTTTTGGTGTGCTGGCCTTTATAAATCAGAGCATTGAATATAAGAGTAGGGAAGTAATGTTAAAATTGTACAAGGCATTGGTAAGACCAATTCTGGAGTATGGTGTACAATTTTGGTCGCCTAATTATAGGAAGGATGTCAACAAAATAGAGAGAGTACAGAGGAGATTTACTAGAATGTTGCCTGGGTTCCAGCAACTAAGTTACAGAGAAAAGTTGAACAAGTTAGATGTTTATTCTTTGGAGAGCAGAAGGTTAAGGGGGGACTTGATTGAGGTCTTTAAAATGAAGAAAGGTATAGACAGAGTTGACGTGGATAAGCTTTTCCCATTGAGGGTAAGGAAGATTCAAATAAGAGGGCATGACATGAGAATTAAGGGACAGAAGTTTAGAGGTAACATGAGGGGGAACCTCTTTACTGAGAGTGGTGGCTGTGTGGAATGAGCTTCCAGCAGAAGTGGTGGAGGCAGGATCGATTTTAACATTTAAAAGTAAAGTGTATAGGTATATGGACGGGAAGGGAATGGAGGGGTATGGTCTGTGTGCAGGTAGATGGGACTAGGGGAAAATAAATGGTCGGCACGGACTGGAAGGGCCGAGAGGGCCTGTTTCCATGCTGTAATTGTTATATGGTTATAACTACAGATGCTGGTTGATACACAAAAGCACATAGCGTGCTGGTCGCAGGCTGGGTCCACAATGGGAGGAGAGGGGGGAGGGGTCGGGGATGTGAGGGGAGGGGGGGGGTAGTGTACAAGGGGGAGAAGAGTGGAGCAGGGAGAAGTGGGAAGAAAAGGAGGGGGGTGGGAGGGGAGAAGGAGGGATGGGTGCGGGAGGGGGGAAGAGGGGAGAGGGGAGTTCAGTCTACACTTACTGAATCCATCCCTTTGACAAGGGACAGTGATCGGATCTGGAAGCAGACTAATACATCTATAAATAACACAGAACAAATTGATTTTATTGTATTAATTTTAATATATTAATGTTTTAAATCCATGCATTGAAGGAAGAATATTTTACAGCCCATCTGTGTTCCGCAAACCCAACCCTAACCCTAACCGGGCGTCACCCGCAGGACAGCATATGTCAGCGTGTGACAGGGCGCACCACATGATGAGACACCAAAATGTCGCCTAGGATTTTGAACCGTCCAAAATTCCGGGATGACAGGGTAACACCGCGGGTTACTGCATGCGTCACCAGGCCTCACCACGCATCACGATGCGCCAACCTATTTTTAAGTTGTCGCGTAAATGACTCGCAAATGTCGCCTAAGTGGGACATAGAAACATAGAAACATAGAAAATAGGTGCAGGAGTAGGCCATTCGGCCCTTCGAGCCTGCACCGCCATTCAATGTGATCATGGCTGATCATCCAACTCAGTATCCCGTACCTGCCTTCTCTCCATACCCCCTGATCCCTTTAGCCACAAGTGCCACATCTAACGCCCTCTTAAATATAGCCAATGAACTGGCCTCAACTACCTTCTGTGGCAGAGAATTCCAGAGACTCACCACTCTCTTAAGGGACGGCCCTTAACTTGACAGGTTAGGCAGCGTCTCTGGTGAACATGGATAGGTGACGTTTCGCATCGCTTCTTCAGAAAGGTTGTGATGGGGGGGGGGGGGGGGGGGAAGCTGAAATAGGCGAGAAGCAGGACAAATCATGGCAGGCAATAGGCCAACACAGGCGAGGGAGGTTTTGACAGGCAGATGGTTAGTAGTTGCGCGACAGACATGAAGAGTTGCGGATTGTGAAGCCAAGGGGAGGGAAGTAGCTGGGATAGGGGTGGTGGGAGAAAAGGGGCACTGGGGAGTGATAGGGGGGAGGAGTGTAGAGGCGTGGAGGGGCATGGGTGGGGGGGTAAGTTAGAGGTTACCTAAAATTGGAGAATTCCACTTTCATTCTGTTGAATTGTACGCTACCCAAGCAGAATAAGAGGTTCCTCCAGTTTATACATGGCCTCACTGTAACAATGAATGAGGCCCAGGACAGAAAGGTAGGCATGGAGATAGACACAGAATGCTGGAGTAACTCAGCGGAACAGGCAACATCCTGGAAGAGAAGGGATTGGTGACGGTTCGGGTTGAGACCCTTCTTCTGCAAGAGCAGATCTACGGGAGATGTGTGTAAGGGATCCATCTATGACAAAACGGGGATACTATGTTTACTAAAGAAAGATGCCACCTCGGATGTTCTAGAATGCAAAGTCTCATCTCACCTGTATTGATCTGCCACGCTGAAATGTCACCTTTCCATGTGCTCCAGAAAGGCTGCCTGACCCGCTGAGTTACTCCAGCACTCTGTGAAACGTTACCTATACATGTTCACCAGAGATGCTGCCTGACCCGCTGAGTTACTCCAGCACTCTGTGAAACGTTACCTATACATGTTCACCACAGATGCTGCCTGACCCGCTGAGTTACTCCAGCACTTTGCGTCCTTTTGTAGAAGTGGACAAGAGATTCTGTCATGAGCCATGTTCCCACTCTCTGTATTTAATGTATTCATTGTGTGAAAGCTTATAAAGGTGTTCAGCAATTTCTTAATTATAACTGTTGGCTTTTGAACCGTTTCACCTCCAACTGTAGTACACAAATCTCCAGGTGTATTCAATCAGAAAGACCTAAACGTCCTCGATCTCCATCCCTAATAATGGACCCATACTCATCAGCATGTTCTAGGAAGTATCCATCAGTGTAGTTTAGTTTCGAGATACAGCGTGGAAACAGGCCCTTGGGCCCATCGAGTCCACACACTAACAGTATCCTACACACACTAGGGATAATTTACAATTATACCAAGCCAATTTACCTACAAACCTACATATCTTTGGAGTGTGGGAGGAAATCGGAGCAGCCGAGGAAAATGGGGAAGTCATGGGGAGAACGTACAAACTCCGTACAGACAGCAACCGTAGGTAGGATCAAACCTGGGTCTCTGACCCTGTAAGGCAACAACTCTACCACTGCGCCACCGTGCCACCCTTGTGATAGTAAAATCTTAAGATCACATGTATTGAACAATTCAACTATCAGTATAGGTTGAGGTTTGCACTTCTGCAAGGTAATGATCCGGTCACAGTTCATCACCCCTTGTCTCATTTGAGCCAAGGTCAAGGGTCGCCACAAGCTCCAAGTTATTTCTCTACCACTCTGTTCTATAAAACCACATTTTTGTCTATTAATTAGCCAATTTACAATTTTTATAAATGTTAGGTTTTATTTTTAAATCAAATCAGACGATTTCATGTTAATTTCTAGACCATTTTTGACAATCAAAATTGCCAAAATTGTTAAATTATTACTTGTTCTAGAGTCTGAGGAAAGCATTATAATTTTCAAAAGCCAGTTGCATACAATTAATAAATTTATCATAGAAAAAGTAAAATATTAAGCAATATCAGTGATTCCATTTTCACATTCTCTTTCACTTTTAGGGTTCAATTTCTCGTTCTTATAGACTTTGGGTCATAAGGTCAAAAGGAATAGTAGAGTTCAGCCATTCGGCCCATCAAGTCTACTCCGCCATTCAATCATGGCTGATCTATCTTTCCCTCCAAATGCCATTCTCCTGCCTTCTCCCCATAACCTCTGGCACCCGTACTAATCAAGAATCTATCTATCTCTGCCTTAAAAATATTCACTGACTTTGCCACCACAGCCTTCTGTGGTAAAGAATTCCACAGATTCACCACCCTCTGACTAAAGCCATTTCTCCTCATCTCCTATCTAAAAGAATGTCCTTTAATTCTGAGACCTCTTTCCCTCTTAATCCCATTCTCCTGCTTCACCCCATAACCCTTGACTCTTGATGATTTTCATCCTCTGTAATCAAACAAAAGTTGAAATCATTATTGCCAATAAAGTCTATAAAGTGCTGCCAAATGACAGAGCCGAATAACCACTCTGTAATTAATGTGATACCAGCAGATTCAAATATATTTTTGAAATCTAGAGTTTAGAGAGCATGGACACAGGCACTTCAGCCCACCAAGTTCATTCTGACCATTGATCACCCGTTCACACTCTATCATCCACTTTTTACACATTAGGGGCAATTTACAGAGGCCAATTAACCTACAAACCAACACGTCTTTGGGATGTGGGAGTCAATCGGAACACCCAGAGAAAACCGATGTGGTCACATGAGAACGTGCAAACTCCACACAGATGGCACCCGAGGTCAGGGTCGAACTGGATCTTTATCACTGTGAGGCAGCAGCTCTACCAGCTGCACCACTGTGCTGTCATACAAAAATAATGGCTCCTGGCACCTTTACTCATTTTCAGTTAAGAATCTCCCATTGTTGTTGGTCCAGGGAAGCCACAATGGCCACGTTTCTGCCAACGTTTAGAATGACAGTGAATCTACTCATGGTTCTCAACCACATCCAACCAACTGTGAGGGTTTGCAATGGTCACAGTTGTGTGATGGCCTGGGCCATTGGTCATGGTGATCAGTACCGAGTGACTCCCGTTAACAATAACAGGAAGGTTTAGTTGAATTAGATTGAATTTTAAATCTCTTTAAGCTATTAAGAGTTGTCAGCTATCAGGGTGGGAACCGGGTCTTTGCTAAAGCTGTGTAAGGCACTATGTACAGCCACGTGCCTAGGCTGAGGACCTGTTGCCCAGGAAACCTGATTTACACGCCAGAGCCTAAAAGAGGATGATACTTTACACAATCTCAGGGTGTGATGGGGAGGGGCAGTGTATTGGTGATGGGAGGTGAGATTTGATTAGTCACCTCGTTGAGCAGAGAGGAACTTCTACTGTAAAGTCACTAATAATCTTTTAGTTTTTTAGTTTTTTTAGTTTTAGAGATACAGCATGGAAACAGGCCCTTCGGCCCACAGAGTGTGTGGTGACCAGCGATCCCCATACACTAGCTTATACACACTAGAGATTATTTAGAATTATGCCAAGCCAATGAACCTACAAACCTGTACGTCGGAGTGTGGGAGGAAACCGGAGCGCCGGGAGAAAACCTTGCAGGTCATGGAGAGAACGCACAAACTACATACAGACCAGGCACGTGCCGTCAGGGTAGGCAAGATAGGCACTGCCTACCCTGACTAAAATTATGAAATGGCAATTATTAAATATAAATAGTAAAGGCATGGGAGAATTATGCCTATGTAAGAGATCGATCTCTTAGGTAGGCATAATTCTCCGTGCCTTTCATCCGCAGCGCTTGTGACACGGGAAGCTCTGTGCAGCCCACGTGCCGTCAGCGCTGCCTGAAGCCGTCAGTTTCAAGCGGGGCTGAAGGCAGCAGAAATTCTGCCTTTGCAGCACTGCGCATGCGCATCATCCTGCGCATGCGCAGCGCGAGTTTCTTGGCGGGATTTTCAAATATGGATTGCCATTATTTTAATAGTATCTTAGCAAACAAAGAGTGAAGAATGGACTTAATGTACCAATAATGTGGTAAGTGCATTTGTTTGTGCTTTATGTTTTTAAATACTGTAGTTCCCGGGGTGGGGGGAGAGCTCCGTTCACAGTGTTTGGGCAGTCTGGCGTTGTGAAGGAGGGGATCGGGCTCAGTAACCCACTTGCCACTCTCCGGTCTGAGTGCAGGTAGATGGGACTAGGTGAGAGTAAGTGTTCGGCACGGACTAAAAGGGCCGAGATGGCCTGTTTCCGTGCTGTATTGGCATATGGTTTTATTGTGGCCGGAGAGTGAATTAGCTCGGGTGGCTGTCGCAGTGCTCCGGGCACGGACAGCAGAACTGGCCGCCACTTCCGAGGAAGGAAGCAGCTCAGGTGACTGCGAGTGGCCGCCGGGACCCTGCCACTTCAGCCCCTTCTGCTGGTCCCCACTCACCTCTAGCAGTGCTCTCCGTCTGAACATCTCTCACCTGCCGCTCGCCGGCCGGCTTCACGCAAATCTTTAAATTCCGACAGCGTGTTCACGGGTCCAGTTGAGGTTACTTGGCTGTGGGAATTTAAGGATTT